>CM061162.1:21623615-22223615 GCA_030710495.1 Labroides dimidiatus
TTGTTTTTGACAGTTTTTCATTTTTTACCACATTGTAAAATCACATTTTCTGGGTCGTGTTGTTTGGAGTGAAAGGTTTTTCCAGATTTTGTTCAAAGGAGCAACACTATGCATTTTTTTATGAAAACAAGGGTAATAGGCATCTATTATTAATTTAACAACTTAATCCAAAGAAAACATTTTAAATAGAGTTCAAAATGAGTGACCCTCACACTCATATTATTAGAGCACTCATGTTCATGAAGGGTGAAAGTAAGGCTCTGCTGTGTACAACCAACAGATCAGTGGCTACACACCGTCCTGGAAGGAGGGGAGAGATGCTACCTCTCAAAATCCACATAACAAACCAAAAACAGCCACACAATCTTAATTTCACCTCAAACAAAACTTTTCCTCCTTCATAAATCAGTTTTCCAAGTTCCAAGATAGTCAGGCCAAACAGCCCGTCTTAATTTCTGATATTGTTTGCCAGAAACACAAGTCTATCATCTTGATAGGGATCAAATGTGACTGTCTTTTTGCTCATACCTGCCGACGAGAACTCAAGCTCAGAGTTCACAGACCTTACTGGAGCACAGGTGTTTACAGGCCAGCTTTGAGAGCTGCAGGTACCTGTTGCACTCTGTGTGTCTCTCCATCAAAGCAGCGGGTTGCTGTCTGCAGACAGAGGAGTCTCCGTCATGTAGGCTTTCATCTCCAGGATGCAGGAACGAACGGGACATTAGAGTTTGAACATGAACTTTTCAACTCATGTTCGAACAAATTTTCAAAACTCAATGAAAAGTGACAGCACTAGTGTGAAGTGTGGGACGACTCACAGTTTGAACTAGATTGATTGATGATTACAAGCTGTGAGCGTTAGAAATTTAAGGAAATGATTGAAGCACAACACAGCTTATGCTTTGGTGGAAATAAAAGATCAGTTCTCAAGGGGTTAATGGTTCTGACCATAGACTATATAGAATGGACAGCGTGGCTCCACCTTTTACTATTGTACAGATTTGAAGCCAAAAAAACCGTCATGGGAGCTGCTATTGGCCGCCATTGTGCAGCCAGAGTCTGCGCAGTAGAGACTAACAAGGAATTCTGGGAAAATCTGAGTGGAAACGGGTGACAAAAATAATTTATTTTTTTTATTCAGACCATCTCATCTCTTCTTAACTGTCCATCCTGGCATGTTTTATTATTCCCGAAAAAACTACACATGAACGGCAGCTGTCAATCATTGTTAAACGAGATGTAAAACCCTGTTTTTAACCTCTAATAACTAATAAAAAGGAAACATTTCAGAAAAAAGAGACCTGAACACAATGAAGCCCAATAATATCTAAATATCACCACAGCATACAGATGTGTATATGTGATTTCTACAAGGTGTAATAATTTTTTAAAGTTTGACCACATCCCATCTGGAATGAATGGAGAGCAGACTTTTTGTCTTGTACTGCAGCCAGCAGAGGAAGCAGTTTGAGCTGAGCAAGATGATTTCCATTATTTTACAGTCTATGGTTCTGACACTGACATTTTTGGGGGTTTTGTGAAATCATGTTGTTTCTTTGTGAAAAGTGAAATAATGTCAGCATCCAAAATAGAAATCAGGTATTTGGAAGAACTGTTAAAAAATCTGTGAATCAGTAATTCACTGATGTTTAAGAGCACTTAGGAATTAGAAGGCCTGTGATTGACTGGTGTCCAGTCCAGGGTGCACCCTGCCTCTCGCCCTTAGCCAGCTGGGATAGACTCCAGCCACCCACAACCCTGCACAGGAGAAGCGGTATAGAAAATGAATGAATGCATGAATGAATGAATGAATGGGAATTAGAAGGAAAAAAATATCATGGAGGGGGTAATCATTTGAGTTTAGCCGTAAGCTCATCACCTGGGCGGCTGTGGTAGAGTTGTCGCCCCACAATCAGAAGGTTGTGGGTTCGATTCCAGCTCCTGCAGTCACATGCTGAAGTGTCCTTGAGCAAGACACTGAACCCCAAGTTGCTCCCACTGTTGTTCAGTGGTGTATGAATGTGGTGTGAATATTAGCTATAGCTGATGGTCTGATTAGCTTAAGTCAGCCATCAGTGTGTGAATGTGGTGTGATTGGGTGAATGAGGCTAGCAGTGTAAAGCACTTTGAGTAGTTGGTAAGACTAGAAAAGTGCTATATAAGTACTGGTCCATTGACCATTTACCTGATGATGACCCCCTGAAACACAGAGAGAACATTCATGAGTGCAGGAAGAGCTGATAAAACGGAGGCAACAAACAACAAACAAGAAATTAGAACAAACTCTCAGCTGTGCTGCTTCACGTGCACTGATCCTGAGGGACAGGTTGACAGGATGCCCTGTTCATACATGATCTGTATGCTCTTATCTGCTGACATGCACACCAAAACAAAAGAAAACAACAACAAATAAAAAAACTGGTCAAACAACAGCGAACATCAGCTTCACACAGTGTTATTGACAAGCTGAAGCCACCGTCACCGTGGTATTCACATCATTTTGTCCTTTTTTGTGTGTATGTATTTCATTGGGCTGTCAGTGTTAACATATCAATAGTTCTTCATTCAAGCTGTTCAGAGCTTCTGTTCATTCCTGTTGGCCCCCTGTGGGCAACCATGTACATCTAAGCTTTTCAGTGAGCGGGCCTGTGGAATAAATCGAACAGGCAACCTACAAGTGGCCCCACCACGCTCTTGTCCATGCTGAAATGAAAATCTGTAAAATAAGGGTAAAAAACAGGCAGTTTACCTCCTTTTATAAATTTTTTCCAGCTTTGAAAAAGCTGAAAAAATTCAAAAACAACACGCATAATTTGAAATGAGTGCAGCAGTAAATCAAAAATGTAATGTTCTGGGGACAACACTTGGAAAAACACCTGATTTTATAAGACCAGCTTTCTTTAGGAATCACAGGAGAGAGACACCAAAAGACAGAGTTTACATGCAGCTAACAAACTCTGACATAGAACCCTGGTGCAGCCTTGCAGAGCCCAGCAGAGAGCCCACAGCAGTTTCCCATGGTGGGTCATTGATCTTGGAGAGGAGTTAGTGAGCCATCTTCTTTCTCAGTTTGTTCATGTGAACAATAATCCTCTTTGCATACCAGTGTGTGTTATGGAGTTCCTCAAGGTTCAGTGCTTGGCATATAGTATGACTAGGAAACAATCCATAAACTGTCACTTTTACGCAGATGATACTCAGATGTACTTATTTTTGAAGCCGCAAGAAACCAGCCAGCTATCTAAACTTAAAGCTTGCCTCAAAGATGTAAGAATCTGGATGAGCAGAAATTTTCTACTTCTGAACTCAGAGAAGACTGAAGTCATTGTTATTGGACCTAAATACCTCAGAGAGGCTTTTTCTGACCAGATAACTACCTTAGATTGCATCAGCCTGGCACCTGGCTCCACTGTTAGGAACCTAGGAGTTCTTTTGGATCTTTTGGGGTGACTGTGGATCAGTGGTAGAGTTGTCGCCTCTCAATCGGAAGGTCGAGAGTTCGATTCCCAGCTCCTGCAGTCACCATGTCGAAGTGTCCTCGAGCAAGACACTGAACCCCAAATTGCTCCCACTGTTGTTCAGTGGTGTATGAATGTGTTAGATAATACTGATGGCCTTCAATAGATGGTTGTGCCATCAGTGTGCGAATGTGGTGTGGATGGGTGAATGACACCAGCAGTGTAAAGCGCTTTGAGTGGTCAGAAAGACTAGAAAGTGCTATATAAGTACTGGTCCATTTACCATTTACCATTTAGAACCTCTCACATCCAAAAGGTTTCCAGGACGGCATTCTTTCATCTTCATAATATCAGAAAACTCAGACACATCTTGTCTCAGAGTGATGCAGAGAAGCTGGTCCATGCTTTAGTTTCCTCCAGGTTAGATTACTGTAACTCTCATTTATCAGGTTCTGACTGGGACCAGGAGGAGGGAGCATATTTCTCAGTGTTGGTGTCTCTATACTGGTTATCTATACAGTCTAGAACAGAATATAAAATTCTTCTTCTGACTTACAAAGCTCTTAATGGTATCAGGCCATCCTATCTGAAAGAGCTTGTCGTGTCGTATTATCCGTCCACATCGCTGGGTTCCCAGCATGCAGGCCTGCTCATCGTACCTACGGTCTCTAAAAGTAGTCTGGGAGGTCGAGCCTTTAGTTATCAGGCTCCTCTTCTCTGGAAATCATTAACTAGTTGAGGTTCGGGGGGCAGACACCCTCTCTACTTTTTTTCTCTACTTTTAGGAGTAAACTTAAAACTTTCCTTTATGATAAAGCTTATAGTTAGAGCTGATCAGGTCTGAACCAGCTCTTAGTTATGTTGCTATAGGTTTTGAAGGGGCTGTCAGGTTTCCCCTCTCTCCTCTATCTGTCAGTCTAACTTCTAATCTTAATGTCCCATTAAAGTTATTAACCATGGATCTCTCTGGGAGTCTCTGAGTTTGTCTGTTAGGTTCTTCAGATTGTTGCTGTGGATGGTCTGCTGCCATGGACCTGCCAGACTCCAGTTGCTACGGCTTTTTACAGTTTCTCCATCATTATCACTACAAACACAGAAATATGGACTCTGTCTGTCTGTCAGTCTGTCTGTCTGTCTGTCTGTCTCTCTCTCTCTCTCTCTCTCTCTCTCTCTCTCTCTCTCTTTCTCTCTCTCTCTCTCTCTCTCTCTCTCTCTCTCTCTCTCTCTCTCTCTCTCTCTCTTTCTTTGCCCCCCCCCCTTTTTTTTTTTCTAATCCCAGCACAGTCTCCTCAGTTGTCTGTCTAACATGAGTCTGGTTCTGTCTGAGGCTTCTGCCCATTAAAGGGAAGTTTTTCTTTTCCATTGTCACTCACTAAATGCTGTAAAGCTCTGTACTCATGGTGGTAAGATGAGATCAGATTTCTTATCTTGTCTTGATTGAACAGTTTTGATTGTACTGTGTGGTGTGCTCCGATAATCCCAACACAGCTCACCACACACAATGATTCTGTCCCACCACCTATCTAGAATTTCTTCTTCCCAGACAGAAATCTCACATGACCAAACGTGATCTTCAAAAACATAGAAGGAGAAACACAGCAACACATAGCAACAACCGGCTAACACCAAATTCAACATGGAAGAGGTAATGATGGCAGTCTGGGGACTATTTTTAAAAGAAAATTCAAGAAACAAACAAACAAAAAAAAAAGCAATGCTGTGGACATAAAGTCCTGGAGATGGTGGGAACACAGACTTTTCTTATGAACTTTCTGTCAGGTCAGCCATGCTTGTTTTTGTTTACATCTGCTCCCCTGTTCCTTTGTCAGCTTGCCTCTGATTGGCTATGTTCTATTCCTTGTCACAAATCATGACCCTGGAGTCGTCAGCTTTCCTCACACACAAAGATTTTTGGTCATAAATATTGATGAACAGGTTTAATATTTACTAGGGGTGTAACAGTGGACAAAAAATTCAGTTCAGTACAGTTCTGTTATGAAGCTTTGGTTTGGTATATTTTCAGTACAGTGAGGGACATAAATGCAAATATTTTTTCTGCTTGTCAATATGTGGGGACACATATTAAAGCACTTTGTTCAGAATGTACCACATTTTTCAGAGTACAAGTTTCATCAGTCAAAAATGTGACATGAAGAGGAAAAAAAGTCACACTGGATTATAAATTCATTTATTTAGAGTGATTTGGTTTGTTGACAGTATGTCCAGAAAATGTTTTACATATACTTTGATAAAGAAGCATCAGAATATCAGGGGGTTTAAATGTTTTTCCAAAAGCACCTCATATCTGTGACCACAGTGAGGTTTCAGTTTCTCTTGTCTACCTGCAGCTCGTATCATTTACCAAGCTAACGCCTACTCTGTCCATCCCACCCTGCCCACTCCAACCCTCCTCACCTGCTCTGCTGAGACCGGTGCAGTGTGAGCTTCAATGAGCTCCAGCTAATAAACATCCTTTTAAAAAGTTACGGTAGATTTGACACAAGCTTGTAACTCAAATCCTGAAAAACTGTCAACAATGAACAGCAAAGAAGATGCATGTGATCAGGTGCTAAACAGTGGGAGCTGTTAGGCTGTCCGAGCCCTCAATATTCATCAATATTCATATTCTCATGTATGAATTCAGTGATCTTTTTCCATAAAGGTGTCCAATAACACAGCACCTCATTTATTAGATATATAAGCTGCTCCTGACTATGAGCTGGAGGACCAGCTAAACTATGAAAAAGTGAGACTTATAGTCCGGGAAAAGACAGTACTCGATTGATCTGCATACGGACCGGACTGAAGGCCCTGTACCAAAACCTGTCAACTCCAAGTACATGTACTATTACACCTCTAATATTTACAATTGTCGACCCGACCTATTTCACAGCCAATTGTTTAGAGAGATTCTCTCAACACAACTCAGACTAAAGAATAATCTGATAGGATTATTTTATAAGATTTAAGATAATCAGGCATTTGCCGTCCTCTGTTGGCAATCGTTATGTGTGTACCCCGCTTAATTAAAGAAACTTTAACCTTTGTAACTTGGATGCACATGAAAGACTCAAATTTCAGGTTTCAAATAAAAGACCTGATTATAGAAAGTGAACTGTGATGTTATAGTTACTCATTTTATGAGACAGTAAGAAGGGCTTTAGATTATTTAAACATATATTTCAATATCTAACAAGTTAGGAGGAGGAAAATCACAGGTCATATTAACTCTTTGCTTGTTCATCTGGAGAGTGGTTAAAGACAGATTTTTTTCCAGTGTCCTGAATCCTCTGTGAGTCCAGTCCGACTTTTTTCAAATGAATTCAATTCTCTGGTATGACAGTATACTTGTATTAGTTCACCTGACAGGACCACAATGATGCCTTGAAATCACATTCTCTACTTCAGCTTCACTTTCATCTTGTGGGTAAATTTAAATAGCTGTGAGGCTCCAAAAAGGATGTTTCCAAAGGGTTTTTCCACTCTGTGATAGCTTCTGATGCTCCCTTGTTGTCTCGCATCAATTGTTTCTCATTATTTACCACCACACCACGCTTCCAGTGCGTGCACTCTGCAAAGACACCAAATTATTGACTGTTTACAGTGACCCCAGAGGACAGATAACAACCCACACAGAAATTAGAGACTGTTTATTTTGTTGCTACTAACGTATAATTATGTGTTATAACGTGTGGCAACCAGGAAATATCAGCACTTAGGTTTTATACATGCTTTGATCATCGGGACAAGAACACACTGAACTGCTGTTGATTGGATGAAATAAGACATCAGTGAGGCTTCGTTCCCAAACATACTGTTGAGATTATCCTGTTCATACAGGAAATCTTCTACCTCTTCCATCCACTTCATGTGTTCTGCACAGGATGACACTGTAATTTCTGAATGAGGCTCAGTGACTTTACACAGTGAATTTCAACAACAATATGCTTTTGATAAGGAGTCTGGTCTCAGTTTGTTCTCATAATTGAAAGGTTTTAAAATAAACCTTGACTTCCATCTTGAAAAGCAAGACCATGCATCCACACTTTAAACACACTTCATAAAAAGAGTTCAACTCAGTTTGAAATGAGTCCATTCATTTCGAACGTGCCTAAGTTTAGCAAACACTGAAATGAACAACTCTGTTTTCAGCTTATGTATGGGAATGAGAGGATCTGAGAGCTATGGAGAGTTGAGCTCAGAGCTGAGATGTTTTATGGCAGCTTGTTAGATTTACAGCCCCTGACGTTAATTCAGCTTGGTGTAAATACATCTCTGATAGTTTGGGGTGTTGATGAAGCCAGCTGCTTTATGAACAATAAGACTCAAACAGGAAATAATTGTTAGGTATGGAGGTAAAGAGATTTTTGAGTGAGGGAAATAAGTCATTTTATTTATTAGTTTTTTTTTTTTGACAGGAACCAAACAAATCAAACAAACTGTCAAGCCAGAGTTAGCTATGAAGCTAATTTTCATCTGTGGTCTCTGGGCAGGAAGATGTTAAAGAAGCTACAATAATAAAAACAAACATACTGGCATTAAAATCAACACATACTCAACAACAGTCCATCACTAATAACAACACATTTAAAACTAGTCTCTAGTTTGAAGTATTTAGAGGATTAAATAAGTGATCACATGATTATTTTTCCTTGAGCCATAATTTCAATTTTCTTTTAAAAACACTGAGGCTCTTACAGTCTCTAATATATATATATATATATATATATATATATATATATATATATATATATATATATATATATATATATATATATATATATATATATATATATGTGAGAGGGCTGGGACTTAAGCAAAAGATAATCTACAGCAACAGAATATGATTTCAACAAATAAATAAATAAATAAATAAATAAAGAGATAAAAGAAAGAAATGATGGTAAAATACTTCTTTCATCTTTCGACCATAAACTTTGTTCAGAAATGAACAAAAAAAACAGAACCACGAGTTTGAAGTGGTCTGTTTAAGTCTGTATAAACTGAACAAACTGAGCTCTCTCCTTGTTTTGTGTATCTTGCGGAGCTCTCTTTGGGGTCACCATTTGTACCATCTTCATAAAGAAAGACACCTCTCCAAAGCTGAAGTGCTACAACAAATCCCTGTCCTTCAGATAATGTTTGTTTTTGATTTCCTGCATCAGTATATTTATCACTTAACAAAAGAATGATGTCTTTGCTTTATTTCAAATGAGATAACTAAAATAAATGAATTAAAAACTGCTCTGAACTTTATAAATGCAGTAATTCAGTTGTATTTTCAATTATTAAAATGAAAAAGGTTTTATAATGGGCTTCCAAAGTGACACATTAAGAGCCTGAACTCCTGCTTCAGCTTAAGGATGGGCTGAGGTCATCCTGACAGAAACTGTGCCCACATGAGTGCTTTGAGATGCTTTGCAGCATCAGCATCATTCTGGTAAAACCTGAAACTTTAAGCCTCACCACAGCTGCACGGCCCACTGCTGTCTCTTTCTCTCTCTGATGTTGTACTGTCAATTGAAGGAAATATTAAGCTGTGTTAACTATATTTTTGGGCATTAATCAATACTTACTGTGCTCATTGCAGTTCTATATTAATGTGTGTATTTACAGAAGGTTAAAAGCTCCTGGAAGATGACAGATCATCCAGTATAAAGGAAGAATCAACGCCGTTAATATGAAGGGTTTTGCCTGAAGCTTTAATTAATGATTTACCTTGTTATTTTGAGGAAGGGAAGAAAGTCTGTGTTTGAGAGAAAGGAATGCAGCTGCAGGACTTGAGCTGAAGGTTGTAAAACTTTAAATCATGGAGCAGGAAGAACCTGGAAAAGCCTGGTACCAGAGCCTGGTCCACATGTATGAGTTTGCACAAGAACTTCCTTTAAGGGACACCCCAAAAGATGCTGACAGTGATGGGAAACATGCTTAGATAGGCTGCACCAAAAGACCGGACACCATGGCGGATCAGGAACTCAATGTCTAATCCAGAATTCTGTCGCACATTCTTGATCCATTGTAATTATTGAATTTGGCGTAGACTGAGAACTCGGCTGTCTCCTTCTACTTCTTCCATCTACTTCATGTGTTCTGCACAGGAAATGGTCAGATTCTTTACTTCAGACAAATTGATATTTTTCAGGATAGTGAAAGGTGACCGTTTCAAACACTATCTTCAGTCCAATAGTCATGCTCGGGTTATATTCCTCTGGTAACATCAGGTATTGGACATTTACCCTGAACTCCACAAGACAAAGAAAACTGCACTAAACAGAAAATATCTTTCTTAAAACTGTGTTCTTAAAAATATACGTAGCAGGCGGGATGACATTGTACTTTAGACACTAAACTGTTAATATAAAAACCCATAGCTCAGCTCTGACTTCTGACTCCACTACTCACCTCCTTCCTTGTGTATTTACCTTTGTCATTGCCCCGAGACCTCCAGTCTAACCCCTTAACACCAGCACCACCTCCTCAACCTCAACATGTCCCTCTGACAGGTCTTGCCCCTCTGATGACCCCCCCACCGCCTCTCCAAATCATTTCATACCTCTGCTGCTTCCCGCCTACACAGACCTCTATCTCGCCTGCTTTCCTGTGCCAAGTCAGAGGAGGCCCTGCTGATGCCAGAGGCTCCACAATTCTCTATCTTCCTCACACACACACACACACACACGCACACACACACACACACACACACACACACACACACACACACACACACACACACACACACAGGCTGCCACCACCTCGGCACCACTGGGCCCCTGTAGAGGCTGGGTGAGCATGTGGAACTGTTACCAAACTATGTTTACAACCTTTCACATGAGAAGCACACACACGACTTCAATTAGCTACACAGCCAGCAACAATGTGCACCTTTGTATGTGTGTGTGTGTGTGTGTCAGTATGTGTGTGTGTATGTGTGTGTGTGTGTGTGTGTGTGTGTGTGTGTGTGTGTGTGTGCGTGTTGTAGGTAGGAGGCTTTAGCTGCTCGTGTGTGTGGGTGTGGAAGTGTGTTAGTGCATTTGAAGGAGATACTGAAGCAGGAGAGCACATACACAAGGGGCCAATGTGATTTCAGGCTGTCTATTGAACTGGTGTAATTGGGAGCATGACCGAGAGTGCAGCGGCTGGAAGGCTATATGTCAGACCAACAGCTTTTAGCCGTCTCTCCCTCCTTTTCTCTCCCGTTCACACACATATGCACTCTTTCATCTCTCAGTATCTCTTTACATTGCCCGTTCTCACCTCCCTCCCCGGTGTCTGCATGTCCCTCCTGAATGAGATGGCGGCTCTTTCTCTTTGCTGTGGAACATCCTCGCCTTTAAAGAATGGGACTGTGTTTGCAAGGGTCGGACCTCTCACCTCCACCTGACCTGCACTGAAACAAGGAAAAACAGCAGGTCTTTGTCATGGCTCATACGCAGGATCTGAAGTTTCTCCCAGTGAGCCTCGCCAAGAGACCTTGACTCCGACCTCGTGTTGGATCTGGCATTGCCAAATGGGAGCTGCAGATGTAGAATAGTTTTTATTGACAGGAGGGTTGTACTGAAAGATGCTGATCAACAAATAGGCCGAACTGTTGGAGAGCTTCTCGTCTTTTACCTTATCAGAAACTTTTATTTTGAAGGGTGGAGATAGTTCAACAGGATTTCAAAATAAGATTTATTTGAGTGATAGTTTACTGATTTTTTTCCTATGTAGAAACCCTCCTTGTCCTCTGTGTCCTCCCTGTCCTATGTGTCATCCCTCCTCTGTGTCCTCCCTGTCTTCTGTGTCCATCCTGTTATCTGTGTTCTGCCTGTCCATCCTGTTCTATGTGTCCTTCTTGTGGTCCCCATCCTCTGTGTCCTCCCTGTCCTCTGTGTCTACCCTGTCCTCTGTGTCCTCCCTGTCCTCTGTGTCTACCCTGTCCTCTGTGTCCACCCCATCCTCTGTGTCCTCCCTGTCCTCTGTGTCCTCCCTGTCCTCTGTGTCTACCCTGTCCTCTGTGTCTACCCTGTCCTCTGTGTCCTCTGTGTCCTCCCTGTCCTCTGTGTCCTCCCTGTCTTCTGTGCCCTTCCTGTCCTCTGTGTCCTCTGTGTCCTCCTTGTCCTCTGTCTTCCCTGTCCTCTGTGTCCTCCCTGTCTTCTGTGCCCTTCCTGTCCTCTGTGTCCTCTGTGTCCTCCCTGTCCTCTGTGTCCTCCCTGTCTTCTGTGCCCTTCCTGTCCTCTGTGTCCTCTGTGTCCTCCCTGTCCTCTGTGTCTTCCCTGTCCTCTGTGTCCTCCCTGTCCTCTGTGTCCTCCCTGTCCTCTGTGTCCACCCTGTCCTCTGTGTCCTCCCTGTCTTCTGTGCCCTTCCTGTCCTCTGTGTCTACCCTGTCCTCCCTGTCCTCTGTGTCTACCCTGTCCTCCCTGTCCTCTATGTCCACCCTGTCCTCTGTGTCTACCCTGTCCTCCCTGTCCTCTGTGTCTACCCTGTCCTCCCTGTCCACCCTGTCCTCTGGGTCCTCCCTGTCCTTTGTGTCCACCCTGTCCTCTGGGTCCTCCCTGTCCTTTGTGTCCACCCTGTCCTCCCTGTCCTCTGTGTCCTCCCTGTCCTCTGTGTCCACCCTGTCCTCTGTGTCCTCCCTGTCTTCTGTGCCCTTCCTGTCCTCTGTGTCTACCCTGTCCTCCCTGTCCTCTATGTCCACCCTGTCCTCTGTGTCTACCCTGTCCTCCCTGTCCTCTGTGTCTACCCTGTCCTCCCTGTCCACCCTGTCCTCTGGGTCCTCCCTGTCCTTTGTGTCCACCCTGTCCTCCCTGTCCTCTGTGTCTACCCTGTCCTCTGTGTCTACCCTGTCCTCCCTGTCCTCTGTGTCTACCCTGTCCTCCCTGTCCACCCTGTCCTCTGTGTCTACCCTGTCCTCTGTGTCTACCCTGTCCTCCCTGTCCTCTGTGTCTACCCTGTCCTCCCTGTCCTCTGTGTCTACCCTGTCCTCTGTGTCTACCCTGTCCTCCCTGTCCACCCTGTCCTCTGTGTCTACCCTGTCCTCCCTGTCCACCCTGTCCTCCCTGTCCTCCCTGTCCTCTATGTCCACCCTGTCCTCTGTGTCTACCCTGTCCTCCCTGTCCTCTGTGTCTACCCTGTCCTCCCTGTCCACCCTGTCCTCTGTGTCTACCCTGTCCTCTGTGTCTACCCTGTCCTCCCTGTCCTCTGTGTCTACCCTGTCCTCACTGTCCTCTGTGTCCTCCCTGTCCTCTGGGTCCTCCCTGTCCTTTGTGTCCACCCTGTCCTCACTGTCCTCTGTGTCCTCCCTGTCCTCTGGGTCCTCACTGTCCTTTGTGTCCACCCTGTCCTCCCTGTCCATTCTTCTTTCTTTGTGGTCTCTGACAGTCAGAAGGACCACAAGGCTGTGGAGCGGAGGCTGTGAAAATCTCAGCACACTTCTAATGACTTTTAATGAGATTCATAAAACATGCAGAAACTTGGTGGAAAAAGGAGAAATGGAGGGAGGGAGGGAGTGAGAGACGGAGGGAAAGATGCAGCACCGCCCGCTACCAAGCTGACAGCGAGCAGCTTGACATTTGGCCTCTCGTAATTAGGGAAGTGCCAGATTCAGTCCCACTAAATCTCAGCTCAAAATCATTATTCACAGCAGTGTTGACTCTGCAATGTCCAACCCGCTTAAGCCCTCCTCACTGCTTTTTTACCCCCCCCCCCCACTCCCCCTTTCTCCCCCATAAATATCGCAGCCAAAATTACATTACAGTTTTGCGCTTGCCTCCCCCTTAATTGCTTGCCCTCCAAACACAATCTGCTTTGGCAATACATAAGATGGTATGTGAGTTAACAGCGACAGTGAGTTGGCAGCGAGGCGGCTGAGCGGCGGTCTGTGGAAAAAAAAAAGGGAGCACTAAGACGAGGAGATAAAGTGTGGAGGAGAGCTGGAGAGGAGCTGATCACACACAGACAAGCTGGGGAGCAGCAGACAGATGCCATGAGAGCACGGCTGTCATCCACACAGCCAGGATGGAGGGATGAGAGAGAGGAAGCAGAGGGAAATAGAAAGGAAGGGAAAGAGAGAGAGAGAGAGAGAGAGGAACGGAGGAAGGAGCAAGAGAAAGTAGAGGGAAAGAGAGATAGAGAGGGATGGAGAGAGGAGAGAGGAAGTAGAGGGAAAGAGAAAGACAGGGATGGAGGGGAAAAGAGGGAGAGAGATGAGAGAGATGGAGGGGATGGAGGAAGGGATGGATGAAGGGATGGAGGAGAGAAAGGGAGGCTAATAGCAGCAGAGGAGGAGACTGAGTAGAGAAATGTATAAACAAAAGGGGGTATACGTGTGGAATGAAAGTTCAAAATTCAAACTAAAAAATAAACTTTTAGAAATGAGAGAATAATGGAGAAAACTAGAATTAAGAATTATATTTTTTTGCAATAAATGTGTAATTCTTCTGACATTGTGACAGAGGAAAAATTGCCCTTTATATTAAATCAAAGGAGGAATTACATACATTTCTGCAAGCAAAAAAAAAAACAAAACTGTTACGATTAAAACATGGAATAAATTTCATATTGCAATGCCATATAACTTTAACCTGCTTTAATTGTATATTTAATAAATGAAATTGCAGAGGCAGAACTACAATAAGTTATTTATTAGATTGGATCAAAATCTCTGATCCTACCTGATTATACATGGCTAATAACAGTCTGTAAATCATTTCTAAGACATTCAATGCAGAAAACAACAAAAACAGCAAAAAAAAGAAAAAGAAAAAAATTCCTCATGCATCTCTTTATTAATGTGCCTCATAAATGATATTTCCACACACTACAGGAATAATTTTACCCCTAATGTGAAAAATCAGTTTATTATTTTAGTCCTTTTTGCCAAATGTCTGATCTCTTCACTCCTGTCCTCTATAAATGGACTCAACATGAAAAACAGAAAGGGATCCACATTTTAAAGGACTTTTTTTTTTGTTGTTGTTTCGTTTTTTTTTTTTTTTTTTTTTTTTTTTTTTTTGTAGAAAAGTCTGGGGTTATAGTAAGAAAATGTAGACAATGATCTGGAGCATGAGCTCTCCATCTGTTTGTAAGTTATGTACGGAGGATGAGCGTGAGCCGGAGCTTTTAATGACCCGGTTTGAAATCGCCCACCATGTGAAGTAGAGTGCATTAGATTCACTTTCCTCTGTCTACCCGTCCGAGTTCATGGTTCAACATCTGTTAAATTCAGAGGATCCAGTCAGTGTCATCATTTCAAAGAAGTAAAAAAAAAAGTGCCATGATTTGTTTTAAGCCTTCACAGTCAATCACGTTTCATAATAAACACTGACTAAATGGGACACCAGCTAATACCTCCTCCCAGCATGAACCATCATTAGATCACACATACAAAAACAGCTTTGCCACAAGCTCCTCTTTTTACCACTTCATGAGAAGTTTAGACAAAGTTCCCTCCTTTTCCTCACTCTTGGAGGCTTGTGTCTTGCAGTGGGAGCCCATCACAAAGCGTCAGCTAATCTTAGAGATGGCAAAGAGGGGACATGGGTTTGACAAGGGCTCGCTTCCTCCATAAGCCTGCCATTAACGCTAATCCTCCTGGGTAACGAGCAGAGGCGGGGCCGTGGTGAGCGAGTAGGGACAAGCCAGCCTGTAAATATCAATAAAAAATAGGAGATGTGGTAGGAAGCCCCCACCGCCAAGTTCAGCCAGTGCCACCAAACCCTCATCCAGCAGAGTTTGCCCCTCATGTCTTCCTCCTTTATCTGTCAGGGACGGGCCGAAGTTAATCTCTGTCGCTGTTATGACACTCAATTAGCAGAGGAGAATGTAGCTGGACTCACCATGGATGAAACTGGATGTATAGGGGGGGTTCATGGGGAGCGTGTGTGTGT
Source organism: Labroides dimidiatus (assembly GCA_030710495.1). Lineage (NCBI taxonomy): Eukaryota > Metazoa > Chordata > Actinopteri > Labriformes > Labridae > Labroides > Labroides dimidiatus. The sequence continues at coordinate 21,638,941 of CM061162.1, forward strand.
GTGTGTGTGTGTGATTTTAATTTTGAGATGGGTTTGTTTGTGTGTGTGTGTGTGTGTGTGTGTGTGTGTGTGTGTGTGTGTGTGTGTGTGTGTGTGTGTGTGTGTGTGTGTGTGCGTGCGTGTGCCTGTGGAGAGATGTTCCACAATGACAACTATCTCTCTGTCCACCCCCCTGGAGAGCAGATGGGATGTGAGCCTGCCAATGAGACAAGAAGAAAGAGTGGCATGAGTGTCTGTGTATCCAAGTGTGTGTGTGTGTGTGTCAGTCATGCATATGCGTGCACACATGCATAGCGGCTCCTATGTGTGTATTTGTGTGTTTTGCTGATTTTTTGTGCACTGAGTGCAGCAGTAGTTTATACACTTTACCTAATGAGGGAACATTAGTTATACCGGCTGCTTTAAAGACTTGGGGTCATCCATGCTCAGCTCTGTTCCATCACATATTCACTGTAACACAGCTGATTTATATAAGCATTCAGAAAGTTTAGGCCGTGCCGACATTTTCAGATCATGAGGAGCCACGTGTCCACACACTGGCAGGTACCTGAGCTAAGACTCTCAGCTGTCCTTTAAAGAAAACCAGAACAGTTTTTGGAAACTCTTTCTGTGACATTTTATAAGTTTAAGCAAATTTTCAAACCTCCGCAGACTTGGCTGTGAATTGAAGGTGGGTTGGAGTTAAACTTTATGGCTTCTTTGATTTCTTCTTTTCTCACTCTTTCGAGGTAATATTAAGATCAATAGCAGCTGAGTGAATGATCTCACAGCAACAGATGGGTGATTTTGTACTTTTTTCCTTCAGTGTTTTTCTTCTGTAGGAGCTGAGAGTGCCAACAGGCCCAGTCCTCAAAAACCTATTGAATACTTTTGATGAAGTGTTTCTTTCGATACTGCCAGTTTTCTGAGCTTAATTGTCCTTATTGTCCTTAATTTGTCTCTTTCTATCAATCTGCTGACTTATTCTGATATATATATATATGTATATATATATATATATATATATATATATATATATATATATATATATATATATATATATATATATATATATATATATAATTTACTGACAAGGAGGAGCTGGAGGGCAGGGACTAACATGGGAAGACAAGCCCCTTGCACAGCATGTACCACCGACAAATTGAAGAATAGGCTGACATCAGGAAGACATATCAATGGCTGGCACAGTCTGGACTGAAAGACCGCACAGAGGCACTAATCATGGCTGCACAAGAACAGGCCCTCAACACAAGATCAGTAGAGGCTGGGGTCTACCACACCAGGCAAGACCCTAGATGCAGGCTGTGTAAAGAAGCCCCTGAGACAGTACAACACATCACAGCAGGGTGTAAGATGCTGGCAGCCAAGGCAACAATGGGCTGACATAACCAGGTAGCTGGCATAGTGTACAGGAACATCTGTGCTGAGTATGGACTGGAGGTCCCAGGGTCAAATGGCAGACACCTCCTAAGATGGTGAAGAACAAGTGAGCCAAGGTCCTGTGGGACTTACAGATCCAGACTGACAAGATGGTGGTAGCCATTCAGCCTGACATAGTCCTGGTAGATAAGGATCAGAAGACAGCGGTAGTAATAGATGTAGCGATACCGAGCGATGGGAACATCAGGAAGAAAGAACACGAGATGCTGGAGAAATACCAAGGGCTGAAGGAGGAGCTAGAGAAGATGTGGGGTGTGCAGGCAACAGTGGTGCCTGTTGATATATATATATATATATATATATATATATATATATATATATATATATATATATATATATATATATATATATATATATCTCAAAAATAAGATGACCATTAAATACAATAACTTCTCCCATTTCATAACTTTGCCAACCAAACAACCAATATGTTGAGAATTTTACAAATGACAAATCAGCATGATATATTTGACCGGTTAGAGGTGGATGAAGAGTTTATCTTAAGAACTACTTGTTTTTAAAATTTCACAGGCAAAATGTATAAACTGAGACTCTGTTGGAGTAAGACTGACAGCCGTCAAATTAAATCTCAGTCTTACACTTTGTCTATTTCTGGCTAAAGAGCTGAAAGCGTAGCTGGACCCGTGCTTACCTCTTAGGATGCTGCTGAAACCAACAGGCCACAGGCATCCTGGCTTTATCTGGGCCTCCAGGGAGATGTCAGGGCAGCCACCCAGGTACCCTGAACCAGAATGAGAGGCTAAACTGGCCCGCAGGATTTCCCCTGTTCCCTTGAATGCTTCTCCCAGGGAAGAAAAGCTCCAGAGGCCAGCCCAACACGGTCCAAAACTGAGCCTGAGTCCACCCAGGGGACCAGGACAATAGCCAAGTATGTGTTCACATGGTAATGCAATCAGCATCAAATCTAGCTCAATCAGATCCGGGTGGTTTTTGTCTGTCTGTGGTACTTTTTTAAAGTTACCAAAGAGCACTTCCTCTCATGCCTGTAAACCCTGCTGAACTGTGGATAAACGTAACCTTATATTCACATATAGGCAGGCTTGTGCACACATGCAGCGATGGGAGAGCATACAGCAGACACCGCAGCAGTTAAGTCTCTGGGTGGGTGCACATCTGTTAGACTGGCTTAGGACTGTGAAGCTGGCTGCTGACAGCAAATGTTTTCACCAACACTCACGTTGTGAGTTAGGTATATGGAGGCTGCTGTGCAGAAGAAAGGACACATTAATGCCCCTCCTTCTCTTCTTCTTTGTCTCTCATGAAAACTCTTCCAGTTTTACCGTGGGCTTCCTTTCAGCTGCAGCCCGTTGGAGGTGGACTGGTCAGCAAGTTAAATCAATTTCAAGCAAGTGAAATATTTTCAGCCATTTGAAGTAAATGCTTTGCCCAGGTATCTCTTTAAAAACCCCATTTCCACAGGGCAGACAGCAGGTCGAGGCCACATAACTCTGACAATCTATCATCTGCCACCTCGGTGTCGGCTCTAATAGCCTCTCTTCCTTCTAATATCAGAGTGAATGGTGGCAGTGATAGAAAGGCATGTTTTTATGTAGCTAAACTGTGGATTGATGTGATTGTATGATTGATTTGAAACCCAGAGTTCCTTCCTGTGAGTCAGAGTATTTGTGTGTAGGCAGTAAATGAAAAATACCACTGTGCTGTGATGGGTACCAAACAATCTGACCCTCCACCTTCCAATCTTTTTAAGCGTGTCTCAATTCAGAGGTAGCTCTCAGTGACATTCAATAGTATGATTACTCAGACGGAGTGTGTTGTCTGTGTGAGAGTGTGTGTGTGTGTGTGTATAAGGGTGCTCAGAGATATGTGTGGGCGTGGTTGTCTACGGGTAGGTGTGTGAAGTCTTTTAGTGTGTCGATGTGTGACAATCACCTGTAGGCAGCTGGTTTCGGGGTGTTTGTGTTGGGGGCACCAAACAGGCCTTTCAAATGAGGTTGAGTGAACAGCAGAGTCACTCATACACACACACACACACACACACACACACACACACACACACACACACACACACACACACACACACACGCCCACGTAGCAGCCAAGTCCAAGCCAGAGCTGAGCCAAGACTGTGTTTAGAACAAGAAAAACAATTTGTTTACGCTTTAGGGCCCTTCACTGCTCAACCAGCGAAAGAGGGAAATCAACTCATCCCTGGTTCCCTCGCCACCACCACGTTGTCAACAGATGAAGTCAGCATCTCACACCCAGCAGATGGGGCGCAGAGAACAGCAGCCTACTTTACCAAATGGACTTTTTTTTCTCTGCCTCCCGATCTACTAATCAATGCTCGTCGTCTGTGTGATGGCACCAGGCGCTGCAGGCAGGAGGTTAGGAAGTTGTTGGTTGAGGCAAATATGTGATTACATGAGGTGCGTGTCAGCGTTAATCGCAGCTCTGCACACACGCTGTAGATTCAAGCTGGGTGAGAAAAATATACATCATTTATTGTTCAAAAGGAAATGTCTTTTCTTGGAGATGATCCTGCAGGGCTTGGTGGATGTGCATCTGTGGCATGAGATGTTTAATATCAGATGCAGCTTATTTGAAATTGTCTAGCCTTGGTGAGATCAGAGCATCCTGACGATAAGGACACGCCCACCTAAACGCCCTCAATCAGATGAACAAACAACTCTCGCTCCAGAGGAAACACACACACACACACACACACACGCACACACACACACGATCTATTTATTTATTTTTTATCATTTATCCTTTAAGTCTTCTGGTGTTTTGTCTGTATAATTCCTTTATTCTTCACACCCAAATCAAGTGCCTCTGTGCGCAGTAGATAAATAGGAATCCCAAACTCCAATGGTTCATTTGTCATGGTGTGAATTCCAAGAGTGGAATCTAGAAATAGCTCGAGTGTTCGAGCGCGGTTGTTGCCTGGGGCTTGGTGGCATGTAGGAGGCTTTGGTGATATTTGCTTTTTGCATATTTTCTACTAGGGGGCTTTTTTGGAAGGGAGATATGCACTTTTCCCATTGCAAACATTGCAGAAAAAAACACATAGAGAAAAGATTTTTTTGTGTGTGTTCTGAGCTGCACGTTGTAGGAGGCTTTGCCCATTATTTTGGTATGACATTACAGTTTTAATTGAATTGAATGCAATTTATTCTTAAGAAAACTTTTAATTAAGTGCCATATGGACAGATTGTGGAGTAGTGGCCTCCATGATTTTCCCTTGGGGACATTTGCTGCATAATTAAGAATATGAACTGTAATGACACAGTCAGATTTAATGGAAACTTGCAGTCTAAATAGTCGATGTCGGAAAGCCATTATTACCCTGCTTGAGAGGGCTTAGACAGGCTCTCAAGGGACAGCAGGCTCTCCAGAGTGAAACCTTGGGAATATAATCCCTCAGAGGACAAGGTGGGGAAAAAAGGATGGAAGGAAGGAAGGAATGAAGAAAAAAGGGAGGAATGAAAAAGGTATATTCCTTGCTTAACTGTCAAAGGGTTTTTTTCTTATTTATTTATTTATTTATTTATTTATTTATTTATTAATTCATTCATTCATTCATTCATTTATTAATTGTCAGTGTCAGTCTGGAACAATGATCACACCTGGAATCTCTGATTCAAACCCAACAACATCTTTAAAAGCAAATTTTGGTTTTCTTTGTTTTTTAAATGTCAAAATACTCCAGAAATGATTTCACACAAAGTCACATGCTGTCTTTCATTTCTGATCAAGTTCCATCATTTACAGCTTGGGGCTGGGATATGGTTTTCGTCTGTTCCCAGACTGTAGGGGGCACTGTATCTCAAACACACATTCACCACAACTCTAAACTAGAGCAGTTTGTGTGTGTGTTTACACCGTCAACACTTTTTTTTTTTATTAATTTTTTTTTTTTACGTCCTTTCCTCTTCTCTGCTGAGTGCTGGTCACCAGAAATGGTTCATCGTGGTGGTCTCTGTGTGGTGAATCAAATAAATGCTAAATGTTTTTATACTCCATGAGGAGCTCTTTCGTTAGCCATTGTCTTTGCACATCTCCGTTCAACAAAGAGAAATTTTTGGATGTGAGCAATGTGGAAATTTTCTGCTTGAAAAGGATGGTGTGAGGGGGCAAAGTTGCTAATGTGACATCATTTGTCTGCGTAGAGCCACGTGGACCTCACAGACACATCAAGCATAAGCCAGGCTTTACAGAGACATGTCTCTTCTATAAGTGGTGGTGTCATAAATTCATGTAAGGCCTCCTTTTTATTTATTTATTTATTCATTCATCCATTCATTTATTGCTAACTTGCTAACATGCTTCATCTGGAATTAGCTTCTCACTCAGCTTTTACTTGCTGTTTGTTATTTTTACCTCTTCCTGGTAAAAACTCTGTGGACACAGTGTCTACATGTGTTTGTATTGATTATTACTGTTTAGTTTGGGGTCTCAGTGAACTTTAACTCTCATTAAGGTGTTTGCCTGTGTGCTTTCTTGTGTCATCCTCCAGTTTAAAGTGGAGTGGTCTTGTTCACCCTGAAGAGATGATATTTTATATTACGCTGAAGACTTATTGATGTTTGGTCACTCTTTGTTTATCAGCCTACATATCAATCAAATCAACATTAGAATTGATAGAATAGAGTGTATTTTATTAATCCTCGAAGGGAAAGTTATCCTACTTTACTGTATAACATAATGTTTAACTCAACATTTCTAGTACTGGTAAAGTCTACATATTTGTTATGTCTGAATGAACATACTTAACACTGCAGAAAGTCACAGCAGCACCAGGAGAAGGTGTCCATCCATGCATGTCAGTGAGTCTGCTGGACTCCTCACATGACCCGTACTGTAACTCTGACTAAAAAACAAAAAGACTTTGTTTAATTCATAGAGTGTACACAAAGAGTTTAATACTCCACAAACTGTTCTGCAGAGATGACCTGAACTGGGAGGATGAGAATACCTGCTGATGTCCTTCGGTTAATGAGAGGCAAAATATTAGCTTTCAGAATCACAATCACAATCAGAAATACTTTATTTATCCCGAAGGAAATTGCATTTCAGTTACATCCTGTCCAAGAAACATAAAAACACAAAGACATAAAGATGGGGGACAGGAACAGGAGCACTGTGGGGCAGCCAACGGTGCACCCGTTTAATCAGATGTGGAAAGATTACACATAAGGTAAGAAGAGGACAAAAAATCAAATAGCAGACTGTGCTCCTGAAGGGGGAGGTTCAGTTTCACCACATCTAGAAGCATCAGCTCTGAATGAGACATTCTGATTCAACCAGATGACGCCATGAGAATCATTGCAGTCTGATATTAACACCATATGGTGTGGGCTCCCTGACTTTTATTATTGGCTTGTTTTTTATATATTATATTATTATATATTGTTATTTAAGGTGATTTAAATTTCAATTGGAAGGATCAGAAGCTTGTAAGTTTGTGCCTTTCTTTACTTTTTGCCAACTCATAACAGTCAGCCGCAGAAGAAGGAAGATCAAATCAGAGGTCACCATCACTTCATCCTGTTATTAACTGCTTCATGGATTTTTTTTTATGCGCCAGATTCACTTTTTAGTTAGAAGGTGAAGAGTGTCAGAAAGCCTGCACTTTGTATGAAAATGAATTAGAAACTGTAATAAATGTGCTGCATGTCAGTGTTGTTTGCATACATTTCAATGAGCTGTTACAGATTCATTTGGACTAAAACAGACCCTTTTCGATGCAAATGAGCCTCACTGCAAATAACTGGAGTCACGATCAGCCGGAGGAAAATGTGCCCAGTGTTTTTTAAGTGTTTTTATACTTAAACTTTCAGTGATCAAAACAATAATTCACCCTCTTAATCACCTGAACAGTATTCCTGTACATAAATCCTGTTTATATTACTCTAATGTTATCAATATTATTCTAATAATCAGGGCTTTAATCAGTCTTGAGTTCTGTGAGGCTCAGACACACAGACAGATTTGCACATGGGAGAATTTAATTTAATTTAATTTTTATTTTTCTAACCTGAACAAGCTGCTTTTTGCTACCTCACTCCATGAGGTAGGTTTGTTATGAACTGTGTCACATCTTGAATTAACTCCTCAGAGGGTTCAGACTTACCCTTCTCCAGTCAGATCATCATATATGTTCATAGGATTTGACGGCAGGATAACAGACGGAGTGGAGATGTGATAGCTTGTCTTACAGGATGGGGCGGCACAGGGCTAACGATCTCTGTGGGTGTTTTGTGCATTTCAATCTGCTTTGTGGACAACACTAACAGCAGTTAGGATCCTCTCTGAGTGAATTTACCTTGAGAGGAAAAAATGTCCTCAACAGGTGAACTCATGAACAGCAGAGTTACCCGCTGTGACTCCGTTAAATTCCATGCAATTTAATTCAAAAATGTATTAGAGGATAAACCCCTTGTGATGAACCATCTCAAGGGGGTTCTCAGGAGACAAGAAAAGAAACAAGAACATTAAACAAGTAAAGTCAACAAATAATAAAAATACAAAAAATACAACAAACTGTTTCAAGGACAAACACAAACACATGAGAGCCCTCACATTGTCCCCTAAAAACCCCAACCTATACAACACATCAAAATTAGTTTAAGTTAGTCCTGTTGATGTATGTAGGCTATAGTATGAAGAAAGCAAGTGAACAAACCAATTCACAATGTATAAGTAAATAAAAATATTCAAAAATAAGAGTTAGGTGATTTAAGAAAAACAAACAAAGAAATCTTGAAGCTATGTAAAAAAATGATTGATCTGAAGTGACGTGAATATGAAGAAGTAAATGGAACTAAAAGCTGTTTAAGGTATGCAGGATTATTAAATTTAAAGCAATTAAAAACAAATAGCAACAAGGAAAATGTCTACTCGAGTGAGGAGGAAGCCACTTACGGCTATCATACACAAAGCAACGCTGTGTATGGCAAGGAAACCTCAGAGCAAATCTACAAATATTATTATAAGCTACATTTAAAGGCTGTAGATGTGTGTCTGAGGTATTCTGGTAAATAACATCACCGTAATCAATAATGGGAAATAAAAGTTGCTGAACAATATATTTTCTAACTTTTAAAGAATTTCTTGACCTATATAGTGTTCTAAATTCAACATTTATTTTCTAATAAAGTCAATATGAGGCCTAAAGGAAAATCCCAAATCAATCCAAAGTCCCAAGTATTTAAATCTATCAACTTTAACAAGAGTAGACCCAACCATAAAAGTAATAGTAAATCCACTGGATGAGTGATTGAAGTTAGAGCAAAAAAAACATACAACAAGACTTTTGCTTGTCTGAAACCAGATTGTTGTCAGAAAATTATTTCTGAACCAAAGAAAATTCTACTTGTTAACGTCTTTGAATTTTAGTTACATCAGTGACTGAAGTGTAAATCACTGTATCATCTGCATATAAATGAAGAGAACAATTCAAGCATAATTTAGAGATATCATTAACCCTTGTGTGGTGTTCGGGTCTGTGGGACCCGTTTTCCTTTTTTATTAAAAGAAAAATGATACAATTAATTAATTTTTCAAACTGAGACTCACTGGCTTTGGCTCATTTTCTGTGAAGAACATATATCAGAATACATATTTAATGACCACACACCATACACCCCCCCTACACATTTCTATTACATATAAGATGTTCGGGTCCACTGGACCCAGGGCTAATAGAAGTGTGGAAATTGATGTTCTGTGTACCACACACACACATACACACGCGCACACGCATTCACACAAGCACTCACACACTCACACACACACACCCACACACACACACACACACACACACACACACACACACACACACACACACACACACACACAGCAGGCCTAGACAGGAGGAGGACAGAATGTAGGTACACAGAACGTCAGAGGGTCAAATGTGCGAGAAAATGAGAGCAGACAGTGATGACAAACAATGTTGCAACCTTGTGTGGGAACCGCAGGTGCAGAAACACAAAAGAAGCAGTTCCTTGCGGGAATCTTTATTTTCTCACACTCTATCTGCTACAAATTGGAGGCGGGACACTATAATTATAGCTTTGCAAGTGTGGTTTGTTATCATAACCGATCAAGATGGCCAAAAGGTTCTCTTTGCAGAGGGCCCTGGAATTAATTTTGGAAGAGAGAGAAGTTTTTGATGATGATGTAGAGGGAGAGGATTCAGAAGAAGAGGTTTCAGAATTTGAGGACCACATTTCTGAAAATTCAGAGTCTGACAGTGACTCTGAAGAAGATGATGAGACTGAGCATCAGCCAGTTCCAAAAAAAAGACAAGCCACGGGACCAGGCCATCAGCAGCCAGCCCCAGGACCAAGCAGTCAGCAGCCAGCCCCAGGACCAGAACAAGCCAGTCAGCATGGAGCAAGTGAGGAAATATGTATGCACATCCCTGGTATCCTATGTGCCAAAGAAAGGCAAGAATGTGGTACTCATGAGTACACTGCACGGGGATGGAAGAATCTCTGACCAGGAACATCACAAACCAGAGATCATCATGGATTATAATGCCACAAAAGGAGGGGTAGACAACATGGACAAGCTGGTGACAGCCTACAGCTGCAAACGGAGGACTCTACGCTGGCCACTGGTGATATTCTTTGACATGTTGGACATCTCAGCGTACAATGCCTTTGTCATTTGGATGGCACTGAACCCAGAGTGGAAACGAGGGAAGCTCCAGAAAAGACGGCTCTTTCTTGAGGACCTGGGAAAGGCATTGGTGAGACCACAAATCGAGAGAAGAAAACATATCCCCAGAACCCCAGCCTCTGCAGCCATGGTGAGGAGGATTCAGGAGAAGAATGCTGGTGCCCTGTCCACCCAACCTACATAACCACAATCTGCAGAGCCTGAAGTAAGTGTGTGATGCTGTTGCAGTACATGTCTGGCACTCATGTCTTGTGAGAGAGAGAGAGAGAGAGAGAGAGAGAGAGAGAGAGAGAGAGAGAGAGAGAGAGAGAGAGAGGTGTTAGTAAAATTCCTGATCTTTTCATTATTCTAGGTTGTGAACACCAGCAACAAGAAGAAGCGGTGCGAAGTGTGCGGACCCAAGATGGACAGGAAAACACAACACACGTGCATCAAGTGCCAAAATTATATCTGCAACACACACACAGTAAAGCTCTGCCCCTCATGTGTTGTATAGGCTAGTGGCTAAAGGCCATGTGTTCGATGGGGTTGATGTGTTGTCTTGACTGATATGTTTACTCTGTGTTCATGTGTTCAGCTTGTGTTGTGCACCTGAATGGGTTAAATTTCAAGTTCAAAAAAATAAAAGTCAGTAGTTTTGAAAAACCTCGCTTCACTTGTAATTTTTTTCCCACTCATATCTTGATTTTAATTGATTTTCTTTATTATGTTTTAAATAAAAAGTTATAAATGTGACCTAACAAAGGTGAAGGGCAAATATTAACCATATATATTGTTTATACTGCTTGTAATTGGGATAAGGTAAACATCTGTTCAGTATTTTAACATAAAAGTGTTTGATTGTGAGGCATTAAAAGCCACAAAATGCAACGGGTCCATCAGACCCACAAACACTGGCTGAGTAACAACAATATGAACATTACACAAGGGTTAATAAAAAAGCAAAAAGCAAAGGTCCTAGCACAGATCTTTGTGGAACACCCTTTTCAAAAATCAAATAATCAGATACACTGTTGTAAAAAGAAACGTACGACAACAGTTATGCAAATATGCATTAAACCAAACATAATGCCTGTTGGATAAGACCAATACCATAAAGTTATCCAAGTAAAAAGTAATGGTTGACCAGATCAAAGGCCTTATTTGAGTCAATAAATATTGCACCTATCAGGTGACCTATATCAAAGGATTGAAATACATTGTTTGCAAATTTGAAAGGTGCAGTTGTGTTAGAAAAATTAGAATGAAACCCAGACTGAAAAGTTGATAAAATATTGAAACTATTAATATATTGTGTTAATTGAAGAGAAATTAGCTTCTCAAAGATTGTTGCCAGGGTATAAATAGTAGAAATAGATCTATATTTGTTAGGATCCAAATGATCCCCTCTTTTATATAGTGGGGTAATTTTGCCACATTTCCAAATAGAGGGGAATTCACAAGTGGTAAGGGACAGATTAAATAGGTCAGCAATGGGGGGAATAAGCACATGAGCAGCTAATTTTATAAACTTGGCCTCTAAGCCACCAGGACCAGCAGAATCAGCAGATTGATGTGACTTTGTAATCAGGTAAAGGTGTTCCCACCAATCAAGATCAAGTATTTTGTTTGGTAATAATAGAGGAAATAAAGGTAGATAAATAAGCAGTGATCACATTAAAGCAGTAACACAAATAAAGACCATCATGAAAGGAGAGCTGTGATCCTGAACAGGAACATCTCTGTCAGTCACTGTGTGCAGAGTTAAAATGAGCTTTATTAACCCTTTTCACTGAGACGGTGAAGGTAAGGGGGTGGGCCTGAAGTTTAAAGACTCACAAACTCACTAATGTGAGTTAATGAAATCTGTTTGTAAAAGTTTTTCATCCTGACTTATTTTTGATTCATAGGGGAAATGCTTCTTTAATTTGATAGCTCTTTGACATTGTGTCTGCTCTGTTGGAGGAATAAAAAAAGGGAAGAAGAAGAACTTTGAAGACATAAGCTACACATAAAATGGATAAACGTCAAATGGAGTTTATTTATGGATTTCTGTGTAAAATATGATTCAAGCTGAGTGCGATCGTGAAGCTTTCTGACCGACTTTTGTTAATTTGTCTAATTACTTCTATGAGGTTGGGTCTAGTTTATGACCAGACACCCATACAAAATGTTCATTCATTCCTTCGATCAATCCAAGGCTTCTTTTTTAGGGATATGACAGGTGGAGAGTGAGTGGAGATAACCCTAAAATCTATCTTCCTGTAAGGAAAAAAAAAAAAAAAAAAAAAAAAAAAAAAAAAAGGTTGAATTGTTGAGTTTTGGTTGTTAAAAGGATAAAAAGTCAACAATGTCTGGACTTCAAGGTAAGATAACTCTGTCCATTCTCCATTTATTATCTTGCTTGGAGGCAATCCTCGTGTCCCTAACATTACATAAAGTCCCCAACAGGTGGCTTCATTTAGGGCTCAGGTCTAGACCTTTAAGGGAGATTTTTCATGTTTTTCATGTGACCACTGCTGTTAATAAAAAGCTCTTTTTCATTACATTTGCTGCAAAGAGATACTGAGAGGAAGGATTGTTTGAGAGGGTGCTGAGGTAGCCAAGGAGAGGGTAAATATGGAGGCCAGATAAAAAACAAAGGCACAGAGAAGAAAATCAAAAAGTGTGTGTGTGTGTGTGTGTGTGTGTGTGTGTGTGTGTGTGTGTGTGTGTGTGTGTGTGTGTGTGTGTGTGTGTGTGTGTGTGTGAATGGGGGAGAGAAATGAAAGGAAGGAGAGACTCAGTTTGCCGCCCGCAGAACAGAACAAACTCATTTACAGAGCAGTGCCAGACTTGAAAACAATTATCTGCCATCTCCATTGCCTCTGTAGAAGAGTCGCCCGTTTTGTGGGTCTCTTTGTTTTTCTCAAGGACATATTCATTATTTCAGATGAGACCCATTTGAGTCTAAATAAAGACTTTCTCTCCTCCCTGTCAGATTCACTGTTGCTGTGATGTTGCATCTGAGGGGATGTGAAAACATGTTTGAAAAGGAGTCTGATGAAAGCACTTCTGTGCCACTAATGCATGTTCATTAAGTTCAAATTCTCTTTTATTTCCACCTCTCTTTTCACATTTGGATTCAGGTGCTAATATTTTTGTGTTTTTGTGTTTTTCTGTGTTTGCGCAGCGTACAAGTTCTCCAGGAAATCTGAGCGTTCGAGCAATCGGTGACATCTTTTTCTTTAGCCGGCCGCCCACGACAATGGTCTTCTGTCCAAACGTCTCTTTCAAACAGGCCGCATCTTCTCCGGTGCACGCATGGAAAAAGAGAAGAGAGGATGGCAGTAATCACATCCAGACAAAAGACACCTCTGACAAACAGTAAACAAGGAGCCAGAAGTATTTTATGACTCACAGAGAAAACACACACACACACACACACATTTACACAAAGTGTTATTTCTCTCCCAATGAGGAGATTTTAAAATGGCAAAAAAATAATTTGCTGTTGTGTTGAGTCTCTTCGTTTTCTCTTCAGGTCACAACAGCACAGAGATGGAATCAGACCGACAGGGAGGACTGAGGAGAAAAACAATCCAGAGACTTTTAAGGTCCTGCCTTACCTGCTAGAGAGGTTGTCTTTGCCTCTGTTGAAAGACCTGAGTGTGTGTGTGTGTGTGTGTGTGTGTGTGTGTGTGTGTGTGTGTGTGTGTGTGTGTGTGTGTGTGCGTGTGTGTGTGTGTGTGTGTGTGTGTGTGTGTGTGTGTGTGTGTGTGTGTGTGTGTGTGTGTGTGTGTGTGATGAAAAAGGAGGGTACAGAGACAAACAAACATGCAAATACAACACTTCAAATGGCCTTCGAGAGCGCTGTATTCCACATTTAATTGGAGCCAAAATACACCACCACCGAGCGGCCTCCAAAGGAAAGTTCTCGCAGCCAATCATTCAGTGAGGCGAGGGCTCTGAGACCCTGCCCTTCGGAGACGGGCACAGATCACCTATTGTTGGAGATGGAACAGTGGTCACGCACACACACACAAAAACATACACACATGAAAACCGAAATGACCTCACGTTGAAAAACACACACGCAGCTGTGTTGTGGGACCACTGTGAGCAAGTTTTGTTAAAAAACTGGATCCAACTGAGCAGCAGGTAGTAGAAATGTTTCCACAGCTTTTTAATCCTCAGAGATGTACATGCAAAGAGAAAACTAAGGACGGACAGTAAGAAGTGAGCACTTTGTCAGAGAGTGAAGAGAAATCTGTGACATCTTTGGTAACTAGTTTAACAAATGTTCTATCACATTTTCACATTTTGTAAATTTTTGTATTTTTGTATTTCCTCCTTCTATAGTCATCTCTGAGTTGCTGGAGACACATTTTCAGTGTGTTTTTCTTAAGGCTTGTCAATTCAGTGTGACATTTGCACTGAAACAGTAAAGTGACAGCAGGTCTGTCAGCCCATGTGGCAGAAACGTGACACTTTGATCTCAGCTTGTGTGATCACAACATGTATATAGACAAAGACCTCAGACTGAGTTTATTCAGTAGAAATTATATTTCATTGAAGTGTAAAAAAATATTTTAATGTTTATAATTAATCCCTCATTTTTCAGTGCATGAAAGACAGACTAAACAATTTGCTGCTGTTTCAGTTATTCTCCCATTTTTTTATATAATTTGGGGCTTTTTTTTTGTTATTATTATTCTGGCACTTTTTTTTTCTTGATGCAGGATTTAAACTCTCACACTCTGAAATAAATAAATGTGTCTGAATCCAATCTGGATTAAAACATTATAATTGTGAGCATTTATCCCTTAAAATCCACAGCCGAATTTTTAAGAGGATGTGAGCACTAGTTTTTATTTAACACAAACACACACAGGGGGGACATCTGTGCTGAACGCTGACCAAATCCACAGCGACTTTACTCACAATACAATTTTGTTGGAAGTGTTAGAATTTGTTTCAAGTTGATGGCACAGCCTCCATTTTGAGTTGACTTTGATATCGTTCTGCGAACAGTGAAATGTCTGGATAAGTGTTGCGTTTAGGCCAGCCATCTGTACCATCTCCAACTCCAGAGCAGTTACACATAGAGTACCCTCCGTTCAGAGAGGGAGAGCTGGGGCACTGTCTTAAATGGTTCACTGCTGGCATCTACTGGAGGAGTTTAGAAATCCAGCATTTAGACCATTCTGTAAACTCTCCTCTCCTCTCCTCTCCTCTCCTCTCCTCTCCTCTCCTCTCCTCTCCTCTCCTCTACTCTACTCTACTTTACAACCTTTGATTTTTAGGAGTCAAATAAGTTAAATCTCCATATCTGCACTGTAATCTATAATAATAGATTTGATGAAGTGAAACCAGTTTATATAGCTTTCTTTCTTTATTTTTTTTTAAATATATAAAAGCAGATTTTAAATTCTAATTTTTCAAAATCTGAATACCTGAAGTTTCACTAACTGTACTGGACAGATTTTTTTCTCGCTGATGTCTTTAACTGAGCTTTTAAAATCAGATATAAACTTGCAGTGATGATGTAGAAATGCTTAGTTAAGCCTAACGCTTGATAAAAATAATTTTAACAATTTGGGAATATATTTGTTTTAAATGACCGAATTATGTTTCCCATGTTAAAGTTTCAGCATAATGTAAAGTCCATTTTCCATTCACAGAAAGCTGAGGAGATGAATCAGGAATCACACAATAGGTTTAAATAAAATCGCCTTAAACGAAACTTTCATTTGTCATGTCTCTCTCATAGATTAATTTAAATATTTAAATGAAACCCGGCAGCAGGGATTGCCAGCAAACACCATGCACGTGTTGGGCTGTGTGTAAGTCTGCACTTTGTTTATTTCCCACAGCATTAAAGCAGCTGCTGGAAACATTTCTCCTTGTCGAGTCCGAAGCTTGTCATGTGTTTCCAGACATGACAGTGTGAGGTGCAATAAAAGTTGTGTAAGAAACATAAAAAGATCTCCGTTAATTACATGCCAACAACATGTTTTAAGTCGTGCTATACTGTCAATGAGAAGAATAATTATTGTCCATCAGCTGATGGAGTGCAGTCCTGACTGCCAGCTAAGAAGCTGCTCCTTTAAGTGTCACCATGAGGTGTGGATGACAGTTAAGGTAGTTTGAGTCCTCTAATATTTCTCCACTCTCTTCATCTTCGTGTTTGTGTATCTGTGCATGTTCATGTCTAACCTGGGAAATGACGGAAGGCAGATAAACAGTTGGGGAGCTTTTGTCGAGAGCAGTGCTTGAAAAGATCTCCTGTGTGAAGGAATGTGATTACTGGGACTTTGTCATTGAGCACAATTCTTATCTAATTCTTGTAATTGTTGCCTCATACTATAACACATTCATATCAGCAAGTGCATTCAGCTCGCGCCTGTTTAGGACGCAGCAGATTGAGTTAGAGAGTTCCTCCATTACAATAAAGAACAAAGCGCTCCCCTATCTTTTTCAAATAGTTCTCCTTTATGGTGCTGAGCATGACTCTGAGGTTGTCAGAGGATTCAGGAAAACAATGTGATGCTTTGAGATGTACTAAGAGCTCCACAATCAGATCCAGTGTTTGTGACGATTCTGAAAGGATTGGGGGGGGGGGGGGGGGGGCAGAGACAAACTCCAGACAAAAGGGATTGTCTTGATTATTTGTCCGTCAGCAGCGTCAGGAGTGTATTATGAATGTCGATGGCTTCAAGGATAACAGTGAGCGAGATTAGGCCCTGCTGAGGAGGAAAAAGGAAAAGAGAAAGAGTGGGAGAGAGGAGAGGAGAGGAGAGGAGAGGAGCGATGGAAGATGAGTGAAGAGTGGAGAATAGTGATGTGACTAGAAGAGAGCGCTGTGATAAGTGCCAGCCAACAGCCTGTTTGATCCTGAGGGATGGCAGAGGGATGTAAGGCGTTTGAAGCTGACAATCCCTTTGTGATGATAACACATGTTTTTCAGTGTGTGCGCTGATCCTCCCTCTCCCATTGTATTATGGGCAGCAGACGGCAGCTACCTTTAGGCCCAGTGCGGTTATGAGCAGCTGTCGGCATTGTGGGAAGTGTCGCTAATCTGCTCCAGTATCTTTAGCCCCTTGTTTAGCTCTTTGATCCTCTCCCACTATGCCTCCCTTCCCATCACAAGGCACGACTGAGCCTGGCAAAGCTGCGCTGGAATGCTGAACGGATGGCAGGAAAGAGAGAGAGAGAGGAGAAAAGGAGAGAAAATACACAATGCTAAAATCAGGGACCCATCTATTAAGACAGAGGGACAAGATGAGCTCCACATCACTGTGTTCAGATAGTAAGTGAAGAGCTAAGGCGGTGAGTTTTTAAAATTATTTTTGGCTTATCTTCAATGGATAAAGCAGAAAACTGGGAGGCAGAGGGGCGCTTTAGGGGAGATCTGCCAAAGTAGTCTCATGTCTAACAAAACCACATGGAAGTGCCCTGTTAAGTACCCTACATAATAGTTAAACACCATAAAATGACCACTCTAGTGCCCTTTAAGAAAACACATTTAAACAGCCCTTTCTGTGCTAAAACTTAAAAAGTTCCCTCTGGATGTCCCTCCAGGTGAGGAAATTTAATCACAAATTTTCAGAAGTCCTTTTAACAGATGACACATGATAAGGTTCTCTGATTTATGACCTAAACTAAATAAACACGTGCAAGATTTATCTCAACATCTGCTTTTTGTTAATTATACATAAGTACTAAGTTTTCAGTTTAAAGTCCATGTGAGGACTTTTAAAATGATCTTGAAAAAGTCAATCAATATCTCTACGTCACTACAAATAATTACATAAACTCGTGACTTTGCACAAAGAAAAGTAGTGTTATAAAGAAGATCTGCTCTCCATTCATTTGCTTCAAAGCAAACACCATGTAGAGCCCTGTTCCTTGTGTCTGTCAAACTCAGTTAGCTGGACAGTTTCAGGATTAACCTGACATCAGTAGGGCTTGTTCTGTTCCATGAAGCAGGTTAAGATAGCAACAGATAAATAAACTTGAATCTGCTCCAGAGCAGGTTTATTTCAGTTAGCCAGATCTAAAGACACACACCCCAGCTCTCTTCCTGAAAGATCCAGTCCATTTAGGAGCAATAATAATCAGTCCCACATTTTGTAGAGGAAGACTGATCCCAGATTACCAAGATCCTTTAATTTCTGATATTAACAACAGCTGATAGGGCTGTATATATCATACATGCCATTCATCACTTACTATCATGCAAAGTTTGTATGAGTGCATTTTTTTTATTTGTATTTTTTTGCAATCTGCACATTTTTATTCAGTGTTGGGGATGCAGAAAACACCAGAAGCCAGCTCTCATTGTTCCTATTAATTGAATGAGGCTAGAAGGATGTTAGCTTGGATTATTTGAACAATGTATAAGGTATGGGGCCCAGGCACAGAACTAATGAGAAGCTACCCCAAGCTGCATCCTCGATTACACTCAATACAACAATAAGCATTACACACCATAAAAAATATATATAAATAAATAAATAAAATATATAAATAATACTATAAATAAATAAATAAATAAATAAATAAATAAATAAATAAATAAATAAAAGAGACATTTTCAACCCTCTTAAGTGATACTATGAAGCTGGATATCAACTTGCTCAGTGAATCCAGGGTTTTCCAGTCTGGATCAGAGTGTTCACATTAAAGGGGTGGAGTCTGCAGGGTCTGACCAATCACAAACATGGAGGAACAGGAGAAACCCTGCAGAGCAGCCTACTTTACCATGGAGGAGCAGACAGTTATTCTTCAAACAGATCAAGAATTCAAACACATCATCAGGACAAAAGAAACACTGTTACTGCAGCAAAATCCAGGAAGGAATGATGTCAACAAACTGTGACTCTCTTAATGTGTAAATTCATGAGATTAAACAGGATTCATTCATGGGACAATACAAACAGACAGCTTCTGATCACTCAGTTTGACTTTATTACAGCTCAGATGTTTGGAGCAGAGCTCTTCCTCAGTGTCCAAACTTTGCTTTAGATTTTACATTCACTTCTTTTCAGGCTCCGCCTCCCCTGTGCTGAATATTAATGAATAATACAGATATTAATTCCTCAACTCCCACGTAGTTGTGCGTTCATAAATTCCTGTTTCTACAGTTCTGCCATGTGTGACCATTATTATTAACATAATTATTTAAGATGCAAACAGTGGAGCTAAACAGACTTGAGGAACAAGTACAAAAACCTCCTTCAAAGCGGTCAGTGACAAGGCTTCATGTCTTCACTCTGTCTCTGATGTTTGGATGAAATCAACTGACTTTATTTATTTATTTATGGATCCATCAGTCAACAAATGCAGTTCAGTCCATCTGATGAACATCTGAATCTCCTGTACAGGATGTCATCGTGGATTGTGTCTGTCCCTAAAATCTCTCTCTCCTAAGCTCTCCACACACCACCATCTACAGGATCTCCTCAAAATGGGCAGGGTATTTTCCAAGAGAGCTGATTGGTCAGGAGGTGTTACTTTTCTACTCGGTGATCTCTTAACCAGATCTTAACCTGCTTTGGAGCAGGTTAGCTATTCGGCATACGTTACCACGGTGAATTATCCCGCTAAGCAGTGCACAAGCTTAGGACAGAAAATCCAGGGTTAAGCCAGAAGTTACCTCGCTAAGAGAAAATCCAGCTAGGTAGTACATGCCTCAGGTTAGCCATTGAGCATACGTTACCATGGTGATTTATCCTGCTAAGAAGTGAACCAGGATGTCATTTCTGTCTCTACATGGATGTGCATTTATTCTCCTCTATTCTCTTTATAGCATCCAGCAGACTTCCACCCTGATATACACAAGTGTGCACACTCATATAGACAAGCACACTCCATTGCGGACAGATTCTGAAAAAATAGAATAGAATTGAACATAGTTTATCAATCCCTGAAGGGAAAATCAGGAGTCACAGCAGCAAACAAAGTGTAAAGTTAAAAAAAATATATTGATTAATATTGTAATATCTGTATAAAAAGTATGATAAAAAAAAATAATGTAAAATCACAACAAGAAACACAGAAATTAAACCTTTAAATGCTCCCAGGGCCATCTCTGTAAAAATTATATCCACCCACCCCAAGGCTGTAAACCTAGAAGAAACCCTGAATGGCTGTAAGAGTGGGCATGACACGGTCATGCAACAGCTGCATCACCAGCAACACAAACTTTAGAGCTTTTTCACTTAAAACTCAGAGTGGACCAGCAGCTGATGAAACACAAGAAGTTTCCCAAACAACCTGCCAAAAAATCCACAAATATCACTCCACAGACATAACTAAGACATCAAAATGTTCCCTGACTTCTCCTGCTTCTAATAAGGGGGATAGCTAATCAAAAGATTGTACTCCTTAGGCCAGTAAGTGGCTAACTGTTGGACAAAACCTGTTTTTGCTCCCATTTATTCTCTGATCAGAAATCTGCTGAGAACCATCCATAGCCCCATTTTTAGTTTGCCACCCTGGTCTCATTTTTGGCCATACAGATATGAAATTCACATTGATTCTTCAGTCTTGGAATTCTCACAGTCCATTAGTTTTTCTCATATCACCTTTTTTGTCACAGTGACAGCAGTTTGAGTTCCCTCACAGACTGAACAGTTTTTACATCTTCCCTAACATCTCTCTCTTTCTCTCTCCACAGCACCAACACCACCTGAGGTCCAGGTCAGTCAGGGTGCTTTTGGTCAAGTGGCAAAGTGTAAGAAGCTGGACACCAGAGAGATAGTGGCTGATAAGATCATGAAGGACAGCAAAAATGTGGAGGAGGACACCAAGCTGGAGGTAAGTTTTCAGACTTCTTTTGGCAGAAAGCAGGACCAGGCCCTTAGGGTCAAATTCATAGACTTTGGTGTCGCCTTTCATGTCCTCAAAGCAGAAATCTGGGGTGGAGTGTCAACCAATTGGAAACAGTTCATCCTTTAAGACTCATTAAAAACTCACAACAGTCTGAATATCTGTGTCACTCTCTCTGTTCTCAAAGTTTGACATGTTTCCTAACTGTTGTCTCTCATCTTTTCTCCTCAGGGCTCCAGAAATCGCTCTTGGCCTGCGAGACCATACATATGTTTATGTTTTACGCAGGATGTCAGCTGATGTAATTGTTTATTATTTTTATTTTTATCTGCAGATAACAGACATGGTTACGCGTCTTGGCCACCCAAGGGAACACCAACTTCATGAAGGGATCTACATGCCCTACTTCTTCTGTGAGGATGAAGCTTCCTCTTATTCAGAACATCCAACGTGGAGATTTCTGGTAGAGTACTTTGTTCTTTACTGTTAAAACATGCAAGTTATGAAAGTTTGAGCTCTTTTTTTAATTGTTTCTTGTCTTTGTTTCTCCCATTTAGACCCCTGAAGAATACTCAACAGAGGAGCCCTGAAGCAGAATCAACCAGCTCAGATCTCTGGATGATCTGCTTAATGACAGTGCTGCTTGAAAGTTTGTGAACCCCTTAAACAATTCAGATGTTTCTGTTGTTTTGCCATGATTTTCTTATTCTATCATCACTAGTTTTTATAAATGAAATGTCAGCTTTATGTTCATCAGTTGTTTAGACTTTTTTAGAGGGACTTGTACCCCAAAAAACTTCATAAAACATAGAATTGGTGTATATGCAAAAGTAAGTGAACCCCCAGCTGCACTGGTAGCCATGCAGGTAAAGGACTCAGGTGAAACACATTTGGGTGCTTAATTAATCAGTTAAGCAGACCAATGGTATGAGACATCCTCGGGAAAGGGTCTTACCAGCACTAATTAAAAGAGAGAAGAAAGCAGCCGAACCACTTTAGGTCCGTACAGATCAACAATGCCAAGAGGGAAGGAGATATCTGATGACATAAGGAAGAGGGTAGTGACAGCCCATCAGTCTGGTGAAGGATATAAGAGCATTTCCAAAAGATTCCAGCTCCATCCATCCACTGTAAGACAAATCATCTACAAATGGAAGGCCTTCAACATTACAGCAACTCTGCCTAGAAGTGGACGCCCATCAAAAATTTCACCCAGAAGCACCAGGAAAATAATAAATCAGGTAGAAGCCAACCCACATATCACCTCCAGAGAGTTGCAGACCTCCTTGATAGCATCTGGGACAAATGTGCATGTGTCTACAATCAGAAGAAAATTCAATAGCCATGGCCTTCATGGGAGGGTTGCCAGAAGGAAGCCTCTGCTCTCAAAAAAGAACAAAGCTGCCCATTTCAACTTTGCCAGAGAGCACTTGGACAAACCCGAGGCCTTCTGGAAGTCCATCCTCTGGACAGATGAGTCCAAAGTAGAACTATTTGGTCACAATCAAAAGCCCCATGTTTGGAGAAATGCCAACACTGCATTTCAAGAGAAGAACCTCCTCCCAACATTGACGCATTGGGGTTGAAAATGTAAAGGTCTGGGGCTGCTTTTCTTCTTCTGGACCTGGACGACTCCACATTATCCAGGGAACTATGAAGTCTCAGGCCTATCAAGAAATTCTTGACCAGAATCTCCTGCCATCAGTCAGGGAGTTGAAGCTGGGATGAAAATGGATTCTTCAACAAGACAATGACCCAAAGCATTCCAGCAAAACTACAAAGGAATGGCTTCAGAGGAAGTGGATCCGTACTCTGGATTGGGTCAGTCAAAGTCCAGACCTTAGTCTGATTGAAATGTTGTAGCAAGATCTTAAGAAGATGGAACATACCAGGTGTCCCTCCAACCTTTCTCATCTGGCAGAGTTCTGCAAGGAGGAGTGGGCAACAATCCCCATTAGCAGATGTGAGAGACTGGTTAGTGGCTACAGAAGACGATTGGTAGAAGTAATAGCAACAAAAGGAGGAGCCACAAGCTACTTACTTCAAGGGCTCACATACTTTTGCACATATTAAATTCTCAGTTGTTGTCAAATAACACACTTTTGTTGAATTAAATAATGAAAATATCTCTTTCTGTGTATGTCCATTATTTGAAAGTTTTGTTTACAAACTGGGATTTGGATATGAATTTCATAAGGTTATTTTAATGTTTTTATAAAAACAGTGACCGTGTCTTCTGGGGTTCACAAACTTTCAAGCAGCACCGTATGTACTCTTTGCTGTGTATGTTTGATCAACAAAGCCTAAATCAGTTTGAATCGCCATTGTTCTCTGATTGGTCAAGGCCAAAAGTACTAACCTCAATCTTTCTGATTCCAGATCTACCCTTGAAATGATGAATATGCAGACATGAAGGCGTTTGTGGACATCCTGGAGAGGCTGCTGTATCTTGAGAGCAACAAGGAGATCTCTCCCAAAGAAGCTCTGCAGGATCCTATCATCACGATGTCTCACCTGGCCAAGAGCAGCTACTGCCCTTGGCCAGCTACTTTTTTAACGATTGATTGATTGATTAACTGAGTGACTCACAAATGCACTTTCTTATTTCTTCCAGCCTTACCACTGCCCAAATGATATGGATGATGATGGATCTTGTGGAGGACTCAGCAGACCAGGAGGAAACCTTTGAAGACCTTGAAGCAGATCAAGAGTCACCCTCTATAATTCCAAAAGTGATGATTCAGCTCCAGGAAAAGATGCATCATACAATGAGCCTTCCCCGAAAGAATCCCTTGTTACTATTACAGCAGAGACGCAGTCACCTGCTCACCTGACAGATCAGCTGATGCCTCATCTGTATCTTTGGCTGTATCCTTGTCCTCCTCCAGTTTGGGCAGAAAGATTCTAAAGCATATTCACAAATTTTTCAGGCATGTTGCTGAAGCTTTTTGTTGTTGCTGCTGTGTCGGGGACTGAAAACTTTTAATTTCAGTGCTTGTTTTTTTGTGCTTTGTTTTCCGTTTAATAAAATGTGCTTTCAATATGTAAACAGTTTTAACTTTGTGTTATTCTACTTAAAAAAGTAAAAAATAAAAAAGACTGATTGACTATTAGTCTGTCTCTGCAGTAAAGAGCCACGGGCTTCATTTATGATTTGCTGCCTAGTTGCCAGAAAATTGTGGGTCTGCTGGTTTAAAAAGTTTGGTGAGCAACTGAAATAATTCTAGTTTTAAATTTTACAAATTGCCTGATACCGCTGTGTTTGAGGCTTCAATTTTTTTAATCTCTTCGGCACAAGTTGAGAGAAATTCCAAAATAACAAGGTTTCTCCCATCCCTGATATATACAGATAAAGAAGTGTTATTAAAGACTTTAAAATATAAGAAACAAGAAATCCAGTTTAACAGTCATCACGAGGCAGACATAGCATTCCCAGCTAGAGATAAACCAAAGTGAGCCATCACCAGTAATCAAAGTCAAATGGGAATATTTACAACACAAACACAAGACAAGTTAAAAAATCCAAACCTCGAAACAAAGTGTGGAGTTAAATAACTGTTCAAATTTGCACACATTTATCTGCTAAAATACACAGTGGACAAACCCTGCAATATATACTATATACTATTATAATATACTTCGAATTCCAAATTATTCAATGGTCTTAGAAAGCATTCAAGGTGCTAAACGAAAAAACAATGCTAGATCAACAATGTTGCTGTACATGAGTTCCTAATATTCACATATACAGAAGGTCAGGGGCAAAAGTTCAGCCTGTGGTTCTTTTGTTGAATTTTTGTTAAACTTTTGTTCAGGGTTTGGTGCTGCTGAGCCCTATTTGTTGGTCAAGAAAACAATCAGACCAGCAGCACCCTGTCACTCCTCTTAAATACCTTTTTTATGCTTTGTGGCCAAAGATAAACACATTTCTAACATGTTCAGAGCAGAGCTGTTGCTCCCCAGGAACCTTTTAGTTTATTTGATCAGTTTCAGGGCATGGGAGAAAGAGTCCCATGAATTTCTGTTCAATAAGGCCTGTTTTTGAAAGATAAAAGCACCTGTTTTCTGGTAGAATACACCCCAGCCAAAATGTGGTAAACTGGCAGGTTATTTCTTACAACTTATCACTGTTTTGAAGATTTTGCCAGCATCCTCAAAGACTCCCCATCCTGCCAAAATCATAATTATTCAGTCCAATGCAGGAGATTTTATCCAGTTTACGTAGACAACTTCATCCCTTCAGACAAAGATGCCAACAAGAAGACACTCATTTTCCTCTAATTTAACACAGAACATCGCCCACAGTTAAGGTTTCTTATCTGATTCATTCATCAGCACAAATTATATCTATAACCTGTTTGTAAATCAGGTGTTCTTACGGATGGATCATGAAAAAAAGCTTAAAATGATTTCATACCAAGAGCAGTGAACGTTCTGGTATAGAGAGGGGCCATGTTTGCACGAAGTACACAAATGCTTCATTAATGGATCTTCATTCAACTGTGGCTCTTTATGCTGATAGCCGTCAAAAATATTTAGAACAACAAGAAGAAAGGTAAGACACGTCCTGCAAGGATGAAATGTTAGACCACACATCCAGGCTAATAGACTAATCAGCACTAAGAAACACAAGATATGAGACAAATGACAGCCATTTAACGCCTTTGAATGTTTGAGCAGAACAGTGAGTAACCTGTAATGAGATGAGGTTGGTGTGCAGGAAGTGTGTCACTGTGAGCACTGCTGTGTGTGTCAGTCAGAGGTGCGAGCAAGTTGCGGTGAGTCGAGCACGCACAAGCTGCACACAATTAGCAGAAACATAAATATGTCGGCGTGCTTAAGCAAAGTATTAATCAGATATAAATAGAGCAAAGGAGGCCTTTGTGATTAACGAGGTGAGACTCGCTGATAATTACTGTTTCCTGCTCCTCTGCTAATTAGCTTACTCCAATGGGGATGAACGGGACTACCCTGACCCCGCCCAAACACACACAGACACACAGACACACAGACATGCAGACACACACACACACACACACACACACACACACACACACACACACACACACACACACACCCTGCGATTGTCCAGGATGCTCTCTGCTCTTCTGTCTACTTGTAGAAGAAGGTGTGAGTGTTTACCTGAGCCTGTCTTCTCACTGTGAAGCATTGCTGTTAAAGTTTATGTAATTAAATGACATGGTGAAAGGGAGGAATGTCACAATGTCATATTTAACCTCACAGTTATTATGAAGTTTATGGAAAACTTAGAGAAAATAAACAGAAACATTGCTTCAGTCCAATAAGGGGAAACGTTCAATTGTATGACTTATCCTCATCTCAAACCAAAGGACAGAAACTTTTGATCCAATAAAAAGTCGCTATCATCTTCTTCATATGATTCTGCATTACATACTGACCACAAACACTCTGCCTGTTTGACTAAAACTCAGTTTGGGATATTCAAAGAGTCTGAATCGTTCTGAAACATCAATAAATGTAATGTGCAGGCTGTTTCATGCTGTTAAAGCTTGGTCACCTCTGGTTGTTCCCCTGGATCTTGTCAAAAAAGCTTCTGGTGTGCTACTATTAGTGCATATGGGTGCAACACTGCAGACATGTACACTCATCGGCCACTTTATTAGGCACACCTGGCAACAGCTAATCAAAATAGCTACTCAAATAACCACTTATTACAACCGAGGTGTGGAGAAGAGCATCTCTAAAAGCACAACACATCAAACCTTGAGGCAGATGGGCTACAGCAGCAGAGGACCACACTGGGTGCCACTCCTGTCAGCTAAGAACAGGAAACTGAGGCTACAATTCACACAGG
Organism: Labroides dimidiatus; assembly: GCA_030710495.1. Lineage (NCBI taxonomy): Eukaryota > Metazoa > Chordata > Actinopteri > Labriformes > Labridae > Labroides > Labroides dimidiatus. Next base: position 21,665,684 of record CM061162.1, read on the forward strand.
CTCACCAAAATTGGACAATAGAAGATTGGAAAAACGTTGCCTGGTCTGATGAGTTTCAATTTCTGCTGCAACATTCAGATGGTAGGGTCAGAATTTGGCGTCAACAACATGAAAGCATGGATCCATCCTGCCTTGTATCAACTGTTCAGGCTGCTGGTGGTTGTGTAATGGTGTGGGGGATATTTTCTTGGCACACTTTGGGCCCCTTAGTACCAATTGAGCAATTGTTTCAATGCCACAGCCTACCTGAGTATTGTTGCTGATTATGTACATCCATTTATGACCACAGTGTACCCATCTTCTGATGGCCAATTCCAGCCATATAATGCGCCATGTCATAAAGCTCCAATCATCTCAGAATAGTTTCTTGAACATGACAATGAGTTCACTCCACTCAAATTGCCTCCACAGTCACAGGATTTCAATCCAATAGAGCACTTTTAGGATGTGATGGAATGGAAGATTTGCATCATGGATGTGCAGCCGACAAATCTGAAGCAACTGCGTGATGCTATCATGTCAATATGGACCAAACTCTCTGAGGAGTGTTTGCAGTACCTTGATGAATCTATGCCACAGAGGATTAAGGCAGTTCTGAAGGCAAAAAGGAGTCGAACCCGGTACTAGCAAGGTGAACCTAATAAAGTGGCCAGTGAGTGTATATCGGTGCAAGCAGGTGAGAAGTTTTGAAAGAACAGTGGTGCCTTGACATCATTGATTTTGTGACGGAGCTCTTAACTTAACTTGTACGTCAAATCAATTTTCCCACCGAAGTGAACTGAAATGCCATTTATCCATTCCAAACCCCCTACATGTTTTTCATCCACCCATCTTCTACCTCTTATTCTGTTCAGGGTGTCTGGAGCCTATCCCAGCTGTCTTAGGGTGAGAGGTGGGGTACACCCTGGGCTGGGCTCCAGCATGCGAGGGGAGAACATGCAAACCACACACAGAAAGGACACCAGGAGAACCAAGCTGTCAAAAATTAAATACTGCCTTTTCTGCTTGTCAGTTATCTTACAGGCTTATAACATGATTGGCAAAATGCTTTCTTCTTACCTTCATCTTGTTTCTAGCAGGTAATTCATATCGATCATATGCAATTGTGATCAACAAAATTTCTATCAGTATCACAAATAGTTCTCCAGGGGGCAGCACTTTTCATTTCTTGCTAAAACACTCACTGGGCTGGCGGGTCTGGTCAGAGCTTTGGCCTTGATTCCCAGAGGAGCTCAGGCTTATCATGCGGTATTTAAAGGATTGTAGGTTTCTGTGCCCCATTCCATCAGTGCCAGTTTAGCTTCTTTCCTGCACAGTTTAATAGGCGTAGCCACAAGAAAATGCATGTTGGTGGAATTGAGATCTTCAAAGTAATCTTTCCACCACCTGTCTACACCCTCAGTTGAGATCAGCAGCTCCTCATCCCCACTGTAAACTGTGTGGACAAAGGGCCGCTTTCCCCTTCTGAGTAATCAGTTTGCCAGAATTTCTTCAAGGTCAGTCGGTAGTCTAGTTCCATGGCCTCACCAAACTGTTCCCACGCCCGAGTTTTTGCCTCAGTGACCGCCAGAGCCGCAGAGCACTTGGCCTGCCGGTGCTTGTCAGCTGCTTCCAAAGTCCCATAGGTCAACTATGCCTTGTACGACTTATTCTTCAGCTTGATGGCACCCTTCACCTCTGGTTTCCACCAGCAGGTTAGGGATTACTGCCATGACAAGCACCAGCCAACTTGCGTCCACAACTCTGGACAGCCGCTTCAGTAATGGTATTGCTGAACATGGTCCATTTAGATTCCACGTCCCTGGCCACCCCTGGAACACAGTCAAAGCTCTGCTGGAGGTGGGAGTTGAAGACCATCCTGACAGGGTCCTCAGCCCGGTGTTCCCAGCAAATCCTCACGGATCGTTTAGGTCTGCCAGTTCTGTCTAGCATCTTTCCCCGCCATCTGACCCAACTAACCACCAGGTGGTGATCAGTTGACAGCTCAGCTCCACTCTTTACCCTGGTGTCCAGAACATACAGCTGCAGATCAGCTGATACAACCACAAAATCTATCATAGAATTGCAACCCAGGGTGTCCTGGTGCCAAGTGCACTTATGGACATTCCTATCCTCAAACATGGTGTTAGTTATTGACAAGCTGTAACTAGCACAGAAATCCAACAACTGAACACCACTTGGGTTCAAATCAGGCAGGCCATTCCTCCAAATCACACCTCTCCAGGTTCAGTTGTCATTGCCCATGTGAGCATTGAAGTCCCCCAGTAGGACAATGGAGTCCCCAGTTGGGGCGCTTTTCAGCACCCGTCCCAGGGACTCCAAAAAGGGTGGGTACTCTGAACTGTTGTTTGATGCATAAGCACAAACAGCAATCAGGACCCATTCTCTGACCCAAAGATGCAGAGAAACAACCCGAAATTACTAAGAGCTGCTGAGCTATTTGTAAGCCCACACCTCCTCTGACCCCTAGCAACTCCAGTAAAGAAGAGGATCCAACCCCTCTTAAGACAGTTGGTTCCAGAACCTGAGCTGTGTATTGAGGTGAGCCTGACCACATCTAGCCGGTATCTCTCAACCTACTGCACCAGGTAAGGTTCCTACCCCACCAGAGAGGTGATGTTCCATGTCCCAAAAGCCAGTTTCCATAACCAAGGATCAGGCCGCCAAGGCCTTTGCCCTTGACTGCCGCCCTATCCACACAGCACCTGACCCCTCTTGATGGTGGTGATTCTACAAGAGGATGGACCCATGTCATCCTTTCGTGCTGGGCCCAGCCGGGATCCGTGGGTGGAGGCCCAGCCACAAGGCACTTGCCTGCGGGCCCTAACCCAAGTCCTGGCTCCATGGTGGGGCTCCGGTGACCCTCCAGCCAGGGGGAACTGGTTCTTGTTTGGACGCATCATGTGGGATTTGTGACTGCATTTTGTCTTCTGGCCTCTCACTGAGGACCAGTTTGCCTTGCAAGACCCTAAAAATATTTAATGAATATATAAGAATAAAAGCAAATAAATAAATAAATTATAATACTTTATCATATATATATATATATATATATATATATATATATATATATATATATATATATATATATATATTCCCACCACCAGTGACGAGACTCAATTGGGGGATATTCGTAATTCACTGTGTCATCGTACCCCCTATTTTAATGCGGGTCTAACCGCCAAAATTGTTCATCTCAATCTTCTGTATTAAATATTTTTACAATTGTAACTGGTGTATAAGTCTCTCCTGATTGAAATATGATTGGCTGATTTTTGTCCTTTTCTCTAGGCTTTCCTTACTTTTATCTGCAGGTGTTTTCTTAAAAACCTCTCCAATCAGCTCTGTTTCATCCTCCCTTTAACAATGTTTCTAAATGAGATAGACAAGTGTTGTCAAACAGCACTGTCACAAACCCAGGCGGCCCCTGATTTTCTGTGTGTCTCTTTTGAGACTCAGATATTCTTATATGTTGGAATGTTAAATGTTGTTTTTTAATTCAGCTGTGCTGGGACTTTGCCTTGACGTTATGGATGAAGCTCTGATGGAGTCTGTTCAGAGCTGTGTCAGCACGTCTCTGCTCCTCCTGGGCCTCTGCCTTAAACTAAAGAGAGGTTCACTTCCTCAACTCCCAGTGATACCCTCTGAGCCCTTGTGATATACAAGTGTAATCCATTACTACACACTTACAACAATTGTCTTCAGCTGGAAGTGGCTGCTATGACCTTTTTATGGGAAATAAAAATAAGTGAAGGCGCAGAACAGCCGATATTGGATTCTGCTGTTAATTAATGTGTGTATTATCTGGGTGAATGAAGCCGGGGGGAGGAAGTTAATTGAATTATAGTCAGCGAGTTGGATAATGCACTGTTGTAATTGTTCAACTGTATAAGACAGAGCTCACATTAGGAAGACGAAAGGCTGGACTGATTAGTTGTGAGAGAATGGTAAGAAATTACTTGTTTGGATTTGGGTTTGAGGCATGAAAAGGTTTCTAATTGAACTCTTGGGAGTACAAACTATAAAATATGTGCCTGCTCGTGCACTCCTCTCTTTTTCTGCATACATGCATGTATAAACGTGAACACCCCAGCTCGTAGCTTTCAGGCCTCATATGACAGCAGACTTGGCCCCCCTGGAGCTAACCACCCTTGTCAATTTCTGGATTCATTCCATATCACTGTTATTAACATTTCTCTTTACATCGGGATTAACAACAAAAATCTCAAAGAAAACTGGCACAGAGATCAGTGACGCAAAACATTTAAGCCGATTTCACTGTCATGTTTTTCAATGAACTAGTGTTTTTCTAGTGTCTTTCTTACCTTAAATGTGGAGGTTCAGTACAAGGCATATTATGAACAACCCCTATTTTAGGTTTGAATAAACAGTTATTATTATTATTATTATTATTATTTTTATTATTATTATTATTATTATTATTATTATCATTATTATTATTATTATTATTATTATTATTATTATTTAGCATTCGTATCAGAAATAAAAGATGGAGAATAGGGTTATTTCTGTGCCATGTGATGATGTTTTTGCCAACTTTGAGCAGTTCTTTATTAGGGCTGTGCTGCCATCTTCTGGTCAACTCTGCAAAGGCAGGATTTAGGAGATCCGATGTCACATTATTTTCTGAAGACATGAGGAAAGCCCATATTTGATGCTTCACAGAGCATTTTATACTGTTGACTCTACTGCTCTAAACTGGGCTAAGGCCTGTCACACCTGTCTCTCAGGGGATCTGATCAGTTTTAGAGATAATAAACTGGTCAAATGAAGCTTACGTGTGTCAATAAAAAATCAAACTTGAAAATCTTCATTAAATGTTTTCAGTCAAGATCTTGTGATATTTGGTTATGCAGTTGTGGCAAAATTATATAACAACTGGCGACCATCTTGGATTTGCTGATATTTAGGCTCTAATAAGTGCAGGCTGTGGTGCCTTGAAAAAAATAATAAAATAAATAAATAAATAAATAAATAAATATATATATATATATATATATATATATATATATATATATATATATATATATATATCACCATATATATATAGACTGCATATATATATATATATATATATATATATATATATATATATATATATATATATATATATATATATATATGCAAGTCAACTGAACAACCAATAAGTTGTTCCTGAAAGATAAAAGGCATGTAAAACAAATGCATTCATTCATATTGTGTAATCAAGATCCTTAACTTGCATAATCAGGACACAACGACTAAATAGTGATTATATTTTATTGGTCCATGTTAGGCTTTTCTATTTACCTTTGCCTTCCTCTCTGTAGTGTTACATTACCTCGTGCTGTTGCTTCTACTTGGAATGAAATTTCAGCAGATATCTCCCTAAGAGACTATAAAAATTCTTCAAGAAGAATGCACAAAGTTTACTCAGCAACATTTTGTTCCTGGCCAAGAATACCCCAATAATCAAACCATGATCCTCAAGGTGATGCAGTCTGTGTTCCAAGTTATTTACATAATTTATGGCATGACCACCTGATGCCAAGAAGTTCTCAAGTTTGACAAGATATTGGTATACTTGGTTATGGTATACTTGATTATGAAATTTTGAAGGAACAGCAAATTTGGAAGAGTATGTCTTTGATGACCATGACAAAAATACACTCCTGCATGTTGTAAATTACAAAATTATTTCATCCTTCATTCCATGAACCTCTCCCTCGCCCACCCTGGCTGGTATTGTGTTTCCTTCAAGCTTGGGTCGGAGGCCTGGGAGCCTGAGGGTTCTGCACGGGATCTTAGCTGTTCCTAGGCATGTACACTTCTGGATGGATATCTCATATGTTGTTCCTGGTATCAGCTGGAGCCATCCTCCCAGCTTGAGTGTTACAGCCCCCAGCATCCCAGTCACAACTGGCACCACTGCTCCCACACCCAACATCTTCTCCAGCTCTTCCTTCAGCCCTTAGTATTTCTCCAGCTTCTTGTGTTCCTTCTTCCTCATGTTTCCATCACTCTGTATTGCTATCACTACCACTGTCTTCTAATGCTTATCAACTAGCACTATGTCAGGCTAATTGGCTACCACCATCTTGTCAGTCCAGATCTGTAAGTCCCACAGGACCTTGGCCTGCTTGTTCTCCACCACCTTAGGAGGTGTCTGCCATCTTAACCCTGGGACCTCCAGTCCATACTCAGCACAGATGTTCCTGTACACTATGCCAGCTACCCAGTTATGCCGCTACATGTATGCCTTGGTTGCCGGCGGGGGGGCAGAGGGTGCCCTGGGCCAATGGTCACGAAGGGGCCCACCACAAGACCGGTGGCGAAAAAAACAAAAACAACGTTAAGTCCGAAAGTCGGTCTCTTACTGCTGTATTTGTAGGGATATAAGTGTAAGAATAAACATAAATATAAGTGGAAAAAGCAATCCAGATCAGAGCGTTTCTGAAATACCATGAGGAGGTACCTTATGTGGCGTCATACTTACCATGTCAACCTCTCTTGCACTGTCTGTCAATCTTTCTCTCTCCGTGGGTCTACGTGCATTTGACAGAAAGTCACATCTGATTGACATGCGTGCGAGTGCGGTCTTTTTCACCGTGGTCTCTGAGTGTGCAGTTAGCCCTAGTTACTTACTCTGTGTGTGCTTAAATAGCTTTAAAATGAAAAAAACACAATTCGGGCGCACTAAAGCGTAAGGAGCAAGAGCAGAGGAAGAATCTTGTTGCCTCCTGCGTTCCGCTGACAAACTTCTTCTCAGCAACTCAACCCCCAACCATGGTGTTGAAATAGCCTATTGGCAGTTGTGGTGCTAGATTATCAGCAGGTTGCTGTTTAATGATAAGTCCGTGGCAATGTCCAAGGTGCTGAAATAGCGCACATTGTGTTGCACAACCAGGTCATCGTAATCCACACTCTCCATTTTGCCCTTCTGTCTCCGTTTCCCAATATTAACGCTACTAATTGATCAGCTGTGTCTTTAGATGCTGTCACTGCACAGCGTCTAATGTTGGATTTACTTTGTTTTACAGAATATCTGTCCGTCTACGAAGCAAATTGAGTTGAGCTATGATTTTCTTTCATATTTTGATGGTTCAAAGTGTGAGACTTTTTTTTTTTTTAATTTACGAAGCTAAAGCTGTTCATTCAGTCCCTTTTTGGCAGCGGCAAATACAGCTCAAATCCACATCGGATCCATGATGTGAATTGTTAACAAGTAAAATAGCCAATACGCTATAAGGGCCCACTACAAGTCCCCGCCCCCTCTGCAATGTGACACTCAATCAATCAATCAATCAATCAGTCTTTATTTATATAGCGCCAATTCATAACAAACGTTATCTCAAGACGCTTTCCAAGCGTTAACAGGTCTAGACCTGTAAATGGTAATAAAATTTTTATTAACAGAAACCCAACATCAAGACAAGATAAGAAGTCTTATCTCATCTTAACCCACCATGAGTACAGCACTTTGCAATATTTAGCAAGTTACAATGGCAAGGAAAAACTTCCCTTTAACGGGCAGAAACCTCGGACAGAACCCGACTCATGTTAGACAGACATCCGCCTCGACTGTGTTGGGATTAGAGAGAGAGAAGGGGGGGAGGGGGGAGGGGCAGAGAGACAAAGACACAGGGAGACATAAACACAGAGTCCATATTTCTGTGTTGTAGAGATGATCACGGAGAAACTGTAACTGTAGGAAGCCGTAGCAGCTGGAGTCTGGCAGGTCCATGGCAGCAGGCCGTCCACAGCAACAATCCGAAGGAACCTAACAGACAAACTCAGAGACTCCCAGAGAGATCCGTGGTTAATAACTTTAATGGGACATTAAGGTTAGAAGTTAGACTGACAGATAGAGAAGAGAGGGAAGCAGGAGCCTGTGTGTCAGTTCCCCCCGGACAGTCTAAACCTATAGCAGCATAACTAAGAGCTGGTTCAGGTCTGAACCAGCTCTAACTATAAGCTTTATCATAAAGGAAAGTTTTAAGTCTACTCCTAAAAGTAGAGAGGGTGTCTGCTCCCCGAACTTCAGCAGATGTAGATGATTCCAGAGAAGAGGAGCCTGATAACTAAAGGCTCGACCTCCCAGACTACTTTTAGAGACCCTGGGTACAACGAGCAGGTCTGCATGCTGGGAACGCAGCGATCTAGACGGATAATATGGCACGATAAGCTCTTTAAGATAGGATGGCCCAATGCCATTAAGAGCTTTAAAAGTCAGAAGAATTTTATATTCCATTCTAAACTTTATGGGTAGCCAGTGCAGAGACGCTAACACCGGGGAGATATGCTCCCTCCTCCTAGTCCCAGTCAGAACCCGGGCTGCAGCATTCTGAACTAACTGAAGAGTCCTAATAGACTTGTTAGGACAACCAGATAGAAGAGAGTTACAGTAATCTAACCTGGAGGTAACGAAAGCATGGACCAGCTTCTCTGCATCACTCTGACACAAGATGTGTCTAATTTTTCTAATATTGCGGAGATGAAAGAACACTGTCCTGGAGACCTGTTGGATGTGAGAGTTGAAGGACAGGTCCTGATCCAAAAGAACTCCTAGGTTCCTAACAGTGGAGCCGGGTGCCAGGCTGATGCCATCTAAGGGGGTTATCTTGTTAGAAAAAGCCTCTCTGAGGTGTTTGGGTCCAATAACAAGGACTTCAGTCTTCTCTGAATTCAGAAGTAGAAAATTTCTGCTCATCCAGGTCCTTACATCTTCGAGGCAAGCTTTAAGTGTCGATAATCGGCTAGTTTCCTCTGGCTTCAATGATAAGTATAGCTGTGTATCATCTGCATAAAAGTGAAAGTTTATGGTGTGTTTTCTAATTATGCTACCAAGAGGAATCATATATAAGTTAAAAAGAATCGGACCAAGCACCGAGCCTTGAGGAACTCCATAACGCACCCTGGTATGCAGGGAAGATCTATTGTTTACATGAACAAACTGCGAACGACTCGACAGATATGAGCTAAACCAAGCTAAAGCAGTTCCTGTGATGCCAAGAAGCTTCTCTAATCTCTGCAGGAGGATGTGATGATCAATAGTGTCAAAAGCAGCACTAAGATCAAGTAACATGAGCACCGAGAGGTGACCACTATCTGAAGCCAACAGCAGATCATTAGTTACTTTCAGCAGTGCAGTCTCAGTACTATGGTTGGCCCTAAACCCAGACTGAAAGTCCTCAAGGAGACTGTTACTATGAAGAAACTCGCAGAGCTGACTGGAGACAACCTTCTTTAGGTTTTGGAAATAAAAGAGAGGTTAGATATCGGTCTGTAGTTAACTAAGGAGCCTGAATCAAGAGTTGGCTTTTTAAGGAGGGGCTTAATTACTGCAACTTAAAAAAGTTGTGGCACATAGCCTGTCAGTAAGGACGCATTAATCATCTTTAGAAGAGGGGTGCCGACTGAGGGAAGGACTTCCTTCAACAGCCATGCTGGGACAGGGTCCAAGAGGCAAGTTGATGGCTTAGCCGAAAGAACTGTTGAGACCAGCTCCGACAAGTCAACAGATAGAAAGTGGTCTAAGAGTATTTTTGGTCTAAGAACCGTTTCCGTGATTTCGCCGACAGCTGGAGATTCTACCCTGTTTGAAAGCACAAGGTTACTAATTTAATCTCTAATCTTTAATATCTTATCATTAAAGAAGCTCATGAAGTCCTCACTGTTAAGTGATGGAGGAATGCGTGGCTCAGTCGAGCTATGACTGTTTGTCAGCCTGGCTACAGAGCTGAAAAGGAATCTTGGATTATTTTTATTCTCTTCAATAAGCCATGAATAATAAGCAGCCCGCGCAAGTCGCAGGGCCTTTCTATATTCATTCAAGCTATTTCTCCAACGAGAACAGGACTCTGTTGTTTTAGTTGAGCGCCAAATTCTCTCAAGCTTCCACGATTTTTGTTTGAGCTCACGAGTTTGAGCATTATACCACGGAGCTGAACTCTGTCGTCTAAGAGTCCTCTGTCTAAGCGGAGCGACTGAGTCGAGGACCGCTTGAAGAGAGCCTGTAGTATCAGCAACAAGTTGATCAAGCTGAGAAGGCGCATAGAAGCTCTCTGCTACAGTAGGGTAAGATACTGACTCCAAGGCAGCTGGAATAGCTTCCTTGAAAGTGCATATGGCTGAATCAGACAAGCTCCTAGTTAAGATATTTTTATTGACTGGCGTAAAGTCCAATAAGGAGAACTCAAAAGTAACTAAGAAGTGATCGGACAGAAGAGGATTTTGTGGGACAACCGCTAAATTGACAGCTTCCAGGCCATGTGCCAGAACAAGATCTAGGGTGTGATTAAAGCGGTGAGTGGGTTGGTTCACAGCCTGTGTGAAACCAAAAGAATCTAATACTGACAGGAAAGCGGAACAAAGACTGTCATTATGAACATCTATATGAATGTTAAAGTCTCCGACGATGAGGATTTTATCTGAAAGAAGGACGATGCTGGACAGAAACTCTGAGAAATCTGATAAAAATTCAGAGTAAGGGCCAGGAGGCCGGTACACAATAATAAACAATACCGGTTGCACAGATTTAGCATCTGGATGTGTGAAACTTAGAAAAAGACTTTCAAAAGAGCTGAAGCCTAGTTTAGGTCTAGTATAAATATTAAAAATAGAATTAAAGATTGCTGCCACACCCCCTCCTCGCCCTGTGTCTCGGGGGATCTGGGTATTAAGGTGACTGGGAGGAGTGGACTCATTTAAACTAAGATAATCACCCTCACACAGCCAAGTTTCCGTCAACGCAAGAAAATCAATATGATAATCTGATATGAGTTCATTAATTAAAATGGCTTTAGAAGATAAAGATCTAACATTTAATAAACCACATTTAACTTTAATGTTATGTGATTCAGCTGCAGTTTTAATTTTAATAAGATTTTTATAGTTTACTCCTTTATTATTTTTAATGTTACGGGTAAAGGGTCTTGTCAGGGAACAGACACAGTCTCTATATTACAGGAGTGGCTGGGTAACAGCTCTAAGGAAAACGCAGAGGGGCATGTAGGACTGCAGCTCTGCTTCCTGGTCTCCACTCTGAGTTGTCAGATTGGCAGACTAATAAAATCAGCTAGATTCCTAGTTAAACGAGCTGCACCATCCAAAGTAGGATGGATGCCGTCCCGGCTAATCAGACCAGGTTTGCCCCAGAATGATTTCCAGTTATCTATAAACCTCACACCATTATCTGGACACCATCTCGACAGCCAGCGACACTGGTTCCGCGCCTGACTCAAACCTTTGTCCGATGGTGGAGTCAACGTACAGGTGGATCGTTTTTTCCTTTCAGACACTGACTGATGGCAGAGGAGATGTGGATCTGTGAACTCTGGTGCCGTATAGTGGTCACCACACACTCATTAGTAGTAGTAGTTATTTGCCAAAGAACTATGTGGTAACCTCAGCACACCATTCAAATATTTGGGTGCAAAACAAGTCTTGTTTATTCCTTCAATAAAACATTTAGGTTCAAATTTTAATTTTAAAATATTTGAATGAATGCCCTGTAAAGGGCCACAATTGAAATACTTTTGTTTGGATATTCAACACAAATCTGTATCATAGGCAAGAGTTGAAAAGAAACCAAAAATGCTTTAACTTTCCTGTGTGGGAAAACAGTGACACTGTCAGGTCCTCGGGCCTTGATGTAGACTTTCATGTTGACACCCCATAAGAAAAGAATTTGGTAACTCATTTACACATTAAAATACATAAAATCACTCTCAGAAAGGTGTTTGAGCCTCCATAGAGATAATCTGTACGTTTTGCTGATGAAAGTTCATGGTGTAAACATCTTAAGACTCCATCCTGTAGTAACAAACTTGTCCACCCACCTATCCATCTTCTACTGCTTGTCCGGGTCCGGGTTGTGGGGTCATCAGCGAAGACAAGAGGCCCCTGTCCCCGGCTACTTCCATCAGCTCCTCTGGGAGGATACCAAGGTGTTCCCAGGCCAGCCAAGAGATATAATCTCTCCATTGTGTCCTGGGTCTCCTCCCAGCTGGGCATGCCCAGAATCAAGGAGGCTTCCAGGAGGTATCCTCACTGGATGCCTGAACCACCTCATTTGACTCCTCTCGATGCAAAGGAGCCGCAGCTCTACTCCGTACCTCTCCCGAATGTCTGTGCTCTGAACCATTACAGCTAAGGCTGAGCCCAGACACCCTGTGGAGGAAGCTCATTTCGGCCACTTGTACTCATGATCATGTCCTTTTGGTCACGACCCACAGCTCATGACCATGGGTGAGGGTTGGAACATAGATTGACCGGTAAATCAAGAGCCTTGCCTTCTGGCTTAGCTCTATCTTCACCACAACAGACCATCTGCATCACCTGCTAACGCCACCCCGATCCGTTTGTCAATCTCTTGCTCCATTTTCCCCTCACTCGTGAACAGGACCCCGCGGTACTTAAACTCCTCGACTTGGGGCAGAGACTCTCTCACAACCCGGAGCGGGCAATCCACCGTTTTCCGGCTAAGAACCATGGCCTCAGACTTAGAGGTGCTAATCTTCAACCCGGCTGCTTCACACTCAAGTGCAAACCACCCCAATGTGAGCTGAAGGTCAGTGTTCGATGAGGCCAATAGGACCACATCATCCGCAAAAAGCAAAGATGGTATCCTAAGACCCCCAAACCTGACACCCTCTGCCACTTGGCTGCGCCTAGAAGTCCTGTCCATAAAAGTAATGAACAGAATTGGTGACAAAGGGCAGCCCTGGCAGAGCCCAACCCTGAGATGGGAATGAGCTTGACTTACTGTTGGCAATACGAACCAATCTCTCACTCCAGGAATACAGAGATCGAACAGCCCGTAACAATAGGTCATTGACTCCATATTCCTGGAGCACCCCCCACAGGATACCTCGGGGGACACGGTCAAAAGCCTTCTCCAGATCCACAAAGCACATGTGGACTAGTTGGGCAAACTCCCATGCCCCCTCTAGCACCCTTGCAAGGGTATAGAGCTGGTCCAGTGTTCCACAACCAGAAAAAAAACCTGCATTGTTCCTCCTGAATCCGAGGTTCGATTAGCTGCTGGATTCTCCTCTCCAGCACCCTGGAATAGACCTTACCAGGGAGGCTGAGGAGTGTGAGTCCCCTGTAGTTGGAGCACACCACCCCAGTCTGCCAGTCCAGAGGCACTGTCCCCAATGTCCATGCAATGTTGCAGAGACGTGTCAGCCAGGACAGTCCTACAACATCCAGAGCCTTGGGGAACTTAGGACAGATCTCATCCACCCCTGTGGCCTTGCTGCTGTGGAGTTGTTTAACTGCCTCAGCAACTTCAGCCCCAGTGATGGGTGGGCCCTGCTCTGAGTCCTCTGGCTCTGCTTCCTCCCGAATGCATGTTGGTAGAATTGAGGAGATCCTTAAAGTATTCCTTCCACCGCCTGACTACACGCTCAGTTGAGGTTAGAGGCTCCCCATCACCGCTGTAAACAGTGCGGACAAAGAGCCTCTAACCTCAACTGAGTCGTCGGACAGTTTGCCAGAATTTCTTCAAGGCCGATTGGAAGTCTAGTTCCATGGCCTCTCCAAACTTCTCCCACACTTTTGCCTCATTGACTGCCAGAGCCACAGAATGCTTGGCCTGCCTGAACCTGTCAGCTGCTTCTGGAATTCCACAGGCCAACCATGCCCTGTGGGACTCCTTCTTCAGCTTGACGGCACCCATCACCTCAGGTTCCCACCAGACGTTCCATTTCCCAAAAGCCAGTTTCCATAACTGAGGATCAGGCCGCCAAGGCCTCCGCTTTTGACTGCCGCCCAATCCACACTGCACTGGAGGCCTATGGCTCCTCTTGCTGGTGGTGGGTCCGTGGGTGGAGACCTGGCCACCAGGCGCTTGCCTGTGGGCCCCAACCCCAGGCTTGGCTCCAGGGTGATGCTCCAGTGACCCTCCTGCCAGGGTGAACTGGTTCTTGTTGTTGTAACTCATCATTAGGGATTTGTGACCGCGCTTTTTCTGGCCTCCGACCTAGGACTAGTTTGTCTTGGGAGACCCTACCAGGGGCAATTGCTCCTGACAACATAGCTCCAAGGATCACGGAGGCACATAAACCCCTCCACCACTAAGGTGGCAGCCATGGAGGGGACTTTATGTTTTTATTAACTACAAATGGAAAGAAAAAAATAAATGAATATTTTCCTGTGCTTGCTCACTTTTGGAAGAGCATCTCCTTTTCATCCTTCATTTGTTGATACTAGTCTCCTGTTTTCATCAATCAATCAATCAATCCTTATTTGTATAGCACCAATTCATAACAAGTATTGTCTCAAGACACTTTACAATAGAGCATAAAGCTCTTCATTTTGTGGATACACATGAATGCATATATATATATATATATATATATATATATATATATATATATATATATATATATATATATATATATATATATATATATACATCCAACACCCAACATGAATCCATATAGCCAATCATGGATCCCCCCATCATGGCGGCAAGAAGCTTATCAGGGCATCACAGCTCAGTTTCTGTGGCTTGTAATAGAACCAGGGCTCACCTGTGTGGATGTCGATGTAGCTGCACTGTAGCTGGCTGGCTGGTTTCAGGTAAGCAAATATTACATTCAGTAATTAATGACACATATTTTTCTGGTAATGTGATCCATGTGCTTCTAAACAGGACACAGAATGAACAGAGGTCAGGTTTTCTTCATGTCAAAGTTTTTGTTAAAAAGGTTATTTTATTATTATTATTAGGTTAATTTGCAGATTGAAGTAATGTGTGACCTGATCCTTGGGGACATAGATGAATAGAAGCATGATCTGCAGTTGTTGAACCACTGTGATTAGAGTTGTTCCCAGCGATCTTAACAGCCAGTCCACATCACTGTGCGACTGTGGATCAGTGGTAGAGTTGCGTCTCTCAGTCGGAATGTCGAGGGTTTGATTCCCATCTCCTGCAGTCTTGCCTTGACCAAGATACTGAACCCCAAATTGCTCCCACTGTTGGTCAGTGGTGTGTGGATGGTCTACAATATATAGATCTTTCTGGGTACTCCAGCTTCCTCCCACAGTCCAAAAACATGCTCACTAGGTCAATTGGTGATTCTTAATTGCCCTTAGGTGTGAGTGTGAATGGTTGTTTGTCTTCGTGTGTCAGCCCTGGGATTGACTGGCGCCCAGTCCAGGGTGTACCCCGCCTCTGGCCCTAAGACAGCTGGGATAGGCTCCAGCCACCCGTGACCCTTAACAGGAGAAGCGGTATAGAAAATGAATGAATGAATAAAAACTATGTCACTGACGAAGGGCCAGCAGTCATCAGCAGGTCAAATCCAGAGGGTGAGAAAAAGTTTATCTTGGAGGTGGAAAACCTTATTATATACAATACAACACATCTTTTATATAAGGACACCGACAGAAATTTAAAGGGGAGGACTGAATTGCTGAAGTTCTGGGAGAGCCAAGTGAGTTTAACATACTGAGTATTTATTTTTTTGTCTGCATGATTCTCATAGTAACTATTTCTGGGGTTAATGCAGTTTTTTATCTTGCAGCTGAAAGTTCTGTTTTTCACTGCATTTCAGTGACCGTCACCAGCCCTCTCTGGAAACTAAACTAGCAAACTTTATTTATTGGAAATTTCCTACTCAAAGCCAGAGGGGGAAGTGCAACACCTAAGTGACAAAAAAAAGAAAGAAGAAGAAGTAAAGGGAAAAGAAGGGGGAAGAAATGACACACTGTAAGATGATGGTGTGGGTGGGGTACAAGGAGGGAGACAATGGTGGTACTTCTATTCTTAAAGTCTTTGGTAAGATGCTTTGCTATCCCTAAGCAATATCACAGAGAAAAAAAGAAAGAAGAAAGGAAAAGTCAGAAGTGTACCAGACTGAATACCTAAAAAGTGATAATCCAATAGAGACAATGGGGTCATTCAGTAAAGTTAAGGTAGAGAGGAGATGAAGTGGCACCAAGCTGTGTGTTGGGCTTACAAGGTGACTCAACTCATCCTGACAGTGCCCATCTGGTGTTTGTTATGGGCCCAGGCAGGGGCTGTGTAGTTAAGACACGCATGCTTGTAAGCCAGTCACTGAAAGACCCAAGGTGCTACTCTAAGTCCTGCAGAGCTGCAGGGCCCAGTGGCCACACCCCAGAGTCATGCAGAGACCCTTGACAGAACACACCGGGAACCCCGGAGGCTTCCAGGAGCAATGTGGGTCCCCTGATGCAGGAGGGCCCACACCAGCCCTCCACAAAGCACCAGGGGCCAGGCCAGGAGGGACCGGGTGCAAGGACCCAACCGCCAGAACCACCCCTCACACCCAACCCCTCATCCCCAACCCATCTGCCCCCTGAACCCAGCCAAGCTGCACCCCATCCACCTCGCCACTCCACCTCTCCACTCCACCCCCCACACCCCAGAGAGGGCCAGATGGTCCCCCCAAGCCTACAGGCCAAGCCTGGGCGGTGGAGCACCATCCCCAGTGGGCATGGGGAAAGCACTATACCAGGCAGGCAAACATAGGGACATGGGTTCAGTCTGAGAAGGGGGGGGGGGGGGGGGGCAGGGGGGGCAGATTCTGTGCCACATCTGAACATCCTGGCTGCTATCCGCGTGCCCCAGGGTCCCGCAGCTCTGCACACCCAATGAAACCTATCTGCGCCTTCCCCAAGCCCGGGACAGCCGGAACCACCAACTAGGCCATTACACTTCAAGTGAGAACCCACCACCAAACCCTACTATAATGGTTCCCCAATCCATTGCATGAGAAGGGCAGGTGGGGTCTAGTGGGTTATGGCCGGATGTTACAAAGACCCACAGCCTGTCCTGGGGGGGAATGTTCTGCGTCAAAAACAGGGGGCTGGGGGGGCAGGGAGGTGGGGGAACCACGCCCCATCAGTGTGAGGCAGCCCCCCACCACCTAAACATTCCCCCCTCAACCAGTGTGGTGTATTAGAATTGTGGATATTTTTGCTATATACAGTGTTATGTGCAATGGTGACTGAGGTGCCCTTTTTGAGGCCAGAAAAGTGCATACCAGGCTGTCCAGGCAAGAGAGGTGCAGAGACGGTGACATGGGACTGCCACAGCGGGCCCAGAGGGACACGCAGACCGCAGCCCAGATAGGCCCAACGGGCCCCTAGAGGCCGACTAGTGACCCCACCCCAATCAGTCAACCAGAGAAGAGACATGCAGCACAAAACCCACCTACCAGGCAAGCAGAAGTCAAGGCCCCAGACCCAGACCTGGGGGCAACACCACAGGCCCCGCTACCCCCCAGGGCAGAGATCAGACCTGGGGTCCAGTGGGAAAGAGCACTCCTACTTCAATCTGATAGTTATAGTTAAATTATGTGTAAACGCCTAAGGTGTCCAAACTGAAGGAAATGAATGAAGCAGAGGAGACAAATTTAGAGGTCACAAACAACATTAATGGAGACATATTTAGTGTTTAAATGGAAACGTTTGTGCGAGGCATCTGCTAACAGAGGTAGCAAAATAAAGTTAGAAGGTTATT
The DNA here is from genome assembly GCA_030710495.1 of Labroides dimidiatus. Taxonomy (NCBI): domain Eukaryota; kingdom Metazoa; phylum Chordata; class Actinopteri; order Labriformes; family Labridae; genus Labroides; species Labroides dimidiatus. The sequence continues at coordinate 21,683,181 of CM061162.1, forward strand.
TTTTATGAATGTCAATTTTTCTGTTACAGTGTTATGTGATTTTTTCTGTCAGCTGATATTTTCTCCAGTGATGTGTGCTCTGCGAGTAGATTCAGCCAGTGGTTGATTGTGATGACCTTCTTATCTTTCCAGTTAACCAGTATTGTTTTCTTGGCAATGATTAGGGCTACAAACAAAGATTGGGATTTTTTGTCAGCAAGTATCAGAGTTGTTATATCACCAATTAAGCACAGCTTGGGAGAGAGTGGAATCCTGCAGTTATTTTCTTTGTGAGGGTTTGTCCATTTAGCAATGTATTGCAACTGGTTGGCTAAATAATAATGTAGGAAGATGTGGGCATCCAGGCCACCTTCAGACTTGTTTTTCCAAAGGGTTGAAAGACTGATTTTGGGTTTTTTATGATGACTAAATTTGAAACCACTGTGTTGTAGGTTTAAAGGGAATCATTGAGAAAAGATAGTTGATTTGGGGTAGGATTTTCATTTTAACAGTGGCTATTCGTCCTACATGGGACAATTGCTTTGGATCTCAACTTACTAATCAGATTAAGAAGTCTCCTAACATTAGTGGTGGAGTGTCGACCTTTAATCAATACTGTTTGATCCCCATAGATAATTGATGGAATTATTGTCTCCAGCCTTAAAGCAAGCGCTTTGGCAATGATTTTTAGGTCTGTATTGATTGAAAGCGGGCTCCCAGTGGCAGCTCGAATCAAATTCAAAGCTCTTCTTCTGGCTCATAAAACAGTGACAAGAAGGGCTCCTTCCTACCTTGAGTCCCTCATCCAAGTCTACACTCCTTCTCGCCCACCCAACTCATTACCATCTGCAGAGTCCCCTTCTACTTTTAAGAGAGGCCTGAGGACTCACCTGTTCAGGGAACACTTTGGCACTTAATCTGACCCTTCCCTTCTTTGTCCTCAAGGGTCAGAATAGAAGGTCTCAGACTGAGCTCTTAACAAGTGAAAGCACTGAATATTGATTGCTGCTCAATGTTGAATTCTAGTTGTGGCTACTATTTAGATAGAATACTTAAAAAAAAAAAGGGGGGGGGGGGTTCAATGGGCACTTGATGGCAGAGCACCTGTGACCCAACTAACTTGAAGCATTTCTTCGCACTTAATAAGGTTTCACCTTCTTGTTTAAATTCTTGCTTGTGTTCTACGTTTCTTTGGAAAAAAGCGTCTGCTAAATGAAATTGTAGAATTTAGAATTGTAAATATTCTGCAGGAAAACCATCTGGGCTTGGTGCTTTATCTGTAGGCACACTGTCTAAGGCACTATGTATTTCATTAATTGTTAGTGGGTTGTCTTATATGGCTCGTTGTTCTGTAGTTAGTTGAGAAATATCTAGACTGTTAAGGAATTTTTGGATGTGTTCCAGGTTGGGGTTGCTTGTTTTTGAATATAGGGTTCGGTAAAACCTTAAGAAGACTTGATTTATTTTCTGTGGTATGTGTGTTTACCATTTGAATCCTGAATTGCTGCAATGAAAGATTTTTCCTTATTGCATTGTAGTTGATTAGCTAGAAACTTGCCTGATTTGTTATTGTATTCGATATCACTGTATCTCAGTTGTTGTAACACAAATTCTGACTTTTTTTGATAAAATAATATCAAGTTGTAGTTTTGTCTTTGTAGTTCAGATCCTAATTGGTCGCTTTGCTTAGTTGCATATTCTTCTGAAAGTTCTGAAAGTCTGGAGAATCATTTATTTCAAGAAAGTCTGCCCACTCCTTCCTTACCATTTTATCAAATTCAAGGTCCTTCAGAAGAGAGAGGTTAAAGCGCCATGTCTAAGATGATTTGGGGAGGGAGTCAGTTTTGAGGCTGAGGGATATTGGGGTGTGATCGCTGATGACAGCTGAGTGGATACTAGAGGTAATTCTCTGTGCGATGGAGTTATTTGACAGAAAAAGGTCAATTCTTGAACATAATTTGTGAACTGGAGAGAAGAAGCTGTATTCTCTTTTCGAAGGATTTTTAATTCTCCAGCAGTCACACAGTCCAAAGTCATTCATATAGTCTTGTATAACTCTAGCTGACTGAAATAGTTTGGCATGTGTTGAGTTGCTGGAGCGATCTAGTGAAGGACTCAGAACAGTATTGAAGTCCCCACCGATGATAGTTGTGCAGTTTTGTGACAGGTCCATTAGGTGGGTGAAAACTGTGTGGAAGAAGATCGGGTCATCATTATTCGGGGCATACAAGTTCCCAATCGTGTATAATTCATTAAAAATGTTGCCCGAACAATAATGTATCGGCCTCCCTAATCTGTTATTCTGTTGTTTAGGGTGAAGAAAACTCTCTTGTGAACTAGTGTAGATACTCCTCTCTGTCTGCTGTTGAAACTAGATGCATATATTGTGTTGTAATTTAGGTCTACAAGAGATTTTTCTTCCACTTGTGATAAGTGAGTTTCTTGTAGGAGGCAAATATCTGCATTCAATTTATTAATATTGCCCAAGATTTTATTTTATTATTTTTTTTGACTGTGAGCGGATGCCCCGCACATTCCAGGAAATTAATGTTAAGGGGTGTGTGCGGAATGGGAAGTCAGAAAGTGAAGGAGAGAGAGGAAAAGAAAAAAAAAAAGGGGGGGGGGGGGGTGTCTTTGGGAGTGGGTGTGTTTTGTGTTGTAAACATTGAAAACCTGGGGCCTGTAGCACGAAGCGCGGTCAGCGTATCCTGGATAACTCGCATCAATCCAGGGTTGACTAAGTGCAACAGTGACAATCAGGATAATCGATAGCACGGCGCAGGTTATCAACACAATAACTCAACCCAGGTTTGTCTCATCAAGAGCCATGAACACGCACGTATAAGGGGAGGGCTCAGAGGCAGCTGACCAATCACAGTCATAAACGCTAAACACACAGAACAGAGTGACAGAGCTCCGTGCTCCGTGCGTCACTTGTGAAGAACAACGTTTAATATTAATGAAATATGAGGAGGAAAAAGCCCAAATCACAGAGAGGGAAACACCGTGACAGCTGCCAATCACAGACCGAATGCATGGCAGCGTATAACAGACTGTGTAAATAAGTAAGTTATTCTTCAATGGCTCAATATGACACTGATCACACTCGTGTATCTCACGAAACAATATACTGGGAAAATGAGTTGTGTGTACTGGAGTTATTATCTCATTCCAGTTTCATCCCTCTGGAGTGAAAAAGACGTGGGGGCAAATGAAAAATAAGTACAAAAACATCACTGCGTCTGGTTTGTTTCATGTTGTATCATCATGTTTAAATTAAGATTAAAGTTGTCCCCACATACAGAGTTAATGTCTGACCCAAATTAACAGTTTACAAATCGGCAGCTGGACTCGTATACACTCTCCCTCTTTAATAAAGAAAGCCTTCAAACACAATGAATGAAGTGTGGTTAAATTTGATTTAGGGGAGTCTGTTTCTCGCCTGTTTCTGAGAAGCTGATTGGCCAGTAGGTGGGACATTTTATAGAATCAGATTCAACCTCAAACTTATCTTGCTCTGGAGCAGGTTAGCTGTTCAGAATAAGTCCCCATGGTGATCTATCTAGATAAGAATTGAACTGGCTTTGTGCTATCAGTAAACCAGGGTTAACCCTGAAGTTACCTTGCTAAGCAATAATCCTGCTTCGTGTTATAGGCCTCTGGTGAGATCCTATTTGTTGGTTGTTTTTTTTTTTTGTTTTTTTGTTTGTTTGTTTTTAACATTTAACCTTTGTATAATATTGAGTTGAGAAATAGTACAGCCATTAACAAAAGCATTAGTTTACTTATCATTCTCAGCAGTGCTTAATTTGTGCCGGAGCTAGCCGGAGCGCATTCCGGGACCTCTTGGATCGGACAGTGCTTAATTTGTGCAGGAGCTAGCCGGAGCGCGCTCCGGGACCTCTTGGATCGGATCCAGGACCTATTTGATCCGCTCCGGCACCTCTTTGATCTGCTCCGTCACCTTTCCTGTCAATAAATAAACTGTGTTTTTAGCTGTGTTTTCTCTGCGCTTTAATCCTCTCTGAAGTGACGCCTGTTGGCTTATTTCTCATGCATTTTACTCAGAAATTAGGTAAAACGGGGGGAAAAAAGTGATTCATGCCGTCACGTGTCACAACGCCATGCGCATTAGGAAGGTATTGTTTCCGCACCGGCACCGCGCGCAAACGACACTTAACAGCCAGGTGACTGACAACGCTGTTACACTTGGCCTGCTAAAATGTCAAAGCGACAATCAAAACTCTCAAGTTTCTTTAAACCAGTCAGTCAGCCAGACCCCAAACTGGCCAAAGTTGTTCCGGAGGCAGAGCCCGGCTCCGCAGATACGGGTGGTGTTAGCATAATAGCCGCTGAAGATGTGGTCTGTGCAGTGCGGGTGAAAACGTGGTGTAAAGTCCCATCATTGTGTGGGCATGATTAGCGCATCATTGCTTCATTTGTATACCGGCGTTTTCCAATCAGCACCTTGGACAGTCACTGAGCGAACTGCTTGGTGTTGTGTGTGTGCGTGTGCGTGAGTGTGTGTGTACACAGTTGCACCGTGATTGACACTTGACAGTGACAGAGTGACACTCTGTTCAGGCTTTCTTTTTAAAATAATATATTCAGTCCTAATTCAATTTCCCCTCCATCTGAAGGGAAAACATATGGACCTTTTTTCTAATTCTTTCTCGATTTTTGATTCTCAGGCTTTTGTTAAATTTATTGTATTTATTTTTTTCTGGCGTGGTGCTTACATGACAGTGACACACAAAAAAATCCCATTAGCAATAAAATATGTTTATTTGCAATATGTCAGTTATTTAAATTGCTCATTCCAAATTGATTCCAAGTGTTCTGATGGGCCACATGGTGTGCCAAATGTTTCTGCAAATGTTATACTAGATAAATTAAGGTCAAAAAGAAGATAAAAACGCGTTAAAACCCGAGAAAAAAGTTTTTTTTCGGCGGACAATTTTGAAGGGGGACCCGGCACCTGATTGGGGACAAATTAAGCACTGATTCTCAGAAGAGCTAGGGGGTGATGGAGGGGTCCCGAAACAGCTGACCATCTATGTAGAGTTTGACTATTTTGTAATGAAGTCCGTTTCCCCTTCTGTCTGATGTCCTTCATGATGGGAAGGAGGAGCTTCCTTCTGTCATTTATCTGCCTGGGGAACTGATCATTCATACCGTAGTTCATGCCCCTGAGCTTGCGCCCTTTGCCAAATTCATGAGTACTTTTTGTTTAAAGTGCTCGAATTTGGCAATGATGGGACGTGGATGGTTTCCTCCTCGGCGTCCAACTCCGTGAACAAGGTGGAAGGTGATGTTTTTAACCGTTTTCAAGGGAATCTTTAGTGCAGATGACAAAGTTTTTCACCAGAGCCTCTGGGTCGTCAGATGTGCTTTCTGGGATGTCCGAAAAGATTAAATTTACCCTCATGCACCGTGCCTGGTCAAGGACCGTTTCTTTAAAGAACTTATTTTCGTCTTTTAAGATATTAACCTCAGACGAGACGGTTTTCAAGGCAGAGTGGAGTTCGTTGTTGTCCTTCTGTAGGTCAAAAATCTGCTGGTGGGAGAATTCCAGGGTGGCTCTCAGATCCTTAATTTCCTGGTGGAGTACGCTGAGGACCTCCAACTTTTTGTTGATGGATTCCAAAAGATTAAGGTGGACATTGGAGACCTCCTGATCCTGTGTATCTCTTGAGGATGAGAGTTTTCTTCCTCTTCAGGGGATTTTCGGGAAGAGGAGTCAAGCTCTGATCTTCCATTATGTACGCGTGAAAGTAATGGTCGATATAGTTTTCAAGGTCCTCCACTCTGACGAATTACGCTGGGTGAGTTTGTTTGTACAAACTATTTATACAACACGATTTAATTTATAAAAAGGAGTTGGGCTAGTTTTGTTTACTCTAGTCTAGCAGCCGGGCGCTGCCATGTTGAATCTCTGGATCTCTCAGAAGGTCTCGGGATCTCACACGCTCCTCCTCTATCTGTTTCCCATTACACATACTAAGTTATTATAATGAAAATAGTTGTCATAGGTGTGATTCCTGTGGGAAGATGTGGTTCTCCTGTGAACCTGTGATCTTGTGATCTTGCGTACTCAGCTGCTATGGAGTACACTGAGCTGCACTCTGCTCCAGAGATGGATCCAGTGTGAACTGGAACTGCAGTGCTGACGGACCGTGGTGCTCACGGAGTATGTGTGAATCAGGAGTAAAACACAGTAGCAGCCCATTGTGAACATACATACTGAGCGTCTTCTTGTACCAGCGGTTATTGTCAACAGATTTAAACTGTGTACACAGGAATGAATTGAAATGATTGAGTGTGATATGTTTATTCCACTTTATTTAACAGGATAAGTACGAACAACACGGTTTTCTTCTAAAGATGTCATCAAACCTACCAGTACCCAGCAGACATAAGCCAGGGTTGACATGGAGCTAAATGTAGATCACTTGCCCCAACACTGTACCCGCTGACCCAGGAATGACTCTCATGCATTGTTCACATGTGGTTCCTTTCTAAAGTTGTGTAACCAGTGCTCCTACTGCTTGGCTTGATTTCTGGTTAAGTGAACGCTGGCGCATCTTGCTGCCACTATTTAACTTTTAACATGTTTTTAGGGTACCCCAGCCACTTCACAACAGTATAACTAAATTAAATTGTGAATTCAACCCTCCATTTTTGCCTGATGATCTTTATTTGTTTTTCCATGAGAAATCTCTCCACATTTGTGAGGCCGTGTTATATTTGTCTATTCATACCGTGCAATAGAAATTCCAAATTCCTTTTCCCATTTTTCCTTGACATAATTTGTTAAACAGCCTCTTATTTCATTTATATACCTGCATAATTCTCCAACGATCTTTTTGTACAATTTCATTTTATAAGCCCTGATAAACATTTGTGTGATACCTGACATTTTTGTGGATAAAAGTCCCTTAATCTTCTTATCAAAGTGGTGTTGGAGTTGAAGATACCTATAGAAATCCTGTCTTGCAATGCCGTATCTTTCTGATATAGTTTTGAAATCTGGAATATCCAGGTTATTAACCAGAAGACACAGTGTTGTGACTCCTTTTTGTACCCACCAGTTGAATCCTCCATTATTAGCGGCCAGTCTAAAGTCTGGATCATGGATTGGCCACATTAATAATCTGATTTCATTCTGTATATTAAGTTGTCTATGTATGAAAAGAAAATGTAATCCATTCACTCTGGATATTGTACTTCTTGGTAACCAGTGGGCACCAGACTGTAAAGGTATATCCAACTGAGACAACTCCATGACTTTCCACTTTACCACACACTCTTGGTTACACCAGAGTATCAGTGGTTTTATCTATGCTGCTAGATAGTAGTCTTTAAGGCTTGGTAAGGCCATCCTTCCTTTGTTTGTTTTTTTTTTTGTTTTTTTTTTTGGCAACTTGGTTTTATATTTTACCCCAGGAGGTTATCTGTTCCAAATAAATTGGGATCTCATCTTATACCTTCCTCTAAATTGAATATCAGGAATATGAACGGGTGAGGACTGGAACAGATAGAGCAGTCTGGGTAAAATACTGTATTTGTCTTTATTGTCATGACTCTACTCCCAAGATCTAGGGGTAGATGGGTCCATCTGTCAAAGTCATCTTTGATTTATGTGGTAATTGGTGTATAATTTTTAGAGTTGAGATGTGTCCTTTGTACATTTTACATCCAGATATTTAATGGATGTTGAGTCCTACTTAAATTTATATTTATTTATTTTTTAGTTCCAGTGGTGGTGTGAAATTAAACCCTAAAGCCTGAGTTTTGTCATTGTTCTATACACCTGCAACAAATCCATTAATCTGGAGATTCCAAATTCAGGATTCTTTAGGTTGGTTAGAATGTCATTTGCGTAAATGTCAATGTCAATTTAAAACAGCCAGTAGCATACCAAAGTGCTTTCCAGTAAAATAGGCAGAGACAATAAAAGAACAGTAAGAAAAATGTGAAAAACAATAAGAAACTATGAAAAGGCAATAAAAAAACATTAAAAAAAAAAAATAAAAGCATAAAAACAACAATGAAAAATAAAGTGCCTATGGATCACCAAAGGCCAAAGTGAACAAGTGGGTCTTAAGACAAGTTTTAAAAATGGCAAGGCTATTTGCATGTGCACAGACAGAGGTAAAGCATTGCACAGAATGGGAGCCACAACTGCAAAAGCTCTATCTCCTCTAGATTTTAAAAAAGATTGAGGAACGTCTAAAACCACTTGATCAGCTGACCTGAGGGCTCTGGAGGGCCGATGCAACCTAATAAGGTCCAACAAGTATCCCGGGGCCAGCCCATTCAGAGACTTTAAAACAAATAAAAGAATCTTAAAATCGATCCTGTACCTCACAGGAAGCCAGTGAAGAGATGAAAGCACTGGAGTTATATGCTGGTGTTTCTTAGCTCCAGTTAGAAGACAAGTTGCAGCATTCTCAACAAGCTGCAGGTGACTGAGTTCAGACTAGTCAATGCCAACGTACAAGGAATTACAATAATCTAAACGAGATGTTATAAAAGCATGGATTACCTATTCAAGGTCTTTGTGGCTAAGATATAATTTAATTTTTGATAAAAGTCTCAGCTGATAAAAGCTAGACTTAACCACTGAGCTGACCTGTTTGTCAAATTTAAAAGCACCATCAATAATAACACCAAGATTCTTGGCATGGGATCTTATGTATGGTGCAAGAGGGCCAAGGGAGCTGGCAACGACCTGAACCAGGTCAGGGTGACCAAACAGGACAGCCTCTGTTTTGTCTTCATTTAGTTGTAAGAAGTTTAAATTCATTCATGTTTTTACATCACTTATACAGTTTAGCATGGCCTGAAGAGAGCCGTCAGTAGGGACCTTTAATGGCAAATACACCTGCACGTCATCTGCAAAGCAGTAAAAAGTAACACCATGCTTCCTAAAAATAGACCCCAAGGGTAACAAATACAGAGAGAACAGTAGGGGTCCCAGAACAGACCCCCGGGGGACCCGGCATGTCAAAGGGGCCATTGAAGATGAATACTGGCCCACCTGCACAGAGAAAGATCTTTCAAAGAGGTACGATTTAAACCAGCTAAAAACAGTGCCTTTGATGCCCAGTGTTCAAGGTGTGAGGAGGACTGTGTGATCCACCGTGTCTAACGCTGCTGTCAGGTCAGGAAGAATTAATAAGACAGTTACCAATCAAGTAACAAGGTTAAGGAGAAGATTTTCAAAACTTAAAAGACGTCTTATATTCTGTGTCTTTTACTGTGATATCTTCTAGGGTAGAATCATGTCTTATAACTTGAGCAAGTGGCTCAATGAATAAATTAGAGGGTCCAGGGCTGGCTGGACAGCCCTGGTGGCAGCCTAGCTGAAGGAGTATTGTGTCTGACAGGTCCCCATTAACCTTTATCCTGGCTATTGGGTGTGTATATAATTTTTTGATGCAATTTATGAACTTCTTGTGAAAACCAAATTTTTCCATAACTTTATAGAGAAACTCCAACCCCACGGAGTCAAACACCTTTTCAGCATCCAAGCTAAGCAAGATAGCCCCAAATTTTTCTCTTTCTATATGTTCAATGGTATGAAGGGTTTTTCTTATATTGTCCTGGGTCTGCCGGCCTTGAATAAATCCTGACTGATCCTCATCTTTCAATAAAGACATAATCTCCTCCATTCTTTTAGCTAAAATAGTGTCATATAATTTATAATCCTGGTTCAGAAAGCTGATGGGTCTATATGCCTCACATTCTTGTAAATCTTTACCCTCTTTTGGGATTATTGAAATACTGGCCTCACTCCAAGATGAGGAAAAGATTCCTTCCTTCAGGGTGTAGTTGAAACTCTTATGTATAATAAGTATTAAAACCTTCTTCGGCCTGGAAAACCGTTGGTCCCTGGAGATTTGCAGGATTAAAGGGGGGAAATTGCCTTGCCAATTTGTTCAATTGATATTTCCTTTAGTAATGTGTCATTATGTATTTTTCCTGGACAGGGCAGATCTAATTGAGCGAGTATACAGAGTTCTGCAGAATTCAAATGCCTTTTTAATTCCCTCAAATTTATGTTATCTTTTTGAATGTAAGGTCCCTGATTTTATAAACTGTTTTTTCTGATTGCAGCCTATCCATCCATCCATCCATCCATCCATCCATCCATCCATCCATCTTCTACAGCTTATCTGGCTCACGGGGCAGCAATGTCATCAGCAAAGACCAGAGGCCCCTGTTTCCGGCATGCCCGGAATACCTCCCAAGGGAGGTGTCTGGGAGGCATCTTCACTGGATACCCGAACCACCTCATCTGACTCCTCTCAATGCGAAGGAGCAGTGGCTCTACTCTGAGCTTCTACCGGATGTCTGTGCTCTGAACCCTATCTCTAAGGCTGAGCCCAGACACCCTGTGGAGGAAGCTCATTTCGGCCTCTTGTATTCATGATTTTGTCCTTTTGGTCATGACCCATGGCTCATGGCCATAGGTGAGGGTTGGAACGACCGGTAAACGACCGGTAAATTGAGAGCCTTGCCTTCTGACTCAGCTCTCTCTTCACCACAACTGACCGGTATAGCGTCTGCATCACTGCGGACGCCACCCCGATGAAGCAAACTCTCACTCCAGAAATACAGAGATAGAACAGCCCGTAGCAACGGGCCATCACAGCCTGTTTCGCAGCCTCCATGCTAATATCTTAGAGGCTTTAGAATCAGCCTCATAATGTTGCTATTTTGTATATCTGAGCTTTTTCTCTGTTTTATCATAGTATATCTTGTCTATTTCTCATTTAACTGTTCTGATTTGTAGAAGGAATTGTGGATCTTTGTTCTTACTATGTAGTTGTTCAAGATCTGATACTTTTTTTTGCAGATCCAGGAGTTTTTTGGCCTTTACTTTTTTTTAAAAAGCCAGCTTTTGATAAAACATTTTAACCCATAAGACTGCCTTAGCTGCATCCCACAGTATCACTGGGCTCACATTTCCATCATCATTTTCTGCCAAGTATGTTTTAGTGCATTCTTAATTTTATCCTTGAACCCAGGATTGTTTCCCATACTTTAATTAAATCTCCATGTCGTCATTTTGGGCCTGCTATCCAAATGTAGTTTTAAATAGATGGTGGAGTGGTCTGAAAGGTCTCTTTGACTTATTTTGTATTCCTTTAATGTGTGCCTTTCCAAGGCATGCATAAATAAATAGTCAATCCTAGAATACTCTTTATGCCGACTTGAGGAAAATGTTTACTCTCTATCTTGACTGTGAACATCTCTCCAAACATCGATCAAACCTATATCCTGAGCTCTTCATTTAATCCATTTTTCAGTAACTTTACTTTTTTATTAGTCGTATCAGGTTTTGGATTCAAGATAATATTAAAGTCTCCGGCACATGACTCAAACAGTTTGGGATTCAATTTTTTTTGTAGAATGACCGCTTGCTGTTTGGAGGAACTTAAATGTTTACCAAAGTCACCTCTTTGTTGTCAAATTTCCCTTTCACTTTAATGAATCTACCCTCTCTGTCTTTAGTTTCAGTCAGAAGCTCAGTGTGAACTGAATTGGGTATTTAAATAGCAATACCCCTTTTACATCCTGTCTTAAAAGATGAATAGTAGGTATGTCTAAAACCCATTTAATTTATTTCTTCATGCTCTTGACTAGTTAAATGAGCTTCTTGCCAAAATATACCTTGTGCCTTTTCCTTTTTAACTTTCAGTATCATTTTACTTCTCTTAATAGGGCTTGTCAGGCCATTTACATTGAGAGTGACAACTTTAAAGTCTTTGTTATGCATTTATTAAGAGGAAATCTCTCACATGCACATTCATGGTCCCCAGAAAAAATAAACAATAACTATGTACAGTAAAAATTGAACAGAAATAACTGTTGAAACTATCAATGAACAAGGTGTGGTCTACACCTCTTGTGTGGGGGGGATTACAGGCCCCCCTCTGGTTACATGTTTGCATGTTATTCATTCAGACCGCAGACTGACCAACTCATCTTTACACAATTAAATTATATCAGGCCAAATAAAATCAAACTTAACTTTAAATAGTCCAGTCACTAATATTGCAGTAATGGGCTAAAAGAAATTCACCATTAGGGCATTAGGGAGAGAAAAAAATTATAACGAAAGGTTTAACGACTTTGAATTGCTAAGCCAACTGTCACAGTCCCATCACACAGTGATACACATGGAGTCAGGAGTTTTCTAATATCAGCGTTGTTACAATGGCGATGAGGAGGATTGATAGTTTGAGGCATTTATTTTGGCTTGGGCAAAGAAAACTACAGAGTTTCTCTTTGCTCTTGTGTCAATATTCACTTGTCTTTGTGCTGGTTATCCTTCACCTTCTCCCTCCTGGTATTCAGCCTCCTCCTTTCTCTCAGATCATCCCCAGGTCCCAGTGGTATCATGAGGCCCTTGGATCTGAGATCCTCAGCTGCTTGGCCTGTGCTTTCATATGTGGCTGTCCCTGAGTCCAGGAAAACATGCATTCTGGTGAAGGAACTCTAATACCCTGCTCTTTTGGTTTTTCATTGGCAGGTAAGCTCTCCTGTTGTCCATCACTCCTGCTGCTTAGTCATGATCAGAGAATATCCCTTTCCCTTCAACCATGATGGGCTTTTTTCAAGCTGCCCTAATGTTTTCTTTAGTTGTGTATTCTAGAAATCTTACAACAGTGAATCACAGAGGAGCTGAGGTCTGAGTGCTTGTGTAACCGGCTGATTAGTCGTTATGCTTTACAGCCGTGGTGGGAACAGATCATTGGCACACACATTGTCTCCCAGGGGATATATTAACCGGTCGGAACACCTTTCGTCCTCTGTGTACTTCTAGATGAGGAACAGGTATGAGCTTTCATTGTGTGTAACTTGTGATATAAAACATTACGATAACTCTACTTCTCATCCCATGGCATTGTAAGAGTGGCAGCTTGTAGCAGAGGTGGCGGGTCTAGTGCGGATGTAATGTTGACGTGAGGGCGTGTACAGCCGAGGTACAGACTTGTTTGCAGCCTTTCTGTAAAGTGATTTTGTTGTCAGTGGCTAATGTTCTGCTTTTTGTTACAGTTTGCCACTGTTGCCTTGCTCTTGTTTTTTTTTTTTTCTCTTTATTTTGTCGTTTTCCTTTGTTTCATTATTTGGAAGCTTTAGCTTTGTGTTGCTGTAGGTTTGCATTGGTTATCGTTAGGTTAAGTTCCGTTTTGTTACAATTTTAACGGTGCTTCTTTTTGGCTCGTTTTGTGTGAAGTTTACTTTTTCTTTTCTTGAGTTAAGACGCTGCTCAGTAACGTTTTTTTTTTTTCAGGAGACGCTGCTCAGTAACGGTTTTTCAGGAGACACTGGTCTGTAATAGTTTGGGTTCGATCTGGTCCGGGCTGTGTTGGAGGCCGTGCAGTGGCTGCCCAGGTTGGTCAAGCTTTTTCCTTGTGTTTAACATTCATTTCTATTTTCCACTAGATGTGTAGTGTTTCTATTTTCTTTTTTCCCTAGTTTAGCCTGATCAGTTTCCAACTATGTTCGCCTTCTTTCCACAGTGACCACCAGCTGCTACAGTTTGCACACGTCTATTTATTAAAATAGTTTTAAATTAACTTTGCTGTGAATAAAATAAAGATTATATATTGCATTTTTCTAAATGCGCTTTTGTATTCATTTGTGGACTAACCTTTGTGTAAAGGGGAAACCCTCTGCTGAAGAGGTCAGAGTTAAAATGGGATTCCTTGGGTGAAAGTCCCTCACCAGTCCTAACTTGGTTACACTTAGTTTGCACGTTCAATACCCAGGTCATTTATGCCAAAACCCAGTTCAGTTTTAAAGAGGTTTTCAACAAAATGAGTCATTGAGATGCCTTCAGCTCCTTCATGATACCATAAATCCAAATATTTTTGCAGCGCAAGTGTCCTTTGTGCTCTGTTATCTTGGATTTTAATTCCAGTTGAGTCTTGTGCAACAGGTTTATAGCCTCACCGGCCTCCACGCTGAACAATTCCACCTTTTCAGTGTGCCCTCTGGCTTTGTCAAGTTGGCATGACGCAGTCTCTATTTCCTCCGCAGTCTCCTCCATCCTCCAGTTAATATCTGTCATCTCTTCAAGCTTTTAACATCCTGTTGGAACTCAACTGTTTGGAGATTGTCTTCCAATTTAGACATTGCATTGGTCATGGTGTTATTTACAGTATCCTGGATAGAGGCTAACAAAGCCATCTCTGCTTGTATAGCAAGTGGAAGATGGGGAGAAAAAAAATTAATGACAACGCTGCCTGGGGAGTTTCGCCCAAAGAAATGGTTAACTGATTTTAAATAAGGTCCCACAAGGTTCTAAATCACCACAGAGCAAGAGACGGGTTATAGAAAATATACAAAATCTTTATTTTCAAGAAACACTATAAAATCAATAAATCAGCTGGTTCACCACTACTGTCACATGGCTGGAGAAGAAAAGATCTAAAGAGTGGACAGGGCTGAGGCTTACCGTGGCGGCCCAAAACTCAAAATCATGGGGAGGAAGAAACTGAAACACCTGTGACACCACATGCACACGCACACAGATGATCTGTGAAGAAAACCCATCACCAGGATTGGGTCGCCACCTTTGGCCGCAGTACCTGTTCACAAGAAAGAAGGAGATGCTTAAAAACAGGCCAGTGTTCAGCACAGCTGATTACTTATAAAACATACACACACACACACACACACACACACACACACACACACACACACACACACACACACACACACATACACACACACAAACAAACAAACAAACAAAATGATAAGAAAACAAACAAAATAAATCATATACACTAAATAAAATTAAAACGTGATAAACAAAATCAGCAAATATACAAATGAATAAATCAAGACCGGCAAAATCCAACCAAAGAATTAATGAAGCTGGCAGCAGTGGGAAGCTTCAAGTCTTTATCAGCAAACACACAAAATAAATGATCCAAGATAACTCAATCTAAAATGAAGCAGAGTGAAAGGGAGCTGGAGTGGTGAGAATATGTATTTAAGCCACCATCAGCACTGCGTCACAGAGGGCGATGGAGAGAGGCTGTGACGCAGGACATTACAATCAGCCAGAAGTGTAGAAACAATAGAAAATATAGCGGACATCGCCAACTTACCAGCGGGAGACACAATCACACCCAGAAGGGCTTCCGGAGGGTCAGCTCAGCCCGACAACACCAACAGCCTGCCACACTGAATCAAGAGGGAGATTGTGTCACCATTACGCAATTTGGCACATTAAACGAGTGAAGGACGAAACAGTGGCATGTTATCCGTGCATTGCAGGGGAGGGGGGAACGCGTGCCTCAGTGATAGGCACACCACACACAGAAACTTCAAATCCTCACACAGCCCTTTTCACCCTCTCAACACCAGAAGTTGGGTCAGCAGAACTTTGAGTGGTCTGTGCTGGTCTGGACTGTGCTGGCCCTCCTCCATTCACCCATGGAAGGACACCTTCATTATTATTCCGCCAGCAGTCCGGATCTCCACTGGCAGCTCAGCACCTCAATTGGGATTTTTGTTCTCCTGCCTTGCTGGAGAAACATCCATCATGGGTCTTGGTGGAGTTTCCACTTGAGCGGCTCCAAGGGGATTACATCTTAATGGTCTTCTACCCACCACCAACCCAAAAACATCAGCTGGTCTGGGAACCACATGTGTTAGCCAGCCTGGCTAGGTCGGCTAATGCTCCTCTTGGCAACAGCAACAACAACAACAACGGTGTCAAATTCAGTCTACTGAACAACAGCTCTCTCCTGGGCAAAGGACATCTCGTCCAGGATATCCTTACTGACTGTAAGCTTGATTTTCTGTTTCAATGAGATCTGGCAACTTCCCAGTGACTTTTTCCCAGCTCAATGACTCTACTCCTCCAGGGTTTGTTTGCAACTGAGGTTTACTCAGGGCTCAGGTTGCAGAGGGGGTCATGTAATACTTCACCACAAAAAGTGGAAGGTCCTTCCAGTTTCTCTGCTTCCCCTCATTTCAACCATTATCCACTCCTCACTGTACACTGGAATTGTTCCCACTCTTTTCAAATATGCAGCCGTCAGTCCACTTTGAAAAAACCTGGTTCACACCCCAATGATTTCAATAACCTTAGCCCTATCTCTCACCGTCCTTTCATTTCCAAAATTCTTTAAAAAAAAATGCTTCTCAAATCCACTCCCATCTCACCACTAACAGCCTTTATAAACAATTCCTGTGCTAGCAGTGCATCATGACATACTTCTATCCATTACCCTCACCCATCAAACTCAGTGGGCGGGACTAACGCTGAGCGAGTCACAAACCTTGCATTTGTCTGTAGGGTTGTCAGAATCAGCAGTTTCCTACCAAACAAACAATCACTGAGGATCTGCATAAGCTCTCCTGTGTGGTACGGTTTGGTTATTTTGGGACCTGTCCCAGTTTGAGTCAATGAAAACGCTACAAAATGCGTGCTGCACCAAACGGACTGAGCTGAACTGCTTGGTAGAAATGGGGCTTTACAGTTCGGCATTTTCTGTCAGAGAGCACAGTGCAGGCAGTGAGTGTCATGTCTGTAAAGTTCTCGTAATTCTGCACATTTCGGTTCATGTTTTGGTTTCCTGTTTTATTGTGAAATGTCTAACCTTGTCTCTGTCTCCTAGATTTGTTCCTGTCTGCCCTGCCTTCCCCAGCTATGTGTCATCACCCCTCATTACCTCTTGTATTTAACTTCATGTGTCTCACTGTCTCTTCTCCAGTTTATTGTACCTCACAGTCCTCATAGCAGCCTTGTATCATTGTTTTGTCTTGCCGTGATGATCCTTGTTTGAATCTTGTTGAGCCTTTTTCGCCTCACGTCTTTTGGATACCTCTGCCTGTTTTGGACTGATTCTCCATGTATGAGCTCCGCTTGTCTGACTGCCTCGTTTTGTGTACCAAACCTTGCCTGGCTTATTACCTCTTTTGTGTACCTAACCTTGAATGTTTTATTAAAACCCTTTGTCTTAGGATCCTGGACTGAGTTGTGCATTTGTGTCCTTATCTGGGTTAAGGTTCATGACAGTGAGAGCATGTGTTCTGTTTTGCTCTGAGAGAAGGAGTGGCCTGGGTAATCACGTCACATGCGGCGTGCATGCTCACCATCTTGACATGGCAGTATATCAGAATAATTCCTATAGCCCTGTGCAGGGCTTTATTATAAATATTAATGGTCTGCAGAACAAGATGAGCAAAACGCAGACATTTTAGTGAATTTCAAAAAATCCTCCCAGACATAATTAAAAGAGGATGGTTGGTCACCCAACGAAATGGACTGGGGGCACGGTCACACTGGCCAAACGTTCCATTCTGAACCATGCCTCAGTCCAGTTTGTTTGGCCAGTGTGACTGCAAGCATACCATGCTTGAGTTCAGCAGGGTTTGGATGGCCAGTGTGACCGTGCCCTGGGTCTCTCAGGAAGGGAGCCACCGGGGAGGAGGGGAGACAGCCATGTCTCTAGATCCACCTTCTTGAAATAAACCTGCCCTGGAGGAATCACATTAAAGGTAAGGTTGGTAGTCACATTAAACTAGCATGAATTTGAATGTAGCATCTTCTCATGACTCCATTTAGCCCCCACACTCTGAGCTCCTCCCAAATTACCCCCCCCCTAATATGCACGAGCACCACTGATTGGCCACAGACTCAAACCAGTCCTCAGCACATTGTTTTTGTTTGCACTACATTAATAGTAAACGGGGTATAAGTAGTTTTTCTGCCAGCATACTTGGATCCCTCTTGGTTATGCAAATTGAATCGGGGGGATGCGTGCAGAACAGCAGGACAGGATTTGATTAGTTAAACAAATTGGATCCTAAACGCTAGGATTGGCTGGTGTTTTCCCAGGTTTATTCCTGCTGACACATCATGCATTTATTGACATCAGGACATAAAGATCAGTTTAACTAAAATGATGAAAAGTCTTTCTAAATCAGATTACCAACACTGACTTTAATCCTAAAATCATCCAGCTGACTGAGTTAGCCATGTACAAGGGGCCCTGGGGCCTGTAGCATGAAGCGCGGTCAGCGTATCCTGGATAACTCGCATCAATCCAGGGTTGACTAAGTGCAACAGTGACAATCAGGATAATGGATAGCACGACGCAGGTTATCAACACAATAACTCAACCCAGGTTTGTCTCATCAAGAGCCATGAACGCACATGTATAAGGGGAGGGCTCAGAGGCAGCTGACCAATCACAGTCATAAACGCTGAACACACAGAACAGAGTGACAGAGCTCTGTGCTCCGTGCGTCACTTGTGAAGAACAACGTTTAATATTAAGGAAATATGAGGAGGAAAAAGCCCAAATCACAGAGAGGGAAACACCGTGACAGCTGCCAATCAAAGACCAAATGCATGGCAGCATATAACAGACTGTGTAAATGAGTCAGTTATTCTTCAATGGCTCAATCTGACACTGATCACACTCGTGTATCTCACGAAACAATATACTGGGAAAATGAATTGTGTGTACTGCGGTTATTATCTCATTCCAATTTTATCCCTCTGGAGTGAAAAAGACGTGGGGGCAAAGGAAAAATAAGTACAAAAACATCACTGCGTCTGGTAAAGTGGTTTGTTTCATGTCGTATCATCATGTTTAAATTAAGACTAAAGTTGTCACCACAAAACAGAGTTAATGTCTGACTCAAATTAACAGTTTACAAATCAGCAGCTGGACTCATATACACTCTCCCTCTTTAATAAAGAAAGCCTTCAAACACAATGAATGAAGTATGGTTAAATTTGATTCAGGGGAGTCTGTTTCTCGCCTGTTTCTGAGAAGCTGATTGGCCAGTAGGTGGGACATTTTATAGAATCAGATTCAACCTCAAACTTATCTTGCTCTGGAGCAGGTTAGCTGTTCAGAATAAGTCCCCATGGTGATCTATCTAGATAAGAATTGAACTGGCTTTGTGCTATCAGTAAACCAGGGTTAACCCTGAAGTTACCTTGCTAAGACATTAATCCTGCTTCGTGCTATAGGCCTCTGGTCTGTGTGTCCTGCAACCAAGTACGGAAGTAGCACTGGGGCACTTTTTCTAAGTTTGTGAACATTCTTTGGTCAATATTTGGGTCAAAGAGAGCAGAAATATTTCCAAGAACTTCAATAAATCCCTCTGCTTCTCTAGCCACATGTCAGAGTCCGAATAGATAAAATATCTGTTATCAACTCAGAGGAGAGCTCATGCAG
Source organism: Labroides dimidiatus (assembly GCA_030710495.1). NCBI lineage: Eukaryota > Metazoa > Chordata > Actinopteri > Labriformes > Labridae > Labroides > Labroides dimidiatus. The sequence goes on from CM061162.1 coordinate 21,702,389, forward strand.
ATCCTAAGTGATTGCTGCAATGTTTGTTTGTTTGGCAACCCACTGAGTTTGATGGTTGAGGGTGTAAAATTATTTCATGATGTACTGCTGGAACAGGAATCAAAAAATAATCACACAGTTAGTAATATACAAAAATTTATTCATATAAAGAATGAGCGAACATTTATTTATTTAATTATTTATGTATTTCCCAAAATAAATAAAATATTTTATTATTATTATTATTATTATTATTATTATTATTATTATTATTATTATTATTATTATACTGAGGAAAGTTCCCATAATATTATACAGCCGTAAAACTATCAAACAAATGCTTCATAAATAATTGAATCAACTTGAGCTTCTCAGTATGATGATGATGATGTTATAAATATGAAAACATAATAGCCAATGATGCACCTGGAGAAGCATGTAAATGGTGACTAACAGCCAACATGCACATGGACTAGTTAGTATGGCTTCCGTCATACTAACTGATAAATAAAAATGAGTACAAATTAATTTATTTCACTGACATAACCATGTCTTCATCATAAGCTTGCATGTCAAAAAGCAGAGGCTCTTGTAGAGAAGCAAGGAGCACGGTATGAGCAAACAGCCATCATTATTACATTTGCAACAACTGCTAGAACTTGCAAAATTGGATTATTATGACTGCATTGAACTTATCATTTTCATTCACGGCATTTGGTCATATTGTATTTTCAAAGAGCTCTGGTCAAGAAATATAGAGCTTTTTTTTTCTTAAACAAAAAAAGGCTGGTAGAATGCGTCTTTTCTGTCTCTCTCTCTCTCTCTCTAAAATCTAACATAACGTGCATAAAGAAATTCAGAGGGGAAAAGTTAGACTTCTGACACTAATTTTGTTGTGTATTTTTCAAGTGTTGCTGGAATTTTGACCTTTTCAGACTTCAGTTTCCTCTCTGTGCCCCTTTCAGGTAGGCAGACCTGTGCTAGAATCCTCTGATCCAACTTAAAAAGAAGAAAGAGGGGTGTAAACGGCTCTGAGCTTGTCACAAGGTCATTGATTGGTCAAATTCTCTTCACAGTGCATCTTCCACCTGATTGGTCGATACACTCTGGTGGGCTTGTTCTGGGACGCGTGGGGATTTAAACCTGTGGCAGAGCCTTGTCTGATGTCAATGTCGATAATTGAGCACGTGAAAGAGCAAATAGTGTGTTAAGATTATTTGTAGAGCCTTAGTGGAGTTCACAATGTTTGACTTGAAGAAGAGGAACAGTTTGACTTTAAACAGCGCACGTGACGCGGAGGAGTTCAGACGAGTGGCAGTCAGACGCAAAGCCAAAGGTGCTGCGGGGGACTTGGACGCATCGCCTTCAGGTGGGAGATTTGTCAGCAAAAACTCAGTCCAAACCTTGTTTACATTGTTGTGCTTCTTTGGACTCATTGAGATTCTTGCCGATGAGACACGTCCTGATCATCATGGCTGCAGTATGGTTAACAAAAGAGATTTTGGCAATTGGGATTTAAAAAAAAAAAAGAATACTCTCTTAAATTGAAAAATCCCACGTGGACAAATATATGAATTAAAAATGTAACACCGTGACACATAAATATGGGTGGTTCAAAGAGCTTTGAACACTCCTTATTACATGGTGAACCCCTCTCGTTGTTTCTGGCTTACACTAGTAAATGCTGATTTAGTTAAGTTCCTGTGGCATCCAGTGATTGCTGTTAAATCGCTGTGTTTGTGTATGCTTGAATTTGGTCACAGTTGGTGCCTGTTAGCCTCTTAGTAGTTTGATTACGGCACTGAAATATTTCCTGGGCACAGTCTGAACTTTGCCTGTGTGTCTAAAGAGCACAATTGTCAGTTCCTTGAACATGCACATAAAGCTGCTCTGTTGCCCCATTGAAGGAGAGCATTTTGTTTGATAAGGGAAGCATGTTTGCTCCAATGGTACTGTTAGATGCAGGGTGCAACAGTGCATCCATCTATCCAATGCTCATAAAGAAAATTAGTCTTTGCTCTGTGTGATGTGTTTGGTAGATGTTCAGTTGTAGTGAAGACGTTATGTTTAAGGAGACATGCCTTCTTCTTAAATACAGCACCTGAGAAAACTGACAAAGGTTAATCTCTGTTTAAAAAACATTATGTTATATCTTAGCCTAGCATTAGGACTGAAAATATGGGGGGGGGGGGGGGGGGTGTTAAATCTTTGTACTGATTTTGGTAAGGTTTTTTTTTCATCCTATGAAAAGTCTGAAATCTAGAATTCAGAATGGATTGATTCAGAGCAGTAAAATCCTACCTCCTGACACATTTCTCTCCAGCATATCTGACCATTTTCAGATCAGAATCATATTTTTAGTTAATTAGTTTCAGTTAATCTTTATTCACACTAGATTTTAGTTTAACATTAAAAACTTCATCATTTAAGTCAGATCTGCTTTGTTGGGAATGTGGTATACCAAAGTTAATAGCTACAGTTGCTATTAACCACTACTACTATTTTCCACTAAAAAATAAAAAAAATAAGAGAACAGATTTAGCATCAGTGTGGAGTACTCTGTTCAGAGTCAGGGCCTAAAATAACTGATCTCATGATTCTTTGTGAAAACAACATAATGAATTCTATTATTCTGCCACACTTTTTCTGGCCTGATATCATGTCTAACAATGCTTGTTTCACCTGTTCCTGTTATGACCTAAAAAACTTTGTAATCCCTTGGTTGCTAGGGTAAAACTTCAAAACCTGCTAAATGTAACTTTATATCATCCAGTAGCTTTTCAGCAAGCTAAAGGAACATATGCTGACATAACTTATTAGGATGGCAAAGGTCAGACTCCATGAGGAGAAAGGGAGAAGTGAGAAAGCAGAAGTGAAACGATGTTAAGAAAGTGGGCTTAAGAACTGTCCACATGACCAATAAATCCTTTACTCCTTAACAGAGCCAAGAGTGAACAGGAAAGCTGTTCTTTGTTTTACAAGTATTGGATTTAATTGCATAAGCTCGGGGATTGACCAAAGGTAAGAAAAAAAAACAGATGCACAACTTGATATCAAGCTGTATTTGTCAAAACAGCAGAAAGATTTTACAGCAATGAAACAACACCAAACAAAGTCATGTCTGCACATGCAGACACTTTATTTAAATTGTGAAAATCCTTACCAGAAATCCAAAACCTGTGTTTTTTTGTTTGTTTTTTTTTTTTTTTTTTTTTTTTTTTTTTTTTTTTTTTTTTTTTTTTTTATCTCCGTTGCTATGCTAGCTTATACTAATCCAGTTTGTTTAATTCTAAAACTTGAATGGGAATTTTTTGGGGCCTCTTCCATTGAGACACTTTTTCTACCAAATGATTCACTTTACTCTGAGATAGAAAAGCTGTGAGAGCACAAATAAGAACAAGAAAAGAACTCATAGATATCACCAGAAACAAGAGACCAGTGATCACATGCATGTTATAATACCACACAAAAAGAAAAATACAACATCTTAGGGAATAAAACAGTTGGAGTGGTTTATACAATTATTAAAATAAAAACTACAACGGTAAAACTTAATGTACTGTGCATCCAGAGAGTCTTCACAGTGCTTCACTTTTTCCACATTTAGGTACATTACAGCTTCATTACAGAGTGGAATAAATTCATATTTCCTCAAACTTCAACACACAACACCCCATAATGACAGCATGAAACACATTTTTGATTTAATTAAAATTTATTGAAATAAACGAAGACATCACATGTACAGTGCCGTGAAAAAGTATTTGCCCCCTTCCTGATTTCTGTGTTTTTTGCATATTTATCACTCGTAAAGGTTTCAGATCATCAAACTGCATTATGTATTTCCTTGGGTTGTCTCCGTGTGATATCAAAATCAGTTTCTAAAAAAGAATTCAATTTATTAAGGCACAAAAAAATCCAAACCTATCGCCCTATGTGAAAATGTAATTGCCCCCTGAACCTAATAGGGAGTTGTGCCACCTTTGGCAGCAATAACTGAAATCAAGTGTTTGAGGTAATTGGTGATGAGTCTTTCACACAGCTGTAGAGGAATTTTGGCCCACTCTTCTTTTTAGAATTGTTTCAACTCTGCCATATTGGAGGGTTTTCTAGCATGGACTGCCTGTTAAAGGTCACACCATAGCATCTCAATTGGATTTAAATACAGACTTTGACTTGGCCACTCCAATACCTTGATTTTTTTTTTTTTTTTTTAACCATTCAGAGGTGGAATTGCTGGTGTGTTTCAGATCATTGTCCTGCTGCATGTTCCAAGAGTGCTTGAGTTTGAGGGTACAGCCTGATGGCCAGACGTTCTCCTTCAGGATCTTCTGGTAAACAGCAGAATTCATTTTTCCGTCAATCACAGGAAGTTGTCCTGGTCCTAAAGGCAGCAAAGTGGCCCCAGACCATCACACTGCCACCACTATGCTTTACTGTTGGCATCATGTTCTTTTTATCAAATGCTGTGTCATTTTTACGCCAGATGTAACAGGCTGCACACCTTCCAAAAAGTTCAATTTTTGACTCTTCAGTCCACAGAATGTTTTTCCAGAAGTCTTGAGGATCGTCAAGATGCTTTTTCGGCAAATGTGAGATGAGCTTTTGTGTTCTTTTGTGACAGCAGTGGTTTTTGCCAGGGAACTCTCCCATGGATGCCTTTTTTGGCCATTGTCTTTCTCATAGTGGAGTCAAGAACACTGACCTTAACTGAGGCCAGCGAGACCTGCAGTTCTTTGGATGTTTTTCTTGGTTCTTTTGTGATATCCTGGATGAGCCGTCGTTGCGCTCTTGGAGTAATCTTAGCTGGTCAACCACTCCTGGAAAGGTTTGCAACTGTTCCCAGTTTTCTCCATTTGTGGATAATGGCTCTGACAGTGGTTCGCTGGAGCCCCACAGCCTTGGAAATGGATTTTTTAACCTTTTCTAGACTGATAGATTTCAATCACTTTTTTTCTCATTTCTTCTGGAATTACTTTGGATCGTGGCATGATGCGTTTGTTCTTAAGATTTTGTAGCCTACTTCACTTTGTCTAACAGATTCTATTTAAGTGATTTCTTAATTCAACAAAGGTGGTGGCAATCAGGTTTGGGTATGGCCTGTGAAATTGAACTCAGCTGTCCCAAAACTGTGGTTAGTCACTGTTACTTTGAGAGTTACCTTAGTGAGTGATAAATGTGCAAAAAAACAGAAATCAGGAAGGGGGCATATACTTTTCACAGCACTGTACATAAGTACTCACAGCGTTTACCATGAAGCTCCAAATGTAGCTCAGGTTCATCCTGTTTCCTCTGATCCTCCTTGAGATGTTCATACAGCTTCACCAGAGTCCACCTGTGGTAAATTCAGCTGATTGGACATGATTTGGAAAGGCCCACATCTGTCCATATTAGGTCCCATGGGTGACAGTGCATGTCCTGTGAAATCTGGGGAAGGGAATTGAGCTCATCGCAGGGCTCTACACTAACTTATCCACTAGTAGCACTGGTGCGACCAACCTTCTCAGTTGGTCACACCAGCACATGGTTTGGTTGCGTGCTTATTATTATTATTATTATTATTATTATTATTATTATTATTATTATTATTATTATTATTATTATTATTATTATTATGTGGAGGAGGACAGGGGATGCAGCATGACCATGAAAACCTGACATCTGTGCTGCCCTTTATGGGCATGTTATTTTTGATTTTTGAGCTTGAGTGTTTTTACCATTTAGGGCCTCCATATAGTAGAATACAGTAGTCTTTTTTTTGCCAAGGTCTTTTTTTATTGTTTTTTTTTACGATTATACATGAACAAACATATAAACGTAAATGGTGTCTCAGTTTAAACAGGGAAACACCCCCCACCTTCCCCCCACCCCGACATACACACACTCATACCTCCAACAGAGCCCTTTCCCAATGTACCTTACTTAGTGTTAAAAATAAGTAAATTAGTATATCATAAAAGTAAATAACTAAAGTAAATAACTAGAAACTGGGCACTGCTCATCACCTGGGCAAATACCATCCCTACAGTGAAGCATGGTGGTGGCAGCATCATGCTGTGGGGATGTTTATCAGCAGCAGGAACTGGGAGACCAGTGAGGATTGAGGGAAAGATGAATGCAATGATGGACAGAGACATCCTGGATGAAAACTTGTCTGAGTTAATGTTGAACAAAACGAATATACAAAATATTTTCTGTCTGCTGTGTAGAAAAATATCTACTTGGTTCTAGCATAAGTTGTGTATTCTATTCTTGCAGCTAACGGTGAAGTGTGTGGCTCGTATAGCTGTGGCAGTGCCAGTGATAGCCTCAAAGGATTGAAAACGTACTCTAAAAATGATGTGGAGAAATACAAGAAAAGAAGTCCAGAGAAACAATCTCCTGTAAAACCACAAGGTATGCTGAAGCCAACATCCTGTTAAGTTTCCTGTCTAAGTATGTTATTTTTGTTAGTGTGAATAAAAAAAAAATGATTTTATTCAGCATCACTTCTTCACTGCATACACTGAAATCCAAGCAAGTGCTTGGGTCTTATTTTTGGTTTAAAAAAATGTTTTGCCAATAAGACTTCACATGAGCCAAATTCATTCAACAACTGCAGAAAATGTCTTGTTTTAAGTTAACAGAAGAAAAGAATTTGATATGAGTTGATATAAAGAGGACATATATCTGCCAATGTGATGGGAAATGCTTGTCAAATTTACAGGAATATGACTAAAGTCTAAATACAAAAAACTAAACGAGGACATTTTCTTACCCCATTAGCAGTTTTTTTTAAAAACAATTCAGATTTGACTTGACTTTTAATATCTTGAAATAAAACCTGTTTTCTAGACTTTTCAGTAAAAAAAGGCTGATGATAAGTTTAATAAGTCAATTTTAACTACAAAAATAAAACAAACACTTGCCTGGATTTCAGTTTTTGCAGTGTTGTAAAGACGAGACATTTCCTAAGCTGCAGTCTTTGAGTGTGTGTAAGGTCAGCCAGTGCGTCTGGTTTTACACTACTTCAGACACATTAATTGCTATATCATTTTCAAATTCATATTTATTTGGGTTTTTAATTCAGTTGTTTATGTAGTATCATGGTCCTACTAAAACAAATTTTAATCTCACTGTGTATTTGACTCCACTTGTGTACCTTTAAGACACTGTATTGCAATTCAACCAGGTGCACTGTTTGTTTGTTTGCAGTGCCTCCTAAACCAGCTCACCTGCAGAGTCCTTTGAAGCCAGGACAAGCTCAGTCCCACCCCCCTACATCAGAGAAATTATTACTTCATTATGTCAATCAGACAGACCATAGTCCCAGAGGAGGTAGTGGATTTTCTATTTCCTGTGTCAGCCCATCAGGGATTGATCGAAACTCTTCCAGTCCTGTAAGAGGAGGGGGGGCTAGCTTTGTGAATGGAGTGTCTGGGGCACAGATCAGCCCTGCCAGACAAACTTGGGGGATTTCAAATCTTACAAACTGTCCAGTTTTAGGATCTCCAAGTCCGGGTAAAACAGGCATTCAGAGCCGTAGTCCAATGAGGGGAGAAGGGCATAGCCCTGCAAAGCTGTCCCCAAGAATTCGGAGCCCTATACTCGGAAAGCTGCGGACCCCCAGCCCTCTGAAGGGGAACATGAGGAGCTACTGTCCTGCCAAGAACTCTAAATCCTGGCTCGGACTGCACAGAATCCCAAGTGGAAAGAACGAAGCAAAAGAGAAGCAAGGAGGGAAATCTTTGAGCGTGCCTGACTTAATTTTTTACTTGGAGGAAAGCAGGTTAGATTTTAAACTGTAATGATTTCTGCACTTAAACTGACCACACGCTAGACTGTACAATTAAAGCACCATATAAATCCAATGCTGTTGTTGTCTTGACTTTCATGGACAATTCCCTTTTTTTCCGCAGGATTCCCATCGATAAAGCTGAAAGTGCTCCACTGAAACTGATGCAGTCACCCAGCAACAACGATCCAGCCATCACCCTAAAGTCACAGGTTATCAAAAGACTCGATCATTCCACAAACGAAGCCCAGCAGCCAAGTCATGGCAAAGAGCTTTCCCCCCCACAGTTGAGTTGGGAGGTACAGGATAGAGATTTGACAAACATTTATGAGAGAATAATTAATAACAAAATGGGTGAAGGCAAGATATCATATGGATATCATAAGTTTTCCTGCTTGTGGAATGGAGCTACTACCGGAGATTGCAAGCTTAACAAGGAGTCTAATGTTGAACAAAATCATGAGGGGGAGAGGACGGAGAGAGAACGAGCTGAGCCAAGAGATGAGGATAACACCGAGCAGAAGTTGTACAACATAGCTCATGAACTCTTGCAGACAGAGAGGACCTATGTGGCTCGTCTCCACCTGCTCGACCAGGTCAGTGTGGACACGTTTTTATTATAACATTACACAATGCACCTTATGCTAACATGGAGTTAAGCAATACATCTATTTAAACCAGCTCTGTGTACTTGGTCAGAACATACATGTATTCAGTTATTTGATTGTTAGGATGGTGTGCTTTATGTTGATATGAGAAAACATGGCCAGGATGTTCAGTACCACGTACAGATTGTTCTTCAGGGATTAAAAATGTCTTTTGTTGGAGTTTGATCATTAAGTTCGACCACTCTAACTCTCACCACAGATTTTCTGCTCCCGCCTCTCAGAAGAGGCGGGCCGAGGCTCTTTTCCTCCTGAAGTGATCAGAAATATCTTCTCCAACATCTCATCCATCTACTCCTTCCACAGTCAGTTTCTGCTGCCTGACCTGGAGCATTGTATCTGTCACTGGTAGGTTTAGCAGAAACGTAGACATTTTCCACCAGCTGCATTCTCTGAATAAAAAGCTTTGATTTTTGCTATGTGCTTATGTTAACTTTTGTTTTATCGATGATCCAATGTGTTGATTTGACAACACCCTAAGTCCTCTGCCAGTCAGAAATGTTTAACTTTGCAGGTCCTGTCCCAAAAGTTCCTGGATCTTTAGAAAGTTCTGCCCCTGAGCTGGAACCCTTAGGGGGAGATTAAGTACGCAGGAACTAAATGTGGACACTGGTTCTGTGCTGTTTAAGTTCCTCAAAAGGTCCCTAGGGAATGTTCCTATTGAAAAGCACCGTTTGTCTTGGAGATGGCTTTGTTTTAAAACCTCAGTGAAAAGCCTTTTGCTCTTTGACTTTTCCTTCACCAAATCTAGGAGCAAGAGCCCAGGCCTGGGGAATGTTCTGCTGCAGCACGCACCCTTCCTGAGGATGTATGCTGACTACATAAGGAACTTTGACCAGGCCATGGAGCTCATTAGGACCTGGACAGAACGCTCTTCTGTCTTTAGAAATGTTATCCAGGACATACAGGTGTAGTAAAATCAGCCCAGTTTATATCCTATCCTTATACTTGTGCTTCCTAAAGTATACAGGTCTGAATTTCATGCATGCATGTATTTCAGAGTCAGGAGATGTGTGGCAACCTGACCCTGCAGCATCATATGTTAGAACCAGTCCAGAGAGTTCCACGTTATGAGATGCTGCTCCGGGATTACTTGAAGAAGCTTCCAGAGGATAACCCGGATTATGAGCTTGCTCACAGTGAGTTTGTTGAATGTTATCCGAAACCTGTGCCTGTGGACTGTGTATTATGTGTACTGAGATTTCTGTCTCTGATGTTCAATCCATCAGTAACTTTTACGTTTTGTTGTTGTAAGGTCTTGAGTGGCCCTGATGGGTCAATGTGTCTGCAATAAGTATCTTTTTTTCCCCCTGCAGAATCCTTGCAGATCATTTCCATGGCAGCCACCCACTCAAACAGCGCCATCCACAAAGCTGTAAGTTACCTTGAAAAACTAAACTTTTTACCTTTGCTCTGACAAATAAGTCAAAGTGTCTGAAACAAAACGGATATCTGGAAGGACACAACTGACTGTGCTGTTTGTGTGTTGCTTTATCTCCCTGTAGGAGAGCCTGAAGCGGTTGCTGGAGATCTATGAGATGGTTGGAGAGGAGGAAGTGGTAAACCCTACCAATGAGTTCCTTAGGGAAGGTCGCTTGCTTAAACTTGCAGCCAGGAACACATCTGCCATGGAGAGGCACCTGTTCCTGGTCAGAGCATGAATGTTTATAGTAAAGATTTTTGCAGACACAAAAGTTAGATTGAATATTAGTAACAAAGAGGGCAGGTTTAAATTTGACCCAGTTCAATGCTATTCTGCATCCATCAACCTCAGCAGGTGTGGTGTTTTTTTGCTAGGTAGATAACTACAGCAACTTGGCAGTTTGGAGGGATTTCACACTTGTTTCACCAATAATCCTGACAGCAGCTTGCAATATGTGAAAGTTTAATTCTTCACCCATCCACTGCTGAGGTATCCAGTTAAACTATGATTCCTTTTTGTGTTGGAGATTTACTCACTATACATTTACTCATTTGTAATCCCATGACATAATACAGTTTGTTTAAATATATTTTTTATTTTATTTATTTTATTCTTTTTAAAGACAAAACAAGCCAAAAACATAATTCTCCATTTCATCACAGAAATAGGGAATAGATCATGTAAATCTGTGACTAGTACTGGATTGGATAAGTATCGGCTGGTACCAAAGGCCAGGTATTGTGTAGGTAGCAGGACTTAGACGTTGGATTAGTAGCTTTATAAATAGGTGACTTGTAAGGTGACTTGTTAAAATATAACGTGTTTTCTTGATTTGATCTGGCAAAACGTACCTTAAATTATAGATTTAATACTTAAAATTCCTTGAAGAAACTTTTATAAATAAAAGCCCACTTTTCTCCACAGTTCAACAACTTCATGCTGTGCTGCACTCCTAAATTCAGCCTGGTGGGGCAGCGTTTTACTGTTCGATGCAGGATAGGAGTGGATGGCATGCAAGTGCAACAAACAAACAATGAAGATCACCCAAACACTTTCCAAGTGTCTGGAAAGGAGAGAACCCTTGAGCTGCAGGCTAGGTCTGTATACAGTTGTACAATGCTAGGTCAGAATAAAATGATCTGTAAATCCTGTTAATCGTATATGCAGCTGAATACACTACCCAGGACCTCCACTACACTGGCCGTTTCATGCAGACACAGCAACATCATAAAACCCAGTTCCAATGAAATTGGGACATTGTGTAAAACGTAAATAAAAACAGAATACAATGATTTGTAAATCCTGTTTAACCTATATTCAACTGCATACACTACAAAGACGATATTTATTGTTCAAACTGATAAACTCTATTGTTTTTTAGCACATATTCACTCGTTTTGAATTTAATGGCTGCAACACCTTCCTAAAAATCTGGGACAGAGTCATGTTTCCAGCTTGATTGTTGAAGCTTTGGAGGTGGAATTCTTGACCATTCTTGATTGATGAACAACTTCAGTTGATCAACAGTCCGGGGTCTCTGTTGATGTATTTTGTGCATCATAATGCTCCATACATTTTCAATGGGAGACAGGTCTGGACTGCAGGCAGGCCAGTCTAGTACCTGCACTCTTTTACTATGAAGCCACGCTGTTGTAACAGGTGCAGAATGTGTCTCATCATTGTCTTGCTGAAATAAGCAGGGACGTCCCTGAAAAAGACGTGGCTTGGATGGCAGCATATGTTGCTCCAAAACCTGTATGTACCTTTCAGCATTAATGGAGCCTTCACAGATGGTCCAGTTAGCCATGCCATGGGCACTAACACACCCCCATACCATCACAGATGCTGGCTTTGAGACTTTGACCTGAGAACAATCCAGATTGTCCTTTTCCTCTTTGGCCTGGAGGACACCACGTCCATGATTTACAAAAACAATTTGAAATGTGGACTCGTCAGACCAGGACCTTGGCATTATGTATTCAATTGAATATAGCGAAAAAAGGATTTACAAATCATTGAATACTGTTTTTAGTTATGTTTTACATAACGTCCAAACTTCATTGGAATTGGGTTGTAAATATGCTAGATAACTCATTCAAAGAATTGTGCTGCCCTTATCTTGGCATTTTAATACATTTCAGAGAAATGTAACAAAGTGTGATGACATTTGTCCAACCGTTGGTAACTTTCTCTTTGTTTGTTGAAGCTCTGAAGAAGAAAGAGACAAGTGGATTAGGGTAAAGAGTTTATTTATGTTCATCTTTCAGTACAACTCATTAAACACTAACAAGAAATCAGAAAAAAAATTCAATTATGTCCACTCAGCTTCTAAAGCAAGTTTTGTTTTTAGGTCATTCAGGGAGCCATCAATGTGTTTCAGAGGAAAAATGAAACTTTCAAACTGGCTTCTAGGGGGCCAAACATAGAGGAACCAGTAAGTTTAACTCTTATTTTAAGTTGTTTTTTTTTTTTTTTTTTATTTCTAAGAAGAAAACGATGTATGCCTTCTAAAACAGTCCAGCTGATAGTGAGGTGCATGTTTTACAGATAGAGGAACTGGGCCGACGTGCTCCTCGCTGGATCAGAGACAATGAGGTGACCATGTGCATGAAATGCCAGGAACCTTTTAATGCACTTACCAGAAGACGACACCACTGCAGAGCCTGTGGCTGTGTGAGTTACAAGGTTTCATGTTATTATCCTGAACATATGAACTGAATATTTCAACTGAGAACCTCACATCAGTTTTGTAATGTGTATCCTGCAGGTTGTGTGCTGGAAGTGTTCAGAAAACAAAGTGGCTTTAGAGTATGACGGAAACAAGCTGAACAAAGTGTGTAACGCCTGCTACTCCATCCTGAGCGGTCAGAGAGGGGAGAGGGTGGAGGGGAAGAAAAGGAGACTCCTGGAGGTACCGGATCCCTGTGTGCTTTCTAAACTTTATGAAAACAGGCTGGCTCCCAAGTCATCTCATTTATTGGAGCTGAATATAAATTTGAGTACCTTTCCTGTAAAATACCCCACATTTGTTTTTAAATTGGCAAGAATTGTTATCCCTCAGATGCAGGAAAGGCAGAGTTGAATCATCTCGCTGAGCACTTATCTGAAAGCTGTCATCTGTCTTTGAATAAGCCTAAAATGTGTGTCATATTTAACAACAGAAATGTGTATTTTCTTATCTCTTTTCCTAGTCTGAGGCAGCTTTAGTATCCCCTGACAGTGCAATGAGTGGCTTCCTACTGTATGGTAACAACCCAAAGACCTGGCAGCAGATGTGGTGTGTCATCACCAGAACAGAACCTCCTTTTTTCTGTCTGTACACTGCTCCCCAGGTAGGAATTCTGCAGCACAGACCGATGTTAGTTCATTTCTTAGCGTCCAGTATTTAACAGATACTTGTTTTTGTCTGACAGTTTCTCTCTAACTAACAGAATATACAATGCAGACCATGCATGTGTTCTTATATCTCAGTCACACCCTGGGAGTGGCCCGAAGCAAATTATAGCAATGATTAACAGCCATGTTAAGGGAACGGGTTTGGTCTGAATAGCTCATTTCCCTATTCAATCACAGTTTCACCCAAAGCCCCCCCCCCCCCCCCCCCCCCCCACACACACACACACACACACACACCCACACACACTAATGTATATGAGGCTGAATACAGATGAACCAGTTGAGAAAGCACCATCAGAGGAGCCGTCTGCACCAGGGGCAGAGAGTCAGCCACAGCTACAGGATATGGACACAGGGCCCAGAGGAGAGATGTAGTAGACACCAATCTCTGGGCTCCCCCAGAGGAAACACTGGGGGTCCTAAAATGATAAAAGGTTAAAAATAGATAAAAACTAAAATATGAATAAGACACAGCCTATAAAACAATGCAGGGATATATGAATAAATATGAAATATGCCTAAGCTACGAGAATAAATAAAGATAGCATAAATAAATATGAACCAAAAGCTAAGCTAAATGGCACGCACTGTACAAGAACACTAAATTTTTCCATAGCTCATTTTTGGAGTTCCACTGCTCAAAAAAATTAAGGAAACGTTTAAATAACCCAGTGTAACTCTAAGTCAATCACACTTCTGTGAAATCAAACTGTCCACTTAGGAAGCAACACTGATTGACAATCAATTTCACATGCTGTTGTGCAAATGGAACAGACAACAGGTGGAAATCATAGGCAATTACAAGACACCCCAATAAAGGAGTGGTTCTGCAGGTGGTGACCACAGACCACTTCTCAGTTCTTCTGCTTTCTGGCTGATGTTGTGGTCACTTTTGAATGCTGGCGGTGCTTTCACTCTAGTGGTAGCATGAGACGGAGTCTACAACCCACACAAGTTGCTCAGGTAGTGCAGCTCATCCAGGATGGCACATTAGTGTGAGCTGTGGCAGAAGGTTTGCTGTGTTTTTCAGCGTAGTGTCCAGAGCATGGAGTTGCTACCAGGAGACAGGCCAATACATCAGGAGATGGGAAGGAGACCATAGCAGGGCAACAATTCAGCAGCAGGACTGCTACCTCCTCCTTTGTGCAAGGAGAAACAGGCGGAGCACCGCCAGAGCCCTGCAAAATGACCTCCAGCAGGCTACAAATGTGCATGTGTCTGCTCAAACGGTCAGAAACAGACTCCATGAGGGCGGTATGAGGGCCCGATGTCCACAGGTGGGGGTTGTGCTTACAGCCCAGCACCGTGCAGGATGTTTGGCATTTGCCAGAGAACACCAAGATTGGCAAATTCGCCACTGGCACCCTGTGCTCTTCACAGATACAAGCAGGTTCAAACTGAGCACATGTGACAGACGTGACAGAGTCTGGAGATGCTGTGGAGAACGTTCTGCTGCCTGGAACATCCCCCAGCATGACCGGTTTGGCAGTGGGTCAGTAATGGTGTGGGGTTTCTTTGTAATTTCTTTGGGGGCCCGCACAGCCCTCCATGTGCTCGCTAGAGGTAGCCTGACTGCCATTAGGTACAGAGATGAGATCCTCAGACCCCTTGTGAGACCATATGCTGGTGCAGTTGGCCCTGGGTTCCTCCTAATGCAAGACAATGCTAGAGTTCATGTGACTGGAGTGTGTCAGCAGTTCCTGCAAGACGAAGGCCTTGACGTATGGACTGGCCCGCCTGTTCCCCAGACCTGAATCTAACTGAGCACATCTGGGACATCATGTCTTGCTCCATCCACCAACACCACATTAAACCACAGACTGTCCATGAGTTGGAGGATGCTTTAGTCCAGGTTTGGGAGGAGATCCCTCAGGAGACCATCTGCCACCTCATCAGGAGTATGCCCAGGCCTTGAAGGGAGGTCATACAAGCACACAGAGGCCCCAAACACTACTGAGCCTCATTTTGACTTGTTTGAAGGACATTACATCAAAGTTGGATCAGCCTGTAGTGTGTTTTTCCACTTTTAATTTTGAGTGTGACTCCAAAGCCAGACCTCTTTGGGTTAACAAATTTGATTTCCATTGATAATTTTTGTGTGATTTTGTTGTCAACTAGCCTTTAACTGACAAAGTATTTAATAAGAATATTTGTTTCATTCAGCTCTAGGATGTGTTATTTTAGTGCTCTTTATCTTTTTTAGCAATGTATTAAACTTTCAAGCTTTGACCATTTAAGGCAGTAGTTCACAACCTGTGGGGTGGGGGGGGGTGTCAGAGAGCTCAGGGGGAGCGCAGGACTTTGACTGATTTGGAGCTAAGAAGTTGTCAAAGTTATATTTGCGCATGTTAAATTAAAAGAATAAAGTCATAGTGATTCAACTAATGGGGTAGTTAAAAGTCTGTGTAAACTCATATAGAATAAATATTCTTGTCCACATTTAAAAATATAAAGTTGTGTAGTAACCACACTGTGTTGCGCACAGCAGGTCCACCCTGATGCACAGACAGGAACAGGTACACACCCACACACATGTACATATATACACATACATGCTGTGTCCCAATTCAGGGGCTGCATCCTTCGTGGGACGCATTTGAAGGCCAGTTACGTCACAACGCTGCGCGAAGGCCGTCCCAATTCAGAGCAGATTCGGAGGATCCTCCAAATGCGGCCCACAAATGCGTCCTCCTTTCCCTCTTTTTGGAGGACACACCGCTACTATCCTTCGCGGCCCTCCATATCCCAAGATCCTTTGCCCACAGCTGCTCAGTCCCGAAAAAGAACGGGGGAAATTGCACAATAGTGACATTAGATGGTGTTAATTTTACTTTTAAATGTAAGTATTGGGTTTATACCCGGTTTTTACTCATTTTAACATCCAATGCCAGATACGGGGAATCACACATTGAGCTAGATGTTTTACTTATCAGTGATTTTGACAGATGGGGTTGTAAAAATTTTGTCATAATGAATAATGATCCCTCAATTAAAAAAAATCGATAACTGGACATGTTAATTATTTATTATATATTTTAGCATGTCATCATAAAAGCAACTCAAATACAACTTTAACATTAACTATGCAGGGAAATGTATTGCTTATTGGGCAGAAAGAAAATACAAAGTATAATACCGACCCTGCTGTCAGACGCTTTGTAAAGAAAAAAAATCGCTCTTTATAGCAAGTGAAACTTTTTTTTTTCGGGTCATTGAGCGAAAGAGCGGCAGAGGAGATCACAGCATCAAGTTTTGCGTCTCTGCCTCAGTCAGCTGACTTTGGGCGGCTGTTTTTCGTTCTGGAGACTGAAGCCCCGTTCTGCTACAACTGGAATGAGCGGCGCTGCTTCAGCGCGCGTTATAAAGTCTGGAAACATTTCACCCAGTGAAGCAATGAGCAGTCGGCAAAACTATTTGAGAAGACGGGTTTCCTGATCCTGCCAGAATCTGCCTCACCGGGAGGAAATCCTGGAGCATTTATTTGGTCTTAATGTAAAAAGAGAGGCGGCTTCAGTCCCGTGAAGCCAGCAGGTCAGAGAATGAGAGATCATAAACAGGACAACACCATACCTCATTAATTATGCACGCTCGCCACTAACTGTACAGGGGGTCTGCTGCAGGTGAGATATGTGATTAATGAATGACTGTGTGGCAGTTGAAGTGGACTGAATCACTGAGGGGGTTACTAATCCCTCAAAACTATCTTCAGATTTGTCCATCATTGATCAAAAAATTCTGTCAAAAGACGGAGAATAATCAGTTAACGCCACCTCTGAGGGGAACTGGAAATTTTAACTTTCAGTTAAAAAACGTGAAGCTGGTAATTCATTAGCATATGGCATAACTTAGCATTATGTTAAGTTAAACATTTTGATTGAATAAAAACTAAGTTTAGGATTATGAATTGGGTGGCAGAAATCGTGACGTAAGGATAAGGGCGGAGACAAGACGCAACCAGGAAATAATCCGAAGGATAGGACTGTCCCATTAAACAACGGTGTGACGGCCTACCCGTCCTTCGGAGGACGGGCCTACCCATCCTCCGAAGGACTGGCCTTCGGAGGATGGGTCCTTCGGAGGATGCAGCCCCTGAATTGGGACACAGCAACAGACAGACAAGCACACTATGGCTGTTTTCCAAACCACCCACTACATACTGAATGTGAATGTGCTGCATTGTGGGAAACAGTATGCCAGGAAGACTGGTCCGATGCATACTGAGAAATTTTCCCGGATCAGTAGGACATTCGGGGTTTTTTGGCATACTGCAGATTTTGCAAGTTTTGGCATACTACATTCTACATACTGAATTTCAGCCAAATCAGCAGGCACTGCTAGTGTAGTAGGCAGTTTGGAAATCAGCCTATCTGTATGGCAAAGGTGTCACAACCATCACAAGAGATGCAAAAAAAAAAAAAAAAAGAAATCTTCCTTTTTAAAGCACTCCCAGGTCGTCTCTGTGAAGAAGGCTTTAGTCTTCGAAGCATTAATATTCATTAATAATGAATTATTATGATAATTAATTAAATAATTTGTGATGGTTCTAATGATTGGAATTACTTTATACTTTGTGTGTGTGTGTGTGTGTGTGTGTGTGTGTGTGTGTGTGTGTGTGTGTGTGTGTGTGTGTGTGTGAAAGGTTGGGAACCCCTGATTTAAGGGATAACCTGACTGAAAGTGAGGCAAACAGTCGCTGTCTGTGAAGAGGCTAAAGGCTTGCTTTAACTCTGGCGTTTTATGTTATCCTAACTTGAAGAAAGCTAGGTTGAGTTTAGCATTAGCACCCAGTATGGCTGCTGCCGATGAAAGATTTCAAACCTCTGTATCAGAAAAAAATGGGTGATATCATAAAGTCTGAGTTCATGCATCATGCAGTGTATATCAGGGTCCAGTTCAGGGTCTGCAGCCTTCATTGACAGCAAAGGCTGAACTGAATTCATACAGTGTGGTCTACAGAACATTTGTTGTTTGTCCTTCTCGACGTCATGTAGCGCTGCCCTCACCACCGCCTGCAGCGTTTCCCTGACCTATCAGGCGTACATTACTAACATCACATAAGTCAGAACTATTAACATTTAAAACTTATTGATCGATGTCTCTTTAAAACTAAACTATATTTAATTAAGGCAAGTTTTTCAAACACATGTAAACCAAAACCTTACGTTTAAACAGGAGTTTTTATTATTATTAATAAAGTATAAAACCACAATGTGCATCTCATGTAATAAAACATTTCCAACATTCATACAAGCATTTGGGGGGATATTAGATATAGATATTAGATTAGATGTAAGAAGTGTTTTAGCTCTGTATATTACTGACAGAGCCCACACTGCACATTTTTCCACAGTAAAACAAAATCAGAAATAAAATCAGTTGTTGTCAGAAATCCTTCACAGCTGAGTAAAATGGGAATCCTCCTGGAGTTCAGCCGTGTCCATCGTCTTCAGCGTTTATAGCCTTTTATATCCCAAAATTCATTGCGTGTAAAGGTTCCACTGAATCCGACCTACCTGAAAAATGGGCTGGATTCATCAGCTGCATTTTGGAGGAGCCCTTGAAATGGGACAGCCTTTGATACACTGCTGTGTCGTACTCAATCTTTAAATTTGGCCTTTGTAGGCTGCAGACCCTGAATGAGGACAGCTCTTGTCTATCATCCTCTATGAAAAGGTGCACTTTTCTTATCCAGCCATGCTATGGGATTTCTGATGTTAAAAAACTGATTGTCTTATAATGTCATCCTGCCATGTATGCTTTAACCTGCTTGCTGTTACATCATTAAAACTTGTTTTTTTTAACATCCCCACCTGCTTTTCTATCTCCTCTCGTGCCCAGGATGTGAAGCCTCTTTCCTGTATACCTCTGGCAGGCTGCAGTGTGGAGGATTCTCCATCGGAGCTCCAGGGTCAGCCCTGTTTCTGTTTAAGCCAGTCCGAAACCACTCACACTTTCACCTGCAATGGCTTAAACCTTAAACAGAGATGGCTGAACGCTCTGAAAGTCTCTGTGGAAAGGTGCCAGCGTGCTCACCCAGTGACTAGGGCATCATCACCTATTGCTCCAGATGTGGCCTTAGTGGTTATGTAAATAAGGTGTCCTAAGTGAATGTGGTAATAAGAATTAAATTTAAACATGTAATCAGGAAGTTAACTTTAATACAGTTTGTGTTTTCCTTACAAGTGACGGTGCACTTTATTGAGATGGTTTCCAGTAAAATAAATAAAGTGAAGATGTTTTAATAAGAGTGAGACAGTTGGATGGTTGTTTCAGCTCTGTACAGATTTTTCAGTTGCACAGCAATATGGCTTGAAAAAATAAGCTCAGGGTTATTTTTTGTACAGCAGACAGTTAAAACATAACTGAGGGTTTCATGTAACACAGAGGCTCTATGGGATCATAATTGCCTTATAAAACACATTCAGCAGATCCCAATACTTCAGATAGTTACAGCAATTCAAAATATACACTAAATGATTTGCAGTAAATAAACTCAATATACAAAAAAAAATTGAAACAAAATATTACAAAATAACAAGCTTTAGTTTGCTTTAGATGTAAATAATTTCTTCTGTCACACAAAGCTACGTAACCAAAGTACAAGTTTAGATTACTGTAAAAATCAGAAGAAGAAAAGTTTTCAATTTAAATGTATTTTTCTTTTGCTTTGTGTATTTTCACTGAGCAATTATAATAGTCACTCAAGCAAGTACCTGTAAAAAAAACGACCATGTCCTTTGTTGCACGTAAATTTATGATGCGAATTTAAGATGTGCAGACTAAACTGAAAAAAAGAACAAAAAACCCCAAACAAACAGGGGGGATCAATGTTTCAGCTAAAAAAAAAAAAAAGCATTAAAAAGCAAAGTTTCCAGGCGGCCTCAAATATTTAATTTAATGTGAAACTGGTTGTTGAAAATTTTAAGTGATAATCAGTAATCCTGGTATAACTGGAGCCTCTGCTACTACTCTCAACTGTGTCCCTAATGCCAGCTTACTGTTTGAGACTCATTTCTAAATGTAGATTGCATATCTTCTGCTACAAGATTACATGAGGCTCACTAGAGAAGACATTAAATCAGCAAGCAGTTAAAAGACTAAAAGCTATTTCTCTGAGCCATTGGAGGCAAAAAAAAAGTTAATCTGCCCTCTAATGGCTGGAACTGTACATAATGCTGCCTATAATGGTACTGGTTTGAAAGAATTCTATTTTGTCAACTCTGTGCTACCTGATGTATAAACAGCTGAACACAACCTTTGACAGATTTACCTACATGACGGGTTTTTGTAACGAATTTAGAAGTTGTATAATGGTATCTAATCTTTCTCTGCTCTCTTCTCGATAGTAGTAAAAAAAAAAAAACCCAAACAAATCAACTTCTGTCTGAACTGAGACAAACATTAATGGTGTCATAGACTTGAACAACTCGTGCAAATAAGCATTTTCAAATAGCCTGTGTCCTCTTGGACTTCACTTTTGTCTGCTGGACATCCTTGGGAAATCTGATTTGGTCTTAGCTTGGCTTAAAATAAAATCCTTATTTGTCACCTTGAGTGGCACTCAAACAGACACAACTCATGGAGGCAAAGTTCTTTGTGTTATAAATTAGAATACAAAAGAGGCCCTGATTTGGAAAAAGAGGCTTAAGATGAGATGTATAAATCCAGCACTTGAAGCAAGGATAACAACACTGGCAGAGAGGCTGACCTGGTATCACACAGAACACTGACACTACAGAAAGGAACCAAAACAAGCATTTTACAGGGAGGCTGCCTCTCCATCATGCTCCTACATCACAACTTTTTGTTTTTCTGACATTTTGACAGCTGTTGATTTAAGTACCACAGCCACACCCAGTACAGAGAACACTGTAGTCAGAGTTATCCATATTTTTATGATTCTGTCACTTAAAATCAACCAAGTTACTATAGTTTGATGGAAATTCTGACTTTACTTTTGCTGTTTGTTTGTTTGTAAGAAAGCAGAACCACAGTAAACAAAAAGCACAGGAAGAGTAACAACAAGGTCTATCAGAGTAATCCCTGGAGTCAAAAATGGTACTGAAGACTCTAAAAAGCCAGTAGTGCAGCACTCACAGGTTGACCCCCTTTTAAAACAAGTAGTGAAGAAAGACAGAAAGCCAGCAGTGTGTTCTGTCTCAGCTGCAGCACAGTTGCTCTGACACCATCAAGCTGTCATAGCCATAGATCTCCAGTAGGTGGAGCAGGAAAAGCCTGTCTCCATGGGGATCAAGGCCCATGGCCCTCACACTTTCCTGGGTCAGAGTTGGATCGGAGCTCCCTGCCACTTCACTGAGGGTCTGAAAGATTCTGTTGTTCTGCTCCAAGAAAAACCTGTTATAGATAAAGAAAAGAAGATGGTAGTTTTATACTTTGTTTTTTACCCTGCCCCACATCCTTTATTGTGAATTATTGCAGTGATTACATGGAAGAAGCACAAAAACATCAAAAGTCTGTACTATATGTGATTTAGTTGCCTCACTGGCTGTGAGAAAGGAGAAGATCATAAGACTCCTGTTAGCCCTATTATCTCTGATTCATTTGAAGTTTCCAGACTGACTGACCTCTTCTCGCGAGCTAAATGAATGGTGTTGTACTTACAGAATAAAGAGATCCTCTTCACTGGACACACAGTCTCCATTCTCCTCCTGAGAGTAAAGCAGCATTTGCCTGCAAACAATACACACTATCTGTAGCTATTTCTTAAAGGTAAAGGGTGCACTGTGATTTATTCTGCCAGAATACTAATTGTTGGTTAGCAGTCACAAGGCTGTACATAAGACAAGCACAGGCTTGAGCTGAAGTAAAAGTGCTAAAACTGTGTTGTCAGGCAGCAATAATTACTGTTACTGTTATTGTGCTAACATGCTAAAGCTTCCTAATTAAAGAGGCTGTTAGGACTCTGTCTGAAGTGGATCACAGCTGCACTTTTTGGCTGGAATCGTGCGCACACTGTGGTGATGTCATGACTCTTAAGGCATGTGTTTGTTTTGTAAATGAATGGCGATCAGATCTTCTTTTTAACACTACGACTCCTTATGTCCTGCTCATCTACCAATCAGAGCTAACGTAACCTCACTCTTCATTTTACTGACAGACTCTCAAGTTTGATCAGATCACTGCAGAATAACTGCTGCATGTGGGCTGGAATGAACATTATCACAAACAGTTACACTTGTGTTTTAGCCTTTAGCACATGATTTAGCTTTTAGCTCGCGTTTTAGCCTTTAGCCCATGGTTAAGCCTTTAGCCTGTGCTCTATCACTCTCCTGTTTGGCTTCTTCTGCTCGTCTGTCTTTTCTTAATGCCAGTCCAGCTCCATAAGAAGTATCATTTATCAGAAATAATCTGTATTAGTGCTGATAATCTCATTTTAAATTCTGGATTAGGATCAGACATATCTAGAAGAGAAACTTTTCCAAGATCACTTAAGCAGGGTACATTTATTGGTTATAAATATTGAACAAGTTTAATAGTTACGATTGTCGGCCCGACCTGTTTCACAGCCGATTATCAGGACAAATTCACTCTGTGCACACCTCAGAGCACAGGATAATCTGATAGGATAATCTGGTAAGATTTACCTTGGTCAGGAAGGAGGAAAGATGGAACAAAAACAGCCCAATAATTTTTATGTGTGTACCCCACTTTAGAAAGTCCTCACAGGGACTTTAACACTCAACAAAAAGAACTCCTGAAGTGAATTAGAAAACCATAAATTAGTCCAGACTATGGCATCAAAGGACCAACAGCTTATAAAAAAGACATTTAAAAATTAACACAAGTTTAAATGCAATATTTGGAAAGAAATTCCCCTCTAGCAGCTGAAGTGTAACCAATTCCTTATTAGGGTTGGTCTTCATAAAAAAATACATGAATGATCCTGAGCCCTGTTGTTAGCAGTGTTACCTACCTCTGTTCAGTCAGCTTGCGGTATTTCTCCCTGTCTGCACTGCTGAGACGGAGCAGAGGCTTTAAGCCTTCTCTGTAGGTCTTTACGTTCTGATTGTCTACATAAACATCATAGAGATCTTTCTTCTCCTCAAAAATCTTCTCAGTAGTACCTAGACATGAGAAAAGCATTGTAACTGAACTGAGATGTGTTAGAAGAACTCAAAACTTTCCACAATGTTAAGTGTGTGCTTACATGCTACATATGAGAGCTCATTCTCCAGTGCGCTGATGTCAGCCACGTTAACATAGAAGAAGGGGCGAAACTCTGGAACAGCCACACCAATCCCAGGGATGGAGATGTTTGCCAGGCAACAGCAGCAGTACACTGAAAGGGTGGAGGAAATCAATCATTCAATCTTTACATAGTTCCAATTCATAACAAACATTATCTCAAGATGCTTTCCAAAAGCGTTAACAGGTAACCTGTAAATGATACATTTTATTAACAGAGACCCAACATCAAGACAAGATAAGAAGTCTGATCTCATCTTAACCCACCATGAGTACAGACCTTTGCAATATTTAGCAAGTTACAATGGAGAGGAAAAACTTCCCTTTAACAGGCAGAAACCTCAGACAGAACCCGACTCATGTTAGACAGACATCTGAGGAGACTGAGGAGATGGGAATTAGAGAGATGTATGGATGTATATGAAAAGTGAATGGGTCACATGGTTGGCCAAACTGATGAACCTAGAAAGCTACTGCGAGATAAAAATGCTCCTCCTCTGCAGGCTCAATCGGTTTGGGTTGTGCAGCAAATTAATGTCACTGCTTTATCACTCCATACATGAATCTGTCCTGACCTTCACCATCGTCTCCTGGTTTGGAAGCCTCTTATTAGGAGATAAAAAGAGGATAGGACACATTGTTGAGGTTTCATGCTGAGGGGTGCAGACGTGTCTCCGCTTGCTCCTGCTTTATTCACTCTTAATCATTTTACTTTTTCTACAAGTCTTGGATATGATTTTATTCTTTTTCTTATGAGTGAACCAAGACTTTTTAATCATTTTCTATGTTTTTTCAACTGATCTGACAAACCTACACATTCCTCTCAACATGCCTGAAAGAGTAACCCAAACAAAGTCTCCCTGTGAAAGCTGTCAGATATATCAACAAGAAATTTGTGCGCTACAAAAAATGATTTTTGCTTAAGAAACTGAAAAAGGACTTCATGAAACGCTGCCAGTGGAATCCAGTGGTAAGAAATCCACATTTACTCCCAAAGGAAAGGGTGAAAAAACTACTTTCAACTTAAAGTTAAATAATACTGTGTCTTTTCCAAGACTCTGTAAAGACACTTATAGAATTCACTGTACCATGAAGTCAGTACAAAGCAGCAGAAGGACAGAATAACTGTGCTGCATGTCAAGGTCAAAGATACTCTTGTGCTTGGAGACGGCGCCATATCTACTATAAACATAAACAGAACTATTACTTGCAGGTATTCAAGTGCCACTGTATCCAACATCATAAAACTGATACCAAAGGAACTGGCAAAACACCAAGGGGTGAACCAGCTGATTGTGCACGTGGGTGCAGTGGACATCAGGAAGGCACAGTCTGAAATCTTAAAAAAAAGACTTCAATAAATTATTAATAGTCTTGATAAATTGGCAATACCAGCATTCATCAGTGGATCTCTATCAAACATTGACAGGAGGAACAACAAATTCAGCTGGCTGCTTCAGTTGAACACATAGATGTCCAAAGTCTGTGGGTCCAGTGGACTGCATTTCATTGAGAACTTCAATCTTTTCTGGCAAAGAAATTCTCTTTTCCAAGGAAAAGGCCCTCACTGAGGCCTTCACCACAGCCCTCTTCAAGGCCCTCACCACAGGCCCTGGGAGCCACCTGTTGCATCTACACCAGGGGTCCCTAAACTATGGCCTGGGGGCCGGATACGGCCCGCCTCCACATTTGGCCCGGCCCCCTGAACAATACCAGACACCAAGTTTTGGTACCCAAAGGGTTAATCACATGCTCAAGATCTGATAATGCCGCTCATGATTGGCTGTAACATCCCACATGGTTGTAGTATGCAGGACGGTGTTGCCAAATTAGCGTTGCTGATGCTGATGTACCAAGTTTTGGTACCCAAAGGGTTAATCACATGCTCAAGATCTGATAATGCCGCTCATGATTGGCTGTAACATCCCACATGGTTGTAGTATGCAGGACGGTGTTGCCAAATTAGCGTTGCTGATGCTATATATAGTGACTTTCAAATCCCTCTAGCGACAAATTTAGCGACTTTCCTGCAGTTTGGGACAGAGTGAAAGCATGTTTTGATCTTTAGCCGTGTGTACTGATCCTCAGTTCACAGCAGAACCTCCAAGCTGCAGCCAGAACAGACGACTGCGTGCAAATGAATCTCGTTAATGTTTGTTTTTTTTAGGTCACTCTTGCTGGTCAAAAGTCCAGAAAAATGAGGAGGGTTTTTATTTTATCATAAAAAAACAAGAATCAACAGAAGAAAGTCAATTTATAGTTGAAAACACATTTACAGTGTACTCAGTATAAACTGAGCTGTCACTTGTTTGCACCTGTTCTTTTGCACTGGCAAATATTTGTTTTGTTTTTCATATTTTTACATGTAAGAAAAGTGGGAAGAGTAGAAAAATTAGATGAAGATGAAAAATAAAACTCAAGATTTGTACCATAACATGTAATAAAATGTTCTTTTTGTTAGAACTGAAATAAAAATCAGTATCGAAAAAACTATTGCTCAGGAACCGGTATCAAAGTGAAGGTATCGGTATCACTACAGGAATCGAAAATTATTTCAGAAATAGTGTTATTATTTATTTCCTGACTTTTTCTGTGAACATACCAGCGAGAGTTATTTGGTTATTATTTATTTCATAAATAGTGTTATTTATTTCATTATTAGTGTTATTTATTTTCTGTGACGATCCCGGAAAGGGTTATTAATATTTGGTCATGTGTGGCTTTCTGGAAAACAATAAATGTTTACGTTTAAGCACCCCAGTGATCGTCACACTTTTTCTGTTACAAACTGACCACTGACCCCATCAGAGAAGGGAAAAGTTATGTGCCCCTCACAGGAAAAAGTTTGGGGACCCAGAGATGCTTCACTGTTCTCATCTTCACCATCACCCATGAGACTTCCTGAACATCTTGAAAGCTTGGTGAAATCAGAGATGAAAATGGTCCCTCTCACGCCAGATGTGACAAGATCAAGAGTTTCATCCTCAAAGAAGAAATGAGCCCCTCTCCCTCCCCAGTCTGCTCCACCAACCAAAGTCCCCCCAGCTCGCCCCCCATCGTCAGCCCACAGCTGTTACCTCCAGCAGCATCGATGCTGATGTCTAGGATGCTAAGGGCCTCTGAATTGCCATCTCCCATATCAACCAGAGGCCCAGGGAGGGAGTGTTATTCTAAAACAATAACTACAGTCAAATCACAAAGACCAGATAAGAGAAGGACAGTTAGACTGTCCAATCAGAGAAATCTTATCCATATTCCTTGCAAGAACACAGCATCTGGTTCAACTCCAGTTAATCTCAAACATGCAGTACTAAATATCAAATTCTTTAAGTAACAAATCATTCTTAATTAATAGTTTTATTTCCTCTTACAATCTTGATTTTATGTTTTTAACTGAAACATGGCTCGACAAAAACACAGCTAATGCAGTCCTGATTGAGTCTAGTCCATCTCAATTCAGGTTTGTGTCTGAAATAAGACAAAACCAGACGGGTGGAGGTGTTTGTGCCATATTCAGGGACAATATACTCACCCGCAAAGTGGGTATTTTTTATCATTTGAGTATGTGTCATTCAAGATGGAGCAAAAAAATCCTGAATACTTTATATCACTGTTTACAAACCACCACAGAATTATTTTATTGATGATTTTACTGAATTTCTTTCAGTTGTGTGCACTGAATTTGACTGTTTGGTCATAACAGGGGACTTGAATGTGCACCTGGATGAAGTAGCCCATGACAAGCAAGCTAAAGAACTCAGTGCTGTCCTTGAAATGTTTGGTCCAACTCAGCATGTGACTGAGCCCACCCACAGCAGAGGGCACACTCTAGATGTGGTCATTACCAAGAATGTTATTATTTCAAATGTGGATGTCATTGATGTTGCTTTATCTGATCATTTCTGATTTCTTCAACCTGTCTGTTACACCCAAACCAGCAGTTGGGTTTGAAGTAGCTCAAGAAAGACTCATAAATGACAGCACAAGGGCTCAGTTCAAGGAAATGATTAGGTTTGAAAATACTCCATGTTCTAATGTTGATGATCTGTTGAGCTCCTACACATCAAGTGTTTTGAATGTTTTGGATACCATTGCTCCTGTCAAGGCTAGAATGGTTAAAAAAAGGGAAAAGGCGCTTTGGAGAAATGAAGACTCGGGGTCAGGGCACAGAAAAGGGAGTGCTGGAGAGCCGAACAGAAATGGCACAAGTCAAAGCTCCAGGTTCACTATAAGAGTTGTAAAGAAAAGTTGTTTGTTCAACCAGACTTTGCGTAGAACAAGGGAGAGCTATTTTTCTGAAATTAGCAAAAACTACAGTCACAACTCTCGTGTCCTGTTTGCTACAGTAAACAGATTAAAAAACCCTCCAGTTTCACTGCCCTTAGAACTGGTGTCTACATCTAAGAGTAACGAGTTTGCAAAGTTCTCTAATGACAAAGTTCAAGGCATTAAAAAACACATCACATCGCATTAAAATCCACATCACAAATAACCACTCTGCAGCCAGCTGGATACCAAGAGCTAACACATTTCACTCTAGTTACTGACAAAACAGTCGAAGAAATCATCTGCAGTCTGAGTCCATCATCGTGCTGCCTTGATGAGTTACCCTCTAGATTTCTTAAGTCTGTGGTGTGCACTGCAGTTTGTTACTACAACTCGCTCATCTAGTCAACATCTCACTTCAGACTGGGACATTTCCAAAGGCCTTAAAAACTGCTGTCATTAAGCCTCTCCTGAAGAAGAGCAGTCTTGATGCCACAGTACTGGACAACTATATCAAACCTGCCATTCTTAGGTAAAGTCCTGGAAAAAGTGGTATATCAACAGCTTAATGACAATCCCCTGTCTAACAATACCTTTGATACTTTCCAATCAGGCTTTAGGCCCCACCACAGCACTGAGACAGCTCTGACAAGATGACAAACAATATCCGCCTGAACACAGACGCAGTCTTAGTTCTGCTGGACCTGAGTGCTGCCTTTGACACAGTTGACCATGTGATCCTATTACAGAGGTTAGCAAACCAATCCTGGGACCCCTATTGTTCAATTTGTACATGTTGCCATTAGGCCAGCTAATACGCAGCTGTAACGTTTACTATAACAACTACGCAGATGACACTCAGATCCTTGTTCCCTTAGGGCAGGTGAACATGGGCCTGTAGATTCACTCTGTCACTGCATCAAACAGATCAGTGTTCAGATGCAAAACAACATCCTCCAGCTAAACTCGCACAAAACTGAAATCATTGTCTTTGGTCCACAGAAACAAAGAGAAAGTGTTATCAGTCACTTTGAGACTCTCTCTCTGAAGGTCAATAGTAAGGTTAGAAATCTTGGGGTAGTATTGGACCTGAACTTGAACAGCCATGTCAAATCAATAACATCATCAGCTTTTTACCATCTGAAAAACATCTCCAGAATCAAAGAGACAGAGTCTAAACCTGACTTAGAGAGACTCATCCATCGATTGTCTCCAGCATTTCAGATTACTCTAACGGCCTGCTCACTGGACTATCTAAGCAAGCTGTAAGACAGCTGCAGTACATCCAGAATGTTGCTGCTAGTCCTGACCAGAACCAGGAAATACGACCACATTAGTCCTGTGCTCAGGTTTCTGCACTGGCTTCCTGTCACCCAGAGAACAGACTTTAAAACAGCTCTGCTTGTCTACAAGTCTCTTCATGGTTTAGCCCCAAAGTACATCTCTGACATGTTAGAGCCATATGAACCAACTCAGACTCTGAGAACCACAGGGAGGCGTCTCCTGCAGGTCCCTAGAGTTAGGACTAAACATGGTGAAGCTGCGTTTCATTCATGCTCCTAAAATCTGGAACAGTCTTCATGTAGATGTGAGACAGGCCTCAACTCTGACGATGTTCAAATCCAGGCTGGAAACAGTTCAGTTTAGCTTCACATACAACTGAAAGCATTTTATCTGCACTACTCATTTTTAAATTAATTGTTTATTTTAATGTTTTATGGAATGATTTTATTTTATTTTATTATATTTTATTTCTATTTTAATCTATCTTCTTGTGATTTTAAGTTGCTGTAAAGCACTTTGAATTGCCTTGTGTATGAATTGTGCTCTACATATAAACTTGCCTTGCTATTGTTAAAGCTACCTGGTCTACCTCCAACCTTTTTCAGAAGGGTAAACTCTGAAGGTCCAGGACATCATTCAGTGCCCAGATAACCCCCTCCACATAGAGTTTGAGCTCAAACCCTCTTGCAGGAGATTTGGATTGCGAAATGCCAAATCCAACAGGAAGAAAAATTCATTCCTTTAACACATATATGAATTTCGGTAGATGACATTTATTATGCATTTGTTTTTTCAGCGATGTAATGATGGTGCTACCTCTGGTTGTCCTTCAGGGTGTTTGTGTACTTGTCTATTTTAGACTCTATCAGGATTCTGGATGTGATTCATTTTGTTTTCTAAGTTTTTGCTTTAACCTGCCTCAAAACAAATTTCCCCCAGGGGACAATAAACATTAAGATTAAGTTGAGTTAAATTAAGTGAAGCGAAGCTAAGCTTAACTAAGTTTAAGGGAAGAGAAGTGAAGTTAAGTTAAGATACTAAAATTAATGCGACCAGACTCAGTGAAAACCAAGTAAATGGTAGGGATGCAACAGGATGCAGTGAAGTATTGTCCCGTTTAGTCCACACTGCATGGGACAATTCGCCTTTATGTACTGCTGCACTTTGGTTTTGCAATTCATTTTGCTCTGATTCTTCACAGGCCACGGTATCTCTGTTTTCTTGCTTCCAAAGCTGCCTCAAGTCAATACAGAAGGCTGACAGAGGGGGCAGACGTTCTTACATTTGCTTCAGGCTTTTAATGGGCGCCTGCGTCAGACTCAACCTCTGCCCTCTCTGCCCACTAAATTGAACACAGAACGTTTTGAAGGTTCACGCATGCGTAACCTGGTCTCACGCTGTGTAACATGGGCATCAGTGAGGCACAGCGCCTCTCTGCCTCTGAGTTGTAATACCGAGCCCACATTGAGGTCGATAGTTTGTTGGCGCAGACGCCGGTTCGTATAGACCCCTTGGGAGTCACCATAAAGATGTGCACGCATTTTGGCACCAGAAGCAGCGTTTAGCTCTTTTCATTCAGACAAGTTATCGTTCTTTAAACATTAAATTCAATTTGTTAGCAGCAGTTTGCAGTATTTGTTAGTCCTGTCCAGAGGATATATATCCTCTTGACACGACTGGAGCAGTGGATGGGCATTAAAGGCTCGGCTCTTTCATGGTTCCAGTCTTATCTTTCTGATTGCAGCTTCTCTGTGCAGCTCTGTGATTTTACCTCTTCCTCACCTTCTCTCACCACTGGGGTCCCCCAAGGCTCCATCCTAGGGCCAATTCTCTTTCTGCTTTATATGTTGCCATTGGAGTCAATATTTAAGAAACACAAACATGTCCTTTCATTGCTATGCAAACGATGTCCAGATCTACCTGCCTTTAACCCCGAAATCAAATGACCCAGTTAAACCTCTGTTGGATTGTTTGATTGATGTAAAGTCCTGGATGTCTGCAAACTTTCTGCATCTGAATGAAGATAAAACTGAAATTATGGTGTTTGGATGTGGTCCTGCTGCTTTTTTAGCTGGTTCTCTGGGCCCTCTTGCAGCCAACATCCGGTCTTCAGTCAGGAACCTAGGGGTTATATTTGATGATAAATTAAAACTTGACCACCAGATCAGTGTTGTAGTCAAAAGTAATTTTTACCACCTAGGGATTTTATCTAAAGTCAAGGGGTACCTGCCGCCTAAACAACTGGAGACAGTGATCCATGCTTTTATTAATTTGAGACTGGATTATTGCAGTTCTCTCTATTCTGGCCTGGACCAGTCACTCCTGCATCGTCTGCAACTGGTGCAGATATTGCTTGTTTTTAAAGCTCTTAACACCCTACCCCCCCTGTACCTGACCAAGGCCCCATGTCCCGGCCAGGACACTCAGATCATTGAGCCAGGTGCTACTGGTGACCCTAAAAATCAGATTAAAAACTAAAGGTGACTGAGCCTTTGTGGCGGCTGCTCCCACCTTGGAACTGCATTTTTTTTTATCAAGTTTCAATTTATTTTTCTATATATGCATATGTATTTTAATGCATTTTATTGTATTTTGGTGCTTTTTAATGTATATACAGATATATGTTTATGTATATGGTCATTTTAGTCTTATTTGTTGCCTTGTGTCAAGCCAACTGTGGTTGTTTTAAACATGCTCTATAAATAAAGTTGAAGTTGAGTTGAGTTGAGTTTACAGAGCAGCCTGTGTTTTGGAGTAAAGAGTGACTGTGTTTACGGGTGACTCTCAGTCGAATATGTAAGTGATTGCTGGCTGAAAGTCACTAGTTAACAGGGTCACACTTTACACTGACACACCAGCGATGTCTGCAGCTGTGTTATTAAATCTGCCTTCTTTATCCAACCTCAGTTAAGCAGGTTTGAGCAGCAATAATCAATATTAACTGCTGATATTCTAAATCCAGTTTTTACTTTGAGTGTTTGATGAAAAAGTTGGTTTTGAGCCGAGGTTATGACCAAATATGGACTCACTATGGAGAGGAAATAATAAGTGAAGCTATAAATGATGATGAACAGAAACAGATTTGAAGTTCAATGTTAAACTACGGTATATTATCAAACTATGAAGCAGTCTGATTAGTAATCTGAAAATATCAAAGCATTAATATTCTGATAGATTTGGAGCAGTTCTCTGTCTGGACCTGGTTTTCTGGATCCTTTATTCTGACCCAGGTCTCAGACTCAGCTCTCTGTCTGGTCGTAGTTTTCTGGATCCTTTATTATGACCCAGGTCTCAGACTCAGCTCTCTGTCTGAACCTGGTTTTCTGGATCCTTTATTATGACCCAGGTCTCAGACTCAGCTCTCTGTCTGGACCTGGTTTTCTGGATCCTTTATTATTACCCAGGTCTCAGACTCAGCTCTCTGTCTGGACGTAGTTTTCTGGATCCTTTATTATTACCCAGGTCTCAGCTCTCTGTGTGCTCTTTTTGGTTTAGGAGGGTTTCTGCTTTATTGATACAACCAAGAGTTGTTTACCATCCGTCAAATTGGTATTATTTAGGTTAAAAATGCATTTTTTGATGGTTAACATCCTCATGTTCCTTGACCAGCCATTGTACTCCACAGCACTTCCGTTGCCAAAATGCGATTGCAGCCATAGAAACTTCATCACTGTTTTTGGCTAGCCACTGGAAAATGGATCTCTCCTTATAAACTTTTTTAGATCTTGATACTTGATGAAAAAAAGAGTAATCTCATCAAGTAAGCAAACACCTGACCTCAAGGCCTACCAAGAAACACGTTTGCTGTTCTCGGCGGGAAGTTAGCCATTAAGCTATAAAAGCTTGTCTTTATGATACTGGCAACAACCACATCTGCAGAGATGACGTTTTCAGCTTTAGAGCGTATCAAGACTTGCAGTCAGAATAGGATGGAGCAGGAAAAGACTATCATTATTGGCACTGATTTGAGTTGAAAAACAGAGACTTGTCAAATTAAAGATTGGACCTAAAAAGGAGGGCTTCTTTTAATGAAGTTATCAGCAGGTTTTTGCAGAGGGACAGGCGCATGGACTTAATCTACAAATAAACTATCTACAAATAAAAGTATCATCCCACACTACCTGTCTAATAACCTGTGGTACGGCGACACCAATCTTTTTTTTCCTCCCTCTTTTTCCTCTTTCAGTACCATGAACAGCGCTGTTGTCTGCTCTGACCTGTAGTCTCTCTGCCAACCTTTTCTTGAGTTGTAAATTTTGTAAAGTTACTACAGGGGTACCAGAGAGACAGAATAACGCTTTGAAAAAGCATAAAACTATTCTTTGAGT
Organism: Labroides dimidiatus; assembly: GCA_030710495.1. Taxonomy (NCBI): domain Eukaryota; kingdom Metazoa; phylum Chordata; class Actinopteri; order Labriformes; family Labridae; genus Labroides; species Labroides dimidiatus. The sequence continues at coordinate 21,735,710 of CM061162.1, forward strand.
CGTGCTGGTTTTCTGTTTGCCTATTTCAGAGCTAGGATGGATCAGAATAGACAGATAGGAATACCTCAGAGTCTGTAGCGGAGCCGGCAGGGGGGCAGAGGGTGCGGCTGCCCCGGGCCCATGGTCACGAAGGGGCCCACCACAAGACCGGTGGGTCTCCCTGTGGGTCCAAGCGCATTTGACAGAAAGTCACATCTGATTGACATGTGTGCTAGTGCGGTCTTTTTCACCGTGGTCTCTGAGTGTGCAGTTAGTCCTAGTTACTTACTCTGTGTGTGTGTGTGCTTAAATAGCTTTAAAATTAAAAAACACAAGTCGGGTGCACTAAAGCGTAAGGAGCAAGAGCAGAGGAAGAATCTTGTTGCCTCCTGCGTTCCGCTGACAAACTTCTTCTCAGCAACTCAACCCCCAACCATGGTGTTGAAACAGCCTATCAGCAGTTGTGGTGCTAGATTATCAGCAGGTTGCTATTTAATGATAAATCCGTGGCACTGTCCATGGTGCTGAAATAGCCTATTGGCAGTTGTGGTGCTAGATTATCAGCAGGTTGCTGTTTAATGATAAATCCGTGGCACTGTCCATGGTGCTGAAATAGCGCACATTGTGCTGCACAACTCATCGTAATCCACACACTCTCCATTTTGCCCTTCTGTCTCCGTTTCCCAATATTAACGCTACTAATTGATCAGCTGTGTCTTTAGATACTGTCACTGCACAGCGTCTAATGTTGGATTTACTTTTTTTTACAGAATATCTGTCCGTCTACGAAGCAAATTGAGTCTCTTTGTTGAGCTATGATTTTCTTTCATATTTTGATGGTTCAAAGTGTGAGACTTTTTTTTTTTTTTTAAATTTACGAAGCTAAAGCCGTTCATTCAGTCCCTTTTTGGCAGCGGCAAATACAGCTCAAATCCACATCAGATCCATAATGTGAATTGTTAACAAGTAAAATAGCCAATACGCTATAAGGGCCCACTAAAAGTCCCCGCCCCCTCTGCAATGTGACACTGGCTCCGTGCCTGCTCAGAGTGGTATCATTAGTCTCATTGGAGACACAACAGTAAATTTCCACAATGTGGAATCTCACCTTTAAACTTCTACACAATAGCATCTTTTGCAAATAGCATTGGCGAAAGATGTTTCTTACCTCTGTAGCACACCACGCCCACGGGCGGAGGGGAAAAAATGAGGATGCGTCTGCGAAGAAGAGCAAGTTTCCACAGCACCATGATCTGCTCACCAAAGAAGCGGATGAACTGCGACATACAGCCTGCAGGGTGGGTGATCTGGTCCAAGCATGGAGGTGCAAAAAGAAAGAAAGTAACTCTTCATATTCTCCAGAGGATGCTGCTTTGGAGCGGTAGATATTTTCCTCCTACCTTCATCTCAGGGTGCATGCTGTGGTTGATAGCAGCTCCCCAGGCATTGGCAGGACACGCAGTAACAACACCATCTCCACAAGGGGGCAGAAGAGCTCTCTTGTCCTCATAGAAGGCCTCAAGGGGGGAGTAATGACCAGGGGACTGGAGTTGGAGCCTGGGACAGGAGACACAAAATTACAACAGATAAGGATACTTAAATATGAAACCTTGGAATGACACTAAAAGTAGAAAGTTCATCTGATCTTTTCCTTAGTTTACCTACAGCCTCTGGAAAGAAACTGGAAAAAAAACATCCAAATGTTGGTTAACTCTGAGCACAGTGTTCCCAACTAAAGCCCTAATAATAAATACCTGTGTGTTAAAAAACATATCAAAGAATCTGCAAAACACTTAATTTATTCATGCAAAAAATCATTTAAATTTCAAAAACCAATCTGGTATGAAAACAGAGCTGCAGTGTGGAAAACATGTGGTTAACAGTAACTGATTGGTGCAGGAAAAAAAGTGCTGGGGGCACAAATGAACTGCTGCATCTCTGAAAAACAAATTTACTTGACCTTAAAAGACCAGTGAAGTAAGAATAGAGTGGACCAAACTGAACTGCTACAGTTGCAGTGAGCTGAATGTCAGTATAAGGGTAAAATACTGCCAAAGTGCAGAGAAGAAGAGTTTCCCAACAAAGCCAGATTAATGCTAACTCATATTACTTTTCATACAAAAGTTATTTTATCACTGTATCCTGATAAACAGAGAAATAAAGGGAAGGTAAAGGGAAAAACAGAAAGTACTCTTAAATTCCTCGACATCTGAACTGTCTCATGACCAACCGTGTGCCATTTATATAACTGCCATAGCAGCCAGCAGATGGGGAATCTGGAGCGAGCAATGAAGGGAATGATGAGTAAGGAGCATGACTGCTACATGACTGGACACCAGGAGAGAAGCGAGTGTGGGAACTGTGGGAGAGGAGAGGACAGTCGATGAAAGCAGAGTGAGGGGGGGGGGGGGGTAAAGAGCGAGCTGAGCAACTCTTAAGATGCATCATGACAGAAAACAGGCCAATCCATGCCAGCAAAAGTTTTCAAAGGGTGTCAGTAAACTTGACATGCAGAGATGGAGTTGTGAGACGTAAGCTATGAGAGAGAAAACAGGAATCATAGAAAGTGTGCCTTTTGAAGATGAGGAAAGGAGAACTAAAAAGAGGAATTAGGGAAAGAGGAGGAAGAAAGTCCCAGTATCAGTCACTAGATGTCCTGATTAATCTATCCATCATCTTGAACAAATGAAATTGTAGATTGTAGATTAAACACTTTGAGCCTATCCCAGCTGCCATTGGGTACAAGGTGGGGTACACTGCCAACTTAGAGAAAGCAATGGACCATTTTTAGAAGGTGGGAGGAAGTCAGAGTAACTCGAAGAGAACCCGTGCATGCACAGAGAACATGCTCCACACAGACAGGAACCTGCCCAGCTGGGAAATCAAAACAGGAACATTTTTACTGTCAGTCAACAGCGATAACCACTGCACCACCATGCAGACCTGCTCTTAATTGGCTAAACTGAAGCTCTACAAAAGTCTAAAAGTATTAAGTAAATACCAATGAGTCTGGATCCTTTCTTACCATCAATCAGCTTTTTACCAGCACAAGTTTAGTGTTCATAGTAATTTCACAGAATTAACTCCTCCAAATGTTACTCCATATTTACTGGAACTAAGACTTTTGTCTCCTCCTTGTGACAAACAGACTCAGTGCTAAGACAGTCAGTTAAAGAATCACAAGACAAATGAATTGAGCTAGTATATAAGAAATAGAAAAGTACTTTGATTGTTTATCTTTGAGGGCAATTCTTAAGTATAGAATCTTTATTTCCTTTTGAAATTGATTTCTTTCACTTTTAATCTCAAGCAAATATGAGAAGTACTTCGATATCAATCGGGCAAACTCAGTCACCCGAAATATCCTGAAAAACAGCTATAAATCAAAACCGGAGGAGATGTTCTTCTCATAGACCTTAAATGTTTTGGTCTCATAATTCTGGCAAGAATAAATGGAAATTTTAAAACTGTGCTGGAAAATAAAATTCAAAATGAGTTGAAGCCCCCTCACTGAGTTAAGTATCAGCTCCTGCCTTGTGAACAAACAGCACTCTGCTGTTCAAGGCAGCTCTTCTTACCTGACCTGGTGCTCCAGGAAGCTCATGTAGCGGTATAGGAGGGTGTATGAAGGAGACAGGATCCCTACTGACTTCATCCTTGCACCCCTTTCCACCGTGCTGTCCACCGGCATATTGGCAAAGCAGGCAAGACCAAAGTAGCTGCCTTTCCGGAAGTATCTGTAGACAGGAGAGGAAGGAGAGATGGAGACAAATGAAGCTATGAGTCATGAAAAGAAAGTACACTGCCAGATGGCTGGCCTTTTTTTTCCCAGGCAATGCTTTCTGTCTCTCTGTCCAGACGGGAGAAGGACGCAGGGCTGCATCTTAATATTCAAATTCAAAATTAGCTTCCTTCACTTGTTTACATCATTCAGTTTAGGAACAACTTCTTCTTCTGTACCTATGAAGTAAACTGGTCCCACCACACTTACATGAAGTCTGTAGTGACTCTGTGGGAGCCGCTGGCGATGGCTTTGAACTCCACCCCCTCCAGGTCCATGTCTTTGGGCAGACACCACTCCAGCATGTTTCCTATCACACCCACACAACAAGGGGGATTAACATCGTTCAGCTACAGACAGGCAGGAAATGTGCTGATACCAGAAGACAGTATTATCACAATTTCTTTTTAAGCTCATGAAACAACGGTGACAAAGCCCAGTAGGTTTTTTTAGGAACTGATTAAGTTGGACTCTTATGATGAAGCAGCTGCTGAACAAATACTGCCTGACTGGAACAAGGGGACAGAGAAGGTGACATTACCAAGCAAGTGTGCTGTTCGTTAAAATCTTCTGACTCGTGCATTCATCAGTGATAATGCTGCAGAAAAAAAATTATTTCAATGATTTTAGATGAACAAAAGTGCAATTTGACTTTCCTTTTCCACTCTGGAATTATGCTGCTTATGACACCACTGTTCAGTTATAGCTCAACCAATATTAAAATTTGGTATCAAAGTAACAGGTATAAATGCCCCATCAGTGTTTTGAAAGTCCAGTGTGAAGATATTGACTGTACAAACCAGGAATTGATCCACCGAGTCTTCCTGCAGCCTCATTTGTAGGCTGGTTCCACAAAGACCAGGCTGTGTGACATGGGTACAGCAGAGAAGTAAAATTTCATTTGAACTCCAGCAGATATATGTTACACAGTCTGAAACATACCGACCTCATCACACCTATCCCCATCTACTCTCATTTAAACCTTGAATTATGCAAAGTCATATGGAAAGCTCAATCCTCTATAAAACAAAGCCAGGTTCAAAGAGTGTTGGTCCTCTTGGTTAGTACCTGCAGGTTCTTGTTTCACCTATTGTGTCATGTCTCTCACGACGGGCTCATTCTACCTCTTGTTCTGCACTCAGGCTTCTGAGCCAGCCATAGATTTGAATCATGTCTCTGAAGGTACGGCCAGGTCAGAACGGCCACACCTGTTGGAAAGGGTTTGCAGACTTCGTTTTAGGGGCTGGTCACGTTTTTTGGACGAAACAGGGTTCCTCCAGTGATCACCCTATGGAAATAAACATGGCCCTCTTTTGTTCAGTGAAGATTTTGGTCGTGCAGCATATTCTATATCCCACCTGATCTGGTATTGAACGTAACCACAAAGACGGATACGATGTGGTCCTTTTCCTCCCACTTCACCATTCTGTCCTCGGGCGTCACCTCCCTCGACTCTACATACGAGAGATGCTCCTTGGTGTCTGAATACAGCCCTTCATCCTTGCTTGTTGGGACGCCAGAGGTCACGGGTGGGGCGATGCAACCGTCTGCGCTGGAGACGGATCTGCTAGGAGTGGGACCCCCCGGACCGCTACTCCACCCAAACCCCGGCGCGGAGCATACTGGTGACACACGACTGTTGGAGGGACTCGATAGTCGGTCCTTGGTGTTTGCTGTCGCCGGTGCCGCTCCCTCGGGCTTCTCCGCGGAGGGAACCTCCTCCCAGTCGAGTAGAGGAGCACGGTCCGACCGCTCCACCATCCTGTCGGCGGTCCCGCCTCGTCAGTCTCGCCGCTGATTGTAAATGATGTTTCAGCCTAAATGCACCAGGTCCATTCGTGAATAACTACTGTTGAGAGCGATCCCAACATTGGAAAGTTATTCTAAACAAACAGCACCGCTTTCATTCTGAATTAGAATAACATTGCAATCACAAGAATTCACGTTTATCTTTTTAATTCCTCTTGTCGGAGCAGATCATAAATTTGATGCTGTTCAGAGAGGGCAACTCCTTCGTCTAATGTGAGCTGCATTCACAACAATTCAACAGTTACTGTCAAATTCTCTTTCCAAGAACAGCCTTTGAACATTTGGAAACATTAGGCAGTTTTCGCTTCTCGAATGCACCCTGTGTCGAGGCATCGAAATGAGCTTTACTTTTACCAGCAGCACTTTCGTCAAATGATTTTTTTTTACCAATGCCGAAAAAACCAACATCTCATTTGTGTAAATAATAACGCCCCGATGTAACTAATATCTAATAAATCTATAATAAGATTTTGATATGTTTGAGTTGTCCATTTAATACTTCAGTGTGAGTTGGTATTGTATCGAATGTTGCACAAGAAAATTAAAATAAGTGTCGGTGACAATACAGCGACACGTCAACCACACGGAAGAAGGTCTCAATTCACCCTGCAACCGTCAGGCTGATAAAAAGGAATACGTCTGATAACATGGGTAAGTATTCATATTCATATATACATATTCATCGATACCAATGTATCTGGTCACATTTAACTTAATTAACACGATTTTAATTTAGTCGAGCGTATTATATGTCTGTTATGTCTGCTTACTATGACACGCACTGCGTATATTGCCTGCTAGCAGAGTTAGCTAATGTTTGCTTTTGGCAGAATGTGTTATTTCCGTCCTGCTTTGATGTGATCAATTCTTAAACGTTAGCCTTACAGACTTTCCAAATTACCCGTTGTATTGCATTACTCATAGGAATGAATAAATGAGAAAAACGCAAGAAATTTACAGTCTTTAGAAAATTCCGAGAACGTTGCTTAGTAAAGCTAAGCTAACCTGTGCTAACATGTTCTACCACCTGAGCGATGCTGACAGCGAACGGAGCTATATTTGTGAATATCAGGACAGGAGCAAGGGTTTCAATAGAATTGCAGTGTATTTGGATTTACAAAATAAGCTCAAAGAAATTGAAATAAGAGTAAAATGTAACAAGCAAACGTTGGTGGTGTTGTGCAGACATTGTCCTAACACTTTTTGTTAAACCATGTGAGAGAAGCTTGCTCTAATTTTGTTTCTTGTGGGTTTATGAAGGTGGTTTCATCAGTCTCTTTACTAGCCTTTTTGGCACCAGGGAGATGAGGATTTTGATCCTGGGTTTAGACGGCGCTGGAAAGACCACCATTCTCTACCGGCTGCAGGTTGGAGAGGTGGTCACCACTATCCCCAGTATGTACTAATTTGATTTCTTTTTGTGACTTCAGTGCCGTTAATTCTCACCCTCTTAAATAAAATGAACGCATTTTTTTATATAAACAGTTTGTGATATGGTAAGATACTTAAATTATAAATTACTCCACTAATCATAAATACTGCAAACATCTGTCAGACCGGATCAGCACAGGCAAGTCCGGTTAGACTGGCTTTTAATTGAACTCGTAACAGCTCACTGACTATCTATAGGCAACGTATAAAACTTACAATTTGCCTTCACCTTTGACAGGGTAGCAATGCCTCTCTCTCTGGGCTTTTAGTTTTATTAGTTAAATAGATAACAGGGGAAATACCCGTCTTGTTTATTTTTTTGAAGAAGCTTTTTTATGTGATTTTAGACTGGATTTGTTTAAGTTAAGGCAACAAAAATTCTGATCCATGAAATGCTGTCTAATCAGCCTAACACTTACAGACTGATGTCCTAACAGTCCAGTGAACTGACCATATTAGGTGTGGATCTCTCTGAAATTCAGAAAAAAAGTTAGGTTTATGCACATAACAACAGTGTGCTGGGGGTCTCTATACTCCCAGTGATATTTTTGAGAAATGTTTTCAGGCTCATCACAAAGAGGGAAATGACTACGAGGGGTTCTTTGCCAAAAACTTCCTCAGCATCATGACATTCCACAAGTTTTTTTTTTTCTTTCTTTTTTTTGCTTGAGGTTTTGCATTTCCTTTCCTTCCCTTTTTCAAGAATCTATGGTCAGCTTGATTCTGCCTCACCATATAAAATCTAAAAAAATAAGTGAACTTGTTATGCAAAGCAAAAGTATCTTAATGCACATGTTGATATGAGTATGTTAATAATCAGGTCAGTACTCACTGTGGCTTTTTTTTTATCTCTTTTTGTGCAGCAATTGGCTTCAATGTTGAGACAGTCACATACAAGAACCTGAAGTTCCAGGTTTGGGATCTGGGAGGTCAAACAAGTATCAGGTATTTCATAGATGCTGTGCTGAGGAGTGTTCTGGAATGTGTGCAATACTTACATGTGAAATGCATCTCCCTTAGTTAGCTATGACAACATGCTTGCACTAGTTTTATCTGACTGCCAAAGAACACAAAGAGTCCATGTCTGTCCTTTGTTTATTTTTTTACTGATTTGATATTGATTTGAGCCTCTTGTCTTCCTTGTTCAGTGTTTTTGCTCCTTTTTTTTGCTCAACAGGCCATACTGGCGGTGTTACTATTCAAACACAGATGCAGTCATCTATGTTGTTGACAGCAGTGACCGTGACAGAATGGGCATCTCAAAATCTGAGCTGGTGGCCATGCTGGAGGTAAGCAGACTTATTTATACAACCCCAATTCCAGTGAAGTTGGGACGTTGTGTAAAGCGTAAATAAAAACAGAATACAATGATTTGTAAACCTGGTTAACCTATATTCAACTGAATCCACTACAAAGACAAGCTATTTATTGTTCAAACTGGTAAAATTTGTGTTTTGGTTTTTTTTGGCGGCAAATATTCACTCATTTTGAATTTGATGGCTGCAACACATTCCTAAAAAGCTGGGAAAGTGCCTCATAATACACCACACATTTTCAGTGGGAGACAGGTCTGGACTGCAGGCAGGCCAGTCTAGTACCTGCACTCTTTGACTACGAAGCCACACTGTTGTAACACATGCAGAATGTGTCTTGTCATTGTCTTGCTGAAATAAGCAGGGACGTCCCTGAAAAAGACGTGGCTTGGATGGCAGCATATGTTGCTCCAAAACCTGTATGTACCTTTCAGCATTAATGGAGCCTTCACAGATGGTCAAGTTAGCCATGCCATGGGCACTAACACACCCCCATACCATCACAGATGCTGGCTTTGAGACTTTGACCTGAGAACAATCCAGATTGTCCTTTTCCTCTTTGGCCTGGAGGACACCACGTCAATGATTTCCAAAAACAGTTTGAAATGTGGACTCGTCAGACCACAGCACACTTTTCCACTTTGTGTCAGTCCATCTCAGATGAGCTCGGGTCCAGAGAAGCCGGCGGTGTTTCTGGGTGTTGTTGATATATGTCTTTGTCTTTGCATGGTAGAGTTTGAACTTGACCTTGTAGATGTAGTGATGAACTGTGTTAACTGACAATGGTTTTCTGAAGTCTTCCTGAGCCCACGTGGTAATATCCTTTACACAATGATGTTGGTTTTTAATGCAGTGCTGCCTGAGAGGTCAAAGGTCACTGGCATTCAGTGTTGGTTTTCAGCCTTGCTGCTTACGTGCAGAGATTTCTCCAGATTCTCTGAATCTTTTCATATTATGGTCTGTAGGTGATGAAATCCACATTTTTTTTTGCAATTGTACATTAGGAAACAATGTTCTTAAACTGTTGGACTATTGGCTCACACAGTTGTTCACAGAGTGGTGAACATGGCCCCATCCTTGTTCGTTAACGACTGAGTCTTTCAGGGATGCTCCTTTTATTCAAATCATGACCTGTTTCCAATGAACCTGTTCACCTGTGGAATGTTCCAAACAGGTGTTTTTGGAGCATTCCTCAACTTTCTCAGTCTTCTGTTGACCCTGTCCCAGCTTTTTAGGAATGTGCTGCAGCCATCAAATCAAAATGAGTGAATATTTACCAAAAAAATAAAGTTTATCAGTTTGAACAATATATATCTTGTCTTAGTAGTGTATTCAGTTGAATATAAACAAGATTAAACAAGATTTGAAAATCATTGAATACTGTTATTATTTACGGTTTACACAACGTCCCAACTTTGTTGGAATTGGGGTTGTGCTTTACAACCAAACAAGATGGGGAGATCTTAGTATAAGGCTTTTGAGAAAACTGCTCTTACTAAAACTATTTAAGGCATTAAACACAAACCTGCCCAATATTTTCAAAACATAATAATTATTTTTGCTGTTCTTTGCCTTATCATCAGTGCTAGATGAGACAGTGAATCATGGTTGTTCAATTTGAACACACAAATGTGTTGATTTATCATATCTGCTCAACCTAAATAGTTCTTAAGGTCTTACATGTCTTCAATATTAATTTTAAAATCAGATGGGTAAAAATGACATTGTTTTAATTGGCATACCGATATGTCTGAAGCATGAAAATATGTCATAAAAACACATGGTTCCTAATTTATGGTTCTAAATTTGGCTTTGCTAGAAAGTAGGTTAAATTGCAGTCGTTTCTTTTTATTTTTCAAATTGTTTAATTAGTCCATTATTTACACTCAAAAAATGTATTTTAAAAAACCTGGAAACAAACTGCCTGGTTCAGTAATTTGCAATCTAGATGCAAAAATTTCAAGGGTGAGATGAAGATAAAAAAACTGCTGCCAAGTTTTTTTTTTAAATAACATCACCTTAAGGAGTTTTCTATCAATCTGCTTAACATTAAAAGACTGTAATTTTTATTTGCATATGAATCTCTATTTTGCCTCTAAATCCCTAAGTATTTTGTTTTTTGAAACAATTTTGCCGTTTTCTTGTTTTTATCTGAATGTGACTCTGTGATTTTTTGTCCTTATCCAGGAGGAAGAGCTGAAGAAAGCTATTCTGGTGGTATTTGCAAACAAACAGGATATGGACCAGGCAATGACACCCACAGAGGTGGCCAATGCACTTGGCCTTTCTGCTCTCAAAGACAGAAAATGGCAGATCTTCAAGATCTCAGCTGTGAAAGGCCAAGGCTTAGAAGAGGCGATGGAATGGTGAGCTCTATGAGGAAATCAGTGCAGTATGAAACTGCAGAAAAAAGATGGAAGGCATATTTAAAAGCTTAACACAAGTTTACTCATTGACTTTTGTTAGTTCCTATTTAAGACATGTTGCACCATATTTTATCTGTTCTGTTGAGTTAAGACTGAATTGTTTTTTTCTTTGTTTTCTCAGGCTGGTGGATTCTCTGAAGAGTCGGCAGTAAATGCTCCCTCCCATAGTGTACATACTCCTGACCTTTGACCTGTCTGTATGAAGCCTTGTGACTGACCCTTCCCCACTAGACCTGTGATTGCACTCCTTACCCCCTGCCAACCCACCTGAAGCCTTGGCCAAGCCGTGGTAATGCCGGACGCCTTTTAAGCCTGGGACTTAGAACTGAAGGCTGCAGTAATGACTAAGAAACACACACAATCCTTCATTCCTCCAAATGCTGGAGGCCAAAGAAAGAGCTGTTTCATCTTAGAGTCAATATTTGAATATTAGGTGTTTCAGAAACATGTCAGTCGGTCTATTACATCTAATTAACCCACAACTCTTTTATCACTTGTGTTAAAAAAAAAAACAGGTTCTCAGTGCTGACCGTCTGTAGAATTTCTGAAATCTGGTGTCTTTGCTAAATGAAGCAGTAGTTAGCTTTTTCTTTCCCCAGAAGGTGGAGACAGTGTTTCCAAATGAGGACAAACCATCATTGGTTTAAGAATACTTCACTCACTGTACTGCTCTCTGGCTCCTGACTTGAGATGAAGACATGTACAACTGAAGAAAACAACAGCTGCTTTATTTTCAACCCACTGGACAACTTTTGGTCGATATCTTACTGAACTACCTGTAGTTTAATTATACTTTTGTGTAGTACAGCAAATGTAATCCACTGTTGGATACCTCACTGTTTTGACTATTTACTGGCTTCCTGGTCTAATTTACTCTAACAAATCAAATACTTGGCCAGCCACTGTTCAGTTACTCATCTATATGCGACATCTGCCCATGTGTTACTGCAGCCTGGGCTGTTTTTCTATGCTGTCTTCAGGAAAATGCAATATTTTTTCTTTACTTTCAGTTTCTTTCTGATCATCTGTGTGCTCCCCCTATTTTTTAAAAATTTGGTAGTTTAAGCCTTTTTCCACTGAAATCCTTGAGTGCAGCTTTGGCGTATTAGTCGTTTAGTTACTGGACACTAACTGAATGCTCAAAGTTTTATGGTTGCATATTTATATCCGCTTGTACAGTGAAGATGATTCTCAGTAAAGATTGCTATCAAAGATTGTATTTTGTCTGTTTTGTTAAATCAGAGGAGAGAAATGGCTGGAAACATTTAATCTTTTGTATTACAAAAAATTGCACATTTAACTGCACAGGATATGACGGTTCATGATGGCAAGACAAACAGTCTGCCTTACAAATGAATCTCTGTCATTGCCCATTCCAGTCACACAGAAGACTGTTGGATACCTTTCAGCAGACATGTACAAATAATCTCTGTAGAGATAAATTCATTTTGAGATCCTTTTGTTCCTGCTGGTGTCTTTGGTAAGCTCACTTCACCATGGCCAGGTCTTTGAGGGCATGGCTCCGGTGCTTCTTAGCTTTATAGCCAGGCCGGAGGAACTCTATCTTTCTCTTCTTAGCTTCGATTTTGTTCTTGTGCTTCTTGAGTTTCTTCTTAGCAGCAACGTCGGGGTTACTCACCGCCTGGGGATAAAAAAAAAAACAACAAAAAAAAAAAAGATAAACATAAAGGAATAAGGATGCTAATGTGTGAATATGTAGTTTGGTGTCCCTCATACCTGCATGGCTCTGTGTCTTTTGCGTGCAGCTCGCCTCTGTGAAAACTCTTTTTGGACAGCAGAGAAAGCCAGAGAGAATCTCTCCAACCCAACCTGCTTCTTTAAGAGCTCAATCAGCTCCTGAGCCAAGTTCTTCAGCGTGGGATCTAGACATAGCCAAACAGTAGGGGTCAGACCATCTCTGTGCAATTTCTTCTAACATGAAAAATGACTTCATAGGCTTTCTAGGACAGATACCTTGGTCTGCATAGGTGCTGTCCAGCTCCCTGAACAGAGGACTAATAATAGTGGTCAGATAAGGGCCAAGCCGCTCCTTCCCAAGGTCCATGGCTATTGCTCCCAAGAACTTAAAGACACAGGTTCTCTGTGAGGAAGAATGAAGACACAGAATGAAATATATTAAAAGTCAGGGCACAAAAACTGAAGCATGAGCTTCAACAGAATGACTGTCTTCACTTGATGTGATACTGATGCACCACATAACCTCTAATCACATTCTGCAGCTGTCTGTAGTCAGCAGTACTGAAGAGCTCCTCTGAGCTGAGTGGGTCATTAAATACTGAAAATAACCTGTTTTATAAATTGTCATATTTCAAAATAATGTCAAAATAAAGACGAGACTATTTATTTTAAATATGTTTCTGGCAGTATTAAAATGAGTATCAATTTGTGGCATCAAATTGCATTAATGTGAAGATTTATCTTCTTGATTGAAGTGTATGTTCCATATTCACAGGCTGGTTTGACATAGCCCTGATTAGCTGCTGCTTTTATCACCTCACTCTTTTGCCAAACATTTCCCCTGTTTCTCTGTCCCCTCATATACAAAGCAGAAGTCCACCTGTGGATATTAATAGATATTATGGTGATCCTCACAGACACGTGCTAATCATTAAGAGATGAAGAAAAAGCTCCTTCAGGCAGGTTTCAGTAAAGTGAACATCACTCCTACCTTGAGGGGTGTTTTGGGAGCATATGCCGCTTCTCTCTTGGCCATGAGTGACAACTTCTTCATCAGCCAGAGCAGTGAGGGTGGATTATCATCCTTATCATCCTCTTCATCTTCTTTCTTTTCTTTGCCTTCTTCCTCCTCCTCCTCCTCCTCCTCTTCTTCCTCCTCCTCATCATCATCACCATCATCATCATCGTTCTCTTTCTGCGCCTCATCCTCTTCATCGCTTTCCTCCTCCTCTTTCATTTTTTCCTGAGGGGGAGTGATGTCAGACTCAGGGGATATGAGGTAGATGACCTTGCCAACAAACAGCAGGTTCTTGATGACCTGTGGACAGAGGAAGATGCTTGTCAGTCAGAGTCATGTGTCGTTTGGACTTGACTTTCACTCTTTAGTTTCCCTTAAGGTTTTGTGGACTTGAAGCACCTGCTCTCCCGACGACATGTCGAGGAACTTCGACTGAAGCTGATGGCAGAAAGATAACGCCAACTCTCTCATCTAGATGAGAAGAGATGGAAAAAAGAAAATTATTTAGAAACATTCAATATTAGATGCAGAAATTAGATAGAAGATTAAAAGAAATCCGTGTCCTGACCTTGTTGTCCAGGCCACTGGTGATGAAGGCTGTGGCCACTGGCTTAGGTGAAGCATCTACTTCAACTCCTCTCCAAACGCTGACCAGCTGCTCAGCCTGATGGCCCGCAAACAGCTGACCAAAGAGCTGCGAGGCAGTCAGCCACACCCAGCAGTGAGGGTACCGCAGATGAGCTTCAATGTGACCTGGAGGAACAAGAAATGAGAAAAAATTCAGACAACTGGTACTGAGTCAGGGTTTTTCCTGGCTGAATTTTTTTTATGTACTTTAACATTTCAGTTTGGTGACAAGGCAGTTTAACCACATTTGCACATTAGGCACAGCCAGTAGCAGAATTTTTGACCCTCCTTGGTTTCATTTTGTAGAACCTCCTGATCCAGTCTTTGCTTGTTACATGCAAATACCTGATTGATCTAAAATACTGTCTGTAATTTTTTTCTTGATGTATCAAACTTACTGAAAATTTGATGAGCTAAATAACATGCTTTTAGCAAAATTATTTAAATTTTGACAACTTTAAAGAGAAGGAACTTTTTCTCTACCAGCAATAAATTAACTGTATGACCAACTTACTGATGGGGAAATTGGGAATTATTCAAAGATTATTTTTACTATCAGTTTTTCTATAATTCTAATAAATTTATCTGATCATCACTCCTCCTGCACATCACTATGTGTACCAAGATCTTTCAGGGCTTATTTTAATTGAATGTTGAATATAATGACAATGGAATAAATCTTCATGTCACACACATGAAGATGCTCAGAGCTTCCTCTCCTGCTGTCAGTCTGTCTCTCTGTAGAGGGGAAGGGCCGAGTCTCCCTCAGTAAACAAGACTCTGATACACTTGAGATTTGAATAACCTTTGTTATTTGATCTGTTAGTGAGTGACAGTCAGCTGTATGGTTTATGTGAAACTGTTTGTGACTCACGTTGTGAGGCATGTAACTGCAGCTACACATCATTGAAATGACAGGGAAACGCTTGTGGAATATTGAAAAAACTGAGCCATGAGTTGGTGGTAAGGAATTTGGCGGTGGCGGCTGCCACCAGATTTTCTATGCAGGAAAACCCTGTGAGTGTGTGTTAATGTCACAGATGAGGAGGAGGTGCAGATCCTTTACCCCAGATACGATGTAGTACATCATGAGGCTTGGTGAGCTCCAGCAGGCCACAGTGTTTGTTCAGTTTCGAAAGAAGATTCAGAAAACTGAACAACAGCCTGTCTGCTCCTTTCTCCTCCTGCTCCTCCATCTGAAAAAGAAGTTGAGATGTTTTCTTTCTGCCCTCAGATTTCATAACTTGTTCACATGGATGTATGAAATGTTGCCTCACGTCCTCAAAGTTGTCAGGGTTTATTTCTTTCTCCAGCAGGGGGAGCAGGTCATCAAGGCGGCTAGCGAACTTGCCCTCCTCCACCTCCACAAACAGGCCGCAAATCTGAGCCCCAAGACGTCTCAGGCTGGCCTGAGGAAGCAAAGAGAGTTTGGATTTAGAGACTGAGATGAAGCCACATCAACATACAGAACTGAGCTCCCTTTGGAAAAAGAGGCTCAGCAGTTAGCATACCTTTTCTGCATTTAGCCAGGTGTTGACAAGGGCGTACAGGGTGTTCTGGTGGTTTAAGTCCAGCTGGGCCAGCAAGGCTTTGATAGCCATTGCAGCCATTTTCTTACAGCGAGCAGAATCATCATTGAGCACAACCAAAGCCAGCGGGGCGAAGAACAAGCCGCTGTGCTGCAAAAGCAACTTCTGAGCAGAGAAAAACACAGGCTGTTACGACCTAACCCTAACCCGTCTTTCTGATGCCTTTCTTTGGGTTCCAGATGTAAACTTAGAGGAACTGGTAAAATGTGACACTCAGTGACACCCACACGTCTTAAGGCAATCGACTTAACAGAAAATTGTCCTGACCTGTGGGAAAGTCTGGAAGATGTAGGCCAGCATCTCCAGCACCGACTCTCTGCCTGTATCATGCTCATAGCGTATCTGGGCCACCACAAAGTCAAGGTGCTTCTTTAGTTTTTTCCCCAGAGGGTAATCCAGCAGATATTTCAGATAGATCTGAAAAGCATGAAATATCATCACTGGTTGAGCAAGCTTCAAACATTATTCCTCTCACTTACTGTTGTTAAAGTGATATATCATCAGTGGCATCAGTGTAAAGCATCAGTGTACCTGTCGGCAGTGGATTCGGATCATAGCATTGCTGCCAGTGACAGATAGCTTTGCCACTTTTTTTAAAACCTCCTCCATCTCTGGAACAACAAGTTTCCTTGACAGAATCGCCTGAAGGGAAACAGAGACATACAGGTTCATACAAACATCTCAAAGAGCAGTCATAAGACCTTTCTGCTTGTTTTCAATCTGTTTTTTTTAACTGTTGGGCTCCACAAGCATTCAGCCACATGTATGACTGGTTACCTTGAGCAGACCAAAGGCGGTGGCCTGGCGGGACTGATCGTAGATGTCTTCCTCTGCATATCCCAGCAACACCTGAAGCTGTGTCTCTGAGATTTTGCTGTTTTTGACATTTTTCACCAGAATGGTGATGGCCTGAGAGACAAAAACACAGACTGGGTATCCTCAGCTCGTACAATACTGACTCCATTATATTGGTTTTATCAAGTAACATGGGTCAAATTTCCCTTTTTTCTCTTCCAGTGTCTCATACTGTTTCAGAAAGCTGCCTTCATCTAACAGTAGCATAAACACATTCAGTCCTCAGCTCATCTGAAGCTGGATTAAAACTACATTTAAAAAGATATTCCGAACACTGGGCGACTGATGTGTTTTTTAGCTACCTTGAAACAGTTCTGAACCAGGTGATAGTTCTCCCCACGGGCAGCTCCAGCCTTGGAGTAATCCTTCAACAGGACAAAGAGCTGCTTGGTCAGCTTGTCAGCATTCTCCTTCACAGCTGGCAGAGGGAACTTCAGCAGCCAGGTAAACGCCAGCAGAGCCTCTGCGATCACCTGAGGGAAAGAGGGGAGACAGATGAAGATCAGCAAAGACCAACTACAAATTAAAAGTCCCCAAATTTTAAAGAAGAGATGAGAACGAATGCCATCAGTGCTTTTCATGGTGTGAAAGGTACCTTGACATGCATGGAGTCAATGCAGTCAAGCAGCAACAGAACGAAAGGATCCAGCATCTCCAGAGATGAAGCCTCAGTGGATGTCACTTTGGACTTCTTCAGACTCAGATGGAGCAGCTGAGAAATAGATGAATACACAAACCGGATTAATTATTAAGACACCATACTGCTCCTAAAAGCCACGCCTTCTCATCAGGCTACATGAAATGAGCAACACTAAATCAACTCAGGAAGTGATGTGAAAACCTGCCTTTTGTTTAGAATACTGTTTATACTGTAAACTAAAGATGCAGTTTCATTTTTAACAGCTGTGAGGTTTCTGCATTGTTTCAAAACAATGCTTTCCATATGCTGGCCTCAGGAGGTTTCAGTACACACCTTGAGGCCAGCATCCACCAGGATGTGCATGTTGGTTCGGCTGCTGACAGGAGCTTTTCGAATCCCTCTCTTTGGAGTTGAAGGCAAGAGCAGGCAGCTAGGAGGAGGGAGCCTGGGGTCCGGTGGAGGCTTCACTGAGGCTTTCTCCCTACAACGCACAAACTCTTGGTCATTACGAAGAAGAATTAAGAAGACTGACTGCATTTTTAAGTGATCTTCAGCTTATTTGTGTGTGTGTGTGTGTGTACCGGTCTCTCTTGGTCAGCAGGGGCAGACTCTCACTGATCAGGCTGTGGCACAGCAGTAAGATATCCTGGGATGTCATGCCTTCGTTGGCAAGCAGACCCAAGACCAGTTGGCGTAACACAGCACCAACCCGGCTACACACTTTAAGACTGGATGTGGTCTCCAGGATCTAGGAAAAGCAGTGAGGAGGAGTGTTACACAAAAGCGTATCTGTCTTTAATGCCTCTGTTTCATTAACCTCTCATTAAACCAACCCTTTCTCACCTCTTTCAGCGGCAGTATTAACTTAGTGATGCTCTCCCTGCTGCAAAACCGAGCCAGCAGCTGGTACGAGTCCATGCTCTTGCTGTGTCGAGCCTCCATCAGCTTCGAGACGATTCCCTTCACCTCTTTCTCCTCAGCCACAGCCCCAAACAGCTCATTGTTGAATATCTGACCAACAGAAAGGAATTAGGGATGAGGACTTGAGAACAAACACAAAACGTAATTGAATCACAACGAAACACTGAGCTAGCTGGACAGTGTGAGCCATGTGGGCCTTCGACAATCTGTGTAAAGAGCCGCTCTTACATCAATGAGCATGTTCATGCACGGGTCAAGGTCACCACTCTTCAGGGTTGGACTAAGCACAGAAAGAAGCTGGTACACTGTAAAAGTCAGCACATGGACCTGGATAGAGGAGTGGGCAGTGAGAGAAAAGAGACAGTTAGCATTTCTTTCTCAGTCATTTATAAAACTTCAGTATATATTTCTGATCATTTTTCTTGCCTTTGTGAAAATATCAAATCCTGTCATTTAGATTTCACAGCCTCAATAGAAAAGAATGAAAATGGTTTGAAATCTCAGTTTCTACATTGAGCTGCTGCTGAGCCTTTGCAGTATTGTGTATTAGCCTTCACACACTATGCAAAAACTGAAATCTAAGTGTTTGAATTGTCTTATTTGATTTGATGAGCCAAATTCACCTGACAAGTCCAGAAAAAATGTCTTATTTCAAGCTATTAAAAGAAAAAAAATGACATCTGAATTTCTGATGAAGAGTGAAAAAAAATCCTCAAAAGGAGTAAGAAAGATTTGATGTTCAGTTTCTGAATGAAGACATTATTCTCATTTCATTGTTTTTCATTTTTTACTAAAATATGACTTGCTTAGATTTCATTTTTTGCAGTAAAGTAGTAAACATGAGTCCTTAGCTGTATTTTGATGATGTGTGAAAGCTTTAATGGATGCTCCTCTACCTGATAGCCTTTGACCAAAATCCCCTGCATCTCTCTGAGCAGGTACTGCAGATACCTGCAGCCCAAAGTCTCCAGGATCTTAATCAGGGTTCCTCGTGCCACATCACGGATCTCCTGAAAACGGTTTCTTAGCACCACACACACCTTGATGAGGATTCTGGATGATACAGACACAAACACACACAGTCATAAAAAACAACAAATGGAAGATATGGCCTCAAACATTTGAAGCTGTACTCTTCAAAGAATGAAACAGAATGTGTATCCAAACACACAGCTGCATACCCAGGCAGGTTGGCCTCCATGATGTGTGGAGGCAGCGTCTGCATCAGTTTGACCATGGCGAAGGCAATTGGTATTCTCACAACCTCTTCATCCTTCACATCTTTGGATTTCACTGCTTTATGCTCATCGTCACGTTTTACCTGAAAGACATGAAAACATACACAGTAGCAGCACCACCTAGGGTTTAAAGAACATATGAAGACTGCATACATGTGGTCAATGTTACCTTTGCGTTAAGACATTTGTTCAGGCGAGGCAGCACACTGTTGTTGACGGTTGTGTGGATGATGCTGATCAGAGATTCCAGCTCCTCTTTGCTCTGAGGCAGCCCACTCACTGCTGCAGTGGGTTTCAGGGCTGCTGGACCCATGGTCCCAGTGGTGGCTGCACGCTTAGAGACAACATCTGCTGCTTCGTTGGTGGCGTCTGTTTCCATGGGAGGGTCAGGTGGAGCTGCCTTACTGTCCACCTCCATAGCCTCCTCCTCCTCATTATCACTTCCATCTGATTCTGCGGCTGCAGCTTGTTCCTCATCATCTGCATCAGCAGCAGCACTCCCAGCTTGACAAATGATGACCATGGACACGTGAGTTTACATCCACTGCTTGGACCTATTCTTACTGAAGTATTCAAGTTCTGTGTCTCCTCAGGAGAACAAGCTTCTTACCCTCTCGAGCCTTGGCAGCCTCCATCTCTCTGCTGAGTGTTTGATGGTCAAAATGGAAAGCCTCTAGGACTGTGACCAGCAAACTGGAGTCAGGGACATATGTAATATAAAAAGAAGAATTACAGAATGAATCTCTTAAACCAGAATGATGACAAATCATGTAACCATAAGTATCATCAATAAAACAGGCTCACCTTACTGCGAGTTTCTGCTCAGCCTGTCCCGTCTGCAGGATGTGGACGAAGTGTTTCAGGTAGTAAAGGTATTTAGACCAGGTGAGCCTGCGACTCACTGCACCCACTATCTCCACCGACGCTGATATCATGCTCTCATGCTGCAGTTTGAACAAAAAGGAGTAAAGTTTTATTGTTAGGAGTGACATGCTGTCTGCTCCTTTCAGTTTTCTTTGGTCTGGTTCTCAAATTGGAACAAAGAAGGTGCTCAGTCTGCTTCAAGTGTCACCACAAGACACACTGCAAACACTGAAATCCAAACACTGAAATCTAAGCAAGTGTTCATGTTTTATGTTTTTTTGTCCAAACAGATGTAAAATGACTCATTTCAGGAAATTTAAATATAAAACTGAGTCCTGAATTGCTTGTAATGAGTAAAAGGTCAGCCAGTGGAGTCAGAAAGACATGCTCATCAAGTTTCTTGAGATAAAAATAAAAAACTAAACAAGTACATTTTTCTTAAGCCATTGGCAGATTCTGTACTCTTAACAAGCAACTGAGGTGTAATTTCCTAATGAGACATGTTCCTGGACCTGTCTGCTGAATGTGGCTTATATTGGGTTTAACTCAACAAAGAAACACAACAGCTAAACCACACATTTACAAGTTGGAGAGCAAATGTCAATATGGTTTATGTTTTAACCCAACCAGCCGAAGAATAAAACCCCAAACTGCCTGTGCTCCCTGAAACGGCGTCCAGAGCACCACAGCGGCCCAGCATGCAGCAGAGTCACTGAGTCTTTTGTTTCCATTCATGAGGACAGCTTCTGTCCTTCTAGTTTTTCTTCAATGGTTCCTTTCATCATATGGCTGGCCTGTGCCATCATTCATGCCTTCACTCTGGTCTATTTCATAAAACAATTAACCCATAGCCCATTGAATTAAACCCCCCCTCGCCCCCCTTTCCCCCAGTGCTGAATTTATTTTAGAAATTACAGCTTCTGAAATCATTCAACATGAGATCAGATCATCACAGAGATGACCTGGGAGTGCTTTAAAAAGGTCCATTTTTTTTCTGCATCTCTTGTGATGGTTGTGACATTTTTCTGGACTTTCTGTCCAACACATAGTCTGCTTGTCTGTGTGTGTGCACCCATGCGCTCACGTTTGTGTCAGTGCATCAGAGGGGAACTGCCGTGGGCAACACAGAGAGCAGAGGAGAGTTGTGAAGACTGAACCATCCCATCATATGAATAAGGTAAATAACATGAGGCTGTTTAGTCTGTTGAAATAAGATCAGGGTATGGAACTGATCTATAAGAGAGGGATGACCCGCGCTCTGTGCGTCTCCCTCTCCAAGCGGGTTCTCCTTAGTCATCCCAGCCTGAATCATTTCTCATGCATGCATCACACACTTTACAAATCACTAACTGTGGGCCTTTCTCAGATATAATGAAACAGGTTGGCCCTTATCAAGACAAGAGCGTGCTGGCTGTGGTTTTAGCCTGCGTCAGTACAACATGCTGTTTCGGCCGTGTTGTTTCAGTGATAAAAGTCTTTCGGGCAAAAAACAAAAATGCACCTTTGGGCGATAGTCGGTGGCCAAAATTTTGGTGCATCCCTAACAAAAACTGAACATTCTTTGTCTTAGCGCTGCTGGAAATGAGAGGGCTGACAAGTATACTCGGTAATTAATGTGTGCATCAGTCACCTTCAGCATCTTTTCATCCATCACAGTAGTTAAAGCGTAGGGCATAATGTAGTTCTGCAGAGAACGTGGTGTCATTATGACCTGGCCCTCGGTTAACTGCTTGGCCAATCTCCTTAGAGCGCGACCACGACGGTGAATCTGAACAGAGGAAGAAGACAAACATCATAATTAAAGATTGAAACTGAAAGAGGAGACACTGGAGTTTGTGTGTATGTGTGTGTGTGTGTGTGTGTGTGTGTGTGTGTGTGTGTGTGTGTGTGTGTGTGTGTGTGTGTGTGTGTGTGTGTGTGTGTGTGTGTGTGTGTGTGTGTGTTTTCTCTCACCTGGATGTGCTTCATGTGCTCAAAGAAGTCAGACTCTGGGTCAGTGTAGTTAGTGAGCTGAACCAGGTCTCTAAACTCCTTCTTGGAAGGGAACGTTTTGACCAGGCAGGCGAGCACAGTGGTGTATTCATGCTGCACACTCTGACGCAGAGAAAGAGGAAGATTAAAACAAAACACTTCAAAAGTTTGTGTGTGCTTCGTTTAAAGTTTTCATTAGAAGAGCTTTATTCTTTTAAAGAAAGTGATCCTACATCTGTTCTGCTGCGCAGCCCTTTATGGACAGCATCCAGGATGGTGTGTTGCACAATATCCCTGTAGACCTGCTCCCCAGGCCCCACCTCTGCCAGCTGGGTGATCACCGCAGACAGACA
This sequence comes from Labroides dimidiatus, assembly GCA_030710495.1. NCBI lineage: Eukaryota > Metazoa > Chordata > Actinopteri > Labriformes > Labridae > Labroides > Labroides dimidiatus. The sequence goes on from CM061162.1 coordinate 21,758,223, forward strand.
CAAGGTGGCATTGTCTGCTAGCGACATGTCTCCAATCTGTAAAGGACACAGTGTAGGAGGAACTCCATCCAGCAAACGGTGACCATCAACCAGGATACTTCAACAGGAGCTACTAATAACATATCTGCATCATATGTCTGATTACCTCATAGGTGTGGAAGCAGTTGTGTATGATGGTGCTGATGTAGTCCAGGTCCAGGGTGGTCATAGCTTTGACTTTACTGGTAGCTTCTTGGAAAGCTGTTAGACGCACGTCAAAGAAGATCTCATCCAAGTGTCGGCTGTCAAAGGCATTAAGCTGGAGGAGTCCAGTAGGAAGGAATCAGTGTTATCTACCTGGTGAAGTCCTGAGGCACGTGTGACAGGGCGGGAGACTGCCATACAGACCTCCAGTTCAATAACTCAAGAAGTCAAGACGCAAAATGAATTTAAGGAACCATCATACCTTTGATGCTAAATCAGTGATGTGAGTGAGGGATGGCTCCAGATCTGACAGGGTCTAGAGACAGAGCAGCAGAGACAGAGTCTTAGAAAGATCATATCAGCAGTGTGGGTTTGTATCTGCCACTAATCAGTCAGCTCGTTTCAGGGATATCAGATAAATCTGAAGTTTAGCATAAGTGCTGTGACGAAATTTAGCATGAACAGAAAGTGCAGCTGAAATCAGATGAGATAGAAGTTAGCGGCTAAATGAATCCTTCCTGCATGTGGTGTATGTTGTCCAGTGACAATTTCATACATAGTCTTAGTCTGAGGTGAAAAATACCTGTTAGGTAAAGCTGCATTTTCGTCTTTAGCCCTTCAAAGTTCCAGTCCAGTTTCAGTCAATAATCGATCATTACCTTCTTTAAATTTATTCATATAGCAGAAATTGATATTCAGGTCAAACCAAGTGTTTAAATCTTCAACGTTTCTCTCTCTAACACTTTTTCTTGTCTAATATTTTAGTTCAAATAACATGGCTTTAGCTCTCCTCCCACTGTGAAGCTGTTGTGTGACCTTTCCTCTCTCTGTAGATCAGCAGGAACAGCACATGGATGAAAGAGGAATTACAGAAAAATGATCCTTACTCCAAGTCAAGCACAAAGCACTTTCTATGGACACTGTGGATCTATTTCTAATCCCTGGCTTTAAATAAAAGTGCTATTTACATCATGTAAGGACTGAACAGAACTTTTACGATGGTCCTTAAATGCACCTGCAGGATCAAACAGGTTGCTGCACTTTAAACTGATTCTTCATCCATGATGATCAAGAGCTGATCAAAATGACTAAATATCCTCCTTAATGTGTTTAACATGTTTCCAAAAGAGTATAAATATTGGCAAAAAAATAGCAATCATTAAATATTAAACAGACTTGACTCCAGCTATCTGCTGTACCTGGAAGACGTTTGTGAGGGCCTTCCTTGGCAGTTTGTCTTGGATGATGGAGAAAAGTTTGCTTAGCGGCTGCAGGAACACTGAGGGCTGCACACACTGTCGCAGCAGGTTCTGGACTGTGGCCAGGATGTCAATTTCTGTCTCCTGGAGTATACGAACACAGAGAGGTCAGCTTTAAATTCTAACATCTAAGACTAAACTTCACACAAAGGTGTTTGACTTACTTGAGGGTTGTTGCCTTTTTGGAGGTATGGCAGCAACAGGCTGATGAGCATCGAGCTCTGCTCCTTGTTACTCACAAATCTACTGACCCTGACAAACAAACAGTCAGACACGGAAGAGCAAATATAAAGTAAGTGTGCAGTTAAAGAGAGAAATCACACCCTGTGCAGGGTGAAACTGAAACCTTTCTGTATAATCTCATCCATTTAAAGCACTAACTTGGAGAGGATGTTGAGCTCTTTGGCCACCTGAGCTCTGAACTTTTTCTGTTTCAGTCTGGCAGTATTGCGTACCACTCCACTGAGGTACTGCAGCAGGCTGAAGATGTGAGGCAGCAGCAGCCTGGAGCCCTGAGTCAGAGAATCTGGAGAAGGAAAAACATCAACATCTCACTTTCTTCAGCAGCAACGATCTTCCTGAGATACTGTTTTTTATCATTTAACTCAAGGTAAACTCTGAATACCTGCAGCGGCAGAAGTGCCCTCTTCGGGCTGCAGTAGCACAGAGCCATTTACGCTCAGCTCTGGCTCAGTCTCTGAGGCGACAAAGTCTGCGGCCGTTGCCAGGGACTCAGCAATGTCCATCACCATGGTTATGGTGACTGTGGAAGCATTTTTGGCCGAGAGGAGAGCGAAGACGTTCAGGAGGATATCACACTCTGGGTGGTTTGGCTTCTGTTTCGCTAAGAGGGGGAAATACCTGATCCAAAAACAGCAAAAAGGATCTTTATCACCCACTTCAAATCAAGTCCAGTAAACGTTAGATGAGATTTTCTGGTATAGAGAAAAAATGTGAAGGGAATAAGACTGATGGAGAGGAGACGGGTATGAAGTTCCTACCTGGCATTTTTGCACCATACATGGATGAGTTTCAGGAGAGGTGTGGGAGAGTACGGGCTCTCTGTGGGGAGACGACACACCTGAAGACAGAAAATAAATTCCAGTGTAAACCAGATAAGTATGAACACAAAACAAAGCAACATGAAGAGCTGTTTACATCAGATACCTGAGGCCAGACTACAGCCTGGAAGACCGCGTCCACTTCATCTGGACTGAAGCTGTAGGAGTCAAAGTTGTCAAAAAAGTCTTGGATTCTCAGGATACCAAGTCTCCTCAGGTTCTTCAGAGGATTGATGCACCCAGCATGCAACTGGAGGACAAACGGATCAATACTGAGGCACCGAGATAAAAAGCTGTATTCAGGAGGAAGAAGTCTTTCTATGAGTTTGAATCTCTGATTTCTAGACCTCTTTGTAAAGGCTTTTGACCTCATGGGGAAATTTGGACATAGTTCCAAAAACTGAATGAGAGCGCTGTTACTCTTAGCGTCTTTGCACTGAGGACTCTGAGCACTGGAAAAGCTGAACCACATTTGGTTTGAAAGAAAACAGGATTAAAAATGGTGTGCTTTTGAATATTCACTACCTTTATTAAAGAATAACGTAAACATATTATCAGAAATCTGTTAAAATATTTAACATTTTACAATAAAACCCTGCTGGGATTACCTGGGCACGATGATCCAGGGTGATGGACACAGAGGCAGTAACACACAGCAAGATCTGCAGCACCTTGGGCAGGTAGATGTGGATGAGATGGCCCAGTTTGTCGATGACCACGTTGATGGTGTTCAGCAGGCCGTGTTGACGTCCCAGCGGCAGAACGGCTGAGATGTCTGTCTCTGCTATGGCTCTCTCCACTGCTTCCAGGCAGGAACCTGAAGACAGCAGCCAGGAAAAAGAAGAAATGCATCATTTACATCTGAGTGGACAAAGGCATCGATCCGTGAACATGTAGAAATAGAGGAATACTTCACTCAGGTCACAGAAATAATCATTTCTTCTGTTCTAACTCAAAGTCGAACCTAACACTCTTTATTTGATTTTAAGGATGATTTCAGTGACCAGAGAAGCACTGAACCTTCATGAAACACACACACACACACAGAGGCACATAACTCAAAAATCAGGATCCTTATGTCTTAAAAAATCTTCCCTTTCCTTTGACTGACGCCCTTTACCTTCACTGTGATGGCGGACCGGCTCCAGCAGCAGGTCTATGAATATCCCCAGCTCCTCAGCCTGGCAACCTGCCAGGAAGCGTAGGATAATGGAGGACCGAGAGGTAGCAAAGGCTTTCCCCTGGAACTTGCTGCCAGCTTTGCTGCGTAGACGACCAAACAGGATCCTGAGAGTCAAATAAAGACTGGTGAGTGAAGTGAAGAGACAAATAAAAGCACATTTTGAAAGCCTGCTGCTGCTCTGGGTGGCTGAACAGCAGATTGATCATGAATTATTTTCTTATATGTAACACAAATGTTGTTTAATAACCCAGTTAAAAAAAAGTCTGTCTGATTCACTCCAACTGATGAAAGTTTGAAGTTTGCTGCTAAAAAAAATTCACTCTAAGCAAGATGTTTCAGAGAGGAAAATGAGGCAACTTTATACTATAAATCATTCATAACAATGTGATGTTGGTTTGCAGGCTTCATTCTGTGTCTGCAGTGAGCAGTATGTGTCTTGGCCAGGACTCTCCTGAAAAAGAGATATTTAACCTCGAAAGGACCAACCTGCTCAAATAAAGGTTGAATCAATAAAATAAAAATATAAGGCAACATGGGACAAACCCTCCAGTTGATCATTGTAAGAAGAGAATAAGAGCAGCTGTGGATGATGAGGATGTTTAGGATACAGCTTCAGGAGACAAGAACATGAAACCTGTACATGAACACAAACACGGTACCTCATGAGCAGTGGGATGAGCGCGGCTCTGTGTGAACCATCAACCACTCCTGTTTCCTCAGAAATGTTGAAATGAACAATCTCTTCTTTGAAGTGTTTATCATCCAGAAGCTTCTCAAGATTCTCTCTGAAGGAACACACAGACAGACAAAGACAGATACAAGCACATTAAAAACAAAAACTGGGACCCAGCATCAGCTCTGCAGCTTTTAGTAGCTGAATGTCTTTTAAAATGATATTTACACAGGACGTGCTGTCAAACATGGCTGCTGTTTGTCATTAGGAGGGCCAGATCCTGAACAAAGAGCCTCACATGAGAAACTCCTCCAAAAATGAGCATCCATCAGCAGCTAAGCTGAAGGTAAAGGGATAGCCTGATAACAGAGAGCGGAGGAGGCATCATCTCAGGAAGAGCCAACACTGAGGTGGAAGTGCTGAAACAGTACTCTGCCTGTAGGGGTAGAGGTTTCAGAGGAAGAGCTCTGATTCCTATCATGCACCTTCACAAAGAGCCCCTTCAGTGAAAACAAGACCAGAACACTGCTGCTTCAAGAGGGACATTACAATTATCCTATCATTACGATATCACCGTACAACAGCTCCCCTGTCCAGCTTTGGGTGATTTAGGGTGGGGCTCTTACTTGTATGGCACAATGCTGGGCTCTTTGTATGAGAGGACACATTCCAGTGCTACTTGTTGGATCTGCTGGTCCTGATGGCAGAGCAACTGAAATGAGAGAGGAAATGAGTTATTTTGTTCAAACACTACAGAAATAAGACATCCAAGTACTAAAACAGTATGCTTCATTTTTACCTGCTTATAGAGCTCACTGAGACTGCTCTCCAGGTAGAGAGAGCGGGGGTTGGTGAATTTGGCAAATACTTTCAGATGGGCAATGAGCTGTCTGTAAAAAATGAAGACCAACAGATAGATTAAAGAGGGGGAATTTTGCTTTCTCATATTTACAACATGGATATAAAGCAACAGTGCTGGATGTTCAGACTAAATCACTGAATCGGTTTGGGTCATGATATGTTGGAGGGGCTGGCCTCAAACACCAAGGTCTACCTATAGCTCTGCCCCTGACAGGCCCCTGACAGCTGGCCAGTCAGAGGAAAGGGGGTTGGTGCAGCAAGGTGCCTTAGAGAGACAGCAGCTAAAACAGTGTTTTAAACAGAGGCTGAAATAAGGGTTTATAAGACAGCAGAGAGAGAAAAAATGGGGCTATTTTTTACTGTAAATCATGTGAAGCTAATACAGGAGTACCAGAGAAACAGTGTAAAGCCTAAAAAATAGCACAAACCCCTCTTCAAAGTCTTTTTTAAAAATCAGAACACATTCAAAACACAAAAGTAAGGTAACAAAAAAAGTTTGAACATTTTAACATTTCAGAAGTTGAGGTACTGTCATAACTTTAAAAAAGTAAATACAGTAGTAATACTGCGCAGAAAGGACGACTCTATCCTGCTCTTCTCCAGTAAAAACTAAACTAAATATTTTGGATTTTCAATGTGATATTTTTTTGTGCTCATAGCAAGAATAACAGTTATTGCTGGCTGTTAAAAAACCCTCCTATGGCAAGCCGTTTTAACATTTAAAAGCTGAGTTCGACTATCCGTAATTCAGTTTAGCCTAGGCAAAATGTGAATTACAGATATCCATAATTCAATTTTGACTAGGCAAAATTCTAATTACAGATATCTGTAATTCAATTTCACCTAGGCGAAATTACATCACATTTGTCATTCATGTGTATTGGATGACTTATTGCGGATAACCAAAACGTCATTTCAGATATCCAAAATGTGAATTACAGATATCTACAAGTAAATTTTAGATATCTGTTATTCAAAATCAAGATATCTGTAATTCAATTTGGCCTAGGCCAAAAACAAATTACAGATATCTTTAATTTGCCTCAATTTAAGAAATCTAAAAATGTATTTTCGGAAATCTTTTCGGATATTAAATTTCGCCTTAAATTTTTGAGATTAAATTGTAGATATCTGTAAATGGAATTATGACTGGTCAAAATTGAGTAGTTGTTATCTCAAGATGGAATTAGGGATAAATAAGTCTAAATTCATTTCAAAATCTTTTTAACACATTTATAGATATCTTGAAATCACTTTTGATGATGGATGTTTGGAATTAAAGATATCTTTAAATCTAATTTTGCCTAGTCAAAATTGAATTACAGATATCTTATATTTGAATTTTGGCTTGGTGAAAATGCGTCACAGATTACTACAAATTTGGCCCGCCTCCCACTCCAGGTGGGAGTGCTGTTTGTTGTTCAAAACATGAAATCTCTGGAAATCCGATCGCCATATAAATCACCGTATAAGCCCTTTGAGTTCATTATTTATAGCTGGTTATATTATATCCTCATTTCTTCTGAAACTTCTTTCAAAATTTTCAAAAGAGCAACGTTCTCTGTGGTAAAAAGCAGGTTTCATGTGCAAATACTGTCTTTTAGGTCGCCACGTTGTTACATGTTGACGCCACTAGAGGGCGACGGTGTACTTGCTTTGTAAAAAAGGGCGCTTTCTCCAAAGCAACGTTGATTTCCCTGTGAGATCAATAAAGAAACTATTAGAGAAGAATCTTGAATTCCACTTTTATCTGTCAATGAATAACAACCACCATGACTGCTTCTCTTCCTCCATTCATAGAAATAAGGAAATTAAACCCACTTCTTGTTTGATTAAGGCAGGGAAGGGGAGTGACATATTTTTGGATATCCAAAATAGAAAAGTCACTGATGACCTTTGAGATGTCTGTGATTTGAATTTCGTCTGGGTGAAAGTGAATTACAGATATTTTGAATTTGAATTATTGATGTGTGACTCATTGAATGAAGTTTTTGGCTACCTAATTCAAGATATCTGTAATTCAATTTCCTCTTGTCAAACTTGAATTATGGATATCTTAAATTCACATTTTGCCTGGTCAAAATTTGAATTTTGGATAGTCAAACTCAGCTTTTAAATGTTAAAACGGCTTACCATACCCCCCAACTTCTTTATCTAAACGAACAGTTCAATCCCCTGATCAGGGCTGTTTTAAGCCCACTATAAGCTAACTTCAACATGTGCATTTATCAGGCAGCACTACGAAGGAAGTGCTTGGAGGGAAGATTTCATGCTGAATGTTTGCCTCTACTCCTCTACTATCAAACTGAAACAAATGATGCTGATAAAGTTTTCCAAATTTGACATCAGTGTGATTCTGTTCAGTCTTACTTAGCAGCAGCTCTCCTTGGAAGTGCCTTCCTCTGTTGTCTGCCTCCCCCCTCCTCCTCCTCCTCTTCCTGCTGCTCTTCTTCTTTTTCCTCCTCTTCCTCCACAACCATTCCAGACTCCTCCACGGCAGCATCCTTCCTCTTCCTTAAGTCCTGAGTAGGAGCCACCAGCAGGTCGGCAGGGTAAAACTCGTTTCTAAAAACAAAAGGAAAGTCAACATTTGATAAACATAACAAGATGGCACATACTGTACACCAGTGGTCCCTAAACGATGGCCCATGGGCCGGATACAGCCCGCCTCCACATTTTTCCCAGCCCCCTGAACAATACCAGAGACGCATTTTGATTTTTTTCTGTACAAAGTTTTGGGAACCCAAAGGGTTAATCACTTGATCATGATCTGATAATGCAGCTGGTGATTCACTGTAACGTTACATGGTTGTAGTATGCTGGACGGTGTTGCCAAATTAGCATCTCTGTTGCTTTATTTAGTAACTTTCAAACCCCTCTAGTGACTTGTTTTAATAAAAAGCGACAAATCTAGTGACTTTCTGTAGTTTGGAACCGTGAAAGCATGTTTGATCTTCAATCACTGCTTCTCAACGAGCAGCAGGCACTGAGCCCCTCCCTCTCCAAAACACAGACTCCTCCTCTCACAGCAGACCCTCCAAGCTGAAGCCAGAGCAAACAACTGCATACAAATGAATCGCGCTAAGGTTTGGGGTTTTTTAGGTCACTCTTGCCGGTCAAAAGCACAGATAAAGAAGGAGGGTGTTTATTTTATCATAAAAAAATAAAGAATCGACAGAAGAAAGTTCATTTAAGGTTATTAACACACTTACAGTGTACTCAGTATAAACTGACCTGTCACTTGTTTGCACCTGTTATTTTGCACTGACAAATATTTGTTTTGTATATTATTTTCTTTTTGTAAGAAACCTGCTAAGAGTAGAAAATTAGATGTAGATGAAAAGTAAAACTCAAGATTTGTACCATAACATGTAATGAACGTTTCTTTTTGTTAGAATTGATATAAAAATCTGTAAAAGTTTCGCTCAGGGACCGGTGTCAAAGTGAAGGTATCGGTATCGTTACAGATATCAAAAACTTTTGATTAATACCCAGCCCTACAAGGAACGTGACATTCTATTCCACCCTTCTGCAGTCTGTGCCCCTATCAGTGTAATTTTATTTCAGAAATAGTGTTATTATTTATTTCCTGACTTTTTCTGTGAACATACCAGAGAGGGTTATTTGGTTATTATTTATTTCATAAATAGTGTTATTTATTCCAGTTATAGTGTTATTATTAATTTCTGACTTTTTTCTGTGAAGATCCCAGAGAGGGTTATTAATATTTGTTTATGTGTGGCTTTCTGGAAAACAATAAATGTTTACCTTTAAGCACCCCTGGGATCGTCACACTTTTTCTGTCACAAACTGACCCCGGCCCCCCATCAGAGAAGGGAAAAGTTATGTGGCCCTCACAGGAAAAAGTTTGGGGACCCCTGCTGTATACGCTTGTTACAGCTGATAGCCCATCTGGCTGGTAATGAAAACAGAGACTTAGGCCCCGTTTATATGACAACGCTTCACAGCGTTTCACCTGAAAACGCAACAAACAGCGAGAAAAAAATCTGCGTTTATACGGAAACGCTGAGGGACTGAAAACACTGTAGTATCCATACACGGCCAGTAGATGGTGATATAACTGTAGAGTCTTTTGGTAGTCTGCCGCTGAAGAAGAGGCGAGCTGATGGTCTGGTGTATATATTAAATGTGTCTTATCTGAGTGCAGAAGTGGAGCAACAGATGAACGTTTTGTTAAAGGCAGTCAGCAGATTCAGCAGCACAAGCACAACCCAGTAAGTCCGCCATTTAACCATTGTTGTTGTTGTCTGGTTTGCAAAAGTTCCCACAACAAAAGTGGAATGGGCACGCGCAAAACGGAGCGTGACGTCAGCCTTTTCGACAGCTGAAAACGCCGGCTTGCCGTTTATACAGCAACGGAGGCTGCAGTGTTTCAGAAAAATTCCACTCTGGAGGGCGTTTTAAAAAAGTTGAGTTTTAGGTCGGCTGAAACGGCGTTTCCGTATAAACGAGAGGCCAAAATGCAGCAAAACTTTTGCGTTTCACCCTGATAACGTTGTCGTATAAACGGGGCCTTAATAAACACTGTAGTCTCTCACCTGATGAAGCGGAGCAGCAAGGGGCTCAGTTCCCGGCTGCGTGGTTCCACTCGGTCAGGAAACTGGGCCATTGAGCGCCACAGCAGGCTGCGAAAGTTAGCGAAGTCAGTCCTCTCTTTGGGGTTAGAGGTCAACTTCACCTGCTGAAGGAACAACACCCCGACATCGCCACTTTCAATCACATCACAGCCAGGCTCTCCCTCCAGCCGGGACTCTTCCTTATCGTCATTCTCTTCACTCTCCAGCAGCTCTCGCTCTGTGACAAATAGGGGGAGGCATAACTCAACTAATGCCATATAAATATACCCAACCACAACATTTGAATATGTGCAGAGGACAGATTTTCACCACTTTAACTGAACAAGAGTTTGAGATGCAGTTTTACCAGCCAGCCCAGCTACAAGCTCCAGCTGTTCATAGAAAACCTTCCAGAAGTCTCTGTTGTCCATCCCTCTGGCATGAGTCCTGTCACGTGGAAACAATGTTACTCAATTTGGATGTTTTGGTTTGATGCATTTTTTGGTTAAGTAAAAAGAAATAAAGTGACAGATAAACTATACTTTCTTTAGTTTGGAACGCAAAATTTTTTTACAAACTGTTAAAAGTGCAGCATCCACAGTTCAGGTCCACAGACCTGCTCAGATCTCTAACATTTGAAATGAAGTATAATAAAGTAACTGACATAAAGAGAAGTCATTGATCCACCCATCCACCTTCTATACCACTTATCTTGTTCAGGGTGGATGTATTTTAGCTTTCTACAAGAGGTGCATGGTGTGGGAAGAAATATGAATAATACAGTTTAGAAAAACAGTACCATAGAAAAAGGAAGTCTACGTTTTTTGCTGGTAACAGACTGAAATTATCCTTTTTTGTGACCTACAATAACACATAGGACCATCACATGACAGTTGTACATATCTTTGTTTCTGTGTCAGTACACATGCAGCTTCAAACAAGAGCTTCACTGTAGATAACACACTATGAATAGCATGGATAAGATGATAAGATCTAAGCTGGATCCCAGCTTTAATGAAAAGTGTGTGACTAATAAAGAATACTTGATTAAGTCTAAAAAACATCATCAGAGCAAATATCAGTTACAATAACCTGTGAGGGGTCTTAAAACTCACACAAGAAGTTCAGTGACTGGGTCCCACAGAGGCCTGAAGTTGACAAACAGCATGGCAATGAGGTAACGCAGAGGTACCTGCAGGAAAAGGAAGCATTTATTGTCAACATCTTTAAACGACGGATTTAAAGGTCACTCAGGCACATGATTTAATCTGAAGGCTGAAGACTAGAGAGTGATAATGCAATACCAGAAATCAAGGTAACATACTAAAAAAAAAAGAGGAAGAGAAAAAAAAAAAAAAAAAAAGAGTTCCTTTTCTTATACCTGCTGAAAGTTTGCAGTAGGCCCCTGCGGCAGACTGCACTGCACCAGGTCGTGCCTCAGCTTACGCAGGTGGAGCAGCTTTTCTCTGTAGTCTTGAACTGAGGCTGGCACCAGCTCAGCCTGCAGGCAAACTGCAAACAATGGCTGCACCTCCACGCTCTCCTCCCCCTGCACAGACAGTCAAACATTCGGATGAATCAGGAGTGTAAGGTTGACTTTCATTTAAAGCACTTTAATGATCACTGAGGACCTCACCTCTAAGAGAGGGGGCAGCTGTGCCTCAAACCGAGACAGGATCCTCAGAGTCAGCAGGCGGATCTGAAAGAGAAACAGGACAGTTGATGGCAATTGATTCCTCGTACTAATTATTACACGACTCCTCTATACTTAACCTGCGTAATCCTACCTTGGAGATGTTGGATGACAGGTTAGCATGCAGGATCTGGTAGAGGTCCAGTAGTGCACTGTGGGAAAGGTGCTCTGAAACTCCGCTGAGCGACAAGCGAGTGTAGTACAGGTCCCCGAGCAACAGGGCAGAGGGGTCCGAGGAAAACTTCCTGTAACCGTAACAAAAATGATGCTCGGAGCTTCAACCTTTTAGTCAAGAGGAAAAATGATGCCTAAATGAGGAATCTGTGGCACATTTACAGCAGCAAAAAACAAACCGCAGTATGGAGCTGATCTTGTCCACAGTGAGCAGTGAGGCAGGCAGAGCAGAGCCATCCAGTGTGAGCAGACAGCTCAGGGCCTGTCTGGCAACAAACAAGCCGGCTGGAGGACAGCACAGAAAGGACTGGAGTCAGTCTCAGGGAGAAATGAACTGCATGCGTTTGTCAAACATGAATGTATCTGTCTATTGTCTTGAAACACAGACCCAGAGAATAACTGGACCATTCAGACAACTTAAACTTTTTCATCATGGAATTGTGTCATGTTTCAAAACAACTCAAAGATATCGCTGGAAAAACAGATGGCCTAGTGGCAAACCATGAGCTCCAATGCTGAAGAGCTGCCATGTGCACTTCTGCAACAATAAACAATAAAAAAATAAAAACTAAAAAGAGCACAGAGAAGAGTCAGACAACTCTGTGGCTGCACACCAACAAAGCAAGAAGACCAGTTTGGTTGCATTTGGGAACCAAAATTCATAAATCTGTGTGTGCAGTCGGCTCTAGAGCAACATTATATTCATCTCAGTGTAACCCCCTATTCACACATACAGCGTGAGAGCCGCAGACCGTCAGCGCCGCGGTCCGTCAGCGCCGCGGTCCGTCAGCGCCGCGCACTACGCTGTATTTCGCTGCCATTCAAGTCAATCAATGCATTGACACAGCCCGCGTTGCAGTCTGTCTCCGACGCGTGCTACCAACGGCTGCTCGCGGCTGTTCTGCTGCGACTCTATTCTTGCCGGAGTGCGCTGCAGAGACCCATCAATCTCCGCAGAGCAGATCGTACAAGACAAGAAAACAAACACAAAAAACGATCAGAGTTTCTGGTCTTTTCAAAATAAAGCACCATGTTCAGCCTGTTGGTCGTAAAATTATCCTCGTATATTAAAACTACGACACTGGCACAGGGTCAGCAGTCATCAGCGGGTCAGACCCAGAGGAAATCTGACGCCATGGACGAGGAAAAGTTTATATTGGAGGCAGAAAACCAGATAATTATATACGATACAACACATCCTTTATATAAGGACACCAACAGAGACTAAAAGGGAAGGACTGAATTAATGAAGCTCTGGGAGGGCAGGTGAGTTTAACATACTAAATATCATGAAAGTAGTTGTCATGGGTGTGATTCCTGCAGGAACATGTGGTTCTCCTGTGATCTTGTGATCTCACATATCCAGCTGCTATGAGTACACTGAGCTGCGCTCCACTCCTGAGACGGATCCATTGTAAATTGGCATGCGCTGACGGACAGCGGCACTCACGGAGTATGTGTAAATCAGGGGTAATACATACATACATACATACATACACGCATATATATATATATATATATATATATATATATATATATATATATATATATATATATATATATATTGCAGCTCAAAAGATGTCAAACCTCTTCCCAGTTTCTCTGACTGGATATCGTTCAGTAGATGGTTTAAGAAACCAGCCACAGCAGGCATGATGCCAGCTGAAGACAGAGGCCTGAAAAATGAAAAAAAAAAAGGTGAATTTAGTAAATCAGGAAAATAGATGTATGACATTTGAGTAATGCATGCAGGTATCAGGGTAAACGTGAGGACACTTCCTGTTACCTGAGGTGTGGAAGAATCACCAGGGCAGCCCAGGACAGGGACAGGTCTGTGATGGATTCATCCTGCTCCTCAGGAAGTCTGATTAGCGACAGCACCAGCTCTGGCACTGCAGGCTGCTCTGCTGTGATGCTGCTAGTCTGATTACTGCTGAACACTCTGTTAGATGAGAAAGACGTCAGACATGATCAGAGACTGACTGAAGCCGTGTGTGGCTTAAAGAATAAACAAGAGAAGGATGACATATCATGGGACAATTCTCTCAAACTCACCCTGTCGACTGTCCCGTGAACAACAGCGGGTAGGTCTCGAAGGCCATTGAGCCATCCGTCGGGGGTGGCGCTTTGGCAAGGATCAGGTTGACAAGCACATCCAGGCCACATTTGAGAGACAGGGAGTCTCCACACCCAAATAACCCAGTAGTGAAGCGCAACAGGCTGGGGAGGAAAAGCTAGAGGAGAGGGGGAGAGAGGAACGGTTTATCAAAGATGAAACAGAGTTGGAGTGGAAAAGATACCAAAGCATCATTCCACTGATGACTGACCTGCTCAAACTGCTCCATGGTAAACATCTCCTTTGTGAACTCTAGGATCAGATCTTGCCCCAATGAGCTGCCAAACACCTTTTAAGAAGACAATCAAATGAAAATAAAACAATCACATCTAAACTCGACCGTCTTCTCCAAATGGATTGACTGTCTGTACAGAGGAAAAACTCACACACATACAGACTGAAGATTATGATTTGTGTCACTTATACACACCTTATGAACCGTCTCCTGAATGAGTGTTTTAGGCAGGGTGATGTTCTCCCCAAGGAGCAAAGACGAGGTGGTCTGGAGGAGCAGACGGGAACAAGAAGCTGACAGAGACGAGCTCTGAATCAACTGCAACACCATCTGTCAGCACATGATCACATGATGAACATAAGAACATATTTTGAATCAACAGGGATAAAACATTCTGCTTTGAAAAATTACCTCAGACAGGCACACTCCTCTTACCTGGCAGACATCCTCTGGTTTTGTGATCTTGGCACCATCCTTGTGGGACACCAGGGTGTGAAGAACGAACAGCACTCTCTCCAGCTGCTCTACTGCTTTGTTTCCTTTTGCCTCAATGATACCCAGGACCTCCACCACACTGGCCTGTTCATGCAGACACAGCACCATCATAAAACGCAGTTCCAATGAAATTGGGACATTGTGTAAAACGTAAATAAAAACAAAATACAATGATTTGCAAATCCTATTTAACCTATATTCAACTGCATACGCTACAAAGACAAGATATTTATTGTTCAAACTGATAAACTCTATTGTTTTTTAGCACGTATTCACTCGTTTTGAATTTAATGGCTGCAACACCTTCCTAAAAACCGTGGACAGGCTCATGTTTCCACTGTGTTCCATCACCTTTCCTTTAACAACACTCAATAAGTGTTTGTGAACTGAGGACACTAATTGTTGAAGCTTTGGAGGTGGAATTCTTTACCATTCTTGATTGATGAACAACTTCAGTTGATCAACAGTCCGGGGTCTCTGTTGTTGTATTTTGTGCTTCATTATGCTCCATACATTTTCAATGGGAGACAGGTCTGGACTGCAGGCAGGCCAGTCTAGTACCTGCACTCTTTTACTATGAAGCCACCCTGTTGTAACAGGTGCAGAGTGTGTCTTGTCATTGTCTTGCTGAAATAAGCAGGGACGTCCCTGAAAAAGACGTGGCTTGGATGGCAGCATATGTTGCTCCAAAACCTGTATGTACCTTTCAGCATTAATGGAGCCTTCACAGATGGTCAAGTTAGCCATGCCATGGGCACTAACACACCCCCATACCATGAACTGTGTTAACTGACAATGGTTTTCTGAAGTCTTCCTGAGCCCACGTGGTAATATCCTTTACACAATGATGTTGGTTTTTAATGCAGTGCTGCCTGAGGGGTCAAAGGTCACGGGCATTCAATGTTGGTTTTCAGCCTTGCTGCTTACGTGCAGAGATTTCTCCAGATTCTCTGAATCTTTTGATGATATTATGGACTGTAGATGATCAAATCCATCAGTTATTTGCAGTTGACTTAGACTGTTGGACTATTTGCTCACACAGCTGTTCACAAAGTGGTGAACCTCGCACCATCCTTGCTTGTGGACAACTGAGCCTTTCAGGGATGCTCCTTTTATCCACCTTTTTCCTGACAACCCATAGTTCATAGCGGTTGCTGGTTTTGCTCTTCCGGTTAAACTTTCTGTTTACATCACCATGGAAACCACAAAGCTGATGATGTTAGCTTAGCTGTCATACTTGCTCTTATAACTGGCTCTTAACAAAAATCAGAGTTGGAGTCAGATGTTTTAAAAAAGGTAGGAGCGCAGATGGCCTAGTGGTTAAGGTCGCACTCCATATACGCAGGCGGCCCGGGTTCACATCCGACCTGTGGCTACTTTCCTGCATGTCACTCCCCACTCTTACCCAGGTGGAAACAGGTGGATACCCAATCATGACACTCACCTGTTAACAATGAACCTGTTCACCTGTGGCATGTTCCAAATAGTTGTTTTTGGAGCATTTCTCAACTATCCCAGTCTTTTGTTGACCCTGTCCCAGCTTTTTAGGAATGTGTTGCAGCCATCAAATTCAAAATCAGTGAATATTTGCAAAAAAAAAAAAACAAAGTTTATCAGTTTGAACAATAAATATCTTGTCTTTGTGTATATTCAATTGAATATAAGTTAAACAGGATTTACAAATCATTGTATTCCGTATTTATTTAGGTTTTACACAACATCCCAACCTCATGGGAATTGGGGTTGTACATAAAGCAGTCAGCTGTCTGATTTTGTTGCTTTGAGTTAGACTATTTGTTTAAGTCTTGTCAGACATTGTGTTATGCTACCTGCAAAGACTCCCACAAAACAAGGAAGTGTTCTCTGTCTATGTGATCGGCTGCAGCCTGGGCCATGTGATCTAGAGCATCCCTGACTGTGTCCCATGGCAGAGAGACTCCTGGACTTGTCGAGGGTCCAAGTTTACGAAAGGCCACAAGAAAAGTCTGGGGGAAAAGAGAACATTTTGCATTTATGTCTTATAAAACACATTATTATTTATTTACACTTACACAAATCAGGGTTTCAGAGTCTGAATAACACATCCATTTCCCTTTTTTGATGCCTCACATTAAATGACTGGTGCAAGAAAAAAATGACATTCTAACAACTGTGGCAAAAAACTATTACATAGCCAAATATACACTTTTTGGAGAGGATACCCACGTTTCCAGAACAGGAGTGGAACATGTTTCGGACTCCTTTGCACATTTCAAAGAGTAGTTGACCTGCTCCCTCTGCCTTGTCTGGATGCTGCTGCAGATCTGAGAACATGAGACTTAGCAGAGCATCAAGATCTGGAACCTGCAACACCAGAAGACAAGAGAGTACATCATCAGCTGAATGCAACCACAAATGATCCATAACAACACTAAACTGTGCAGTACAACAAAGATACACGCTGTCATTACCATTTCAATCTCTCTTACATAAGATAACTCACCTTTCTCATCAAAAATGAGAAGCTTTCTGCTGCAAATTTGCGAATGTGCTCTTTCTTGTGTGCCAAGAGTGTGCTGTACAAACTGTGAGATAAATTAAAGCAGTATTTATTACCAGAATGATGGTTTCATGCTACAAAAAGATACATACTACTCAGTGTGAAGGGTAACAGTCCTCTGAAAAGAATCCATTCTTGGTTGTCACCTGTATATATTGGTCATGTCCTTAACCATAACTCTCCACAGGTACTTGTAGAGGTAAGAGAGACAGGTGAATGCCCATTCCAGGATCTCTGTATCCTTGGTGTCCAGCAGTGATGTAATCAGAGTGAAAAAGTCAGGGAAGTGGGGATAGAAGTCTGTCTGCAAGTCTCTGGCCAAATGCACCACAAGGCTGGGAAAAAAGGGAGGACAGATCAGCAAGTGCATCCTAAAATCATCCAACAATTATTTCACTCAAACAACAAACACAACTTACTCTAGAAGAGGCTGGTAGGCAAGACTGTTGTTGACACCAAGGTGTGTTTTCAGACTTTCCACTATTGCTGCCTGGTGGAAAACCAGCATATTGAAAGACTGGCTCTTGTTGGAAACCTCCTTCAGGAATGCAGCTACAGAGAAAAAAACATTATGTTCACAATTAATTTATGTTTTGATGTCATGTGTCACGTGTATAGGGGTAACAATAAAGCAAAAATGCAGGACATATTGTAATCTATACTTACTGAAATGCTCTGTCAAGTTCAGGTCTCTCCATTTTGTCAGACCTTCAGAGAAGTACGTTTCTACTTCCTATTCAGACAGAAAACAGATATTACCAACTAAAATAACATCATAAAACCACTGAGGGGAGGGTTCCTGTTGATAGATAATTGTCTGTACAAACCTCTGCATACGATCCTGTTCTGTCAATGCGATGGATAACATCAATGTTGACATTAGCAAGTCTTTCTGCAAATGTTAGGAACTGAAAAAGACAATTTAGAGAGGTTACTGCTCTGTCCGGTATGAGCTCAAACGAACCTTACAGGAGTAATGCGTTAAATCACAGGAAAGTGCTTTATTTTACAAACTTCCCTGAGAATAATTAAAAAAAAAACCTAGGCTGGTTTTTCATCTGACTTGCATTACAAATATCTGTTCATCTTACTCAAACAACATTAATGCAGCTGAATAAAACGACCACTGTTGGCTACATGCAGCACAAGGAGTCTCACCCTGAACGTGTTCTCCGATTTGTGATACGAAGACTTGGATTTAATCTTCATTTTTCCGTCTTGGTTATTTTGATATCAGCTTCGTTTAAAGTATCGCTCACACTTTGTCTGATCTGTTTACACACACACGCCGACACCAGGGCGCAGCCATTTGTAACAAAGCAGTCTGGGAAATTTTTGCTCTCACGTGGTTGTGATGGAGCGCCGAACAGAACCGAAGAAATACGAGCGCGATCGAAGGTCGACTTCTGTTTCGTTTAACTGTTTCTTCCGCGCATCTTGTTACGCTGGCATTTAATAAACACTTGTATTTTTTTCATTATTGCTCGTACTTTTTGTTAGATGTTTAAATCAATGCTTGGTTGCCATATTTGACAGCGAAAAGAGGGTAAATGGAGGATGGGGACTACAATATAAATCATGTTCTGTTATAGGTTCCAGTTGAATGCAGTGTTTAAATGCAGGTGCAAAAAATCAGGCAGAAAGTAGGATAGATCGAGGTTTAAGGAGAGAGCAAGAGAGAGAGAAAGAATTAGTGTCAATGCAGCCTCTGTTGTGCTCACAATCACAGCGGTGAATTCAAAGAACTAAGCAGTGTGCTTCTGTACCGTAAATAAACATGCCTTCTCATCAGTTCACCGCTGAATGTATATTATGATTCATGATTAGAAGGAGAGCGTTGCATGTATCTGAGGAGTAGAGGTGGGGGGTAAAGAGTCAGGTGGTTGAATGATGTTGTTTAATACAGCAAAACGAGTCTTGCCATTGCCTGCAAAAGAGTCCCGAATAATATTGCGAGACCGGATTTTCTGTAGTGTCTCTCAAGCTGTTGGTTGTTGGATTTCATGGAGCAGAGAGCAGGGGTGAACCAGGCAGACTGAGAAAAGAAAACTGAAATTTGACAGGAGCAAGTAAGTTGATAATGTTAGTGAGACCATTGTTATAACTAGTTGACAAGGTCATTGGGGGTGGCAGAGAAGTCCAGAGTCAGAGAGGCGATGCAGGAGGAGAGGGAGTCCAGGTTAATGTCCTTTATATTGAGGAGAGAGATGGTACGAGGAGGTTTAGAGTTGGAGAGCTGGAGGGTGACAGCAAGTGACAGGAGGGTGTAGTCTGTTAAACAAGTTTATCTGCAATGCAGTTGGAGGTAGTAAGACCAGAACAGCAAATTAAGTCCAGGGAATAACCTTTTATGTGTGTGGGGAAGTTTGAGAACATATGAAAGCCAAAAATGTCAAGTGTTTAAAGGAAGTCTAGGGGGACACAGAAACTGGAAGGACCTTCCACTTCTTGCAGTGAGGTATCACAAGACCACCTCCACAACATATATATATATATATATATATATATATATATATATATATATATATATATATATATATATATATATATATATATATATATATATATATATATATTTATATATAATAACCACATAGTGTATGTAAATAATAAACACAATATGTGAATTCTAAACATACAAAGTTTGAATATAATGAACACAGAGTATGTGTATGATAGTATGATAAATACATACAGTATGTAGATATTAAACAAACAGAGTATGTTCAAAATTAAGAGTGT
Organism: Labroides dimidiatus; assembly: GCA_030710495.1. Lineage (NCBI taxonomy): Eukaryota > Metazoa > Chordata > Actinopteri > Labriformes > Labridae > Labroides > Labroides dimidiatus. Next base: position 21,778,014 of record CM061162.1, read on the forward strand.
GTCTATAAACAGTAAGCATGTTTAAAATAATCTATGTATATAATAAACAGAGTATGTAAATTAAAAACACAGAATATGTATATCAGAAACACAGTTTATCTTTAAAATAAACAGAGTATGTGTATAACAAACACATTATGTTCGAAATAAACACACAAAGGAAGCATATTTAATAACAGAGTATGTTTAAAATAAAAGGAGTATGTATATAATTAACACACATATAATTAACACATAATAAACAGAGTACACAGAGTATGAATATAATAAACACAGTGTATGCTTAAAATAAACAGTTTGTGTAAACACATATACATATACATATACAGACATATGTGTATTTTAACACATAAAGTTTGTATTGAATAAACACAAAGTATGTTTAAAAGAAACTCAGAGTATGTATATTATTAATACATAGAGTATGTATATCATTGACATAAAGAGTATGTATATAATAAACAGAGTATGTTTTAAAGAAACTCATAGAGTATGCATATTATAAGCACAGAGTATCTTTAAAATAAACAGAGTTGGTGTATAATGAACACAGAGTATCTTCAAAATGAACATAGAGTATGTATATAGTAAACATGTTTGAAATAAACACAAGGTATGTACTGTATATATAACAAACAGAGTATGTTTAAAATTAACATTGAGTGTGTATAGAACAAACATAGAGTTTGTATACAATAAACACATAGAGTATGCTAATAATGAACACAAAGTATGAATATAATTAACACTAAGAGTGTGTGTATATAGTGAACTTTTAACACATTTTTGTGTCTTTTTTTTTTTTTTTTTACAAAGCTCATCTCAAAATGTGTGCCACATTCAGAGACTGATCTCAGCTTGTTTGTGATGAAGTTTTTTGTTTACAGTGAAACAGTTTAGATACCAATAGAGTCAAAAGGCTTTTCCTAGAGGGATATGTTAGACCAGAGACTGGACATGTGAAAACTTTTTCTTTTTTTTTTTGTCAGAAGAAATATTCAGTTTCCTCTCCCAGTGGCTCCACGTAAGCACGCCTCAAGTGCTCCCTCTTGTACATGCACACGCACAAACACACACACACACACACACACACACACACACACACACACACACACACACAAACACACACACACAGGTAGTCACAGTGGGCTGACCTGGCTCTCTTCTCAGTTTCGATTGAGAAGCTGATGAAGAGCTTTTTCCTGTCCTTCACTTTGCTTTTTATTTTTGTTTTAATCATCAGAAATGTCACAGGCCTCTCTAGCGTCCAGCTCCTTTGTGGCAGCAGACTATGTGGTGTTTGCTTTCATGCTTGTGGTGTCGGCTGCTGTCGGGGTCTACTACGCCTGGGCCAGCAGAGGCCAGAGAAACTCCAGAGACTTCCTAACAGGGGGACGAAGCCTGACTGCCCTGCCTGTCTCCCTGTCTCTGACTGCCAGCTTCATGTCAGCAATCACTGTGCTGTCCAACCCAGCTGAGGTATGTATTGGACTCTTTTTAAATCTCTTTAAACACCTTTCAGAGTCTGTAAAGATGTCTCAGAAAAAGTACATGGACTGCAGAACAATTATTGAGGGTGAGTTTTTGTGAATCTTTGTCATGGTTTTCAAGTAACTTAAAGACATTAATGAAGACAATGAGACAAAAATATGTTTTAACTGAAATGCAGTGATATCATGCACATGCATATTACAGTATCATTATATGGCCTGATTAACACCTAATGCAAAATGTGCAAACATAAGAATGAATTCTGTTTTAAATTCTTTTGTCAAAACACAAAAACAACACTTGAATTCACATCCATCCTCTTGAAGGTATACCGCTACGGGGCCAATATTGGATTTTTTGCTCTCTCCTATGTTATGATGGTGTTGGTCACATCTGAAGTCTTTCTTCCAGTCTTCTACAGGCTTGCCAATACCAGCACATATGAGGTTTGTGTGCTTTGGATTTTTAATTCATGTTTCTATCAGTGCTGCACTGCAAACAAGCCATGTAATGTCTCAAACATTTTGTTGAATACTGGAGAAAAAAATATTTTACTGCTGTTTTAATCTGTGCAAATAAATGGTCTGAAGGAAGATATGAAATTATTTTTATTCCTTTAATGCATGCCTTATTTTATGCAGAAGTAGTTGTACTTTCATCTGCACTGACTATAATACCAAATCTAATGTTATCAAAATTAAATGTATCTTCTTTATCATTCTGAACTTATACTTTATGACGTGATTCTGAGTATCTGGAGCTGCGTTTCAACAAAGCAACCCGTCTGCTGGGGACTGTGCTCTTCATCGTCCAGACAGTGAGTAAAAATTCATTCAAAGTGTGATAACAGAGCTTTCATTCTGTGGGTGAAACAGGTTGTGAGAAGAGAGAATGATATAGACATCTGCAGATATTTCAATGTCTGTATCATTCTCTCCGTCTGTCACAGATTCTCTACACTGGAATTGTTATCTATGCTCCAGCTCTTGCTTTAAATCAAGGTCAGTTTCAGTTAACAAATGTCGGAATTTCAGAGGCACTCCCACCTGAAAGCTCTTAAAGCTGCTCAGGCTGCTCTGCTGAGTTTTCTCTCTTTCTGTAAAGACTTCCTCTCTCTGCAGTAACAGGTGTTGATCTGTGGGGTGCAGTTATCTCAACAGGAGTAGTCTGTACATTTTACTGCACAGTGGTATGTAAGAGAGCATGCTTGATGACATTAAATATGATTTGTAAATTTTTAATGCTCAGTAGACTCAATACCCGTTCTTTATCTGCATTGTAATAGGGTGGTCTGAAGGCAGTGGTATGGACAGATGTGATTCAGGTAAGCTTCTAGAGGGGAATACATAACCCGTGATTGGTAGCACATGGCTGTGAGGGATTTAAGACCACATCTATAACTATAGTATGTCAAGGATAACTGCATACTTTCATTGACTGTATATAATGATGGATGAAATGTCTCCTCCTCCTCCTGTAATAAGTAAAGCCAAAATAGCCCCATGATGGGAGATGACATAGTATTATACTGGTGAGGTTGTTAAAGACAGTCTGTGAGGAAGGATGAGGAACTGCTTTGTTAACACAGCTACCAATCATGATGTTACTCCTTTTTATTATTATAATAAATTAAAACTAAACTTTCCTCAGATATGAATATGCAGACATCAGTCAGCATGATAAGAAGTCATTTTATTAGCAGAAATATTATTTGATAAAAATATCTGTGATGTGTATTTTGATTTGACCTGTATTACCTGTTAGCATAAGGGGGGAGGATTTATTGCTCATACTCCAGCCAATCAGTGGGAGGAGCTCGAAACTAAAACAAGGCTTTACTTTCTACTTGAAAACTGTCATGACATCCATCTTTTTTTGTTTGTTTGTTTGTTTGTTTTTACACAATCAATGGTTTGTTGTTGTTAATGATGATTTGTTGTTGCTACTGTCAAAACAGTTCTGGTAGAAAATACCATTCTGTATTTATGGAAAAAAAAAAACAGAAGAAGAAGAAGCTGTTAGCTACCACAGCAGGAAAACGAAGGATAAATCTGGACAAGAAAGGGGAAAGAAGATACAACTGCAAAGGAATACGTTAATTACCAACTATCTTCTTTCAGATTGGTGTCATGCTTGCAGGCTTCATGTCTGTCATAATCAAGTCTGTGATATTACAAGGAGGACTGCTTATCATCATTTCAGACTCACAACAAGGAGGAAGACTCAACTTTTTGGAGTGAGTCAGAGAAATGAATTTTATGCTTAGTAGCAGAGGTAAAGGAGCCACATGTGAGTACTTACAGTTTAGACAAAGACTGGTGTAAATAAGCAACAGTGTTATGCACTTTCTTTATATATATATATATATATATATATATATATATATATATATATATATATATATATATATATATATATATATATATATATATATATATATATATATATATATGATAAAAATATCTGTGATAAAGCCTCTGTTTTCAGTCTCTATCAATGGTGCTGAAACACTCAGGTCTGATTATCTATCACTTTTTATATATGGAACTTGTCTGTTGTGACTGTTGTCTTTAAAAGCATTGCCCAGGTTTGACCTTACATCTAGGTTCTTAGAAGAAACACACCTGATATTTGAACTTTCCTCACTTTTTGTTTCCCTAGCTTTGACCCAAACCCTCTGAGGAGACACACTTTTTGGACCATAACCATTGGGGGAATGTTTGTCTGGGTTAGCATCTATGGGATCAACCAGGCCCAGGTTCAAAGATACATCTCCTGCAAGAGCATCACACATGCCAGACTGTGAGTTTTGTTTAAGTGTTCAAATGTCCACTACAGGTTTTTTGTTCATGCACAATTAAACTCTGTGTAAACATGTTTGTTCTTTTTTTTCAAGAGCCCTGTATATCAACCTGTTGGGACTGTTGACCATCTTGCTGTGCTCAGTGTTAGCAGGAATGTGCCTCTTCTCAGTCTACAAGAACTGTGACCCATGGACAGCTGGACTGGTTTCTGCTCCTGATCAGGTACGGTGGTGAGAGACATAAACAAGAGGATGCCTAACTTTGATGGAGCTGAATAGTTTTGAGACTTCAAAAGTTAATAAAAGTGACATTTTTGATAGATATTTATGAAAATATCAGCAAATATATGTTGTTTTGAGCTATTGAAATGGCTTTTTAATGATTTATTTGACTTGTTTACCGCAAATTATTGAAAGTTTATGAGTTTTGCTAATACAACTAATTAGCAAGGGGGTTAATTAATTTTGAGCACAACTGCTCAGACTACTCCAGTTCCCTCTGATCACAGTAATATGGTGCCACCCTCCCTTTATAGTTGATGCCATATTTGGTGATGGACACTTTCAGAGACAGTCCTGGCCTTCCTGGACTCTTCGTCGCTGCTGTGTACAGTGGATCATTAAGGTAAAGTCCAAAAATAACACCACATGTAAATTATTCAAAAGGTATAACTCACACATCATGAATATAAGGTGCTTTAAGGGAACCTTCTTTATAATGTGTTATCATTATGTTCATACTATCGATGGTTTCAGGTCTGAAGCACTCTATTCATGTTCATATCATTTCAACTACAGCACTGTGTCGTCCAGCATTAATGCACTCGCTGCAGTGACTGCAGAAGACCTCATCACACCACACACCAACATGTCAGAGAAACACAGGTTCTGGACCTCTAAAGGGCTAAGTGAGTGGGTTGCTCTCATGTGCAGTGTTTCAACTACAGTGAGTTTTCTGTCAAACATTATAGAGACAGTGGTGTCAGATTGTTCCCAATTGCTGTCTACAGGTCTTTTATATGGTGTCATATGCATGGGAATGGCTGGCCTTGCGTCTCTCATGGGAGGGATCTTGCAGGTGAAGTAGGCTCAGTTAATGTATGAACTTTATTAGGGCCCGAGCCCAAGAATCGGGGCGAAGGCCCTCTTGAAACCCCTAGGATTATTTTTTTCTTAACTTTGTAACTCCAATTTGCTTGCCTTCTGCTTGTTACACAAATGCAACTAGCCGCAAAAATGTAGCCCCACAAGAAATTTTATGACTGCAGTGTTTTTGTGCCGATATGTGCTCCACAGTGCCCCCTAGCCACTGAAAAGTCAACCAGGCCAGCTGGTTTGAACTACAGGGCTGATTTTCAGTGTGCATAGCCATAATGCCTAGGCAAAAAAAAAAGTCTGTTACGACCATAGGGAATTCTGAACAGGAAGTTCAGAAATTGGAGCTATATGTCCGATTTTGACAATGTATAGGGTATGTATTGATCAAACTTGTCCCAGTTTTTTTCTGATCATGTTGAAAATGTTTTTGTGTATACTAGACACATTGACTATTAAAAGTTATTAAAGGATTTTTTATATCTCAATGGGGTTGGCCAGGGAAGGTCACCAAAGTTGATGTTTTTTGCTGGCTAAGTGAAAATCTTTTTTCCTCCCATATACAATGTTGGATATGGACTTAAATGCACGCACATGTTTAGTGTCACAGCCTGAGTGCTTCTATAGGCTTTTTCCACCTTAAACTACAGCGCCCCCTACTCAACAGGAAGTCATGTCTTCTCCTCTGTGATTAAAAAGTCACAGTTCTACTCTGGACTCATAAAGACATGAGCATGAGCAGATCTTGCTGCACATCCAGCAGCCACTACATGCCCCGACTGGCCCACGTGGGCGAGGGCCCGCTTATCGGCACTTGCAGCTTTGATTTCTGTTTGTATCGAAGCCAGCTGCTGAAGGATGTTAATCACTGTTTATGATATAAAGTTTTATAGGCTTGAGTATAAAGCACTGTATTATGACCCTGTAACTCAAGGAGAATTTCTTTCTTCTTTCAGGCAGCTGTCAGTATACTTGGGGTCATTGGAGGTCCTTTACTTGGCTTGTTTACAATAGGTATTCTCTGTCCATTTGCCAACTCCAAAGTAAGACTATTCCCTTTTTACTGAACTTTTGTGTACTTATAGTAATTTTGAAAGTTCAGGCTTATAACAGAAAACCAACATTTAAAGCTTTTATTACTTTAAAGTCCAAATTTTGACAATTGTTTTATTAGTCTGAGATGAAACAATTATTCTTGTATTAAAATGCATAATCCTTCAAATTAGACACAACACTTTCTCAGTTCATAAACCTCAAAAATTCTATATACAATACAATTTTTAGCTTTTTCAGTTATTCAGTTGTCTTCCAGGGAGCACTGTCCGGTCTTATATCAGGACTGGTTATGTCCCTGTGGGTGTGTATCGGTGCAGTCATGTACCCTCCAACTCCTGAGATGAGACGCCCTCTGCCACTGTCCACTGAGGGTTGTAACTTTACCATCACAGACAATCTCACTCAGACCTCCACTGCTCTGCAAACACTGCTCAGCTCCAACATCTCAGCAACTCCACAGGGCACTGATGGAAAGTATGTTCATGACTGCCTTTTGATTTTGTGCTATATTTAGTTGGCTAGTAGCAGCAAGATACCTAATGTTAGTTCATACTGAGTTTGAATAACAGTGTAGCAAGAAATTCAATACGAGCTAAGGCTACTCCTACTTCTGTGAAGCCTGAAAATATCAGTGCCAGAGAGCCGTAACCCCAACTGTCCTTTAGGGTGGTTCAGTGTAGCGTACCGCAATACACAACCACAAATAACCATGGACTGCATACAGAATGGACAGCATGACTCAACCTTTTACCACTTTACGGTTCTGAAGCCAAAATACCACCATCAGAGGCACCACTATCTTGCAGCCAGTCTATGCAATAGATAATCTGAGTACTGCAGTCAGTCACCAGGGGGAGCAGTTTTTGATCTATACTGCAGTCAGTCACCAGGGGGAGCAGTTTTTGACCTATACTGCAGTCAGTCACCAGGGGGAGCAGTTTTTGATCTATACTGCAGTCAGTCACCAGGGGGAGCAGTTTTTGACCTATACTGCAGTCAGTCACCAGGGGGAGCAGTTTTTGATCTATACTGCAGTCAGTCACCAGGGGGAGCAGTTTTTGACCTATACTGCAGTCAGTCACCAAGGGGAGCAGTTTTTGACCTATACTGCAGTCAGTCACCAGGGGGAGCAGTTTTTGACCTATACTGCAGTCAGTCACCAGGGGGAGCAGTTTTTGATCTATACTGCAGTCAGTCACCAGGGGGAGCAGTTTTTGCGGTGACCTCACTTTGAGACAAGTGAGATGACGTCCATAACCAAATCCCAACATGGACATTAGAACAACACAAAAGAATACAAGAGCCACACAACCATAATATTAATATTGAGTATTAAAAAGAGGCAAAGAAGCAGAGAACAAGAAATGATTTTACATTTGATATCCAATAAGCAGCTTCATCACAGATACCTGTGTACCTGTGAGACTGAAACGTATACTTGAGCAAAAAATTACAAGTTATGATTGCTTTAGTCCAAGTCTAAAATGAAACCTCATTCAAAGCAAAAGTCTTTGTCTCCTTTCCTCAGGTCTCTTCTGGCTGATAACTGGTACTCTCTGTCGTATCTTTACTTCAGTCCTATTGGAACAATAACAGCCATCATTGTGGGGCTATTAATCAGCCTGTTAACTGGTAAATAACATGTATTCCGTTGCATTATTTTAAATTCATGCTTATCAGAAGTGTTGATGTTTGTCATGTGAACATTTATTTCAGGAGGTCGGGATCTAAATTTTGAATCAAGGCATACATTGAGCAAAGAAGACACCGTTTCATATCATTTGGCCAAGATTTTCAGAGACTGGGTTGGTACTGTAGAACGGCAACAACATTATATATGGTCATCTTATAAAGCAGCTGACTGCCTCCTCCTTTATGTTTTTAAGGTAACTGGGAGAACAGGAGGGCTGGACTTGATGAGGCACAGGAAGAGGATATTTGGGAACACTAATCCTACTTTCTGTGATATCGAGCTTGACACAACAAAAAGAACTGTTCTTACATGAGACAAGACTTGTGTTTTGCATCCATTCATTCTCTTTTTGTAGCAAAATAAAATAGACATGTAGAGAGAAATGATATGATAGGATGTCATCTGTTCTTTCAAACTTATTAGATAGCTCAGTTCAAAAGCATCTTCTAGGACTTTGGCTAGAGTTTTATCCTTTCTGTCTAATTTCTTTATACTTTGAAAAGCACCCTGTGAACTTTTTTTCCCTCCCTTCACTTCCTCTATTCTTGTTTTTTCTTCTGTCAGCATGTCAGCCAGCCAAATAAACGGTTACCCTGTTAATCACACATATAATGCTGAGATGTGAGGATATACTTCTTCCTTCCTGTCCTCATAGAAGTAAACAACTACCATCTGTCTTTAACTGCATAGGTTGTGTAGTAGTAGTAGTATTTGATTGTGTAATTTGTCTTTGTCAATAAAGGGAATCTTAAACCTTGAACTCTAGTGTCAAATTAAAAGGCAACATCGGGTCTCCCACTGTATTTATACAGAGGACTGCCTGGTTGAAAATGTTCCTGTGAACAGGTTGTAGAAATCTCTAAATAAAGGGTGGCTCAGAAAAATTCAGAGTGAAATATTTTATGATTACCTGATCAGTTTAAATTTAAATGCAAATTTTCTTCACACAGGTATACACTAGATGTTGGTACATTCCATTCCACATAGAAGCCTTGGTTTATGACATTAGTACTTCCTTTGCTGCCCTGCCTCCTCCTGAGACCTTGTCCACACATACAATTAACACATTCGGAATCTCATGAGTGTCATGATTGGGTATAAAAGGAGCATCCCTGAAAGGCTCAGTTGTTCACATGCAAGGATGGAGCGAGGTTCACCACTTTGTGAACAACTCTGTGAGCAAATAGTCCAACAGTTTAAGAACAATGTTTGTCAATATACAATCGCAAAAACATTTGATGGATTTCATCATCTACAGTCCATAATATCATCAAATGATTCAGAGAATCTGGAGAAATCTCTGCACGTAAGCAGCAAGGCTGAAAACCAACACTGAATGACCGTGACCTTTGACCCCTCAGGGAGCACTGCATTAAAAACCAACATCATTGTGTAAAGGATATTACCACGTGGGCTCAGGAAGACTTCAGAAAACCATTGTCAGTTAACACAGTTCATCACTACATCTACAAGTGACAGTTCAAACTCTACCATGCAGAGACAAAGACATATATCAACAACACCCAGAAACACCACCGGCTTCTCTGGACCCGAGCTCATCTGAGATGGACTGACGCAAAGTGGAAAAGTGTGCTGTGGTCTGACGAGTCCACATTTCAAACTGTTTTTGGAAATCATGGACGTGGTGTCCTCCAGGCCAAAGAGGAAAAGAACAATCTGGATTGTTCTCAGGTCAAAGTCTCAAAGCCAGCATCTGTGATGGTATGGGGGTGTGTTAGTGCCCATGGCATGGCTAACTTGACCATCTGTGAAGGCTCCATTAATGCTGAAAGGTACATACAGGTTTTGGAGCAACATATGCTGCCATCCAAGCCACGTCTTTTTCAGGGACGTCCCTGCTTATTTCAGCAAGACAATGACAAGACACATTCTGCACCTGTTACAACAGCATGGCTTCATAGTAAAAGAGTGCATCAGTGGAGATTTAAAAAAAAATAGGAATAGTGATTATATGAAAGTAAATTTCAGTCCTTTTGGGTATATAGAGTTTTTGTGGGAAAACATCCCATTGTTTTTGTGGAAATAATCCATGTACCATAGTCTGAAATGGCTAAGTGGACTGAAACACATACAAGAGATAATCAGATCACACTGGGCTTTCTCTTATCTTTAAGACTGGAATAATGGTTGCTGGCTACTTATCTGTGTTTATCCAGACTGTGATAATACAAGGAAAAGTATCCACCATCAGTTCAGTTTCAAAACAGGGAGGGAGACTCAACTTTTGGTAGTAAGTGTGTTAAAGAGAGGTAAGTTACCATCTTTAGCCCAATGCCAAATAGAGAATGTATATTTTGTATATTTCATTCTTACAATAAATCACAATTTTAAGGATTGCGTCTAATTTTGGACAGCAAGACAATACTTTCTGGACTAACTTTTTACTGTTAATTCCTCTTTTGCTGGTTAGTTATTTATGGGACTAACAAGGCCCAGATTCAGAGAGACATCTCCTGCAAAAGCATCACTCATGCTAGTGAGACACTTTTTTTTATCATTTGTTCTGATACTTAAATCAATAGTCCAAGAGGGACTTGGACCCCATTGTATGGACCCCAGGAAGACTAGCAACCACTTTGTGAAAGCTAATGGGGATCCAAAAAAAGATTAACAATAGTAAATTCTGCTTTCTGTGACACTTCAGTTAACCTAAAATGTTTTACACATAAAAACAATGGTTTTCCATAAAGTAGTTGTATTTCTATTTCTTCTGTGCTTTTCAGTGACAGGGATGAAACTAAGGTTTTATTTTCTGCTGTTGCATCCTCTTTTTCAATGTATTCATTTTTTTTCAGATTATATTGCACTTGTGGAGTGGCAGATGTAGGTGAGAGGGCTTGTAATCTTAGCAGTTGATGTATAATAGTAGGTTAGTATCTAAGTATAAAGACAACAGAGTAGGAATTTCACAAGTTTTCTTCTTCAGATTTTAATTTGGCCTGGTCTCCACGGCGTTATATTCACTTATCATACATGAGAAATAAACATAGATATTTAGACACCAGCACATCAGTGATATTAGCGAACCCTTACTCAGTCAGGAAGGTAATGTCTGTGATGTGCTCTGAGTCTAACAACCTACTTTTATTGTCTATAATGGTAACAACTAGTCTGTATCACCAACAAAAACAGAAAAGTAGCACCACCCTGGGGCAAAAGTTTGTACTGCAATAGTTTGACAACAAATCAACTGCACTGTATAAATCTTGTTTCATGCCTTTAAGTACTTTTACAGGCTGTGTCAGTACTGCTGCCTCACAGCAAGAAGGTTGCCAGTTAAAGTCCCCATTTAGGTACTAGGTGTGTCTTTCTGTGTGTAATTAGCATGTTCTCTCTGTGAATGTGTGGGTTCTCTCTGGGCACCCTGGCTTCCTCCCACAATCCATTGGTGAGTACAAATTGCCCATAGGTGAGCATGAGCATGAAAGGTTAGCTGGGTGTACCCTGCCTCTCACCCCAAGACAGCTGGAATCAGTTCCAGACACCCACCAATCTGAACAGGATAAGAGGGGTAGAAGATGGGATGATGTACTTTTACACTTCTGCACTGTGCTTCAGTGTTATTTATGTGTTGCAGGGGGTGCATGCTTCCAACAGAGCTAATACACACACACACACACATCTTACCTTAGATCAGAAATAAAATATAAATTTAGTTTACAACAGACAGGAATAAAATCAGTTTTACAGTTTTATTTCTATCATATAGTGCAATGATCTATGTTCATGTACATTCAGTTTTGTGAACACTTACTTATACTGAAATATAAAATACAATGAACATTATCACTTCTTCAGTTTGATGCCTTAGGATATTCACAGTTCATAGCAGACTGGAAGGCTGCAGTAACAGCAATAAAACTTATTCACAATGAATCACTCATTTCAAAGCGGAAATATTCTTCATCTTGATTTACATATTTATCAGGGTACATAAAGAGTTCCCTGTGGGTGGGCCAATATTTTACAGTATTGGTGGTTAAAAAGTTGTGTTTTTATGACACTGGCCCTATAGGTAGAAGTAATGTGCAATGTAAAAAAAAAAAAGAAGCACATTGTAGAACATCATTTGCATTACTTTGCAGCAGATTTGTACACAAGGACCTTCAATTATTATCGCAAGGCATTAGCTGTTTTTTTTTTTTTAAATCAAGGAAAATATGAGGAATTGCAGTGCAACGTGAATGAGACAGAACACATGCTTCATAGAATAAATGAAACTTAAACACATGGACTGTGCCAACAGTCTGTGTGCATTTTGGAGCAGCTGTCCGTGGGTTTATTTTTCTGGATCATAATACCTTTTCTTCATTGCTCGATACTTCCTGAGGAAATACAGAGCCTCTAATTCCTTGATGACAAAATCACCTCGGGCCACCAACTTTTTAATCTTTTCGGGGTCTGTTTCGTCTTTGTTCTTCATGAAGGCTGACTTTAGGCGCTCCCTGAAGTAAGCTGCTCCCTGGGGATACTCACGGCCGAGATACAGCAGCTTTGGAGATTAAGAGACACATCAGCAACGTTTAAAGCTGATGAGGGGTAAAACTTTTAGCGGATGTGTGCTCTGTTTCACTTACAGTTTTGTAAAGTCTTATGACCTCGTCCCTTAAAGGGTTGGCCATGTCAGGAACAGAGCGGCCTCAGCACCTCTGCAAAGATCAGAATGAGGGAGAAATATTTCATTTACATGAATAAAGAAACAGTGAAATAAAATAACGACAAGAATTAATCTAACAGACAGACAACAGCAGAATAAACGTCACAGACAGTGTTGTGAGCGGTCCTTGAATGAGCTAATTTACTCTTCGCGTTTCACATAAAGTATTAATCTCAGACGAAGAGTATTTATCTACACTCATATTTAAAGGATTTTTATCGGGTGGAATTACTCGGGCGGTCCAGTTTGAAGAACAGAGCGAATAAAGAGAGTCTCCTCTTCTTTGTCCTCATAATAACGTGAACCGCTTCAGCGCTACATACTGCCGTAGGCTGTTGTGAGCTGTCGTAAGCTGTCGTAAGATTTTTTTCTTCTTCTTCTTCTTCTTCTTCTTCTTCTTCTTCTTCTTCTTCTTCTTCTTCTTCTTCTTCTTCTTCTTCTTCTGTTTAATGGCGGTTGGCAACCAACTGAAAGGTGCATTACCGCCACCTACCGGACTTGAATGTAGAGCAAGATAGACTTTCAGAGAGAAAAACAAAAATCAGAAACAGAAAATCCAAAATTCTCTCTAACAATGCGTTTCCTTTAAAAACGCCACTATATCACTGTATTTCTCTCATGTCCCCAGAATCTTTAGTAAGGTGAACTCTACCTGTGCTGTCTCAAACTTATCCATTAACTTCCTTCTTTCTCTTTCATAAGCTACACACTCCATATACATGTTTGACAGTCTCTGGCTGCAGTGCTGACATAATCCGGTTGGATGATTTCTAATGATGTGCAAGGTTCTATTCAGTCCAGAGTGCCCTATCCTGAGCTGGGTCATAGCTGCTGCTTCTTTTGGGTTCCTGCCCCCCTTCCTGTTTGCACCCACTTGCCTTTGAATACTACATAAATGTCACCCTGTATCATCCATGTCCCAACACTCTTGCCAGATTTTGTATGCTTTTCCTTTAATGATTGTTTTACTCTCTGCTTTGCTTAAACCAACGTGTATCTCTATTGTCTGCCTTTTGAGTGATTGTTTGGCTAGTATGTCTGCCCCCTCATTTCCTTCTATGCCAACATGGGCATCCCTCCCCATGAAAAGCTTGTAAAGTTTGATTCATTATACGCTCAGCATTCCTGCAATATATCTTTTGTTGGATGTGAATTCTCATGTAGGTTTACCCAGTAGCCTATGTAAGCATAAGTTTTGTTCTCCTGATTTGCAAAGGCATTTCCCCCATTTCGACCTGCATGGCTGCTGTGGGAGAGCTTTTAAAAGCTCTGCTGCATGTCCTCAATGCCCGTGCTTGTTCTGGATCTATTTTTTTTTTTAAAGCCTAAAGGCTAATAGAGAACAGGTGAGGACTGATGTCAAGTTGATTTTTTAAAGATCAATTTTCAATAATTATTTATTTCCACAATACTGTAAGAGCTTCACTAGAACACCCCACTGGTATTCTGCACATTTATACAGTGAAATGCGACTCCATGGTGGTCAATATGTGGATTTTTTTTCCTGTTCAGTTTTAAAATGGTCCACCTTTGTGCTCAGGAGCTGTACCTTAGATGTGCATCTCTGAAGCAATTTTGTATGTTTAGGAGCAGGAAAGCAGCAGCAAGAAGGAGACAGGAAAAGGAGAGGCTGGCACAGGGCTTGAGGTGAGGTCCTAAAATAAAATGAGAGAAAACTTTTACTGTAAGGGTTAAGTTATGCTGTAAACAGAGCTGACAGTGCATGAGCTTATAAACATCCGTAAATCAGTTCTTAAATGTCCTCATTCTGTAGAACAAAAACCCGAACAGATACTTTTTTTTGCTTTTTAAAGTCAAATTCTGATATTGTACATTACTATGTGTAATGTTGTCTGTCGTAAATACAGTGATGCCATGCTGGGACATTAAGAGCCTGAGGCAGGGAGTCACAGTGAGAGAGAGAGAGGAACAGACCAACAGGTAAGAGAGAGTAACATACAGCAGTAGATATTTTATAGGAATTCACAAGAAAAGTGGAAAAGTGGAATTGCTTGCTTGTAGCAAGTGTAGTCTTGTGGTATTATGTGACTATGTCAGGGACAAAGCAGTAAGGCGAGAGACAAAGGAGTTTTCGTTTAAAAAAAAAAAAAAAAAAATCTTTTTTATTTGACCAAGAAAAAAATCATCAAATTGTACAAATCGTATTTATAACTATTAGGCCTATAAACTGAACTTAAGGTGTTAATATAACAAAGAGACCTTACACAATGAAACAATAGGACAACATATGTAGTGGTTTGGCCAAACCAATTGAAACTTAATATAAACTCAACTTAATAAATGTAACCCCCCCCCGACATTAGAGCACTTGGAGTCTCCCAACAAGCTGGCTTCTGCATATGAGCGTTCTCTGCCCTTGGCTACGTCTTTTGCTCCAACCAGGGAGCGCTCTCCCCCAGCAATCAGATAACTCAAAGACAAAGAAAGAATGATAAGTGCAACAGAAATGTGTCTAATCTTGCATTGTAAAAATGTGCGCGCTTAATTTGCTAAATATTCCATCATGCAAAAGCCCACAACACTCTTATAGCAAGCAGGACATTCACTTAAAACTGGCCACCAACTAGTTGCTCACTTACATCAACCAGGACCTTGCCAAAGTCCAAATTCATGACTCAGACATTAAATTCCTTAAAAAGTAATACCACACACATAAGGGACCAAAGCCAAAGCTGCAATGTATTCTTGAATTTCTAGCTCAAAGGTACAGGTTTGAATCAGAAGATTTATGACCTCTAACTCTTACCATTAAATGGTAAATGGAGCAGTACTTATATAGCACTTTTCTAGTCTGTCTGACCACTCAAAGCTCGAGCTTTACACTCATTCACCCATCCACACCACATTCACACACTGATGGGAGGAGGAAGCTGAAACCATCAGTTTTTTTTTTTAACACATTCATACCCATCCACACACTACTGAACAACAGTGGGAGCAATTTGGGGTTCAGTGTCTTGCTCAAGGACACTTGGACATGTGACTGCAGGAGCTGGGAATCGAACCCTCAACCTTCCGATTAAGAGACGACAACTCTACCACTGGTCCACTGGTCCCTAAAACCAATAAAAACAACAAAAGAAGCTTTTCATATAGAGAGGAGAGACGATCAGCGATGATAAGTCTGGGAAAAAAGACGGGGATAAAAGAATGGCTCCAGAATATTTTCTATTTAGTATGAATATTTATTTAAAAAGCCATACCTCAATACAGAAATAGTCATCTATGTATTATCAGACAATCAGTATTTCGACCATGCTTTCTCTGATTATAAAGTTTCAAAAAAGTACAAGATTTATTTTCCGTAACTTGTGCACATAAAATACACTAGAAAGCAGTTAAAAACACTGGCACAGAATAAAAACAAGCACATAAAATACAAGTATTTAAACAATGTATTTATATTAAGAAGGCATCACACATTTCAAATATATAAGTGAAATTTTTAAGGCCATTTGTACAGTTAATTTTCAAAAAGATAATTATATTTCAAAAACAGTTTTTAACTGAAGGAACCAGTGTATCCTTCATAAAACTGCACATGCATTGTTTGGATAGCTTTAGTAAACAAAGACTTCTGTGTCTGAACACCTCACATGGTTGATCAAAACACTCATTTAAATTTACCTCACAGGCACACACAAACTCTCACACAGGCAAAGTATATGTACGCTGTAGTAAGACATGCATGCCCACACACACAGTCATGAAACACACTCCCTCACTTCACACTTTGTGGAGCTCTGCAGTTAGTTGGCCTTTGCACTGTGATCAAGTAATCACATAAACTATTTATATATTAAGCACCAAGAGCTAGAAAAAGTAAAATAATTATTAATGGTAAAAATGATCATGTTTATATGTGGGCATGTACAGAAAAAGTCAACAGAACAATGTTGAAACTTAAGCACTGATTCAGTTCAATGATTGGTCAGAAAAATGTTCATTTGAAATCATATGTGGTCTGCATCCCTCTTTATAAAGACACCAGAAGTTCATCAGTTGTAAGTAATGTCATTTATAAAACTAATTAATATGTTCACAAAAATGATTTGACTAATTTATGTATGTGAAGTTGCCGATCATTTCCAAATCATTAAATGATTATCATAGAGTGTGAGTGTAAGTAAAAGTAAAGTGAAAGTAAAGCAGTAAATATGGAATAGTACTTTTGCTTGAAATGCTCATCCCTTGTATGTATCTAATACACTGAAGATAAAAGTTAACTGATCACTTTGACTTTAGACAGAAACTGCTGTGTTGCTGATGTTGCATGAACTCTCCTCAATTTGTGAAACCGACATTCCAATGCTCATGGTAATTACATTGATTTAAGTGGAGTAGAAACAACAGGTCAGCAGAAGGTTTGAGAAGTTAAGAGACCTTGGTGCAGCCGTGCTTTGCTCAGTAAAGCAGATTATGTAAAGATATGTGTATTTTTTCATCTTTTTGAGATGCATTAACAGGTCAGGGTGAGTAATAACATGCAATTAATTCAGGTTATGGACCAGAATTTTTTTGAATGTGTTTAGGGGATCATTAAAAAATGAACACATCATATTTGCCTTCACAAATCTGAATCTTTATATTTTAGATAAATGCTTGTCTAAGCACTACTTAGATTAAGAGTACTTTGGACTGTTGTTTTTTTTGTTGTTGTTGTTGTTGTTTATTGTTCTTTTGGGGCAGTTTTGCCTCTCATAGACAACTGAAGTGAGAAAGGGACTGTGGGAAGATGTGCAGCCAGTGGTTGAGGGAGCTAAACTGGAGTGATCAGTGCAGCCAAGAGGACTACAGCCCTCATGGCACAGGGTGCTACCTTAAACTGCCAGGCCAGCGGTGACCCAGGATACTTTCCAATATTACCACAATAAAAATACAAAGAGATTTAAAACACACTTCAATATACTTTCATTCTTTTGTAACAATTATGTTGTTTTCTTGTTGTTTACAGAATTTCTCAGTGGCTTTGATTCATTTCTCTGATCAGAATTAAACCTCCACAACACTGAGTCATCTGTGCACATCACAATATCAGTCTCTCATTCCTTACAACAAATTACAAATGCTTTTGGACATGAATCAGCTTCTTTCATACAGTTCTCTGCTGTTTTATATCTTTTGTTTATGTCCTGTCTGTCAAAATGAACTGTATTATGAACTGTATTATGAACCCTGAAGAGTAATTCCCTGTAAGACTAGAGAATAGAACAGAATATACTTTCTTAAACCCGAAGGGAAATTAAGGATTAATAATAGAAATAATAATAACAATTAATTAGAACTATTAGAACTATAACTATTAGAACCAATAGTCCTCATTTCATTGTTTGACTCATTACAAACAAAAATGTTGAACTTGTTATCAAAATCTGTCAGGTGATTTGTTACATCTCTTGATCATTTTTTTTTCCTGAAAATTTCTCCTAAAATAAAAATTTTCTCTGAGGTGAACCTCATCTTTCACTGAGGAGGAGGGGTCTATGAAGCATTAGTTTCAACCAATGATATGCCACCAAACCATCCTGAACCGAGCAGGACACAGTGTACCATTTTTACAATACTGTCACACAGAAACGGAAGGTCAGCGTGGGGGAAGAGGGGGGACGATGGGGGGAGGAAGGGGACAAAACAGGGGAAGAGGAAGACGAGGCTGAGTACATTTCTGATGAAATTAGGTTTACAATTTCAGACCATGTTGTCAATCACAGCCTCGCAATGTCTAAGGCTGGTTGAGTTGGTAGAAACTGTGAATTAAATGATTCAAACCTCTCATCTGGAAAGCAGGTGTGTATAAACGACAGTAATTCAGCACCAAATAACCTTCGCTGTGCTGCTGTCATTGTGTCATACATGAAGTCTACAGCAGGGCAAGAACATGTCACTTTTACATTTAGACTCACAGATTTACTGTACTGTAGTTTACAGTAGTGTTACAGTACAGATTGTCCATATTTACAGTGTTACTGTACTGCAGCATTTTACGTCTGAAGCACTGTTATTGTACACTACAGTCATATGGGTTAATGCAGTCTATCTCATGTTTACTGAACATTACTGTCATTTTACTCTGCACCACACAGGATTGAGACGACCTCACAGAGGTGGAAGTGGGATCCTTTTTACTCCACAACAAGAGGAAACCTTTTCTGCAATGGTGACTGCAAACAGTGCCATCAGGTTGAGAGAAATACAACTTTTTAAGCATTTTCACCAAGATCTGACTTTTTTTAACATTTGAAAACACTTACAGAGTAAACTGTCATTCGACTATCTTATGGTTTGTGTGAGAAATGCACCAAAGCCACTGACAAAAACTGTAAATACGTGAATGTTCCTGTATTTCCACTTTTTGTAAGACAACATTTGCAATGAAACCCACATTTGACATTACCACTCATCATTCAAAAACACAAAGTAATTTAGACATTGAACAGTCTGTACCAACTCTTCTAATTCTAGTTCTAATTAATCTGTTGGCATAATAAAAAGAAAAACAAACATTAATATTTAATCTTAAGTGTTGTCTTGTTGGAACAGCAATCACACAAATCATCCTTTTATGAATAATTGAAACATACAAATTTTCACTGAAAAAACAAAATAAAATTTAAGAAGGCTACACAAAGCTTAAGATACAATAATGTGACAAAAAAATAAAAACAACAAAAAACAAAAGACAGCAAAATGCTGTTTTTCTCTTCATTTTTGAACACTGGGCTCTTTGTTCAAACAGAAATTTGACAGCACAGGTGCTGTCTCATTTAACAGATGATACAGGAACCACCCAAAGCAGAAGGTGAAAGGAAGAGAGGGAAAGAAAAAAGAAAGAGAGAGGAAGAGGGAGAGAGAGAGAGAGAAAGAGAGAGAGAGCGAGAGGTTGTTTCCATTTAGAAGGTAACCAAATGCTACGTAAATGGATAAAATGCTGGAACTAACTTACAATACTAACTAATTCTTTTACATTTTTTTTTACTTTACTAGAGTAAATAAACTATTTTCTGTGCTCTTCAAACAAGTATTTGGTCACAGATCATGAGTGTACAGTATAATCCTTCAAAGCTTGTAACCTTATAGCAGCTGTTGAAAGGCTGTAAATTGGTACAGCAGTGTTACTGTGTGAGTTTAAAAGGATGGCCACAATGCAATCTAATCTAATATCTGAGGCTGAGAAAGCACTACATGTCAGAAATATTCATTCTTTCATAAAGTGATTTTCATCTGTTTAAGCCAAATATGTCAACTGACCTAAGAAAAAAGAATTTGCTATATTCTCTGTAGGGTATTATCAGAAACGTCTCTTTTGGTGAGGAAAAAGAAAAATCAAGTGATAATGGCATAAAAGAAGGCTCAGAGAGATTGAAAGTGAGCGTGAAACAGGGAGCCTGGAGCTGGTAGACAGAATAGGCAGATTTCTCAGGCCTGAAAACAGCACAGAGAGTGTGTGAGGCAGAAATTTATTCAGACTGAGACGCCCACACACTGATGGGTAGAAGAGGTAGTGCAGGCCCACTGTTTGCATGCACATGACTGAGGCTACACTCGTGCAAAAGGTAAATACAAAGACTAGAATATAGAACTGTACAGTATGGTACAGAAGGACTACCAGGACCTGCACTGTTACCTGACACACCTTCCAGGAGAGAGAGAGAGAGAGAGGGAGAGAGAGAGAGAGAGACAGAAAGAAAGGGAGAGAGAGAACATTACAAGCTTCAGTTAGAAATCACATGGATATAAAAAGTATCACCAATAAAAATCCTTGATGTGGTTATCTGTAAACACAAGTGAGCTGCAAAGATAAAGAGAACGACTGAGAAAAAAGGAGAGAAGAAGTTACAAAAGTTCAGTTATTTACAGGAAAAAAGGACGATTTCAGATCAAGTTGTTCCTTTAATTTGTCTGGAGACATTCTCTTTCATGTTTTTCCACAACTGTCTCTCATTTCTTCTTCCTTTCCTTTTTCTGACTTTTTCTCTCTCTTTAGACTAAAGAAAAGGCCTTAAACTCTCCAAAGCCCACCTCGGTTTTTAAGGCCGAAAAACACAGAAAGTAAAAGGAATACATGACGGTGGAATTAAACAGACTGATTTTCTTTTCCTACATTCAAACACAGTCCTGTCTGCCTCTGAACACAGCCTCTTTGACACAGGACAGATCACCATGATACTTGGTGAGAAGGCTTGTCGAGAAGCTTTGGGAATATGGAAGTATTTTCTGCATTAAGTCTGGCGAACCCCGGACTGTCACACCTCTGGCCCCCTGGAACCTCATATCTGGGTCTGTAGGGGTTGACCTGGCGGTGTGTAGGGAGGCGGTGCTGGGGATGGCTTGATCCCCCGTGTCCTCATGTAGGATAGAAACTGGTCAGGAATCTCAGCCAGGACGTCTTTGGCAAGCCGTGCCATGCTTAGGATGTGGTTCCCTGTTCGGTCAACGTAGTCCCTGAATGGGACAAACTAAAAGAGAAAGAAAGGAATTAAATTAAATTACATTTTTAGGCTGGTTTTATGATGAAACTCAAAAGTATGGTTGCATTTCAGCCTCTTGTTTACACACAAACAATGATTGAGCCAATCCAAAATAGAAACTTTTGGAAACACCCTCCAAAATGGAATTATTCAGAGACACCGTGGCCACTGTTGGCGTGTACACAGCAAGCAGGAGTTTTAAGTGAAAATGTCGACGTAGGAGGACGTGGAGGACTGTGTTGTTCTTGTTCTGCTGAATCTGCTGAATGCCTTTAACAAAATGTGTATCTGTTGCTCTATTGTACTCAGATAAGACTCAGTCAGTATAAAAACCAACTGGCCAACTGCACCGTCTGCACCCGCCCAGGACTCGGCTCAGGACCATGGGCGACAGGGCCTTCGAGGCTGCTGCTCCCCGTCTTTGGAACGCCCTCCCCGACCACCTCAGGGCTCCACAGACGGTGGACTTTTTAAAAAAAGGACTAAAAACCTTTTTATTTCGTATTGCTTATCCAGATCAATTTTGTTGTTTTACTGACTCCTTTTACTTGCTTTTATTGTCTTAATCACTGTTTTTATTCTTAATCACTGTTTTTATCTTAATCACTCTTTTTAATGTTTTCATGACTGTGCACTTTGAGATTTGTTTGCAAATGTAAAGTGCGTTATAAATAAAATCCATTATTATTATTATTAAAACCATCTCAAGACTGGTTCCCGGCTCATGGTATGAATCCTCTTGCTCTAATTAAACACCAGTGTTCTGTAATTGGAAGTCAGTAATGTGCCACAAATAACCTGGAGAGGCGTGACTGGGAGGAATAGGCTGCCTGATCTGAACCTGAGCGGTGTTCAGTGGTTGAAATTTTGTGCTAATCCCAATTTGTCAATAACTAACACCATGTTCAAACATTAGACTGTATAATTAATTGAAGTAGTCTCCGCGATGTCACCCATCTGTTTCTGAAACAGACTAATGAAGCCAAACGGCCGGCGTGGCCATATTAGAAATGAGGCAGGCTGTGAATCTCCACAGTAACAGCCATAGGACGCTCCACAGTCACCTGATCTGAGCTGTGCCTCTGATTGGATGAACTGATGATCTTAATATTGTTGAATCTGCTGAGTTAGTACAAAAATTAACCCCCCGTACAGTGCGTGCTGTTAGTGAAATTAGCGATTCAGGCAGGAGACATTTTTGTATCAGGCTGTAAATGTGCTTATTTTAGTCATGAAAACGGCTTTTTATGGCTTGGTGTGTACGTGACTTCCGGTACTCCTGGAGCCAGTCTCAAGCAAACACTCGAGGAACAGCAGACTTTAGCATTTCCGCATTGTCTCATATTTTCAGACTGGAGGTTGCCACTTGGTTCGAACATAAGGGCGTCCATAAGTGCACTCGGCACCGGGACACCCTAGGTCGCAGATCTATGATAGACTTTGTGGTCGTATCGGCTGATCTGCGGCCATGTGTTCTGGACACTCGGGTGAAGAGATGAGCTGCGTTGTCAACTGACCACCACCTGGTGGTGAGTTGGATCAGATGGGGGTGGGGTGGGGGGGTGCTGGACAGACCTGGCAGACCTAAACTATCCGTGAGGGTTTGCTGGGAACATCTGGCTGAGGACCCTGTCAGGATGGTCTTCAACTCCCATCCCCGGCAGAGCTTTGACTGTGTTCCCGGGTTGGCCGGGGACGTGGAATCCAAATGGACCATGTTCAGCAGTGCCATTGCTGAAGCGGCTGTCTGGAGTTGTGGACGCAAAGTGACTGGTGCTTGTCACGGCGGTAATCCCCGAAACTTGGGCATGGGAAAATTTCGGCAAGGCCATGGAACAAGACTACCAATCGGCCTTGAGGAAATTAAGTATCTGGGGGTCCTGTTCATCTGTTCATGAATGAGGGGAAAAGGGAGCGTGAGATTGACAGATGGATCGGAGCGGCGTCTGCAGTGATGCGGACGCTATACCGGCGTGTTGTGGTGAAGAGAGAGCTGAGCCAGAAGGCAAGGCTCTCAATTTACTGGTCAATCTATGTTCCAACCCTCACCTATGGTCATGAGCTGTGGGTCGTGACCGAAAGGACAAGATCACGAATACAAGAGGGTGAAATAAGCTTCCTCTGCAGGGTGTCTGGGCTTAGCCTCAGAGATAGGGTTCGAAGCACAGACATCAGGGAGAGGCTCGGAGTAGAGCCGCTGCTCCTTTGCATCGAGAGGAGTCAGATGAGGTGGCTCGGGCATCTAGTGAGGATGCATCCCTGGGGAGGTATTCCGGGCATGCCCAGCTGGGAGGAGACATGGGGTAGACCCAGGACACGATGAAGAGATTTTATCTCTCGGCTGGCCTGGGAACACCCACTTCCACCAGAGGAGCTGGTGGAAGTAGCCGGGGACAGGGGCCTCTGGTCTTTGCTGATGCTGCCCCCGCAACCCAGACCCAGACAAGCAGTAGAAGATGGATGGATGGATGGATGGATGG
This sequence comes from Labroides dimidiatus, assembly GCA_030710495.1. Taxonomy (NCBI): domain Eukaryota; kingdom Metazoa; phylum Chordata; class Actinopteri; order Labriformes; family Labridae; genus Labroides; species Labroides dimidiatus. The sequence goes on from CM061162.1 coordinate 21,801,799, forward strand.
ATGGATGGATGGATGGATAGATGGATGGATGGATGGATGGATAATATGCCACAAACCTTCCAAAGCTGAATGTCTATGAGAGGGTATAAATCATAACTACTTGATCAAATTAATGAACTTCTGTCATGTAAAAATCCCAAGATCGTGTAAAAGGCCAATTTGTGCTGAACAATTCTTGCTGCAAAGTGTAAACTGCAACATGTCTCTCAGATTATTAAACTGCAGATAATGAGCACCTGCAGGCAGAAGTTTCTCCAAAACTGAAAACTCTGTGTGTGTGTGTGTGTGTGTGTGTGTGTGTGTGTGTGTGTGTGTGTGTGTGTGTGTGTGTGTGTGTGTACTTCAGCTCATTAAAATCCAACTTAAAATAGTGGCTCCAGTGACAGCATACACAGTGAGAGAGGGTGTAAGAGAGCTCACACAGCGTAAAGGTCATGAGAGAACAAAACAAACCATCAAAAATAAGCACAAATCTACAATGTGTACAGCAAGTATACTAATTTTTTTTAAATTCATTTTAAAAATGTCCTTAAAAAGTGGATAACTCTCAGGCTGTAGACTAATGAAGAACTTTATTCCTCATTGAACTATTTTGCATGTTTTATAAGTTCACTGTATGTGTGTCCGTTTCCAGCCAGTGAGGACTGTCTGATTTACGACAGATGCCTCTGAAACGGTAAGCCAACACTTCTCTTTAGGTTTTTGAATTATAAATCAGGCTGGGATTAAGAGCCAGTGTCTACTAATTCAGTTCAGGTAGAAATATACAGTGGAGCTGTTATTCAAGGGCTAAATATCTGACAGATCAGTCTATATCTCCATGCTGACTCTGTTTTTGTACCTTGAATGATTACATACTGTTACTTTCTAAAATGTGTTTTAAGGGTGTTTAATTTTAGGGTCCGACTGCAGGTGCTATGAAGGCCCTCTTGTTAATTTTCTTATTTTGGGTTTTGTTTGCTTAACCTATGTGATTTGAAAGACCACTGTTTATTCAAGTACCCAATACTTATTAACTTATTAAACATATTGATTAAAAAAAAACAAAAAAACAATGAATTGACCAAAAAGGGCTAGTTACCACAACTGCACTTTTTGTAGTTTTTGCTGTTATACTTACAGAATAAGTCTGATTATGAAAAATCAAATGGTTGAGAGGTAAAATTGCAGAAGTAATTTGTTTTATTTCAACCTGGCCTACATGAGCAAATAAAAAAAATGTCATCAACAGTTTCAAAGTGTGTACCTGAACAATGTCTCTTTCAGCACATCTTCCCCTGGATGAAATTCTGACTTCATCTCCATCTAACTCAACCATGGCTGAGGAAAATGGACACAAAATAAAAACAGTCACATTATTTCTTGCTTTTGCTTAAATCTGAATGAGACACAGAGTGCCAAATGAATCATATATACTGTAAATCCCCCAATAAAATGTTAAGCTCATCCTTCCTAAAATACCATTCACACATAAGTATCATCCACAGTTCAAGATTGTTGTCTTACCATCAAACTCTGCAGGCCCAACCCCCACTATGATGATGGACATTGGCAGAGAGGAGGCCTGTAAAAGAGAAGAGACAAAACAACATTTGCTTGACTTTTTCATGATGAAATGGTATGCATGTTGTTATAAATAGTAATAGTGTGTCAGCTTCATATTAACATACATTTTCCAACATATATGATTTGTGGTACAAACTAAATGTTCAAGTTTGTCTCATGGTTTTAAGGTATTTTATGCCAGCCCCTGCAGGGACAACAGAGTAAAAAAGTTTGCTTTTTTTGTGGCTTATAAACAAACAAAGGGCAGCAGTGTGGTTTTTAGGTAACTGGTCGATTTTCTAAGAATAAATGAGCCCCTGTAATGGATGGATCCGATAAGCTACACCCAAAAAACTGTCGGCATAATTTTACATTTTATACTTCATTTTCTCTTAGTGACCTAAAATTAGTTGTGATAATATGTGACACAGGTTTTTCCCTTTAACCCTCCTGTTATGTTCCTTTTTCAGGTACAGCAATAATGTTCACGTGTCAATTTGACCTGGTGCATGTTTATTTAACCAAAAGATCCAAAAAACAAAAAAAGATCCATAAAAGCATTATTGATATTTAATTTCCAGCTCCATTTCTAACAATTCTATCAGTATTTAGTGAAATAGTGTTCCTTACCTCTCACAGGCAATAGTTCATTTAAAATAACTTTTTCGTTTTTCCTACAGAAAATACATGTTCAAACCTATTTTAATGTTTCACCACTTTAAAACCAACACTTATAACACAATTTTTTTATGTAACATTGAAACATAACATTTAAATTTTTGTTTTACATACATGCACTGTTTCTGGGTGGGCCAGAAAGATTTATCCAACATATACCTCTACTGTGTTTGCTTTGTCTTACTTTTGTCCCAGAAGCTTCAAATTTTGCATAGATTCTCTTATCTCTTATATCTTTTAATGTGCCTGAGTTCATTTGTCTGTTCCTAAGAGTGTTGAGTATAGTATCGAAGGGTAAATGCGACCAGATTGTGGCCCTGAAGGAGGCCCGTTTCACAACAACACTAATCATGAAAAAGGTGAATGTTTGTGGTATACGGTCTAAAACAGTGGTCCCCAAACTACGGCCTGCGGGTTGGATACGGCCCGCCTCCACATTTGGCCCGGTCCCCTGAACAATACCAGAGACGCATTATGATTTTTTTTTCGGTGCCAAGTTTCGGTACCCAAAGTGTTAATAATGCCGCCGGTGATTCGCTGTAATGTTACGTGGTTGTGGTATACAGGAAGGTGTTGCCAAATTAGCGTCTCTGTGACTTTCATATCCCTCTAGTGACTTTTTTTCTTCTAAAAAGCGACAAATCCATTGATTTCTCTGTCGTTTTGGGACGGAGTGAAAGCATGTTTTGATATTCGGCCGCTGCATCTCAACGAGCAGCGGGCGCAAACAGACTCCTCCCCTCACAGCAGACCCTCCAAGCTGCAGCCAGAGCGGATGACTGTGTGCAAATGAATTGCGCTAATGTTTGTTTTTATTTGATCACAAAAAAACAAGAATGGACAGAAGAAAGTTCATTAATAGTTATTAACACATTTACAATGTACTCAGTATAAAATGACCTGTCCTGTGCCTGTTATTTTGCACTGACAAACATTTATTTTTATGTATGAAAACTGCTAAGAGTAGAAAATTACATGTAGATGGAAAATAAAACTCAAGATTTGTACCATAACATGTAATGAAGGTTTCTTTTTGTTAGAACTGAAATAAAAATTGCTATAGAAAAAAGTATTGTTCAGGAACTGGTATCAAAGTGAAGGTATAGGTATCGCTACAGATATCAAGATTTTTTAAGTAATACCCAGCCCTACATAGAACGTGACATTCTATTTCACCCTTCTGCAGTCTGTGCCCCTGTCAGAGTTATTTATTCCAGTAAAAGTGTTATTATTTAAACTGTTCCCAGATCTTTAGCATTCCCTGTGTCACTAAGTTGTTGGTCAGAAGCTGTTTTTTCAATGGTAGTGGGGCACAGACAAGGGAACTCAATTTTATCGGGTTATAGGAGTAATTTTCCATAAGTGCCCATAGTGGCATATTTTCATCCTCAAGAGCTCCAACCCAAAAAATAATCTTGGAGATGTTAGCAGCCCAATAGTAGTGCATGTTGTTTGGCAAGGCCACCCTCCCTCCTCTCTCTGTCTTTCTAGGAACTCCTTCCTTATACGAGGTATCTTCTTGTTCCAAATGTACATTGATGTGCACTTGTCTAGTTCTTTAAAAAAGGATTTAGTAATGAATATTGGAACAGTTTGAAACAAAAACAGAAACTTTGGCATAATCACCATTTTAACAAAATTTATCCTCCCTGCCAACAACAGAGGTAGAGAGGACCAACATTCCATGTGCTTTTTTGCTTGCACAAGGGCCGTCTTGAAATTAAATTCAAAGAGATCACTGTACTTTTTTGTTACAGATACCCATATAGATAAATTTATCTCTATATACTGTGAACGGCCAGTTAATAAATGACATTTGACATGCTTTATTGTTAACAGGAAAAATTATACTTTTTGTCGCATTAATTTTGTAACCAGATATCATTCCAAACTCTCTTATGATTTTCATTGTGTTTGGAATGGAGTTGTGTGGGTCAGACAGAAAGAGGAGTAGGTCATCTGCATATAGTGAAAGTTTGTGTATTTGTCCTGCTCTTGTTATCCCCATCAATCCATTATCATTTCTTAGTGTAATTGCAAGGGGCTCAATGGCGACATTAAACAGCAGAGGAGATAATGGGCAGCCTTGTTTAGTCCCTCTGAATAATGGAAAATATACAGACATAATATTGTTTGTACGGACTGAGGCCTGTGGGTTTTTATAATGTCAATCCACAGACAAAAATGATGGACCAAAGCCAAAATTCTTAAGAGCAGAAGGTAGATATTTATGTTCAATCCTGTCGAATGATTTGTGCGCATCCAAGGATATAATGACCTCTGGACTAAGATTTACGCTTGGAAGGTATATGACTTTAAACACATGACGAAGATTACTGTAGAGTCGTCTAGTTTTCATAAATCCTGTTTGGTCGGGATGTACAAGTTTATTCAGTACCTTCTCCAGTCCATCCGCTAGAACTTTAGTTAGAATTTTATAATCACAGCAGAGTAAGCTGACAGGGCGGTAGGACTCACAGTTCAGCGGGTCTTTACCTCTCTTAAGGAGCACTGAAATAGTAGCCTGTGTCATTGTAGGAGTTAGAGACTTAACTGAATATTTCTGTGTATACTCTACAAAGAAAAGGAAGCAGCTTTTCTGAGAACTTTTGATAAAACTCGACCGGGAACCCATCAGGACCCGGTGCTTCACCTGATTTCATTCTCTTAACTGCTTGCTCGACCTCAGTTAATTGTATATCACCTTCTGTCTTATTTCTGTCTTCTTCTGACAATGTTGGAAGCTGTACCCCCTTGAAGAAATCCTCAATAGAATCCTGATCACATTGTTCTGAAGTGTATAGCTCTTGATAGAATGATTTAAACTGCTTATTTATACCCCCCTGGTCTGTAATGATGTTGCCCCCCTGATCCCTAATTTCAGATATGTAGCTTGCTGCAGCCATTTGTTTTAACTGGTGACTCAACATCTTACCAGCTCTTTCAATATATTCATAGCACTGTTGTCGGGATTTCATGTACATATCTATGGCCTATTCATTCATCAGGAGCTCATGTTCTGCCTGGAGTACAGCTCTCTCCATCCAAAGATCCTCAGAAGCAATGTTCCCTCTAAGCTGTGCGCTTGCGCAATCACGCACTGCCCCTGCGACATCCACCCACCAAGCCAAAGTAAAAAAGAAATGCAGTTCTTTCAAGATGGAATGGCTCTCTCAGAGTATGTGCGATCAGGAGAACAAGAGATGAAACTGGGTGAGATTTTTTCTTTTTCGAGTGAGAAAGGGCTGCTATGCAAAACATGCTGCGAAGCCAAAGTAGCAAGCCAGTTTTCGGAGGGAAAGGTGTGGACTGAATGGAAGTTGGACTACCTCAAGCGTCACGTTCAGCAGAAAAGTCATTTAAATGCAGTTGGAATTATACGAAGACGAAGGATAGGAATGGGGATCAGTACATTGTTGCAGGAGAGCACGGAAGATCGAGAGAAGCGAAAAGAGCTGTCACACAAAAAGAAATTCCGACCACGAGCAAGTTAAAGTTCTCATCGACAACATTCTACAGTGTAGATAAAGTCTACAACCACTGGAGAAGTAAGAAGGACAGACGGGAGGTGAAGTTTAAGTCCCAGATCAGATTTGTGCTTATTCTTGTATCATTTATTAAGAATTTTCACATATTGTTATAAATAATTAAATGCTGTTATTAGATTTATGAGTAGTAGAAATGCTAATAAAAACTGTGTAATTATATTATTATTATTTACAGAAAAAGAGATACAGGAATTTACACTGTACCACATGCTTGTGCTACAGCACACATCTCATTGAGCAAAATGTGAATAAAATTTGATCTCTGAAAGGTGTAAATTTCTCAATTCTTCCAGAGCAGAACACTAACCCAGACCAGAGGAGGTAACTAACCCAGACCAGAGGAGGTAACTAACCCAGACCAGAGGAGGTAACTAACCCAGACCAGAGGAGGTAACTAACCCAGACCAGAGGAGGTAACTAACCCAGACCAGAGGAGGTAACTAACCCAGACCAGAGGAGGTAACTAACCCAGACCAGAGCAGGACCCTCATCCAGACCAGAGCAGGGCCTCCACCCAGTTCAGAGCAGGACTCTCAGCCAGAACAGAGAAGGACCCTCACTTTTACATAAAACATCCTACACACATCTTTTGAAACAATTTTTTTGGTCTGTTTCATTGTAAGTGGGCAAAATCACAAATATTAAAAGTAATCTAATGTAAATTACTGCTGTAATTTGATTCTTTTAATTAGCCATGTATGATCTTAGTGTTTGGACAGGTGTGATACTAGTTTGACCACAGCGCATACATCTGATGTTGCTCATAGTGGTCCAAGGAATTCTCAGTGAGTTTGTGTGTATGCTCAGATGTGAAAAATTAGGGGGAACATTGCTCAGAAGCCCATCCTGCTTGATTTTGATCAATATTCTTAAGTCTATCACTGATATCTGATAAACGTTGACACTTTCTTTTACGATCACTGGCAGTGTAGGAAATAATCTGTCCACTTATATAGGCTTTAAAAGAGTCCCATAATATGCTGTATCTTATGTCTGGGGAGCTATTGGTTTCAATAAAAAAAAACAATTTGTGAATTGATAAATTCTACAAACTTCTCATCTGATAAAAGTCTTGTATTAAAACACCAACTTCGTTGGGGAGGAGCAAAATCTGGGAATCAGAGGTGTAGTACAACAGGGCAGTGGTCAGAAATCACTACACTTTTGTGTTCTATAAGAGTTAACAGAGAAGAAGTCGACTGTCTAACAGGAAGTAATCTATCCTAGAGAATGACTTATGTGGTGGCGAAAAGAATGAAAACTGCTTTAACTTTGGATGTTTAAACCTCCAAGGATCAATCAGTCCATAGCTCTGAATGAATGAATTAACACATTGAGCAGAACTACTCAGTGATCCACCTGAAACAGTACTTGGGTTTGATCTATCTAATGTGGGATGGAGAACACAGCCACAGATTGTGGGCATCCAGGCCTGGTAGATGTAATATTACATCTCTAAAAAACTGTGCATTATCCCCATTCGGGGCATAAATATTAGCCAGTACTACAGGCATACTGTACAAAGTTCCCTGAACTATTATATACCTTCCCTCTTTGTCGGGTAAAATGTTGACTACCTTAAACTGCACATTCTTATGTAGCAAAATAGCCATGCCCCTGGCTTTGCAATTAAAATCAGAGTGAAATATCGGAGTAAACCCTGATCTTTTCATTCTATTCTGGTCATTTTTTAACAGATGTGTTTCCTGCAAATACACCATACTACTCTTTAGTTCACTTAAGTGTAGGAATACCTTGTTACGTTTTATTGGATGGTTAAGTCCACGTACATTCCAACTCACTATTTTAATTCCGGCTTTGGCTGCGCCTTTACGACTTGAAGTCATACGGTAAAATTATGAAAATATGTCACCATCAAGCCCCACTTATGAATCATTAGAACAGAAATTTGTGTAGTACAATCCAGTCACCCATGAAACAAATTTCTACATTTCCCTGTATCCTCCTCGTTTTTTAAGGGGCAAACGAAACAAACCCAAAAGGTTCTCTTATCCAGAAAGAGAGATAGACAGATAGACTTTTTTTTTTATTGTAAATATTAATACTATGTGAAGAAACTCCTCATATGTTAATTAGTCCCCACAATTAATAACACTGATTTAAACATCAATGATGGTAGGAAACACATATGTTTAAAATAAAACATTCATTGTAACAACATTCATCTGTTCCAACTTGTGCTGCAAGATTTAGCAAAACTGGCCAAACTGCACAATCAACATTATTATAATTATTTGTTAAAGCTGTAGTCTGTAATCCTGTAATTTTAATACATACAAATCTGCAAAATAGATACTATTTATTGTAGTGTTGGCTCATATAAATCATGCCCCTTTTGCTGTATAAGTCAGTGTCCTGGTTGGGGCACCCCAGTCTAAAAAGTCTGGACCCGCCCCTGCTTGTCAGCTCGTACCTCGTTGCAGGTTGGTTATGTTGCTCTGCTCATCAACAGATGGATTTATTCTAAACAGAGGGTTCAGTTGGTGGAATAAACAGAGTTACAGTGAAAGACAGGACTCAACTTTCCCCCCAGGTAAAAGTCAAACAACTCAAGTATTTATGTCCACACAGAGCGCTGATTAATATCAATGTGGATCACCCATCGGTGACCTGCCTCCCTCCCCGTGGTCAATATCCTGATCCAAAAAGGGGGGTTTTCTGCAGTGGTGTGGTGTGTTCAGAGGAAAACTGATATTTATTTCTTCACTACTAAAATGGTCTAAAATGATCAGAGTGCTATTTTTGAAGAGCAGCAGGTTTTATGCACGCGTGTCAATCACACTGATAATAATGTGCAGGTGAACCAAAAAGGGTTCCTACTGCATAAATGTTTCAGTAAAAGATCTTTAACAAACACCTTAAAGGTGCCTGATAGAGAACAGGATACTGAATGAACATTTGTTTGTTTATGTTAAACCTTTACTCTGTTGATACGGACCAAAGAACGTGTGTCCATCAGTGTGCTTTGTGTCAAAGGGAAACATTTTTATGACATTTGAGTTCTTATTGTTTTGTTAGTTTACTGTTACTGTCATAATCATGCTGCACACACCCAGGAAGTCTTTTTAAATCTACAGTAATGTAAGCGTTTTTGATCCAAAAAGTAAAGCAACAAAAAAAATTCTAGAAGGAGCTCCACTGTGACCAGTGCTACTTTTAGAGCATGCCTCATGGGCACCTTAAATGGTCCCGCGTTGGTGACCCCTGGTATATACAATAAACCACCCCTAGAAGTTGCTCCTATAGAGACTTCTCTCCCAGTTCTGGCTTGTATACCTTAATAACCTTAGTTAAGAAAAAATTAATAAAAGAAAAGGGCTTAACATGTCAGCTGGCTCAAACGGGAATAGTTAACTAAACATTTGGATGCTAACGCTGTTATGTGTAGCTCAAGTCCGTTGCAGTCCCTGTTGACATTAATCTCACCGTCCAACTTTCCTCCCAGCATCAGCCGGTGAGTCTCTCTTACAGACTGCTCCTATGCTCAGTCATCTTTCCGCACCAGGTTTTTCGTGAAGATTGAAGTCTTTCAATCGCGATGGACACTTGAAACGAACACCTCTCCCGTCCGGTGTTGTTATCCTTAGCGTAGCTGGAAACAGGAGACCATATCGGACCCGTTTGTAGCTCCGCAGCAAAGATCTCACCTCGTTAAATGCCGCCCACTGCTTGCTTACTGCCTGGGTGTAGTCGGGGAGGATGACCATCTTGTCACCCGCCGCTGTAGTAAGCGGCTTCATTTCCACTGCTTCTCCTCCTCCTCGAAATAATGGCATCTCACCACAATGGCCCGCGGCGTCGCGTTTTTCGTCCGTAGGTTCACTGCGAAGGCTACGGTGTGCTCGGTCCAGCAGCGGAGGCTTCTCCAAACCCAGCGACTCCTTCAAAAGACAGGCTACAAACTGGCTCATCATTTCTCTGCTCTCCCAGCCTTCCTTCACCCCATTATCCGAGTGGATCTTGGGATCTTGCCTTAAGGTCCTCATAGTGTTCCTTAACCACATTAAGCTCCTTCTTCAATGCTAGCATCTCAGTCTTGAGGGTGCTAATTGAGTCAGAATAGCTGTTAACAGCGGTTTCCAACTCCGTGACACGATCCGCAGTCGCCTCCACTCTGGCCTTCATCTTTTCCATCGTGCTCTGTATTTCCCGAAGCTGGCCAGAATGCGTTGTTGCGGCGTCCGCTATTTTATTCATTATTTCTTCTTCTCGAAGCGTTTGTTCAAATGTAGCTCGTGGCTTCTGCCGTTTTCACTTTCACTCACTTTCTGGGACCTAAAAAGCCTCTTATTGGGGGATTGGACTCTGAAATTTTAGCTTTATCCGTGAACTTGAAAGTCCCGTTTGAGCACGGCTCCAAATACGTCTCTACATGGCGGTGCACCGACCGGAAGTCATGGGCAACATTTTTATTAGAGGGATCCGTATATTAACCAGCAAACCATCTGCCCGGATAAAAATAAATGGATATCTTTCAGATACCAATATACTGGAATGTGGATCGAAGCAGATAGCCCCGATTTCTCCCCTGCTATTTGCACTCTATATAGAGCCACTGGCACAGTGGATAAGACAGACACCGTTAATTAAAGGAATCTGCATTAATGGAGAGGACCACCGTGCTACACACAAAAAACATCCTTATAAAAACAATAAATAAGATAAAGTGTCAAATGTCAGGAGGTATTTGGAAGAACACTTTCAGTCATTGTGGGGAAAAAAAATGTAAACACAGTGTTTGTGCATGTATTTTATAAAACAGGGTATGTTGCTGACATGATGGACCTCATATTTGAAGAAGTCTTTGTGGACCCAGCACCATACACAGATGCAGTATTGGCCTTCCAAGTTCCAGAGGACCTAACTGTACAGTTCGAGTGGCCTGACAAGGAAGAGGTCATTGCCAGCTATGTGTCCTGGTTCAATCACTGGCCAGTTTAAATCCCACGTAGTGGCCTATAGCATCAGGAAACTCCATGCAAATGCAAATGACCACACAAGCTGGAATGACGACCTGGATTCAGCACCCCAGGAAACCCCAGGACCAGCTCACAAAGCTATGATATGTCAGATACCTGTAATGACTCCAAACAATTGGACAGGATATTTAGTTCTTACAATATTTTTTTATGGTGTGTGTCATACTTTTTTTTTAATGTGCATTGCCTGCTAGGCTGGCCCTGTGTTATGATTATCACTAGTATTACTTAAATGTAAATTATTTGATGTCAATGAATGCTTGAAAGTGTCTACTCCTGTGAATACATGAATAATTTACACACCACCTGTTTATGGGAAAACTACAAATACAAAATAGCTAAATCAATTTATTTAACTGTATGGTACTCAATTTTAAGATTATGCCCACTGAAGCAAAGCAAGACTACATAACATCTTTGATTTAGATACAAACTATAACATTTTGCAAAGCATAACGTACTGGTGTATTCCTCTCAGCCACAAATGACCATAGTCAGCTTGGTATATTTGGCAGGCATTCTGCAGAAAGTATACATTGAGTCAGACAGGCTCCAACCCAGGATGATCTACCATACATGATGGCTCAGCCGTCTGGTAACCTACAGGGGATTACAAACACTAAATGCCATTGTATTTTGTACTGTAAATGTAACATGTGGCCTAATCAAGATAAATTAGTTTTCATTTTGGGTATGGAAATACTACCTGTGGTATCTCCCAAACAGCAGATATTCTCAGGTTCTGTGTGCACCGTAGCACAGTTACCACATGAGCCAAGGAAAAGAGTGAACAGTTCTCCAAAATGTCAGTGGACAAGCAGAGGATAAGAAGTATGCTTGGCCTAACTCTTTCAAGTGCATAAAACATAGGTCATTTGTGACATGTAACTAATGTGGAGATGAAGAACAGTGTCATTTACATACACTACACAGCCTTGAATTGTGACTAAATTGACTAAAACATTATTAATACAGACAAACATATTTATGCTGAATTATAGCGAGGTAAGTACATTGTATTGTGAAAAAAAATGACAGGGCACTGTTATGATAAACATCTCTGTTCAAAATATCAATAAACTTAATCAAAATAAGATTTTGTTTAGGACTCCTTTGTCAGCATCAATTAGGCCTACATGTCACCAGTCTTGGCATTACATGCTTGTAGCAGTCTAATTGAGCATATTTTATTGAGGCTAGTAACAGTCCTCTGATGACAACACTTTTTCCATAGACTGTAAGAATATAGTCACGAGACAAACTATAACGTTATTCCACTTTTCACAATATTGTGCGTTTACCAAAAGAGCTCCGACAAGACAGCGGAGACGTAACCATTAGCAGGAGCTAACGTTACCTAGCTACATGTACGTAACAATGTAACAACACACACAAATGAAGTAAAACGTAAAATAGACATAATATTTGTAACTAACCATTCAGAAATGTCCTGCTGCAGCTGCAGAGTTTGAATTTCTTCAGGAGCCTCTCCTTCTGGGTCAGATTCTGGATCAAACTGGTCTGGCTGAACCACAGTGCTTCTATGTGCTAAACCTAAGCACTTTCTGTAAACATTAGCGCATGGTACAGGAGCGCAAGCCACACTCCATTCCAGAGAGGGGCGTGAACCAGGCGTGGACAGGTACAGCTCATTGTCATTTAAAGCTACAGGCACAGAAACAACTTATTCCCTGTAGAGCTCACTAGAGGAAGGTACAGGCTGGCTGAAATCCAGGAGCAAACTAAATCTGAAGTTTGTTGCCTAAAAATCCAGTGTTGTGAGACCTCTGAGACCTATGTGAATTTGTTGAAAAGGAGCATAATCTGGGACCTTTAAAGATTTCTTAAAGCACAAATCTAAAGGTATATATCAATCATTCGGGGTTTGCTGAAAGCAGCAAGAACCATAGAATGTTCTGTTTTTTACAAAATTCATCTACAGCAAACGGTTTATTTCTGCAAATTTTCAAACAGGACATGAGAATCAAAGCGATGTTGATGAAACTCTCCTGTCCTCTCTGCTCCATTTGGACATGTTGCTAACATCACTTGTGATACATTCAGAAACTTGGAAACTTGAGAATCTGACGATAACCCCAGTTTTTTTAAGGGTTTTGGATTGGACAAACGGTTTGTGAATTCCAGTCATGAAAATATAAGTGGCATTTTGATCCCATCAGCGGGATTGAAATCCTGAGGGTTAACCCTAGCACCGTTCACTTAGTATCAGTAGCTCTCTAATAAATGTAAGTCAGTTCACCAAGTCCCCATTGCTAGTCTTGGATCTCAGCCCAGTAAAGGGTCAAATTGGGTATTTTAAACCTGGTCATCCTGATGTAAGTATAGCATCATAATTCTATATAGATCAATATTTCTCCAGTTACAAAAGACTACACCCCTTTAAACCTTTGATTTCCTTTGTTTTCTTTTCTTATCATGTCAGAGAGAAGGTCAGATGCTAAAAGTAACAGATGGCACCCTTACATTGACAATAGACTCCTTGGTCTGGGCCATGTCTGAGATGACACCATCTGTGATGATGAGAAGAACGAAGTACTGGGAGCCATCCTTCACTGAAGCTGCATACCTATGCACAAAACACACACACACACACACACACACACACACACACACACACACACACACACACACACACACACACACACAAACCTTTGTGTTTTTATCACTATTAACAACTCCTTACTTGAGCACATTAAGTATTGCTATGTCAACACAAGTTAATCCCTTAAGGAAGGTTCGCACGTCTTTTAAAAATGATTTTTCTTTTGGAAGTGGGAGGTAAATGACATTGAGTTTCAATGTCATTTACCTCCCACTCTCAATCTATCAATACAGCACTTTGTACATCTCCTGTTTTTTTAACTTCATGTTTTATACTCAATTAAGCCTTTAGTCTTTGCTGTAATCTTGAATATGACCTTTTCCTCCCATGTGACTCTGAATTGACTGTAACTGTTTTTTAGCTACTGTGATTATTTGGCATCTTGGCAGTGACCTCTGTTATTCCTAAACTTTCTGTCCCTTGCCACTCTGTGTTCCTCCTCTGAACTGATTATTTAAGTATCTCTCCCTGCAGATGTTCAAAACATAGCAGGGAGAGGACAATGAAGATGCAGAGAAATAATCAGAAGGTGAGAACAGGAGGAGCAGTAAAGTAAAATATTGTGAAGCTGCAAGTAAAGCAAGACAAAACAGAGGAAAAGGAAACAGAAAAAAAGATGGAAACATGATGGAAACATAAAGGTGTCGCTGATCAATGTACCTTTAACAGATTGTAAGAATCCAAGGAGAAATGGAGACAAAAATACCACATGATGCATCCAAAACTAGTAAAGGGTTAAAATCTGAGAACAGCTGGCATCACTAGCTGTGAAGTAATACAAAGCCACTCAAATCTAAAGCTCAAACTTAAAACAACTTGTCAAAGTGTTTTTGTATTCCTTAAAAAAACTAGTAAAGTACAACACATACACTACTCACAATAAGTTAGGGATATTCAGTCAGTCAGCATCCCAGATCAGTCAGTCACAGATCCCTAATGACGAGTTACATCAAGAATCAGTTCACCCTGGCCGGAGGGTCACCAGAGCCCCACCCTGGAGCCAGGCCTGGGGTAAGGGCCCGCAGGAGAGCGCCTGGTGGCTGGCCCTCCACCCATGGGGCCCGGTCGGGACCAGCCCGAAAGGATGACATGGGCTCCTCCTTTTGTGGACCCACCACCCGCAAGAGGAGCCATAGGGATCCGATGCTGTTCAGATTGGGTGGCAGTCAAAGGCGGAGGCCTTGGCAGCCTGATTTTCGGTTACGGAAACTGGCTTTTGGGACACAGAACGTCACCTCTCTGGTGGGGAAAGAACCTGAGCTGGATGCAAGAGGTTGAGAGATACAGGCTAGATATAGTCGGGCTCAACTCAACACACGGCTTGGGTTCACAAACCAACCTTCTTGAGAGGGGTTGGACCCTCTTCTTTGCTGGAGTTGCTCCGGGTGAGAGGCGGAGGGCAGGTGTGGGCTTACTTATAGCTCCGCAGCGCTCTTCCGGTGTGTTTCAGTTTTCTCCAGTGGACGAAAGGGTTGTTTCTCTGCATCTTTGGGTTGGAGAACGGGTCCTAACTGTTGTTTGAGTTTATGCACCAAACAGAAGTTCAGAGTACCCACCCTTTTCGGAGTCCCTGGGACTAGTGCTGGAATGCGCCCTAACTGGGGACTCCATTGTCCTACTAGGGGACTTTAAAGTTTACGTGGGCAACGACAGCGTGACCTGCAGAGGCGTGACTGGGAGGATCAGCCTGCCTAATCTGAATCCGAGCAGTGTTCAGTTTTTGGACTTCTTTGCTAATCACAGCTTGTCAATAACTAACACCATGTTCGAGCATAAGGGTGTCCATAAGTGCACTTTGTACCAGGACACCCTTGGTTGCAGATCTATGACAGACTTTGTGGTCTTATCAGCTGATCTGCGGCCGTGTGTTCTGGACACTTGGGTGAAGAGAGGAGCTGAGCTGTCAACTCACCACCACCTGGTGGTTCACTTTGCTGCTTGACTTTTATTCAGCACAGATAGTTCGCTACAGCCTTATTTATCCTTAAACCATTTCTAAACCATGTGAATGAGCTTCACAAACTGTATTTCAAATTTCTGAGTTCAGGATTTAATGGGCGGGTCTGAAATCAAAGCCAGGTTACATCACTGAGCCATCATTAGCATAACCCTGCCCCAGTGCAACAGCCATAGTCTTCTGAAGGAAAAGGGTGGACTGATAGCGTAACTGTATTTGGCAAGGCCATAGCATTACTTTTCAGTTTTACATGTTGCTGGTTTTATTGTTCATCATAGATTGAACAGATGATTTGACTTGGAAGTATTGTAAAAAGCTGTTTTTCCCGTTGCCAAATTCCTGGACCAGATGGTGGAATGAGACCAGCGTGTTATTATGAAATATGGGTTTAAGATGTGTGATGCCTTTTTCAGCCCATGTGTGCAGGTTAAGTGGTTTCCTGTTACTTAAGAAATCAGGACCATAAATTTGTTTCTTCCCCCTTCATCTGAGGAGCTTATTAATATCCTCTCTCCAAAAAAACTTCTTTCGAAGATATATAAAATAATAACACAGTCTGACCATACTATTACATTACCTTCTAATAAATGGGAACAAGAGCTCTCCATTGCTCCGGATGCCGAACTCTGGGGTACAATCTTAAAAAACATCTATCTCATGACCAAAAATGCAAATCTACAGCTCATACAATACAAAATCATTCACAGAACTCACTACACTGCACAAAAAATGTCTCAAATGGGTTTCGCATCAGAAATATGTTCCTATTGTACACAAAATTGTCCTGACACCTATATTCACGCCACTTGGCACTGTACACCCATCAAACAGTTTTGGAAAGAAGTCACTCAGTCACTATCCCTCTTCATGGAAAGCCACATCCCACTGTCTCCCTCACTCTGCTTACTTGGTGACTTGTCTTCACTTGACCTTAATGTAAGTAACAGCTTCTTGTGGCACTAACTATTGCCAAGAAAACTATCCTTATGAACTGGAAATCAAGAAACACCATACATCTAGCCCACACCTTGGCTGGCCCTGGGGGTTGTGGGATGGAGGGCTTGTCCGCGGTGCATACATGCCCCTTCCTCCCTGCCATCCACTCTGTGGTCTCCCTCCCTCATACTTCCTCCTTGCCTGCCCTCCCCCCCTTGCCCCTGCGGGGGGACTGTGGGACCCCGGCTGGCCTAGGGGTCTACCCTGGGGCCTGTCTCGCCCTCTGGGTGGGGTCACTATCCCTGTGCCATGTAGGCCCGCGTGGCAATGTTGGCCGGGGCAGGGCGTCAGGGCAACCGTGGGGTATTGGCTCCCTCATGGCGGTGTGGCCTGGTGGCATCTCTGCCTTCCTGACAGGTCGGGACCCGGAGTGGGCGGGGGGGACTTGCCGGCTGGGGCTCAGATGGGGGTCCCCGGTCCTCCTGTGGAGAGCGGTGCCCTATGGGTGGTTGACCTGTGATGGGTCTGGGGCATCTGCTGGGTCGGGGACTCTGGTGCTGTGGTTCGCTGGGGGGGTGTGTCCCTGCTGTGCTTGCCTGCTCGTGGGGGACCGTCTTGGTCGTCTTCTGTGGATGCTGGGTCTTGGTGTGTGGGGGGCTTTTCGATGTCAACCCCCAGGCTCCTACATGGACTTTGACGGTCGGGGCTGGTCCTTGCTGGCCTTGCCTCTTACTTGCACCTCACCTTTTCACCTTGCACTCTTGTACACTGCACCTTTTTTTGTGTGGGGGGGTGGGGACACACACGCAACACTTAGGGCACCTGGAGTTAAGGTAGGTAGGGAGGGGACTACCTCACCCTTCTGCCCCTCTTGTCCTCCAGTTTTTAATTGCACCACATACACTAGATTAAGGGAGGGTGAGGATGGGAACAGGGGGCCGTAGGGATGGGCTCCAGTCTGTCACAGGCTGGGGCCCTTCCCTGCTCGCCTCTCTCCTGCCTGACCTTCCCTCTGTTTTTAATGCAACACAAACATTGACTTGTTTGGGATGGGCGGGAGAGTGGGGATCGGTGGGCTCCCTCCCCCCATGGCCCCCTTAGTGTCACCCTCGGTGCTTTGGGTGGTGGGGGTTGGCCCCCCTCTGGGTCCTGGGGCTGTTGCTGGGTCGGGTGATATCTGGGGCTCTGGTGGTGGGTCTTGGGTGTCCTGGCTTCTCGGGGGTGTCTCTGGGTACTGCAGGGAATGGTCAACCTGGGGCTTTGGTGATCACCTCACATGCATGCCTGCATAAGATACTCATGCTCCTGTCGAGACTCACCGAAAATAAGTGATCTGTCCCATCAGAACATGCCAGAGTCACTTCTGGCACTTTATCGTGAAACGCATGCCCCCTCCTTTTCTCGTATCCGTTGGTTCATGCACTTCTTTTGGGATCCCACTTCTCTGGCATTCCTGGGCTTTCTTACAGTTGTCAATCCTTGAATTTTACTTAGAACAGCACAGCACCTGGACTGCTATTTAATATTGTCAACATTACCTGTTTGCCCTCTTCCCTGTCTGTCCTCTCCCCCTCTTTGTATCCTCGTCTGTCCTCTTTCCTGTTTGTCTTGTCTCGTCTTATCTGTCACTAATTTCTCCTCCTTCACACTGTGGTATAGCACGGCCCTTCCCTCCAGCTCACATCGGGGAATAAATAAAGTTTAATTTGATGGAGTAGCCTACAGGGAGGGCTGGTGATGGTCACTGACAGCAATGAATCACAACTATTTATGTTTCACTGCAGTAAAAAAAAAAATGCATTGGTCTTTTAACGTTGACATCGGACACAGTGTTCAAGTTGAAGGACGTATGCAGACGAAGGGGAAAAAAAAAAGTAATACATATTGCTAAATGTCAAAAATGGGAGAAATAAATGACCAGACTGATAGAAAGTTTGAAGAATGAATGGAGACTGTGAGGAGTGAGGCTGAGCTCTATCAGTGTCTAACTCAGAGTCAGTTTCTGGCTCTGATGGCTCAAACAGGTAGGGCGGGCTCCTTCCCATGGCACTACTAGCGCTAGCTTCCATTGTTACTGTAGGTAACGTCCTAGTACAGTTAACAGAGGCGGCTCCCCTCCTGCGTGTAGGCGTGGCTAAGTGCTTCTAACTGAAACCCCCGGCGTTCCACAACAGAGAAAAGTGCTTATTTTTCCATGATTTTGAGACCTTATTTTATAAACTTAGCATTTTTTTTAATCTTTCAAATTTGGCTCAGTGGTCAATGACACATGTTTCTGTGGTGTGACAAACTCATAACACAAATTCATTGCTGCTTTACACAGACTTAAAAACATGCTGTATTAAAAGTAAAACTATACCTTCCCACAGGAAACTAGTGACACCAGTAAATAAATGACGGAAAAAGTGTAAAAAAGTTAACGAAAGGACATTTCATTTTTTCTCCATTCTCTCTAATAAATTAGAAAGTTCACCTGGCCACATGGTTAACAACAGGGGAGAAGTTTGTGGGTCCATAGAGCTGAACCGACTTCAGACTCCGGTAGTAGGCTTCCATTACTCCTTCAATACCTGCACAGTATGGGTTCTGAGAGTTCCCATTCTACAAAGAGGAGAGAGAAAGAGAAGAAAAACAGAATCATTTGAATCTTTCATACAAAGAAAAGATTATTTTAAAGAGGGCATCTTGTGCTTTTGAGGGGCTTTTTTTGGTCTTCTGGTACCCCTGTAGTAGCTAACACCCCTACAGCCTCCTGCTTTCACAAAAGCCACGGGCAGACCTTGGTGTTTGAGCACCACCCCTCCAACATGTGTCATAAAGCATTTAGGAGATTACAATTTCAGGAAGTCTTGTGAAGCTACAGCATTGCACTGTTGAGCAGTCTACAGACAGATTCTGGGATTTCTACAGCATCTGAATATGTAGTGGTATAAAAACCTGCATGCATTTATTATGGACATCCATAATAAATAAATAAAGGACAAGATAACATAAAATCCCCTCTTTAACAAGGTGAAAATTTGCTCTTAAAAACTGGGTTTACTTCATTTGATCAGATCACTCTTTACATCTTAAAGTGTTGCAATATCTGCAAAATTCAACCAGCTCCAAACAGAGTCCCTAAAGAGTAGACCTTTGCAAAGAGAAGTTTAGCTCTGAAAGCTTACAGGGAGGTGCTGCAAGGTGACAATAGACCCCTTGCGAGTCGACATCATAAAGACATGCACGCATTTTGGCAACAGAAGTAGAGTTTAGCTCCATTCATTCAGATGAGTTATTGTTCTTTAAACCTTAAATTCAATTTGTTATCAGCATAAAAATGTCCAGTTGTTCTGTGAGCGGTTGTCAGAAACAATACTTTACCATGGAATCAACTTCTATCGAGTTTTGACCTGGTTTTGACCGTTACGAGCAACCAGTGTTTGTGGAGAGTGACTGCGTTTATGGGAGACTCTCTGCTGAACGTGTCAGTGATTGTTGGCTGGAAGTCACCAGTTCCACCGCACTTTACGCTGAGATACAGGCGATGTCTGCAGCCGTGGTATTAAATCTGCCTTCTTTATCCAACCTCAGTTAACCAGGTTTGAGCAGCAATAATCAATATTAACTGCTGATATTCTAAATCCAGTTTTTACTTTGAGTGTTTAATGAAAAAGTTGGTTTGGAGCCGAAGTTATGACCAAATATGGACTCACTATGGAGAGGAAATAATAAGTGCACCTATAAATGATGATTAACAGAAACAGATTTGAAGTTCAAAATTAAACTACAGTGTATTATCAAACTATGAAGCAGTCTGATTAGTAATCGGAAAATATCAAATCATTAATATTAGGCATTATCATTAATATTCTGATAGATTTGGAGCAGTTCTCTGTCTGGACGTAGTTTTCTGGACCCTTTATTCTGACCCAGGTCTCAGACTCAGCTCTCTGTGAGCTCTTTTTGGTTTGGGAGGGTTTCTGCTTTATTGACACAGTTCATGTCTTTATATTTCACAGTCTGGTCAGTGTCAACTGATAATGCAGTCATAAGCACGGAGTGACTTATGTGTTTCCACTCCTCTCTGGGGTACACGCTGGATTTCTCCACTGAAAACGTCTGTCTACTGAATGTCTGTCCACTTGTTGATGTTTTCTATTCGCTAACTGGTCATTTACCATCCATCAAATTGGTGTTATTTAGGTAGAAAACAAATGTGTTTTTTGTTGGTTAACATCCTTACGTCACTTGAACAGCAGTTGTATTCCACAGCACTTCTGTTGCCAAAATGCGCATGTAGCCGTAGAAACGTCCTCAGTTTACAAACAGGAAGAGAGTCTACATTGTGTTACGGTTGGATAGATCAGAGATCAGTCCTGGAGGCTTTTCAGACATTTGACTTATGATACCATAAAAAAAACATACATAAATATAAGATAATAAGCATGTAGTAGTCGAAAACACTTTTGTTTTACATAATTTGTTTGAGTCGATGCCCCCAAGGATTATGTATTAGTTAAGTAGTACTGTTGGCTCAGGGGATCAACTGGAAAACTTCCCAAACTTTGAAAGCTCGGGTCTGAAAAATTCTGAATTCTGTCTTTTTTGTCTGAAATGTCTTATTTTTCAATATGACTTTAAAACATGGAAAAAATGAATTGATATGAAGATTAAGAAATGGTTCCCCTGTTTACACTATGTCCTTGGCCCAGCTGGGTGGAACTGAATATAGACCCTCATGTTATGGCTGGCCTTTAACTAAACATCCATCAAACACATCACTGAATGCATATCATACAACATTTTTTACCCCCTTTGCTTGTAAAAAAAAAAGTGTAAAGACTGCATTGCAACATCCTTTCTCAATTTCATCTTGACCTTCTAACTGCTCTTCATCTTACCAAAGCAAACTCATGGGAGATCCGCCCGTCTGGTGGTAGTTTGGCCCCAAACCCAAGTGCTGGAAACATCTTATCACTGTCATAGTCCTGAATGATTTCCCCTACAGCCTTTAGGGCCATGGCATAGGCATTCAGCTGGTAGGGATTCATGTAGTGGAGTGAGGTGGGCTGTGCAGGATTACCTGTTTGTAACAAAGGAAACAGAGAGAGGACGGTCAACAACTGGACAACAGACTAGAACTTGGTTGAACCAGACGGGGATAAATATGGCTTATTTTAAGCCCAGTTTCAAATTGAGGATGGAGTTTACACTCTATTTAGATTTCACATGTTTCACCAGCTGAAATGGTTCCTGTCAAGGTGAGTAGAGGGTTGGTCTTTGAAAATGACTGAAGCTTGTAGGAATTTTGTGCTGAAATTATTCTTGAATAATTGGAGATTACTAAAAATTAAATGTCTCAAGTCTCTGTTTACATCAAGGAAGCTATAAAGCATGCTGTCTTTGGTGCACAGTGCAGAATTACAGCCTAAGAACAACTGCTGAGCAAGCTTACATGCCTAATAACTGACATATTCCTGAAAAAATAAATAAATAAATAAACAAAAACAAACACAAAAAACAAACAAAAATAAAACATTAACACAGTGAGTTATTCTTTTAATGTATTTAAAGATATGGTAGACATAGATATTGTTGACTACCGTATCTTTAGACAGATAGATATTGTTGACAGAGGTAATAGTTTCACTTTTGCATATACTGCACAGGCTGTTTGTTGTCCCCTGAATAGAACGGAGTCACTTCCTGTACCATCCTTATGATCTAAGTGTGAGCTGTGGTGTTGAAGCGTCAGTGCCAGCAGCAGTCAGGTGCTTCACTGACCAGTCTGAAACATGGGCTATAATGACAGGTGAACCTGTCCAGCATGTCACATTATGAGATCACCTGGTTGATAACCAGAACAATCATTGGAATACTTCACACTTCATTGCATCTATAAGTTAAAAGAGTGTGTGTGTATATATATATATATATATATATATATATATATATATATATATATATATATATATATATATATGTGTGTGTATATATATATATATATATATATATATATATATATATATATATATATATATATATATATATATATATGTGTGTGTGTGTGTATATATATATATATATATATGTGTGTGTGTGTGTGTGTGTATGTTTGATATCTTTTTGTATTTTTTAATGAAACCTCACCATTGGAAGCTGTGAAATCAATGGCCACCGTGAAGTTAATCTGGGTCCTGAGAAGGCAAAAGGCAGAGTACAGGTACCTTAATGAACATCCCTGAATCCTCTCTCTCTCTCTCTCTCTCTCTCACACACACACACACACACACACACACACACACACACACACACACACACACACACACACACACACACTACATTCTGACCAGCAGGAACAGGAAATGGTTAAACGCTGTGTTGGCCTGTCACAGTTTTTTCACACTAATTTTCACAGACTCTAAACAAACACAAACTTAGCTCTGCTTTTCTATCATCTACACATCCAGTACTACAGTCATGTAGCCAGTCAGCTTGCCATCTTTGTCACACCAACAGGCCATGTGGGCATGTGAAGAGGGGGACAGAGTAGGAGGGAGGGACAGGGGTTGGAAATGCTCATTCAATGATAAGCCTACTTATCTGTTGGTTTTTCATATCAGCATTAAATTATTTGTAAAGCTGCTGACTGAAAAAAGGAATACAAAAAAGGCCCTTATTATTTAAACATTTAACATTAACAGTTAACATTAACACCCACTTTTCCTCCCTGTCAGCCTGATTTGGTAGAACAACAGAAGAATCTACAAGCCCCTGGTTTTCAGCTCCCTCAGTAGCAACCCGTCACCTGTTCAGATAAATTTCTATCAATCTGTCCATGGACAGGTAATAACACAGTTAATCTCATGAAGAAGGTGGTCTGATGTGATGGCTGATGAGTGAAGCACCCAAGAGGGACCAAGAGAGATGCTCAGTCATCCATTTAGCTTTGTTCCTAAATGCTAAGGTGGGTCTTTAACCCTTCATGATAAGACCATGAAGAATGAATTTTCCTGAATTTCCCTTCAGGGATTAATAAAGTAATTTCTATTCTATTCTATTCTATTCTATTCTATTCTATTCTATTCTTTTAAGTAAATTCCAGTAAAACAGTTATTCAAGGCAGAAAGCTGCAAGGTCAAGGCAGCAGAAGGAGAGGGTTTGAGTAAATTCTGGTCCAGTTCCCAACAAGCAGCCTTAATTATGCATGCTCTCTGTCTCTCCTAGTAAAGCCCTCTATGTCACGCACACCGAAACTTTGAGCAAAGAACTCCAGTTTGTGAGTTGGAAAGTACAGCAAGAGAAACAAGGTGAACTGGGGGATGGAAAATAAAACATCACAAAAGAGATGGAAGGAAGGGGAGCAGAGGGAGCAGTGCTGAAATTAGAAACACTACTCTGGGAGGTCAGCCAAGTAACGACATTGTCAAACTTCACCAGCAATATGAAAAGCTTTAAAGCAAATCCAAACAAAAGCAGGACTTGGAAACTGTAAATCAAAACAGATAATTCTGTCGTGGAAACAAGCTGACATTCATGATCAGATCACACAACACAAAAAAATGGTCAATTTAATGCTCTGAAGTGATCAGACAAAACTGTCAGGAAGATTTCAAATATGGTTAATCTTTGTAACTGTGGAAGTAAATTATGAGCTGCCCTTTCCACTTCAGCCTGATAATTATCACTTCAGCTGAAAGTCTTGGAAAACAAAGGAATAAAAAAACATACACAAGGAGCCACGGTATTGGCAGACACAGAGCACCGGAAACAAGTCAGTGACTGGAAAGGAGGCACAATGACCAGAAATGTCGAAGTGTCCTTGAGCAAGACATTGAACCCCAAATTGCTCCCACTGTTGGTCAGTGGTGTGTGAATGTGTATGAATGTGTTAGATAAAACTGATGGTCTCTACAATAGATATTGTTCTGCCATCGGTGTGTGAATGTGGTGTGGATGGGTGAATGAAACTAGCAGTGTTTTCTTCTGTGTATTTTTGGTGTAAAATGCTTGTGTTGTTAATACAAGTAATTGCTAGCATGAAATCCTTATTCTGTTTTGGGAAATTGAAGGGCAATCTCTACTGATGGAAAATATTTATTTGGATTTTAGACAATAGTTCAGTTGTATATTTGCGGTTTGTGACGCTAACACACCACAGCAGTCTTTTGAACTTTAGACAATAGTTGTCAAACGTAAAGCTAATAGCTTGCCAGCTGCGGCTTGTCAACCTTTTTGGTTGACAACTACCTCTGTCGATTTCTCCAGACGATGGCTCTGCGTCACTGGCAATATGGTATTTAAGTCTGGCTTAGTTTCCATCTCTGGGTTTTATGGTGAAGAACGATGTGTTGTTATTAGTTTAGAAGTGTGCAGCTCAGTTAAAAAATTGTAAGTGATTATTCAAGATAATATTGATGATAGAGTCAAAGAATGCACAGGGAACAGAAAAAAAGGACAAAATCTTCTGAAATGTTTAGGATTTTTGAAGATTTTACTCGACATTGTATGAATGGATGTTAGCATATTACTGCTAAAACATAAGATGCCATATATACATATTGCAAATGACATCTATATAGCAAATATATATTTAGATTTGATAAGGAGGACAACACTGTTGTTTTAATGTTAGTAAATAATTTCTCCCATCAGTCTTAAATAAGATTTTTTTTCTCTTTTTTGTCCATGTGTCTCTCACTTGGAAACTGATTCTTCACCCCATCTCTGATTGCAATCTATGGTTTGTAGAACTGTGCTCTCCATGTTCTGCTCTGTTTTTAAATGGTATCAAATACTGTAGTACATAAGACTTCCACACATACAAATTTTAAACATAATAAAAACTTTCACACTGCCACTTGGCCCCTCTAAGGCTGAAATGTAACTCCAAAAACATTGTACATCTTTCACTGCCATTAAAGCTATTATTATTGCTGGAACATTTTAGGTACAGTTGACACATTTTCACACACATATCCTTGCATTTACAGTCATTGCCCTTGTTCCTTTAAAACATGGGGTGGTCTTACAACGCATTTAAGCTGTGTACATTACGCTATTCATTCCTCTAGCTCTGCAGAGCATGTTATTTGAACTTGTCCTTTGTGTCCTAAGAGCCAAATATCAACAAGTAGAGACTACTTTCTCCATATCAATAAGCATCTCAAGAGATTGGAAACAGTTGATTGTGTTTATCAACATTGTTCTTTCAAAATTAACGTATACGGTACTTTCCAGGCACATAAAAGTAGAAAACATTTTCATTGCACATTAAGGGATTTCAAAGATACAATACTCAAGAGAAGGGAATTTACAAGTGACTTTACAAGTGACTACAATCTTTCACAGGAGCCTGCAGATGAAGGGCCTTCTGACTTGCATAGTGAAGCTGATGCCACTGGTTAAAATTTGGAAGAGACAGTGGTCAAAAACCTTGCATTGGTTTTATTAAAATTGGAGGCGTTTGTTTGCTTTATTTTTTATTCACTTCTTCTGCTTTACTCTTGTCAAATACTTTAACTTTGAGTGTTGTTAAAGAACATAATATTGAAGTCAGTGAGTCTGTAGTTAATGAGTTGTGCACTGCGCTGTACAGTGAAAAACCCTTATTGAAAAGCATTGCAAAAGGAGGATCCCTAGGAACAACATTCAAACGTAAAAAGTTCTACAAAGACAAGTTCAGTGTTGTGGAGCCAATGGAATATGTTCTTGAGACAAAATAACAAAACCCATTTCATTATATTTCACTTCTGAAGGTGCTGTTACTTCAACGTAAAGACATTGTTGGCAAGTTGGTTGAGAGTATAAAAGAACTTCTTCAAATTCAAAATTGTTCTTGTGTTTTCAGGACGGTGAAAATTACAGGAACAATATTTTTTTCTCAAGTGGAGAGCTTAGAATATCCTTATGTTTATATATTGATGACTTTGAAGTGTGCAACCTGTTAGGAACTTTTCATAAAAAAACAAACTTTGTGCTGTTTATTAGATTCTGGGTAACTTACCACCTGGCTGCAGCTCAGCCCTGTCCTCCATCTACTCGGCATTGCTGTGTAAATTGAATATATAAAGTCTTTTGGCTACAAAAAAAAGTATTTGAACCTCTATTGTGCAGTTTAGTCTGCCTTAAGAAGCAAGGCCTGTTTGTTCCCCTCCTTGGTTCATTTATCAATGGTACAGTTCAGTGTGTGGTCACTGATAATCTTGGGGCACACAGGTTTGGAGGATTCGTAGAGAGTTTTTCAGCTAATTATTTTTGTCGTTTCTGTACAGCCCAACTTTGTGATATCAATACACATGAAGTAAAAACAGGAGCATTTGACAGAAGATCAAAGGAAAGTCATCAGCTTCATATCAAGACTGCTCAAGAACAAGGTGGAAATTTTAGGTTTAAGAAGATCTTGTGTTTTAACAGATAATCTCTTGCATTTTAATGTAGTTTTTGGCTACCCTCCAGACATTGTGCATGACTTCTTTGAAGGAATAGTTCCTGAAGAATTAGCACAGTGCATTGACATACTCATATCTAAAAAGTATTTTACTCTTGAAAAACTAAACGATCGCATTCATACTTTTCCTTATGAGGAAGGAGATAAAACAAACCACCCAACTGTGTTAACAAAATCTGTAAATGAGAAAAAAAGGCGCTCACTCGGGGGGAACGCCCATGAAAATTGGTGTCTTATACACTTGCTTCCATTTATCATTGGACCAAATGTGCCCGCTGATGAACCAGCTTGGCACGTTATTTTAGACTTAAATGATCCAGTCGAGCTTGTAGTTGCTCCTGTTCATAGTCTTGAATCTCTTGCATATTTAGAGTGCAAGGTCTCAGACCATCGAAAACATTACAAACAACTCTTTCCTGATCAAAAACTGAGGCCTAAACACCACTTCATTGAGCACTATGCTGAAATGATGAAATGTTGGTCCTCTAGTCTCATTATGGACAATGAGAGTCGAGGCCAAACATAGTTTTTTAAGCAGGCTTTAAGGAACATCCGGAACTTCAAAAACATAACTGGCTCTTTAGCCCATAAACATCAGTTAATGATTTCATATGCGAAACTTTGTCCTGATGATGAAAACTCTGCATGTGTTATAGTGTGCCACTGTGTTGGTTTGTGTGTTGGTGTGCCACTGTTTGTTTGTGTGTTTGTGTCTGTTAGTATGCCACTGTTTGTCTGTGTGTTAGTGCGCCACTGTGTTTGTTTTTGTTTGTTTGTTTTTTGGTGTGTGTGTTTGTTTGTGTGCCACTATGTTTGTTTGTATTTGCTTGTGTGTTTGTTTGTGTGTTAGTTTGTGTTTGTTTGTGTGTTTGTTTGTGTGTGAATTTGTATGTGATCATGAAAAACATTTCTCATAATACTTGATTCTTGAACTCTAAACGCACGTTGAGTTTTTGAAGTAAGGACTGTTATACAGGAGCGTGTACTTTGCTTTAATGTTTGTTGCATGCAATGTGCTTAGAGTTTAGGGTAAACTTTATCCCCTTTTTGTCAGAAAGGTGAAAATGTTGTATTCACAAGAAAAGAAGTGCTTCAATGTGTTACCAAGAAGTCTTCTTTCATGGTTTATCTAAGTGCCAGAGGGACACATGAATCAGAGCACTGAGTGTCCTAAAAACAGCATATAAGGTTGTGCAATGCAGCCTCTCCTGATTAAATGCAGAAATACTGCTGGCTGGATGGTGTCTGTGTGGCATGAGGGACACAGAAGAGGAAAAAAGCAGAGAGGAGAGATAATAACTCATACCTGTAGCTCTATAGTCCAATAAGCAAAAACAAAACCAACAAAAAAAAAAAGAAAAAACAAAAAACAATTCTTCTACTTCTTGATAATATTCTTAGTTTGACCTGCAAAGTAACACATGGATGCTTTTCGAAGACACGGATTCAATATCACAAAGCTTTGCCTGCATACTGTGACTGGGCCTCTATCTAATCATAACCTCTCAGAACCATCTCAAAACAAGCAGGGTTCTCTCCTGTATCTATTCTATTTTTCCTGTATCTGTTCTGATGCCTAAGCTCCATTCACAGTGCAAACAAGGGAAAACAATATCTGTCAGTTTGAGTGGCAGGGCTGCCTCCAAAGACTTGTCTCAATCTGACTAGAGCCCGCAATTCTTCATTTCTATCCCAATGCCCATGAATATGGGCCGCTTTTGTTAAAATACATGGGTGGTGCAGATTCTTTGTCACAGAAACTGAAGAGAGTATAACAGGGATGCTTGGATTGATATGAAGAATCTAAAATCAGCCATTTATGCTAATGCTGCGAACAGATCATGTTCCATGTTAGATCGAAATAAGCAAATAGCTGATTGGGTGGAAGCTGCAAAAGGAGCAGTCAATCAAAAGATAAGAGAGAAATGAGGATAAGGAAAAGAAAGAGAGAGGCAGAGATGAGATACTAGGAATGAGTTGACAAATCGACCAAACACCTACACTGACAGGCGAAAAAGATCGGCTGCACGAGGGACTTTTGGGAAATACCCAGTGAAACCTCAGAGCGTTTGGGTTTGCATGTGTAAGCAAAGCTGTGTTTATGTTTTGCGGTGTGTGAGTGCATCCATTGGTGTGTCTGTGCAGGAGTACACAGTCTGCCCATTCTGCATCTGGACTGCAACTGGACCATTACAGTCCATTAAGGTTTCAAGCAGTGAGACAGCACTTGACACTTCATTTATTCACACAAGCATGTGACAGCACCCAGCACTGCCAGAAAAAGAAGAAAAAAAAAACCCACTCTCTTCTCAGAAGTTTCAGAGTGCTATCTCTGACTGACAGTGCAACTGGGAATTCAGTGTATGGAGATGGATATTCTCCATAAGTAAAAAATACAAAATATCCTTCTGTTTCCACTTTCTTAAATAAAGGCTGCAGCTTCATTTATCATTTCAAACAGAGAATGCCTAATGCCTTGTGAATCAATTGAATACTGACTGGTCTTTCACTTTTAGCAGCTGAGCAGAACAAAGAATGTGACCCCAAAAAAGAACCTGGTTCTAACAACCTCCACCTTGGGGTAAAGCTTTTAAGGTGAATATGAATTTAACATAAACGTTATTCTGATGATGTTTGAAATGGACATACAATTAAAAAAGACAGATTTCAAAAATGGTGGTGCATATATGTAACAGCAATGTAGCAGGTGGGCCCAAAGGCAGCCCCAAAGCCAAAACATTAAAGAGGGGCTTTGGCATTTTACTGTGAAAAATCCCTTTTTTTTCCTCAGTCTGAAACACTTTGTTTTGGCTACTGTCTCTTAACCCTAGTACTGCCAGCAGGCAGCAGAAGCATTGATATGGGTCCTCACTACAGTGACAACCTGCAGTAGTGGGGTTAAAGGCTCCCCACTTCACTACCCCAGCTCCCTTCCATTGGCCAGCCCTCTGGAGGGCTGTCATGGGGCATGTATGCTCTGCTTTTCCAGATACCTAGTAAGGGGACCCCTATGTGATGAGCCTATCAGAAAGCATTATAACCCCCTCTTTAAATGTTAGGTCCTGTCTATACTGCTACTAGAGACTTTTATGTATACATCTATATGCAGACCTGTGTTTTCATGACATTTATGCCTGAGACAATAGTCAACACATGCTGATGAGAACAGCAAATATATCTGTATTGCATACTGGAAATAACTGTGCTCTTTGTAGTATTTAGATGTCACATTTTTCTTCTATATTTAACTCTTATTCCTTCACATTAAACTCATGTAGAGTCAAGCTCTTTGGTCTGACTTTTCTGACATTAAATAGCTACCTACTGAAACTGATTTTATGAACACTTCAGGCCAAAAAGAAAACACATTGTTGAGAGAGAAAACACCACAAAGCTCAGTAGGTTTAAGCTGCAAAATCTGCCAATATTACTTGATGGTTTCTTCACTTAGAGATGAAACATTACTCGTACAGATTGATGCCTTAGTAGAGCAGACTCTTATGATGCTGCTTGTGCAAAGGTAAAGCCTAAAACCTTCAGTGTTGTTTGTTGGTCTGAACATGTCATCAAGAAAAAAAAAGTTTTTTTTTTATATTTGAAAACCTGTAACCCTGCTTTTCATTCCAGTGTAAAAAGAGATATGATGTGTCTTTAATAAATGCACAAAGAACATAAACTTCTAAAGTCTGAGGCATTTCATTTGAATTCAGGCTATTAACAGCTAAGATCTTTGAATGAAAGAGAGGAGAGGCTAGCTCAGCAAGACCTCTCTCATGTCCACACTTTGATTCTAGTAATTTTGTGTTGTTTTTTTTTATGATTTGGCTTCAATCTTTGCTTGTGCCTCTTTGAAACCATCCTTAAAGCACTGGCCCCAGCAACAGTAAAAAGAAAAACAAGTCAGAAAATTACTTGACTTGGCTTGTTGTGAGTTTTTTCACTGACTTTAAATCTCTTCCTTTTGTATTTTCATTATAGCTAAAATGGGCTCTATGCACACATCACTTCCACATTGGGGTAAGGATGTTTGGGCATTTCCCATTACAGGAAAGAGACATTAGACAGTGTTAAGATGGCAGAGATGAAATATACAAGGTGTTTGCCTGAAGTGTCTGTCAATGATATATGATGAGAATCGTACGGGCATCTAGTACAACACTATGTAGCTAACTGTGTACAGGCTTCAAATTGTACGTGCCAACATTTCTTTGCAACTTTGAGAGTAATTTGCTTACACCTTCATGTGTTAGTACTTCCATTAAAGTATGAGGTAAAATCAGGGCTACAAATAAAATCCCTGAGAGAGCCCACTGCTACCTTGCTCTCTCACAAAACATTCATATTAAATCCATTTAATGTTATCCATCGCCTAATGGACCAAAAAAAAAAACATATAGCAAGCGCAGCTAAGGTATATGGAAAATTACATTGATATGCTAGTGGTTTGCATACATTGATATAACTTTGGTTTCAAAGCAGATTTTCAACTTTCAGCACTGAACACACACAAAAAAGTACATTACTCTCTCACAAGAGATTCCTTTTCAGTCGGTTAAACATCTTCTACACCAAACAACAATGAGCCTAAAGAGCTGTCATCCCATCTTTGAAAGGACAACTATACGTTTACATGTCATCACATTAAGTATTACGCTACAAGTAGAAACATTAACAAACATTAACTTAAACTACAAAACAATAGCCAAAACGAACAGTTTTGGATGTTTTCACAATAAGCATTTAACAGTAGCATACATCAACACAGCACTCTTATGGTATAACTTGAAGTTTACATGCATCCTGAGGTTTAACTAGAAATACGTTATGGTTGCTTGTGCATATGGCCCATTCTGTCTTTAAAATAAGGCAAAATTATACCCTTGGAAATTCTTCTGCAATGCCAAGCGACCTTCTGAATCACATCTATACCAGCAGATAAAAACAAATGAACAAGGACTTTTTCTCTCCAAAGTTGGTTGCTCACACACACACACACACACACACACACACACACACACACACACACACACACACACACACACACACACACACACACACAAATACAATCCATTTCTCTGTGTTGACATCCTCCCCCACTGTGAGTCTAATGAAGGCAGAGTGTGTAGCCATTGCACCATGCCTGGTTGCACATGGTCAACCTTCCTGAACAATAAACAAACACAAGCATTTGTACAAAGACACACAAACACAAGTACACATGTGGCGCATGATATGGGGAAGTGAAAAAAAACAGACACACATGGACATAACCCACTGAGGGTACCTGACCAATAGGTGAGGCCATCTGTCAGTCCCACTTTGTTTTACCTTTTACAGTCTTTGTCTCTCATGCAAATGTACACAATGAGGGATCATTATCATTGGCATATCAGAGACTGAGTGATGATTAGGTTATCAATATCAGGACAGGGACTGACACACTCATTTGGCCATTCAAATTCTAACCTCTAAGCTTTCAGATGAATGTGTGCCCTTTACTCACCCTCCTTTGATGTAATCCAGGAAAGTGACCTCAATGTCCACCAAGAATGAGAGCAGTGTTACCTGTCATGACAGAACCACAACCAACGTTAGTGTCAGTTATAATGTCTTTAGTGGGTTTGCTCACTGATTGGAAAAAAACAGGTTTTATAGCTCAGCTTAAAATTAAGACACCACACACTACTGTGGATCAGTGGTAGAGTTGTCGTCTCTCAATCGGAAGGTCAAGGGTTTGATTCCCAGCTCCTGCAGTCACATGTCAAAGTGTCCTCGAGCAAGACACTGAGTCCCCCAAATTGCTCCCACTGTTGGTCAGTGGTGTGTGAATGGATAAACTGTTGGACCCTATAATAGAACTTCCTCCCATCAGTGTGTGAATGTGGTGTGGATGGGTGAATGAGATTAGCAGTGTAAAGTGCTTTGAGTGGTCAGAAAGCTATATAAGTACTGGTCCATTTACCAATTACCACACAGTATAACACCTGTATGTCTACGCTGCTTCTGATACCATTTTAACTACCACTACTCAGGTCTGGTATTGATTTTCTACTGTGGGTGTACCAAAAAATATGATGTTAATTTTGATTTACATTTTCTTACCGTTCCAGAGTTGAGGTATTTCTTCTTTTTCCCTTTCTTCTTCAGATTTACCACCTAAAAACAGAAAAAAATAATAAATATATCAGTAATTGCAGTTTATTTATTCATTAATTTTACAATTTTGTCTTTTGCCTATATTATGGGGATCAATTTTCAAGGCAAACCTGGTAAAGGGCACCACTCAGAGTTATTATATCTTCTATATCATTATATACTAAATTTTCTGGCCACTTGTGAGTGGTGGAAAATGTTCCTTTCTGTCAGGATTACACTAACTGGCCAATCTAAAAACAGACAAAAATTATTAAAAGGCCAAAGATACTTCATTTAACTGATCCCTATCTACATTCACGTGCTGTTTCACATGCTGCCACGTAGAGCTGCACGATATGGTCTAAAACCAATATCTCAATATTTTTAGGCAATATTGCGATACACTTTATATCTCGATATTCTGATTTCTCCTCTAAATCACTATATAAATGTTAAATTTAACCCTTTGATGCACAAAGTGACACTAGGGTAATGATTCAAGCAGACCCTTCAGTTGGGTTTTTAAAATTTGCAAAAAGGGGGAAATCACAATCAGATTAAGTTCAGCAAACCTTTTATTTCAAACCAAACTCAATGTAGTTACATACTTTCAGTTCCAGTGAAATAATTCATTCAGATTTATTCAACTGGCTGAATGTATTATATGACTGTCTCAATAGTTTTATAAAATTTTAATTATGATAACCAATTACACTTTGAAAAATAACACAAACTAGAGTTGGAGATAACTTAATCTTACTTTCACTTCTATAAATCAGCTCCCTGGATATTGTTGGTCATGCTGAAAGGACTCTGCCTGTGACTTTTGTCTCTAACACTGGGATCTGGTTGTAGTTTGGGTATTCTCCTCCTCCCTCTGTTTACTTTGCAGCTTGAGGTTATCTTTTTGCAGTGTTATTAGACGTTTGTATACATTTTTGGTGCTGCCATGGAACATTATTTGTTTTCTGAAAACATTGCAGCTTGCAGTATTTT
The DNA here is from genome assembly GCA_030710495.1 of Labroides dimidiatus. NCBI lineage: Eukaryota > Metazoa > Chordata > Actinopteri > Labriformes > Labridae > Labroides > Labroides dimidiatus. The sequence continues at coordinate 21,835,649 of CM061162.1, forward strand.
GGTACTCAGCAGCATAATGCGACCGACCAAATGAAGTTTGTCTCTGCCATCATGCAGCAAGCTGTGTGTGTGTGTGTGTGTGTGTGTGTGTGTGTGTGTGTGTGTGTGTGTGTGTGTGTGAGAGAGAGAGAGAGAGAGAGAGAGAGAGAGAGAGAGAGAGAGAGAGAGAGAGAGACGGGGGTGTAAGCGCACTCAGTGAAAAGAGAAACTGAAACTAACGTATGCGTTGTCCCGTTTGTTTCTGGTTGTAGAGAGCTGGGAGAGAATCAGGTGGGATCATACTGGCAGCAAAGCGAGCTCAAATAAGCAACTACACTTAAGAAAACAAGCCCAAAATCCACAACCAGTGACTGAAAAGACTTGTGGGCGACTATTTCCCCCACCTCTCCAATAAAAAAAAAACACTTATGCTCAGGAGAGTTTTCTGGATGGGCGGGGGAGTGAGCTACTAGCTGTGAGAGGAGCACGAACAAAGACTGTGAGAAGCAAAACTACAAAGAGAATTACATACCGACGTCTTCAAACCTTTTTGTGACAATTTGTATTCGATGGTCAGGATATAGTCATTTTATACATCTCACGTGCAACAACTTACAATATCGCTCACCTCACCTGCCACGCATACTGTTGTTACTCTGTTGTTGTCACCTCAGGGGCAACAAAGAAAAGAGGAAAACAGTTGCCCTTCTGGGAAAACATGCTGCCCCAGAAAAAAGTTGCTTATTAAAACATCAAATATTTATGCTGGACAACTTGTATTCTTCCCCTTTCGTGTTTGTAAACAGTGATAACATTGCTATGGCTGCCTGTGCATTTTGGCAACAGAAGTGTTGCGGAGTACAATGGCTGGTCAAAGGACGTGAAGATGTAAACTATCTAAAAACACATTTTTTACCTAAATAACACCAATTTGATGGATGGTAAACGACTCTCGGATTTGTGAGAAACAAGTGAACAGTTGGAAACATTAACAAGTGGACAGACATTCAGTGGACAGATGATTTATAGTGGAGAAATCAGCGTGTACCCCAGAGAGGAGTTGAAACACACAAGTCACTCCATGCATATGACTGCATCATATGTGGACACTGAGCAGACTGTGAAATATAAAGACATGAACTTGTGTTAATAAAACAGAAATACTCCCAAACCAAAAAGAGCAGAGAGAGAGAGAGAGAGAGAGAGAGAGAGAGAGAGCTGAGTCTGAGACCTGGGTCATAATAAAGGATCCAGGACCTCGGCTCCAAACCAACTTTTTCATCAAAAACTCCAAGTAAAAACTGGATTTAGCATATCATCAGGTAATATTAATTATTTGTGGTCAACCCTGGTTACCTAAGGTTGGATAAAGAAGACAGATTTAATACCACAGCTGCAGACATCGCTGGTGTGTCAGTGTAAAGTGTGACCCTGTTAACTGGTAACTCTCAGCTGACCATCACTGACAGTCTGAAGCAGACAGTCTCCGCTTAATACAGTCACTCTTTGCTCCAAAACACGTTGCTCTGTAACGCTCTGAACTCTATAGAAGTTGACTCCATGGTAAAGTATCGTTTCTGACAACCGACCACAGAACAACCAGACATTGCTGCTAACAAACTGAATTTAAGGTTTAAAGAATGATAACTCATCTGAATGAATGGAGCTAAACTCTACTTCTGTTGCCAAAATGCGTGCATATCTTTATGATGACGTCGACTCAAGGGGTCTATTGTATCTAAAGAATACAAGTCCAATATTCAGTCTCTTTGTAGCTTCGTTTGGGTCTCCTCTGATACTTGAGAGAAACTGATGTTTCTTTAGATGCCAGCTGTTTCACCGTTTAACTTTTTTTTCGTTCAAATCAAGAAAAACTTAACATTTTTATCCACTTTTAGGAAAAGGCTTTTTTTGTCAGTTATAACAATTTCTTGACATGATTAACCACCAAATATCATGAAATATTTTCCACTTTCTTGCAACAATTGTTTTATTTTTTTGTTTAATATTCAAACACTCAAATTTTATTAATGGTTTTATGAAAATCACAAATAATTACAAAAGTGAAGAGAAAATCAGTGTAAATCAGTGGGTAACCATGCAAGTTTAATTTGCAAAGAAAATCTGAAACCCAGAAATCTTTGTTGACATGTTTGCACACATATCTAACCCAGCATTATGAACACAGATCAAGATTCAAAATAAAAAAAAAACATGGTTAACTTTTCTCAGAAATATATCTAACCTCTGAGGCCTGTACTACGAAGCTGAATTAACACATCTGGAATCTCTCTTCGTTACCTGGGTTGACCAAACAATTCACAATCCTGATAAGCGGTACTACGAAGCTGGATATCATCTCACTCAGTCTATCCAGGGTTTTCCAGTTTTGATCAGTGTGCGCTCACATTAAAGGGGTGGAGTCTGCAGCATCTGACCAATCACAAACATGGAGAAACAGGAGAAACCCTGTGGTGCAGCCTGTTTTACCATAGAGGAGCAGATGGTTATTCCTTAGAAATACGAAAAATTTAAACACGTCATCCAGGCTAAAAGAAACACTTTTACTGCAGCAAAATCCAGGAAGGAATGCTGGCAGAACATTAAGTCCTCTTTTGCTAATAAAAAAAAAAATGAGAGGGGTTATTATATTGATCTCTAATACTGTCAATTTTGAACTGAAGAGTGAAATCAGAGACAAAAAAGGGAGGTATATATTAATTAAAGGAAAACTCGAAGACCAAATTGTTACACTGGTAAACATATATGCACCCCCTGATAGAAAAAAAGATTTTATGGAGACTGTTTTTAATAATATACCAACAGAAACAGAAGGGATCTTAATATGTGCCAGAGATTTAAATATGGTCTTCAAACATAAATTAGATACAACAAGTCTAAAGAGATCTGACATACATTTGTCTAGGTTTATTAAAGTCACTTTTAGAGAGATGGGAATGATAGATATTTGGAGATATCTTGATCCAGATGAAAAAGAATTTATGTTTTACTCAACACGCCACAAAACATATTCATAAACAAAACATATTCAATAAAGGACTGCAGAATCAGGACAGCAGATGTATCTGATCATAACTCTTTGCATTTGACATTACAAATAGGAAGCAAGAGAAGGAATACACTATTAAGATTAAACACAGAAATATTAAACAATGAAGAAACTAATAACCAGATAAAAGTTGAGATATCTAGAAGAAAATGATAATGGAGAAGGAAACTCAGCAATTTTATGAGATGCTATGAAAACAGTTTTGAGAGGCAAACTGATAGCTTTCCCCTCAGCAATTAAAAAAAGGAAAACAGAGGAATATAAAACATTAATTTACAATCTGAAAGAAATGGAAAGGACACATGAGTCTAAAAATGACCCACAAGTCTTTGTAGATATAACAAACACACGGAAGCAAATAAATGAATTACTACTGGAAAAGGTTGTGAAAAGAAATAAATATTTAAAACAGAAATACTATGAAATCTGGACCGAGAGCAACAAAATGTTTAGCAAGAAAAATACGAAAACAAACAAACGATATCTAAGATAATGGATCCACAAACAAAAGAGATCTCACATAAACCAGAGGATACAGAAAGAGTATTCCTAAAATACTATAAAGACCTTTACACTCAACCCACACTGGATAATGAAGAAGATAGTGAAGACCTAGACCTACCATCTATTGGCATAATTCAAAATACTATCCTCACCACAGATATAACTAGAGAAGAAATAAATGAGGCCACAACTTCACTTAAGAATAATAAATGTCCAAGAAGTGACGGGTACCCTGCTGAGTGGTACAAGAAGTTCAAAGAAGAACTGATACTTCAGCCTCAGTATTCTTTTAACTGGATAATACAAAATAATTAAATGCCCCCATCATGGACAGAGGCAATCATATCAGTAATTTTGAAACCAAGAAAAGATAAAAGCTTTTGAGAAAACTACCGACCTATATCAGTTTTGAATGCAGATTATAAAATATATACGTCTATAATTTCAAAAAGACCTAATTGTTTTATAGCTAATCTAGTAGATGAAAACCAACAGGTTTCATAATGGGACAACAAACGGAAGATAATGTCAGGAGAACCCTACATATCATAGATGAAGCACAACAACAACAAAAAAGCACATTATTAATAAGTATTGACGCAGAAAAAGCATTCGATCATGTTAACTGGAGCTTTTTATACCAAGTGTTAAAACGTTTGGGTTTCAATACGAAATCAGTAAACTATATAAAGACATTATATCAACATCTTAATGCAAGAATCAAAACAAATGGTAATTTGACAGATAAATTCATTTTAGAGAGCTCTACTAGACAAGGATGTTGTTAGTCGCCCACCTTATTTGCCTTATACATAGAACCTTTAGTACAGGCAATCTGGCAAAGAAAAGAAATCCAAGGAGTAGAGATAAAAAACACAAAACATAAGATAGGGCTTTTTGCAGATGACATTATTTGCTTTCTCCAACAACCACATCAATCAATCCCAGCTCTTATGAAGCTTATTGAGACATAAGGAAACTTTTCAGGATTTAAAATAAATGTTAAAAAAACACAAGTACTGGCAATTAACTATTTTCAGAACATTATAATAAACTGAAAAGTGTTATAGATCCAATAACAGGTTTTACACTAGACAAAATAATAAAAAAAATTAACTACATAAAGATATTAATACAGTAAAATGGATAGCATACGATACCAATTATAAACCTTCTCATCAAGAGTTGGGATGTAAACAATGGCAAACGAAAGGAATCACAACATGGAAAACATTGGAAAAGGAAGGGAGACTAATGAGTTTTGAGGGGTTTAAAGACAAATATGGTTTTGACAAATACGACTTTTTCGGTATTTACAAGCAAGAGATTATTATAACAGGGAAATCAGGAAGATTCCGTCCATAGAAGAGAAGCAGAGAAAGCATACATCGGAAAAACAATGAGACTTGTATCTAATTTTTATCATACACTATTAATGAATACTAACCATTCAACAGAACATGTAAAAACAAAGTGGGAAAGGGAATTTTCTATTGAAATAACAAGTAATGATTGGCAAAATATATGGAATAATTACTGAACAACCACTGGTTCTCTGAAATCGAGGGAGTTCTCTTGGAAAAATCTGATCCGCTTTGCCATTACACCCAAAATAAAAAGTAAATATTTGAACCAACCTCTTCCATGCTGGAGAAATTGTGGATCAGTAAATGTTAATCATACTCATATATTTTGGAAATGTTCAACATTAAGTAACTTTTGTGAAAACATAAATACAGAAATTAAAAAAATCTTTTGATATACCATTAAATCCCACTATACTGTACTTGTGTAACTTCAGTTGATAATGTACAAAGAAAGGATAAGTATTTGTTAAAATTTTGATAGTGGCTTGTAAAAAAACAATAACAATAAAGTGGTACCAAGCACACCCCCCAACTATACAACAGTGGATCCAGATTATTGAAGAATTTTATATGATGGAAAAACTGACACACTGATTGAGACTGCAGAAAACCCAGTTGGAGGAGAAATGGAAGAAATGGACGATATACAGGAATAAGAGCAGCGACAACGAAAACTGAGAGGAGACACTGTTGAAAAAAGACACTGAGAAGAACACTTCTGTGAATTCTTGTGACTTAAAATATTTTCCCCTATTTTTTATATCTGTTTAAATAAATAAAAAGATAGTTACCAAAAAAAAAAAAAAAAAAAAAAAAAAAAAAAAAAAAAAAAGCAAGGGACAGAGAGGTGGGAGGACCACGCCACATCAGTGTGAGGCAGCCCCCCACCACCTGAAACTGTCCCTCCTCAACCAGAGCAGTGCATTAGTGTGGGTTTGTTTTTGAATGATAAGAAATATGAACTAAGTTAGTCTCAAAATTTGTCTTTTAATGAACGAATACAAGACATCTACATTTTCAAGTGACTGTGTCTAGATGACTAATCTTTTTTTCAGGTTAAATAGTCTAGAAATAAAATTATTGTGATTAAGTGAGCAGTTGATCTGCACCCTGGTTTGAGAGGAGAGCCATTGTTGAATTTAAACACAGAAACTCACACGTAGTCATAACAGACACAAGACCACACAAACTAACCTCATAAACATTAAACTGGCTCTGCCCTCGGGATAGTTCTCTGTAGCTGGTGCTGAACTCCCCGATGAAATCATGGCTACAAAGAAAGGCAAGAGAAACTCAAAAAACCCCAAAACAAATGAAATGGAAAAAGCAACAACAACAACAAAACAAAAACAAGGACAATGTATTAGTATTTCATTCTCTACTCACTAGTTCAAACCAATTTAAGCAATTTTGATTTAAGTATTAACTTAAGTACCTATTATATTCTTTGATATTGTTGTAGCACTGTAAATACTGTTGAGCCACACATTAGTCAAATGTATAGGATTAAAGCCATTTTCAGGTGACAACCTTTTGCATGTCTCCAATGGCACCTTTAACATTTGTCTCTTAACTTGGGGGCTCCTCACGATCACTAAGTCTCACATGTTTAAGCCAGACAGTAAGAATTTAATCTTACAGAATAACACCATGACACCACGGATAGTTTTCAGAGATAAATCAGCACCAGATGAAAAGCAACTCCAGAAAATGTGTTAGTGTAGTCTTGTATGTTAAAGTAAAGCTGAGCAGCACAATAATAGCAGCAGTAGTACATTAACAATGAAAAAATACCTGCCATCTCTGTCCCAGTCATATACTTCAACCTTGATTGTTCTGTTGAGGAAAGAAGAAGAGGATCAAACAATTAAAGAAATTATTTCTATTTTTTATTTAGTTTACTTTGTAGTACATTGACCTTCTCCACATACTCACAGCCTGTTCTTTTCTGACAATGTATGAAAAGGGCAGAAAAGAAAAATGGATGAAGTTCATCTCCAATGTATTTCTAAATTATACAAAGTTATTGTCACGCTCTTGAATTTAGCAGATTTATAGGAGCAGATGCACTCTGCAGCTTATCTTTAGTCTGTCTGCCTGTCTCTGTATATGCCCCTGGAAACATGCTCTTTTCATCTCCATATCTATTGGAGCATTTCATTATATCCCGTAATAAAGTGAAAGGAAAAATCAGAGTAATATGTCACAGGCAGATGCTGCTCCATTACTCTATCTACCAATGCCTTCAACAGAGCTGTTATTTTTTTTTTGTCAAATGAAGAAGTGCAGAGACAGAGAAGGAGCGAGGTGAGGCAAAAGAATAATGAAAAGGAATTAAATTCAAAACAGGGTGACAGCAAACGGCACTCTGCCACAGAGAATAATGAAGGGAGAGGGAAAGTAAGGTCCACGCACATTGGATAAAGTTGCTGGTTTAGACTATGAAAAAAACCACAGACAGTTATATGTTGTGGTGAAACAATGTGGCCTGACAACTGTAGTTTGTTAATCTTGTATGCCTTTCTAATTACTGTTCTGGACAAGCCTAAAGATAAACCAGTGGTTTATACATCAAAACTGCAAAAGCTTCAACATCTCCATCATTCCCAGTATGAGAGGAAGTGGAATACAATCATAACAATGTTGGCTGAAGGAATCAGAAACACAACCCCTCAAAGAGGCAACTTCAAAAATTCTTTAATGAAGATCAACAAAAGTATAAACGCAAAATCACAGCTTTGAACTGGAGTAAAAACTTGACAAAAGAATCAACACAAAATCTCAGCTAAGCTGGAAAACAAAGGAACCAATCCACCCCCACCATAAACTGGTGATGAGGGTCAGGAACAGTGAATTTGTCCTTCAGTTTCTTGAATGCATTATCGGCCCGTGAAATCCACTGAAACTGAACATGGAGACGGGTCAGTTCATGAAGAGGTGCAACAGTGGTGCTAAAATTGTGAATGAATCGCAAATAGAAATTAGCAAACCCCAGAAATTGTTGAACATTTTTCCTGTTGACAGCAGTAGGCCAATTGGCTACCACACTGACCTTAGAGGGGTCCATCTGAACCTGGCCCGGAAAGATGATGAACCCCAAAAAGGAGACTGAAGGAACATAAAATTCACACCTTTCTGCTCTAACAAACAGTTGATTCTCCAAGGGGCACTGCGGGACCTGACACACATGCTGAATGTGTGTCTCTTGATCAGGGGAAAAGATCAATATCTCATGAAGATACACATACACAAACAAGTTCAGAGAGTCTCACATTGTTCACCAGGGCTTGAAAAACAGCTGGAGCATTAGTAAGGCCAAAAGGCATGACTAGATACTCATAATGTCCAGCAGGAGTGTTGAAGCCTGTTTTCCACTCATCCCCCTCTCTGATCCTGACCAAATCATAAGCAATTCTCAAATCAAGTTTGGTGAAAACCTTGGCCCCTTGTAACTGTTCAAAACCAGTTGACATGAGTGGGAGGGGGTACCTGTTTTTGACTATTATCTCATTCAGAGGGCTGTAGTATATGGAAGGCTGTATCCTACTCAGATACATGGATTACCTTGAATAAAAGTTTGCCATCAAGTGCGCTTGCAGTTATTGGTTGAGATAACAGTGAACTATGAAGACCCCACTTCTTAGCCAACCCCAAGTCCAGCAAACTCTGCTGGACTTGGGGTTCAGCAGAGTCAATGCTCCAGAGTCAGTTAAAACCCCATGAGTCATTGTAAGTTCATTGATTCTTATGTTTACCTGGGTCAAAATGGAAAAAAGGGAATCCAGAGGATTGATGTTTGCTCACCAGCGCTCTCCTCTTCACTGATGAGCCTGCGTTTTTGCTGAACAGGCTGCAAAGCGCTGGAACTTAGCACGGAATAAGTCTCCAACTCCCTCATTTGACTTGTATGGTGTTTTGTCACGGTGTTCAGAGACCACAGTACCTCTACTTTCAGTGTAGGGGTAAATCCGAACAGAGTCCGCAGATGCAGTGCTGCAGTTTCGGTTGTTGATATCGAGGCTGGCGGTGGAGGCATGGTGGAGACAAAGGTAGAGCAGAACTGGGAAATCTCTGGCATTTGTTGGCAGCTCGATTTTGAGGCCTTGTGTTTCGCACTGTGCATGTGTGACTCCACTGTCTTGACTTGACTCCTATCGTGTTTGAAATATTTCTTGCACAAAATATACCGTACCTTGTACACATTGCCTGGCACCGCTTTCAGCCATGAAGAAAAATCGTTTTTGGACAGCCAATACTTTCCCATGTGTTTCAAAGTTGTTACATAAACGATATGCATCTGCAGAGTCTGGACTGACACCACATCAGTGTTTTGCTAGTTCCGCTAATGTGATTGCGTGATGTTACCACGAGAGTCATTTGACCCAAACTAACCCACACCGACCTAAACCAACCTAAACTGACCCACAACAACATTAATGGACCCAAACCAACCCGAACCAACATAAACTGACCCAAACCAACCTAAACTGACCCAACCCAATTTTAACCAACCCACACTCATCCAAACCAACTTAAACTAACCCAAACTAACCCAAACCGATATAAATCGACCCAAACCGACCCATACCAACCCAAACCAATCAAAACAGAGCCAAACTGATCCACACCAACCAACACCAACCCACATGATCCAAACCATCCTAAACCGACCAACACCAACCCAAACCTACCTAATCTGACCTAAACCAGCCCACACTGACCCGAACCAACCTTAACCAACCAACACCAACCCAAGTCAACCTAAACAGACCCAAACCAACCCACCCAAATCAACCTACACCGACACAAACCATCCCACACTGACCCAAACCAACTTACACAGACCCAAACCCTTTGGTCCAGTTTATCTACAAGATATTCTCAACATATAACATCTAGAAACTTAACTACACACTTTACTGACACATGATGGACCCACTTTTGCCTTCAGGTTTCCTTTTAAAATCGAACCCGTACTTTTAAGTTTCTAGGTGAACCGTGTGAGTGTCACAACATCAGGACCTTTCAGTCAGCAAAGAACTCCACAAAAATTCAAAGGTGTCTGATTCTGTCATCAACACAAGCATGTATCATATGGAACGGATGGAAAACACGTTAGTTTCTCTTACGGCCTCTCTAGTGTTGTGAACATTTGAGTTTCTGGCATAATTTATCTTATTTTATGTAAGTTTAGTTTTTTTTTCTATTTTTAATCTAAAATAAAAAAAATCAACCCATATCGGTTTGTGTGTTTTCCAAAAGACTCTATGCAGTAGTTTTTTTGATAAGATACATGATTATATATCCATACTATCTTGCTTGATGTTTTTTTTTTTTTTTTTTTTGTTTTTTTTGTTTGTTTTTTTGTGGTGTCTGATTCGGATATTTACCCTGCAAATGAGCTTTAGGGAAGTTTCACTGGTATATAGGTATATAGGTATACAGAAAGAAAGAAAGAAAGAAAGAAAGAAAGAAAGAAAGAAAGAAAGAAAGAAAGAAAGAAAAACAAAGAAAAAGAAAGAAAGAAGACGGGACTCTACACTAACTTTTCCACTGGAGCTACCAACTTTCTCAGTTTGTCGCACCAGCACATGATTTGGTTGCACACCCCCTTTATTTTTTCTCTCATTCACCACCATTCTCCTCCTCTCTCAACTCATTTTGTTTTTAAAATCAGCGATAGACCGTTTTATCTGTGCTGCGGGTGTACACAGCGCACTCTTCAGAGCAGGAGAGAGCACCGGTGGATACAGTGTGTGTATTAGAGAGAGCATTAAAACATACATATACATATACATATGAGTTCTATACAGGAATCATTAGTTCTAACACAATCATACCCATCCACACACATACACTGACCAACAGTGGGAGCAATTTGGGGTCAGTGTCAGTGTCTTGCTCAAGGGCACTTTGACATGTGGCTGCAGGAGCTGGGATCAAACCTTCTACCTTCTGATTGAGAGGTGACGAAAACTCCCAGAATTCTGTGACCCTAGTTGTTTTTTTAATCAATAATAAGTAAGAACAAAAATAGACTATAAGAGGAATCTTTCTCACCTGTCGTAATCACCATTGCAAAGAGCCCGAACAGGAATCTTAAAGGCCTGCCAAACAGGGTTCAATGTGTTTTTTATCACCTCTGTCTTGTGGCAGATGGTAAACCTGCAGAGAAAGATGAGGACAGATGGATGAAAGGCCAAAAGTATCGGATCCAAAAGAAATACAGTTTATATATTTATCAGTACAAAAAGGTAAGCCATGACACTGGGGATGTGGAAGCAGGACTGCTGCCCCACCACACACACATGCACAGAAGTACACACGTGAACACAAAGTGTAAAGAGGTAATTTCATTAGTCACTGGAGAGCAGGTGGACTCAGTATCTTCAGTCCTCAGAGTGCACGTCTTATCTGACATGTCACTCACTGCGGGATGGAAAAGACATTCACACAGAGCTGGATCAAACTGCCTTTCTCTGTCTGTCTCACTCTCACTCTCTCTCTCACACACACACACACACACACACACACACACACACACACACACACACACACACACAAACTAGTGCACATGTCATACTCAAATAATTCCACACATGCTATGCTTTGACAAACTAAATTGCATTTTGATCCGAGACCAATCGATAAAACCAATTTCCTTTGGATGCAGCGAAGGATTAGACACAAGCTAAAGGAGAGATAAAGGGAGGAAGGGTGCTGGAAGAAGGGAAGGAAGCTTACGTTCTGTCCTCATTACTCCTGTAGAAAACCATGAATGGGTCCGACTTGCCAAAGAAATCTTTTTTGTCAAGCTTGTTTCCACAGAACTGCATCATTACTGATTCCTGATGAGCAGAAACAGAAAAGGATGAAGTGAAGAGGTTAAAAATGGATGTTGAACACCATCACTTTTTCAGATCTTGCTGGCTAAACAAAGATATAGTTAGTTTTATTTGGAAAACTTCTGCAACTCTTATGTCAAATTAAGTAAAAGATTTTCTGAATGACATTTGGTCAAAAGCTTTTGTTCCATCTCAAGTAGGTTTGCAATGATACCAGAAAAACACTGATTCAGTAAAGTTTTTTTTTTTGACTTGTTCATTTCTCAGATTAATTTCATTGTCTTTAGTGTCTTGTTTCCTTGTTTTCCTAGTTTCATCCTCACCCTGCAGTTGTTCAGCTCCTCAGCTTTCACAATAATGGTCCCACATTTCTTCCCTTGAATGCCTCTGTAATCATGACACATAATGCAAAAGGGTTCAAAGATTACAACATCTAGGATTTTTTTAATGTGCACACTCTTTACCATACATGTAACTCAAACATCACACTAAATGTCAAACTCACTGAAAAACATTTCAAAGAAAGAAGTAATGCATGCTTTTAGAGAATGGACAACAGACAAAAGATAAACAGAAGACCTCGTTAAGAAATGGTGATCATCGCACAACCTGCCATTTCAAAGGGCTGTTACTGCCATTCACCGACTCTATCTTTCCTAATCTGAGTTTATCTTTTATAACCTTGTTTATTGTCCACCACCTCCTGGCTGTGGGTTACTTCATCAGTTGGTTACGTTGCACTTCTGAGAATCATCAGTATGTGTAATAACTTTGAACAGAAAACCTTTGGTTGATTAATATCCAGAGGATGACTATGAGTATGTGGGTATGTTTAACTAAACTTGCTGTTAGCACTGTAGCTGTGGCAGGGGTTAGGAAATAAAATACATTCATGTGGATTGAACGGGTGTGAATGTGTGCTTTTGTTAAAGTAAACAAGGTTATAAAACTGTAAAAATGTAAAAAGTGATGAGTTCTTGTCTCACTGGAAGCTTCATGTATGACAATGACAGTAGCACAGTGCAGGTTGTTTGGTGCTGAATTACCAAACAACCTGCCAAAAAGTCTAAAAGTCTCTTAAGTTGTAATCCTGTTCTCTGTGTCTCATTGTGCTGACAGTGATGACACCCCGCTCTATGTAAACAGATGCTTCATGGTGACGTAGGCGAGCCATGCATGTGCCTAAAGTCTGGTTTATGTTGGAGTAGTGTGACCACGGTCGTACTGGCCAGCAGAGAAGCAGCGCTGTGGGGGGAATCGTGCTTGAGTTCAGAAGTGTGACTGCGCTGTTACTGTGAAGTGAATGAAGTTCATGCATGTTTTGAAAAAAAGAACAAATTTTGAAAAAGGCAATTTTCAGAGTTACGTGATGTGGTTGACAAGGATGGCTGCTTGAAGAGAAGCTGCGCCCACCCCTGCACACATATCGCTTTAAAATTCAATAAAAAACCTGTTGTTCTTCGATTTGCCTGACAAAAAGTTCTACAATGCCAGAAACAGGTTCTGGTGGAGTGAAGATAACCAAAGCAGCTAACACATGCCAAGCTGATCCTAAAAAGTTGCCGCTCTGTGTGGCACAGGACCACGAGGCACCTGTTGATTGCCCTCTGAGGTGGCGAAAGAGTTTGCTAAACTCACTGCATTAATCCTCGAAAAGTCTGAGAACCATGACAAGAAGCTAGAGGCCATCTGGACAACGACATCTGCAACAGACAGCAAATTGGCTGAAATTACCAGTCGCATTTCTCAAGTTGAGACCCGTTTATGCTTCCTTGAGGACGCAAGCGAAAGACAACGAGCTAATCCTACAGCTACAGCTGCAGAAGAGGAAGTTCTCTGTCAGAAGTTGGATGATATTGAGAACCGAGAGTGGAGAAATAATTTACAGTTTGTAGGCTTTCCAGAGGGCAGCAAAGATGGTGATGCCCTGTTGTTTCTGGGGAAAATTATATTAGAGATACTGAACATCGACTTTGCACAGGGACTGGAAATTGACAGAGCCCATCGGAGTAATATGCAAAAGCCCGGATCCCGAAAGACCCTCGCCAGCGAGAACTATTATCGCTAGATTCCTGAGATACCAGGACAGGGACTGCATCGCCGAGGCTGCACGCAAGATGGATAAAATCACTTGGAAGGGGCAGCATGTCATGGTCTTTGCAGATTACTCCAAAATAGTCAATGAGAAGCGCATGAATTTTAACGGATGTAAAAGGTTGCTCAACGAAAAACGGATGAGATTCTCGCTCAGCTATTGAAGGAAGTATTAGGCATTATTAACTACATTTTGTGCATTAATCAATAATAATTGTGATCATTACAGGCTTGTTTTAATGTGTCTATTTACAAAAGGTTGAAAGCTCCTGGAAGGCTACAGATCATCCAGCATGAAGAAAGAATCGACACCATTAATATGAAGGGTTCATTTTAACACTTTAATACATTTATATAATATGTTTATCCATGTATATAATAACTTTTTTACTTTGCAGCACTAAGGGAAGAAAGGCTGTGTTAGTGTCTTGTTTGTGAGACATATCTACTTTAGGTTGTGGCCCCTCTTTCCCTTCCTCTCACCTGCCCCGCCTGCCCTCTGTTTTTAATGCATCACGACATTCACTCACTGGGGGCAGGCAGAGAGAGTAGGGGTCAGTGGGCCCCTGCTCAATCTGTCTCTCCCCCCACTTTTAATGCACCACATTACACTCAGGATTACACATATTCACGGTGGAGGGATAATGTGTCCTTGTCGGGAATCAAGGACACAGAATAATAGGGGGGGGACATGGGATGCACAAATATAGGACTGGTGTGGCGGATGGGGCCCGGTTCTTTCTGGCTGGGACTCTGTGCCGGAGACCCCCTATCCATCAAACGGGAGGATGCCGGTGGCCATCGGGTGCGGCTGGGCTTGGGTGCCTGCAGGCGGTGGCTTGGGACAGGGATCTGGGGGCGGATGGGCCTGGCGGGGTCTCGTGCATCTCGGCGGTCTGTAGTGCGGGATCCATGGGCCTGTCGTCCCCTGGGGACCTCGGCGTGGTGGGCTGCCTTTGGGTTGGTACTCTCTGCGGGTGGCCGTGGCGCCCCCTTGGTCATCTGGGCGGCGGTCCCTGGCACTTCTCTTGGCCCCGACTCTTCTGGGGGCTGGGGCTTATCCACGATCTCACCACAGCATACCCACATACTGCCCCCCCTGGCCTCGCTGCGGCTGGACCGCCTTCCTCTCGGGGGAGGGCCTGGTCCTGGCTGAATGGGCTCCTGGGGGGCCGGGGGCTCCCTGCCTGCCGTGGGGGGGTGGGGGCGGCTGGGTGTGTGGGGTGGGGGTGGCTTGGGCCCGGGTGGACGGGTGGTTGGTGGGGGTGGGTGTTGTCTGTGGGGGTCCCCTGCCCTGGGCCCCTGGTGTTGCCCTTGGTGCCGTTGAGGGAGGGCGTGTCGGTGCCCCCTTGGGCCCTGGGGCTGTTCCTGGATCTGGTAGCTTCGGGGGTCCGGGTGGTGGGTCCCGGGTACTCTGGTGCTCTGAGGATGCCCCTGGCCATGGTCTTCCTGGGCATGAGCAACTACCTGGGTATTCGGTAATCACCCCACTTGCATGCCTGTTCAAATACTCGAGCTCCTGACGAGACTTATTCTAAAGATGTGATTTGTTTCGCAGAACATGCTGAGTTGGGTATTCTGTCACACTTTTTTACCTCCTGTGAGGCATGCCTCCTCCCTCCCCTCATCTCTGTGAGCCCACAACCTACTATCAAGACCCCACATCTCTGGTGTCCCTGATTTCTTATGACCTCTCTCGCCTGCACAGACCTTGATTTGCATAGCACCTGGACTGCAACCTTAAGTGAATGTCCCTGCCTGTTTGTCCTGCTCCCTGTTTGTCTTGTCCTTTCTGTCACTATATTCCCCTTAACTCACACTATGGTGTAACACAGCCCTCCCCTTCAGCTCACATCGGGGTTTAAATAAAGTTTGATTTGATGGAGTAGCCTACAGGGAGGGCTGGTGATGGTCACTAGTAGCAGTGAATCATATGCATGTATGTGCATGTATGTGCATGTATGTGTATGTACGTATGTGCGTATGTATGTATGTACGTATGTATGTATGTATGTATGTATGTATGTGTATATATATGTACGTCTTCACAGCTGTCACTGCTAGAATAAAAAAAAATCAATGCATATGTCTTTTAAACGCTGTCACCAGACACAGTGCTCAGCTAAAAAGATAATGCAGACAAGGGAAAAAAAAAAAAAAAAAAAAAATCGTCATAATGAATAATGATCCCTCAATTAAAAAAATCGATAATGGGACATATTAATTATTAACTATTAATTATATATTTTAGCATGTCATCATAAAACTAACTCAGATACAACTTTAGCATTAATTATGCAGGATAATTTATTGCTTATTTGGCAAAAAGAGTAGAAGACAACTAGTAGAAAATACAAATTATAATACCGACCCTGCTGTCAGCAGCTTAGTGAAGAGAAAATCACTCTTTATAGCAAGTGAAACTTTTTTTTTCAGGTCGAAAGAGTGGCAGCGGAGATCACAGCATCAGGTTTTGCGTCTCTGCCTCAGTCAGCTGACTTCCGGCGGCTGTTTTTTGTTCTGGAGGCTGAAGCTCCGTTCTGCTACACCAGATACTGGAATGACCAGCGCTGCTTCAGCGCGCGTTTTAAAGTCTGGAAACATTTCACCCAGTGAAGCAATGAGCAGTCATAAACAGGACAACAAAATCCTTAGTTAATTATGCACGCTCGCCACGAACTGTACAGGGGGTCTGCTGCAGGTGAAATATGTGATTAATGAATGACTGTGTGACAATTGAAGTGGACTGGATCACTGAGGGGTAGGGCTTTTTAGGAAAATATCTAATTGCGATTTTTCTGGCAGATATTGTGATTTCAATTCGATTTACGATTTTCTTCTAATCAAGCTTCAGTGCAATATTTACAATGTCCAGTAGCTTTCACAAACATGACATAAAATTTTATTATACCATCTAAATCTTTTTAAGTTATTCCTCAAACACAAGAATGAAAACTAAGGGTAAAAATCGCTTTCAAATATATTAAATTAACAAAAAAAGATGTGTGTACATTCTATAAAGTCCTTGATTAATGGTACAAATGAAGAACTGAGAGAGCATTCTTTATCTTTACTAAGAACGATGTACTGCAAAAAATCCTTAACTGTGTTAAGTTAAAGTTCAATAAAATACAAAAGAATTCCAAAAACAATGTTAAATTAGTAATAATAGGAAAAACAATTAAAAAATTCCAATATAGGAAAAAAAGAATCTTGCCTAACAGTCTTATACTCAGGTAAGCAGGTGAAGGTCAGTCTTTGATGGCTCAAGAGAGCTAGCTTATCAACAACCATAGCAGAAGTTAAAGTAATTTATTCAATCTTATATTAAGAAATCTGGACTATCTTTCTGAGTGAAATTGAAAGGTAATGGTAATAAAATAAAAATAACCTTACCTATGCCCTTCTGAAAAATCTGTCAACTATTAAAATACGGGGATCATTCATTTATGGCTCAGCAGCATCCAAATATTGCACATCTATTCTGTAAACAGTAGAAAAAAACGTAGAAAAAAAAAAAAACATTGATGAAATGCAGTCAGACTGAGATAAGGTTCGGTCGTTCTGCTTGACCACATATCTGTAGTTGTGGCGTAATACTCCACATTTTTCAGCTCTGTTTCTACTTCTCTTTACATTCCGCATACAGCTGTGGGATGGCAACCTGGTTGAAGTAGGTGAGGGAGGGAATCACATTCCCTCTGTACTTAGCAATGTACTGTGTTACAGCAGTCGTTATCTCCCGGTGTCTTCGGCTCAGCGCTGCCAGACGTACGATAATTATTGTATTTGTACAATAATTTAGCCCTCTGTACGATGTACAATCAATAATTCCAAAAAATGCTGAATGTACGATAATTTGACAATTTCGTGTGGTTGTTCCAGATCTACCCCAGTCTGACGGATTTATCCGTAAACCCTAAATGCATCTTATATCATGTGACGTTTCCAGCCAATCATAGTTTAAGTGTCATTAGTCTCAGAACGATTGACAGCCAATCACGGTCGTAGGAGCTCCGTCAGGAGGAAGTCAGTCAGTTGAGAGAAAAATGAGCACCGGAGCCTCGAGCTGCTGATCAAACGCTGCTGAACAGAGTGATCACTTGTGATTTTGGCTCAACAATAAGACAGTTGTTTTGATCATTATCAGTTATTTTGATTATTTTGTCGAGTGTACGATAATTTCCCCCAAAATACGATAATTTTATATTTCCCATCTGGCAACGCTGCTTCGGCTGCTCTTGTCATAAGGAGTTATAGTAGCAAAAGATGCAGTAATTGTAGTCTGTCTGCTACTGTGGGCCTGAGCGTCTCTCTCACTCGACTTTTCACCGGACTTTTTCGTCATGTATTCCTCATGCAGATGTCTGTGGTGATTTTTCAAGTGCCGGTATAAATTGGTTGTATTTCCGCTGGATGTTGCAACTTTAGCGCGACAGGTTTTGCACAGTACCCGTTTCTGGTGCACGTCTGCAGCCTCAAACCTGAAATACTCCCAAATAACGGACGTGCTGTTTTTCTTGGGGATTAAATCCTGTAACTCTGTTTCTTGCTCTGCTGCAGCCATTTCAAAACACGTTAATGATACAAAGCATGAGGTGCAGGTTGATTCTGATTGGTTAGTGTGACCTGTCCACGAGCAGCATGCCGCTTCTGATTGGTGAGCTTGGCGGGATGGGAGGGAGACAGCATTGATATGTAAAATAGTTGACAACAGATCATGGCTCAGTCAGGAACGCTGTGAACCCCCCCCCCCCCCCTGCAGCTTTGGCGATCACATGATCGTGTTGTCTGAAATCGCAATTTCAATCGTAAAACAATAAATCGTTCAGCCTTACTGAGGGGGTTACTAATCCGTCAAAATTACCTTCAGATTTTTCCATCATTGATCAAAAAATTCTGTCAAAAGACGGAGGATAATCAGTTAACGCCACCTCTGAGGGGAATTGGAAAACCTTCATATTTTAACCTTCAGTTAAAATACGTGAGGCTGGTAATTCATTAGCATATGGCATAAATCAGCATTATGTTAAGTTAAACATTTTGAGTCAGGTGGCAGAAATCGTGACGTAAGAGTCAGGGCGGAGACATCTGATGACGCAACCAGGAAATAATCCAAAGGCTAGGACTGTCCCATTTAACAACGGTGTGACGGCCTACCCGTCCTCTGGAAGGACTGGCTTTCGGCGGACACCCGTCCTGCATCAGGGGATGCATCGTCCTTTGGAGGATGCAGCCCCTGAATTGGGACACAGCAATAGTGTTATTAAGGGGGACACACTTATTAGCACATGAATCTCAAAAACTATCTGGTGACTGGGTTGGTTATGTTGGGGCAGCCTGTGGCACCAGTAAGAGCAAAGGGGTGGCTACATTGGTCACTAAGCAACTACAATTTAAGTGTCTCAAAGAGTGTGTGGATGACGCATGGAGAATTCTGTTGATGTTATGTAAGACTCAGGGGAACAACAGCATCATAGCAAATGTATATGCTCCAAATACAGATGATCCAATGTTTTTTGTACTTGTAGAGAAAAGACTGAATGATATGGGAGATTATCCAATCATCATAGGAGGTGACTTTAATGAAGTTATGGACCCAGTATTGTACGGTAGCTCTCTATCAGCCTGCATTAGTAGAGCTCATACTGTCCTCTGGCTTGGTGGATGTTTAGCGTTTACAGAACCCAACATCAAGAGATTATACATTCTATTCTTCACCTCATGGGTCATTTTCAAGGATAGATTTTTTTTTATTTCTCATCCCTTGGTATCTGGGATAGTATGCTTAAATATGCTGTCTTTTATGAGACCAGAGAGATCCACTAGATGGAGATTGAATTCTAGCCTTTTACTAAAGATTCACTAAGGTCACAAATCACTTTACTCAAAGACACCAAATTTAACAACAGCACCTTCGGTAGCAATAACATGGGAAGCTTTAAAGGCCTTCCTGAGAGGTCACATAATTCAGTATTCTTCTTTCAAGAAAAAGGGAGATTGCGCTTAAATACAGGAGTTAGAAAAACAGATTAAACATGATGCAGAGTCACACTTTAAAAGACATCCACTTATAACCTTAACCAATTAACTAGACTGAAGTATGAATATAACTGTGACCAAAAAGGCAGAGTTTGCCCTCTTCTGTGCTAGCCAGAAATATTTTGAGGAGGGCGAAAAGGCTGGCAGATTACTCGCAACATATATCAAGCAAAAAGAAGCATTAAGTTTTATTCCGGCTATTAGAGAGGATATTTTGTATGATTCTAAAGAAATAAACTTGGCCTTTAGCAACTTTTATATAAAACTTTATACCTCTGAGCTAAAAGTGGACAAGAAAGATATTATGACCTTTCTTTCAACTCTCAATCTTCCCCGTTTGTCAAAGGACCAGCTTGAGCAGCTTGATGCACCTATTACCCCTGATTCACACATACAGTGTGGGCGCCGGGGTCCGTCAGCGCCACGCACTGCGCTGTATTTCGCTGCCATTCAAGTCGATCAGTGCATTCACACAGCCCGCGCCGCGGTCCGTCTCCGGCGCGTGCTACCAACGGCTGCTCGCGGCTGTTTTGCTGCGAGTCTTTTCTTGCCGGAGTGCACTGCAGAGACGCGTCAATCTCCGCAGAGCAGATCGTACCAAACAGGAAATCAGACACGAAAAACGATCAGAGTTTCCGGTCTTTTCAAAATAAAGCACCATGTTCAGCCTGTCAATCGTAAAATTATCCTAGTATATTAAAACTTCGACACTGGCACAGGGCCAGCAGTCATCAGCGGGTCAGACCCAGAGGAAATCTGACGCCATGGACGAGGAAAAGTTTATACTGGAGGCGGAAAACCTTATAATTATATACGATACAACACATCCTCAACAGAAACTAATGAAGCTCTGTGAGGACAGGTGAGTTTAACATACTAAATATCATGAAAGTAGTGGTCATGGGTGTGATTCCTGCGGGAACATGTGGTTCTCCTGTGATCTTGTGTATCCAGCTGCTATGAGTACGCTGAGCTGCGCTCCGCTCCTGAGACGGATGCAGTGTGAATTGGGACCCTCTTTCCCCCGTTATTTGCACTTGCGCTTGAACCACTTGCGGTTGCTATATGTAATGCGTCTACAATCCCAGGCATTTTAGTTGGAGAGAATTGTCATAAACTAATGTTATATGCAGATGAAATCCTTTTATTTATCTCAGACCCTGAACACTCCCTATTTAAAATTATTGATAAGTTCTCATCCATCTCAGGATATAAAGTAAACTGGACAAAGTCTGAGGCTCTTCCCCTCACACCATACTGTCCTAAATCCCTCTTCCCTTTAGGCACTTTTGCCTGGCCTAATAAAGGCATTAAGTATATAGGTATAAAATTTCCCCCTCTGTTGTCTGATCTGATCAGAATTAATTTTGAAGTTATTATTGGACAGTTAATATTGGACAGTTTGCGGGCTGATGTTGAGTGGTGGTCTCCACTTTATCTTTCTATGTGGGGCAAGGTAAATATTATTAAAATGAACTGCATCCCATAATTTACTTACTTGTTACAGGCTCTCCCAATCTGCATCCCTCTGAGCTATTTTAAACAATTTCATTGACTATGCAATAAATTCCAATGGAAAATACACAGCCCAGAATTAACCTGAAAAGCTGCAATTGCCAGTTGATAGAGGAGGCCTTGGTGTACCAAACTTGCTTTACTACCATTATGCTTTCACACTCAAACATATGGTGCAATGGTTTCAACCCCCAGAGAGAGCCCCTCCATGGTTTCACTTAGAGGTTCTGTTTGCACCCCACTTGCGCCCACAAGTCTCATTGTAGTTAAACTCGCCCCTTTGAAGCGGTCACACCCTATTTTGTCTCATATCCAATGGGTTTGGAGGAGAGTTGCTCAGAATTTCAAATTTGACCCCTATCCCCACAGGTCAGCTAGTATCTGGCTGAATCCTAAACTCTTTATAGACAAATTACCATTTCTCTGGAATTCTTGGCTTCAGAAAGGTATCACAGTTATAGAGAACTTATATCAGGGTGACACATTAAAATCTTTTTAGGCACTCAAATAGGAATTTAACCACCCACACACTCAGTTCTGGAAGTATCTACAGCTAAGACACATGCTAACAAAAACGTTTGGCTCTTCCTCAATAGCCCTTCCTAGTGCTGATTTTCTGAAAATGATCCTGAAAATATCTGAACGTGGTCATGAGGCTGCTGCTTACTACTCTAGGATTCTCAAGGCATCTGAACTCAGTAAGTGGTCTCTTAAATCATCATGGGAAGCTGACTTACAGGAACCCTTTACAGAGGCAGAATGGGGTCGAATTTTAAGGAATGGAAAAAAATTGTCAAGAGAATTGCGCACAAGACTGGTTCAGTTTGAAATTCTAAATAGAGTCCATTGGACGCCATCCAGGCTGCATAGAGTTGGTCTAGTTGACACCCCAGTGTGCTGGAGGCATCTTGATCAAGATGGTACTTTGGTACATATGCTCTGGATCTGCTCCAGGATTCAGGATTTTTGGTTAGGGATACACACCACTGTAGAAAAAATTACTGGCCACGATATTCCCTTCACTCCCAGCCTGTTTGAGCTAGGTCACTAAGAGCAGAGGGATCACCCAAAACAACCACTTGTAGACTGGACCCAGACTGTCCTCATGCTCGGCAGGAAAATTGTAGTTAAAGAATGGAAGGCCTCCTCAGCACCAGTTCTATCCTCATGCTACACCTCTCTTGGTTATCTAGCTGCCCTTGAACAATTATCATACAGGCTTCTTGATAAGATGGAGGAGTACGACTTGAAGTGGGGCCAGTATCATTCATTTTTATTGTCTGAATGAAGATGTTCCAACTCAGAAGAGAGGGAAATGAT
This sequence comes from Labroides dimidiatus, assembly GCA_030710495.1. Classification (NCBI taxonomy): domain Eukaryota; kingdom Metazoa; phylum Chordata; class Actinopteri; order Labriformes; family Labridae; genus Labroides; species Labroides dimidiatus. Next base: position 21,858,385 of record CM061162.1, read on the forward strand.
TTAAGTAGAACTATTAAAATGATGTTAACAACTGTGGAAATGCTGTGGTAGAACTTAACAAAAATGCTGCAAATTTGAAATTGTTTGTGCATCTGTGTGTATGTGTATTGGTTATTGATATTATTTTTAATTGTTTTAGTTCATATGTGGTCCTTGCTATTCAGGGTGCCAATGCTTGTTTATGCTTGTTTACTGTGGAAAAAAAACCCAATAAAACTTCTAATCATAAAAAGAAAATGGCAATTTTACTTCTAGCTCATTGTCACTCCTGGGGTGTTTCTGCTTATTCATAACACATTGAAAGCTTTACAAGCAGAAAATATACCACAGAAATATTTGTCTAAGTGTGTGTGTGTGTGTGTGTGTGTGTGTGTGTGTGTGTGTGTGTGTGTGTGTGTGTGTGTGTGTGTGTGTGTGTACGTGTGTGTGTGTGTGTTTGAAGAGGAAAGAAAGACTGTGAATCTCCTAATCAAGACACATGGTTTTGCAATCAGTGTCTATCCAGACAGATAATTAAGTCTGGGTCAATTCTGGGCTGCAGAACAAACATACAAATGCACACACACACACACACACACACACACACACACACACACACACACACACACACACACACACACACACACACACACACACACACACACACACAGGATCTTTCAAAAGAGGTACAGGTATGTCATTGTACTCATATTCCTGTTTAAAGGACCCTATACATGTGAGTATTTTACATTTTGTTCATAAAACCATGCGCATGTTCCAGGTTAGCCAAAACATGCCCAGTTGCAGTTTTCTATGCCCGTAAATCTTTCATTATCAAAAAAATTTAATGAAATTCAAATCCATCCACGACTCAATTCATAACTGACCCTCCACCAAAACCATTTTCAATTCTCTCTGTGTTACAGAAGAGTGTTTATTTCAGGTTTTATTTCAGCATGCTGTAATTACTTTTCTTTAAACTTTCAGGGAAAATGTAGGGCTCCTGTGATTGAAAATGTTTTCACAGCTGCAGGTAAAATACACTAAGGCAAAACTAAGACTAAAAGTTTGTTTAAACTTGACAGAATTACATTTTTTAAGTGCCTCATAATTTTCTCAAACTTTGGCCATAACAGGGTTAGAACAAAAGGTCAGGTTACATATAAAGAAAAAGATATGCATACACACATGGACAAAATTGTTGGTACCCCTTTGTTGACAAAGGAAAACCCACAATGGTCACAGAAATAACTTCAATCTGACAAAAGTGTTAATAAATAAAAATTAAATGAAAAGTAACCAATTAAACTCAGACATTACTTTTGAATTGTGGTTCAACAGAATTATTAAAAAAAAAAAAAAAACCCTCATGAAACAGGCCTGGACAAAAAAGATGGTCACCTTAACTTAATTTTTTGTTGCACAACCTTTTAAGGCAATTTCTGCCATCAAACAATTTCTGTAGAAGGCCACTTCAGAATAGTCCACTTTTTTGCTCTTAGCCATTCTTGGGTGTTTTTAGCTGTGTTTTGGGTCATTATCCTGTTGCAAGACCCATGACCTGCGACTGAGACCAAGCTTTCTGACACTGGGCAGCACATTTCTCTCTAGAATAGCTTTACAGTCTTGAGATTTCCTTGTACCCTACACAGATTCAAGACATCCTGTGTCAGGGGCAGCTAAGCAGCCCCAGAACATAACAGAGCCTCCTCCATGTTTCACAGTAGGGACAATGTTCTTTTCTTGGTAAGCTTCACTTTTGAACATAGAGCCGATGCACCTTGCAAAAAGTTCCAGTTTTGTCTTGTCTGTCCATAGGACATTCTCCCATAAACTTAGTGGCTTGTAAACATGCAGTTTGGCAAATGCCAGTCTTGCTTTTTTATGATTCGTTTTCAACAGTGGTGTCCTCCTTGGTCATCTCCCATGAAGTCCACTTTGTTTGAAGTCCACTCAAACAATGACGGAAGGTGTGATCTTACACTGATGTACCTTGACTTTGGAGCTCACCTTTAATGTCTTTGGAGGTTGTTCTGGGCTCTTTTGTTACCATTCGTATTATCCATCTCTTCAATTTGTCATCAATTTTCCTCCTGCGGCCACATCCAGAGAGGTTGGCTACAGTCTCATGGATCTTAAATTTCTAAATAATATGTAAAACTGTAGTCACAGGAAAATCAGGCTGCTTGGAGGTGGCCTTATAGCCTTTACCTTTAACATGCTTGTCTATAATTTTCTTTCTTATCCCCTGTGACAACTCTCTCCTATGCTTCATCTGGCCCATGTTTAGTGCGGTACACACTTTGTCACCAAACAGAACAGTGACTACTTGTCACCGTTTAAATAGGCTGACTGACTGATTACTAGCTTGTGATGCTAATTAGAGGACACACCTTGGTTGAACATGTCCCTATGGTCACATTATTTTCAGTCTTTTCTAGGGGTACCATCATTTTTGTCCAGGCCTGTTTCATGAGTTTGTTTTTTTTAAACAATTCTGTTGAACCATAGTTCAAAAGCAATCTCTGATTTTCACTGGTCAATTTTCATTTAATTTTTATTTATTATCCCTTTTGTTTATTCAAGTTATTTCTGTGACCATTGTGGGTTTTTCTTTCATCAACAAAGGGGTACCAACAATTTTGTCCACATATGTATATACATATGAAAAGAAAGGCTTCTACCTCTGTTTACTTGGGACTTCATTTCAAAGATAATTTTAAATATTTCACATATTTTTCATAAATTTGCAAGCCCAAACAATAAAAAAATGCAAAGAACTTTGACTTTTTTCAGTTATTACTGGCAAATTTTAGATTCTTTGGCAGAGAGGAAGCTACACACTCTGGAATTCAGATTGCTCAGCTATCAGAATACCCCAGGCAGTGGAGAATATTTTCTCATCAATGACATGTCCGAGTGGAAGTCTACTGAAATTTAAGTACCAGGACTTTCTAAGTCAGGGGTCTCAAACTCAACTTACCTAGGGGCCGCTTGAGGTAGTGTCTGGGTGAGGCTGGGCTGCATCAAGTGTTCCACAAAAAAGGGTTTCAAGTATTCAAAAAGAAAAAAAAATAGCACAACTGATCCAATCTTCTCAGTCTTAAGAGGTCAGAACATGCAGAACATGAACAGTTCTTATGGAGAAGAGTTTTTCATACAGATAGGTGCTGCAAAAAAGGCACATGATTCAAAAAAGACATGACTGGGGCTGACAGGATATATTTTTCCTCCACTCAGTGACCCAAACATGTTAATTCATGTTGTTGTCATGAGCCTGAGCCCACAAGTCTTAAAAATATAAAAGGCCCAGATGCATGTAAGAAAAAACATGAGAGCTGCACGAACACAAAGCTTTGATTTCAGGCAGGGGGTCACAAAATATTTTTCTGGGGGCTGCAATTGGCCCATGGGCCGAGAGTTTGAGACCCCTGTTCTAAGTGATGTTGAAAAGTCTCTCTTTAAGATATCCGTCTGATACTAATCCACAACTTAAAATGAGATTATCAGCACCAATACAGGTTATTTCTAAATGCTATTCCTTAGCTCCCTGATGAGGTGGGACAGGATCAGATTGATTTACGTTGAGGTCTTTATGACAACACCAACGGTTGTTGGTGCCAGACGAGCTGGTCTGAGTATTTCAGAAACTGCTGATCTTCACGCACAACCATCTCTCATCAACGACCCTAAACACTGCTCCAATTCTACTAAGGCATTCATGCGGAGGAACAAATACAACGTTCTGGAATGGCCATCTAAGTCCCCAGACCTGAATCTTATTGAAAATCTGTGGTGTGATTTAAAGCGGGCTGTCCATGCTCGGAAACCATCAAACCTGACTGAACTGGAGATGTTTTATAAAGAAGAATGGTCAAAAATACCTCCAACCAGAATCCAGACCCTCATTGGAAGCTATAGGAAGCGTTGAGAGGCTGTTATTTCTGCAAAAGGAGGTTCTACTAAATATTGATGTAATTTTTCTGTTGGGGTGCCCAAATTTATGCACCTGCCTACTTTTGTTCAAGTAATTATTGCACACTTTCTGTAAATCCTATAAACTTCATTTCACTTCTCAAATATCACTGTGTTTGTCAGCTATATGATATATTTAACTGAAATTGCTGATCCAAACAACCAATGATTTATAAAAGAAAATCTTGAAAATAATCAGGGGTGCCCAAACTTTTGCATACGACTGTATATATATATATATATATATATATATATATATATATATATATATATATATATATATATATATATATATATATATAAACTTCATATACTTCATATACTTCATATACATACAACCAGAGAAAGTTGGCTAGCCAATCCATCCACACATCCGTGAACAGGCAGAGAACTACATCATCATGGTTCAAGAGTAAAATCTATAAGGCCAAGCTGACAAAGAAGATATACAAAGCTTCAGATGAAGCAGCTTAACTTTGTCTCGTCTTCCAGGACAAAATGTACTGTCTGATATTTAGTTCCCCTCCATAAGGACAAAGAGAAGCAAAAATGAGGAGTTAATATTTTAACTGTTGTATCATCCTGTTAGGCTGTTTGTATTCCCATTTCATCCTGAAAGTCTTGTCTGCCTGATGTCTCAAATTTGAATTTAAAAGGAGGACATAGTGTTAATTAAAAATCAGGGCCCGTGTTCACAAAATATCTTAAAGCTAAAAGTAGCTCTTAACTTGCTGTTTTAGGAGAAACTCTCAAAAATAATGGGCATGCCAGTCCTACTTTTAGGACTCTTAAATTTCTTGTCTCAAAGTATTTCACAAAGCATTTTAGTGCTATAACAAGCTCCTTAACCTGTGAGAAGTTAGCTTTTGAACTCCTTTGATCTCTGACCTTACCTGAGACTGTCAGGAGTACCAACATTTCTCATAGTCATGAGTGGTTCTGCTCTTAAGTGGGAACGCTGCATTGATTTGTAAGTTACTTCATGCTCCATGCCTCTTTCTTCAGTTGTGAGGTTATCCCAGGTCCAAATTTCCCTTTAACTCTTAGTCTGTTATGACCAAGTATACTTGTCAGCCCTCTCGCTTCCACCAACACTATGAGCGAGAATACTCATTTTCAGTTAGCCCTCTTGTTTCCACCAGTGCTGAGGCCGAGAACGTTCGGTTTTTGAAATTTCGGCCACTGAAAGTTTTCGGCCGAAAATGGGCCAAAAGCACATTTTCAGTTTTCAGCCGAAAGATTTTTGTCACCGAAACGACACGGCCGAAACAGCATGTTGTGATGACGCAAGCTAAAACCATGACCAGCACCCTCTTGTCTTGATAAGAGTGGACGTATTTTAATATATCTGAGAAAGACCCACGGATAGTGTGATATCCAGGCTGAGATGACTGCAGGAAACCCACTTGGAGAGGGAGAAGTGCAGAGTGCAGGGGAAGGGGGGACAGAGTGCAGAAAAAAGGACTTGTCACTCTGAACCAGATGAAGGGCATACCTCTCTTATAGATCAGATCTATACCCTGTTCTTTTATCTTTTATTTAACAGACTAAACAGCCTCATGTTATTTATTTTATTTATATGACGGGATGATGAAGCGTTCACAACTCTCCTCTGCTCTCTGTATTGTGCACGGCAGGTCCACCCCGATGCACAAACACAAACAAGTGAGCACGTGCACGTGCACGTGCACACGCACACACACACACACACACACACACACACACACACACACACACACACCTAGCGTTAGCTCCTAGGTCAATTCCTTAGCAAGAGTTAGTCTGAGCAGCTTTATGAAAAGTTTTAAGAGAAAACTCTTAATGAGAAACTTCTAGTGTCATTTAGGAAGCCTCAAAGTGGTCAGATAAAATGATTTGTGAAAATGGGCCCTGAATAATAATGATTTCCCTTGACTTGTTTGAGCAGGTTCCTGTGGAAAAGACATTTACCCAGTGACTCTCTCCAGGCACAAGTTGTAGAAAATCCCTATTGAGGTAGTCACAGAAGGTAATGCTAACATATTTGCACACAGCTGATGCATACACCTTTCTGAAGAAAACATCTAGGCTCTTTTGCAATTATTTTAAGAAATATAGTTTCTTACTTGTCTGTTGAAACCATTAATCAATATCTGTCAGCTGATAAACAAATAACAACACACTACTAGCTAGTGTCTTCAACTCACCCAAGTGCCTTTTCGAGGCGACTACCCAGTGATCCTACAACCTCTCCAAGAGTGCAGTGTGCCTGGCCTAGAAAGTCCTGATGAGACAGAGAGGAAGGGAGGGAGGAAAGGGAAGGTGAAGGAGAAGGAGAGGAGGGTGAGAGAAGAGAGTGTTCAAGAACACATATGAATGAGTACTTTACAACACTAGAGAGCAGCGCTGGAGTAAGAACACATGACTTGTATTGCAGTTATTTTGAGTCCTCATTGTGCTTCTTATTGGACACATGGAGAACTCATGTGTCTATTAGTCTGATCAAAAATAGAATCAACAATTTTTTATCACAATCACAATCCTCAGGCTCTACTGACACCTTATGCTAGTGACAGCTCCAGTTGTTAGGTGTTCTGCTGCTTAACTGTGTGGTCTTTACATCAATGACAATGAAACTTACCAGAATCAAAACTGAATGATATAAGCATACTTTTTCAGCAATCACTTTCCCAAAGCCATATTTGTCTATTCAGCTTTAAGCCTTGTTAATTAATGAGTGTTGTACTTGGAGCTGGATAAAAATAAATAGGTATATCAGTAACAGAGAAGATCAGTTCATAGAACAAAGTGTATTCACACTGTTTTTTATGTTTTTTATGTCTGAATGGAACAGATCCCCGCAGCACAGACACTGTTTACGCCTTCAAATGAAAGAAAGATTGAAAAAAGGCATGTTTGTGTGAAAGCCTCCATCACAGATTAGACTAAGACAAGGTAAGGATTGGACATGGTGGTTGAGTTATATATATGGGCCGCTTATTTTGAGGCTAACTTTTCACTTTGAAGAAGCCAGTTGACAGAGATTTGTGCCAGAACCAAAAAAATAAGGTCAGATATGTAACTATCTCATAAGGAATAGGGACAGGTGCTTTAACTGTTTGACTAAGGACAAATGAGACATTTTGGCACAGATACTTGCTCACTTTGTTGTGATTAAAATGATTAAATGTTTACTATTCTCATGAGATACCACCAACCACCATCAACTACCTGACCCTGTACAGGGCTCATTACGGAGCTTTGGTTCTTTTAAGGCACCGACCAAAATGCTTCAGTAGTACCGAGTATGGAATTATGTCTCAGATTTTGGGTGCAAAGTTATGGTTCCGAAAGGGTTAATCATGTAATCAAGATCAGATAATGCCATCGGTGATTTGCTGTAACGTAATACGTGGTTGCGGTATGCTGGACAGTGTTGCCAACTTAGCAAACCTGTCGCTATATTTGATGACTTTCAGACCCCTCTAGCGACTTAAAAGCGAAATCTAGCAACTTTTCTGGAGTTTGGGACGGAATAAAAGCTAGTTTTGAACAACATGTATTGATCTTCAACTGCTGCTTCTTAATAAGCAGCGGGCGCTGAGCCCCTCTCCTCTCCAAAACACTGACAGGTAGACTCCTCACTCACAGCAGTCCCTCCAGACTGCAGCCAGAGCAGACAACTGCATGCAAACTAATGTTTGTCTCTTTTAGGTCACAGATAAAGGAGGGTAATTTTAACATTGAAAAAAACAAGAAGAAAGTGAACAGAAGAAAGTTCATTTATAGTAATAAACACATTTACTGTGTACTCAGTGTCGGACCTGTCACTTGTTTGCAACTGTTCTTTTGCACTGGCAATTATTTGTTTATTTTTTATGTAAGAAAACTGCTCAATGTAGAAAATTACTTTATGGCTATAGAAACCATCTTATTATAATAAGAGATGCATAAGTGCAGTATAAAGAGCCATTGCTTCACAGATAGATAAGAATTGTAGCCAGAATGAGATCCTTTACTGAAGAAACAAAGCAAGGGTATACAAGTCTCCTTCTACTGCAGCTACAGCTGCGACACATAAAAAAAGCATCAATAACGGCTCATGGCCGGAGACTTCTGGTGGTGCTGAAGCGAGTAGCATTAAAAACCCCGCTCCTAACCAGTCATATATTTACCCAGAACACTCTGAATAGAAAAATTGATCTGAAACATGACATGGAAGGGGGTAAACAAAGACTAAAAGTAAACAAGGCTCAAGACGTGATAAAGGAGAGAAAACTGAAGAAACATGCAGTCAGGAGGATAACTATGAGAACAACGGTGATGGTGACAAAGAAGTAACGTTAAGTAGCTCTGTCATGCAGGCCATTTACAACGAGATTCGTGCTCTCAGGTTGGACCTTAAAAGTGAAATGAATGAATTCCGACTTTCCTTTTGTAAATGGTAAATGGACGAGTACTTATATAGCGCTTTTCTAGTCTTTCTGACCACTCAAAGCGTTTTACAAAGTGCTTTACATCATATCAGTTCATCTAACCCATTCACACACCACTGAACAAAAGTGGGAGCATTTTGGGGTTCAGTGTCTTGCTCAAGGACACTTCGACATGAGACTGCGGGATCTGGGAATCGAACCCTCAACCTTCCAATTGAGAGACGACAGCTCTACCACTGATCCAAAGTCACCCAAAGCCATGAAAAAGGAATTGAACGAATTTAGAGAAATAATTGATAGGAAACTCTGGGAAGCTACAGGTGAGCTACAGGCTACCATAGCAAGAGTGACGGAAGCTGAGCAGCGTATATCTGACATTGAAGATTTGGAAATGGCAACGAAGGAGGCTCTCACTGAGCTAAACTATCCCCAAATATTAAGAAGAATAAATAAAGTTAAACAAGATATTAATGGTATTTATAGTGGGGAAATTGAAAAACAGTTAAAATTTACTAAACAAAGGTATTATGAAACAGGGCCAAGGGTGATGAAACTACTTTCTTGGAGGATACAAAAGCAAAGGGTGAAGAATACGGTTTATAAGATCAGGAACCCCAAGACACAAAAGGTTTGCAGTAAATTAGAGGATATTCAGCATGCTTTTGAGCTATATTATAAAGACCTATATACCTAGCCGGCTATGGCTGACATAACAACAATACAGTCTTTTCTACGTTCGCTGGATCTACCATCTATAGGGAAGCAACAAAATAAAGAAGTTATGGCTGAGATATCAGCAGAAGAATTGAATGAGGCCATTTCCAGATTGAAGGCTAATAAGGCCCCGGGTTTAGACGTTTTTTTGTCTCAGTTCTATAAAACATTTAAACTTCAAATTAGGGATGTGCGCGACTAGTCATTTAATCGTTTAAGCGCCTACTCATTTATTAAACGTTTAGTATTTTACTAGTCGGTTAAACACTGCATTATGCATTATGCATCTTGTTCTTCATGCCTCTGCCTCAGCCTCTTTGTAAAGAGGCTGAGCAGCCAGGGAGAGAATTGCTCCTCCTCCCCTCCCCCCACACGCACATGTCACTTAGGGGGCAGGGCCATAAAGTTTGGAAAAGTGAAAGTAAAGTGGGAAGATGGCAACGCTACCGCGAAAGAAAATCAGCACTGTTTGGCAGTATTTTGACGCCGCAGATGACAACAAGGTCGTCTGTCGGCTGTGTAAGCAGAAACTCACTTATAACCACTCTACTGGAGCGATGAGAAACCACATCCATGGTAGACACCTCAATGTCGACCTGCAGGGCAAAGATGGTGAGCCCGGGCTCGAGGGGCACGGCGGCGGGGCAAGGCAGACGCGCATAAGAGCTTTTGTTCCAGCCAGACGCTGTGATGCTCACCGCACAGCAAAGATCACACAACTGAAATGTTATTTATTTAATTCTATATTTCTGTGCAATGTTAATTGAATTGTGCACTAGTCTTAAGTGCCAGAGATTTCAGGGAAATCAGCCCCAGGATCTTGAAGACCTGTGCCAGACAGCTGTCTCCTGTCCTGCAACATCTCTTTACCTGAATCTAAGTCAGGAGAGAATACCGGTGCTCTGGAAGACGTCCTGCCTGGTTCCTGTACCAAAGAAGTCAACGCCATCGGAACTCAGAGACTACCGACCTGTTGCGCTCACTTTCCATGTGATGAAGGTGCTGGAGAGACTGGTCTGAGGGTGCAGGTGAGGACAGCTCTGGACTCTTTGCAATTTGCTTACCAGCCCCACTTGGGGGTTGACGACGCGGTCATCTACCTGCTGCAACGAGCTCATTTGCACCTGGATGGTGGTAGCAGCACTGTGAGAATCACTTTCTTTGATTTCTCCAGTGCTTTTAACACCATCCAGCCACTGCTACTGGGGGAGAAGCTGCGGGGTGGGCGTCGACACCTCCATTGTCTCATGGATCACTGACTACCTGACGGGCAGGCCACAGTTCGTCCGTCTGGGCGGGGTCCTGTCTGATGTGGTGGTTAGTGGGACAGGAGCTCCACAGGGGACTGTGCTATCTCCTTTGCTTTTCACCTTATACACCACTGATTTCCAGTACAACTCCGGGTCATGCCACTTACAGAAGTTCTCTGATGACTCGGCTGTTGTGGGGTGTATAAGAGAGGGAAGGGAGGAGGAGTACAGATCACTGGTGGACAACTTTGTAGAGTGGGCTGGACGGAATCACCTGCAGCTGAATGTCAGCAAGACCAGAGAGATGGTGATTGACTTCAGGAGGAAGAGGACGGCTTCACAACCACTGAGCATTCTGGGAGAGGATGTGGAAGTGGTGGAGGACTGCAAGTACCTGGGAGTCACAATCAACAACAGACTGGACTGGAAATCCAACACCGACGCTGCATACAAGAAGGGGATGAGAAGGCTCTACTTCCTGAGGAAGCTGAGATCCTTCAACATGTGCAGCAAGATGTTGGAGATATTTTACCATCTGTGGTTGCCAGCGTACTCTTCTTTGCTGCAGTTTGTTGGGGCAGCAGCATCAGAGCCAGAGACACCAACAGACTTAATAAACTTATTAAGAAAGCTGGCTCCGTTATTGGCTGCATACAAGAGACTGTTGAGGCTGTGGTGGAGAGGAGGACACTGAACAAACTGTTATCCAACATGGACAATCCTGACCACCCTCTCCACCACACACTGGACAGACAGCGGAGCATCTTCTCAAACAGACTGTTGCAGCTTCGCTGTCGTACGGAAAGGTACAGGAAGTCTTTCCTTCCACAAGCAATAACTCTGTATAACAGCCACCTCTGACTGAAATCCATAACTTCATACTGTTTTACATTTTAACCTGGTCATAGTAATTGTCACCTATCCCCTCTGAGGTTTGTTGCTGCTTTTACATATTTATTTATCTAGTATATGGCACATTACATTCTTTTTTGCACTGCACATTACATGTAAATGTTCATTTTGCACAATTTCTGTACCTTGCATTCTGCATTTTCATTTTTCAATCCAAAACAAAACCACATCTTTTTGCACATTCTGTTGTAGTTATTGTATATATTTTTTTGTATTTTCTTTAATTCTCCAATCTTTTTGTTTTATAGGTTGAAATCAAAGCAACTGGCTGTCATAAGGAATCATCAATCTGGTATGTTTATTCAGTACATCTGTGGAACCTGTAAAAGATATCTACACATTGTGCATGGTATTTGAAATCTGTTGTGCTGCACAACAGTGGATTTAATCCAAGTAATCTATTAGAAACCCTTTGTCAGATTTGCCAATACCCCACTGTTTACATTTTAAATGGTTTGGAAATGCAAACTTTGTGCTGTGTCTGTGATAAAAGGGCTCAGTTACTTGAACATTGTCATTTACGACATAGCAATTCATCTTCAGCAGGCCCATTGCCTCGTCTTTATGATGACTGTATCTGTACATTTCACTCACTAAGTGGGTTGAAAGTTCATTGAACAAGGATACACACAAACACTTTTGTGGGCAGTGAAAATAAGCTTGGTTGTTTGTCATTCATTTGTCCTTTGTGTGGATTCAAACAACCGTTTAATGATAAAAATATGTTCAGTCATTTGAGAACACATTTAAAACAACATGAGACAGTAGACTGTCCATTCAGAAAATGTCATTACCGCAGCAATGTGTACTCCTCTTTTGATGCCAAAAAGAATAGAACTCACCCAGACTGTGGCATTTCAAATTATAAGAATGAAATTGTCTTTACAGTAAATATGAGTCAGCCACTAGAGAGTCAAGATTAATCTGGTAGAGGTGGTTCCTCACCAGATTCTCCTGAACAGGATGCTTCTCAGTGTAACCCCACTGAATCCAGAGTTGACACTGGTGAATTGCAAGCTCAGTTAAAAGATAGTTCAGCTTCTTTGTTCTTGAAAATGTCCAGTGTCCTCCATGTGTCAGAGACAGCTATACAGGACATCATTGAGAACTTGGCTCAAATATTTACTCTGTCCAAACCTCTGGGGGGAGAAGCTGTAGTCAAGATTCTTCTTGACAAAATTCATGAGGCTAGGTCATGTCTTACAAAGATGGGACACATTACAAGGAAAAATGTTTTTTGTCCAAAGCAGGGGAGCTGAAACTTTCTCTCATCTTGTATGTGGATGACATTGAAATAACTAATCCATTAGGCACAGCTAGAAAGATCCACAAGCTTAGTGCAATTCACTGGTTACTTGCTAACATACCTCTCATATCTCCCAAAAATGAGATGTAGCATCTCAAGAGGCTAACCTCTAATAAATCAGACGACAGGTCTATGGTTCATGGATCTGTCACTAACTTTAGTTCACACTTTAGTCCACTTGTCTCCTCTTACCTCCCTTCCTTCGCCCACACACCCAACACAGCATGGTGTGGATTTGCTGTTCATCATCAGACTGGGGTCCACATTCCAGATTTCCTGCTGCTTAACAGAAGGTTTTTTCTTGCCGCCATGATGGAGGGATTCATGATTGGCTATATGGATTCATGTTGGGTGTTGGATGTATATATTTGTATATATATGTATATGTGTATATTTATATGTATATATGTATCTATGCATATATGTATATCCTTAAAATGAGGAGCTTTGTGCTCTATTGTAAAGTGTCTTGAGATAACACTTGTTATGAATTGGCGCTATACAAATAAAGATTGATTGATTGATTGATTGATACCCAGTAAGTACAGGTCCAGTTTGCAAGTCATACAGCTAGCTCTGCTATGTAGAGTGTCTGATTTGCAAAGGTCTGGATTTTATGCTTGTAAACACACAAACAGTGTTTGAGGAAAATTCCAGGAATGAATGAATGTTCTATGTTCTATAACAGTTCTGTGATTTTCTTAAGATGCCACAGCCAGATGAACCACAGATCAACAACCTACTAGTTGGACTGCTCTTGATTAGTGCCAGTTCAACAGACCCTGTTGTCTTCTGCCCTGACAAGGTTGCTGTTGTGTTCATGTTGTCTTCTCTGAACAAGCCTTCTTCCAGATGCCCCAAACAATCGGAAAGGGGATTCATCAGAGAAAATGACTTCACCCCAGCCTCAGCAGTCCAGTCCCTGTACATTCTGCAGGATATCAGTCTGTCCCTGATGTTTTTACTGGATAGAAGTGGCTTCTTTGCTGCCCTTCTTGACACCAGGCCTTCCTCCAAAAGTCTTCACCTCACTGTGCATGCGGATGCACTCACACCTTCCTGCTGCCATTCCTGAGCAAGCTCTGCACTGGTGGTGGCCAGATCCCACAGCTGAAAAACCTTCAGGAGACGGTCCTGGCGCTTGCTGGACTTGTGCACCCTGGAGCCTATTTAGAAACAATTTAACCTCTTTCCTTGAAGTTCTTGATAATTTGAGAGCTGGTTGACTGAGGTGCAATCTTACTCGCTGCCATAAACTTCCCTGTTAGGCCTTTTTTGTGCATTGCAGTGATGGCTGCACGTGTTTCCTTGCAGGTAACCATGGCTAACAGATGAGGAACAATGGTGTGATGCAGCATCTTCCTTTTAAAGTGTCCAGTCACTCAGACATGACAGAAATATGGACTCTGTGTTTATGTCTCCCTGTGTCTTTGTCTCTCTGCCCACCCCCCCCCTTCTCTCTCTCTCTAATCCCAGCACAGTCGAGGCAGATGTCTGTCTAACATGAGTCGGGTTCTGTCCGAGGTTTCTGCCTGTTAAAGGGAAGTTTTTCCTTGCCATTGTAACTAAATATTGCAAAGGTCTGTACTCATGGTGGACTAAGATGAGATAAGACTTCTTGTCTTGATGTTGGGTTTCTGTTAATAAAATTTTATTACCATTTACAGGTCTAGACCTGTTAACGCTTGGAAAGTGTCTTGAGATAACGTTTGTTATGAATTGGCGCTATATAAATAAAGATTTATTGATTGATTGATTGATTGATTGATTGATTGACAGATTGATCTCCAGCCTTGTCCTCATCCACACCAGTACCTGTGTTAATGTGCATGACACCTGTGTGTCATTGAAATGATGTCAGCTGGTCCTTTTGTGGCAGGGCTGAAATTCAGTTGAAATGTGTTTTTGGTGATAAAGTTCATTTTCAAGGCAAAGAGGGACTTTGCAATTAATTACAGTTGAGCTGATCACTCCTCATAACATTCCGGAGTATATGCAAATTGCCATTATAAAAACTGAAACAGCAGACTGTGAAAATTAATAGTTGTGTCATTCTCAAAACTTTTGGCCATGACTGTACACCAGTGGCAGCTGCTGGTCAGTCAAGGAGGGGAAGCTCAATTTTTTTTCTGGCCTACATCATAAATTTGTTCATTTATTTAAACGTAAATTCTAAAAGAGAGTGAATCTTTAAACACAACGCTCATCGTTTTAAAGAAAGGTAAACCCGCTGGGGATCGATAAAGCCTCCGGATCAGTCCAGAACAACTGAATGTAGAAGTTAGAAAGTCTCCGGTAGAGAGTTTTACTTCAAGATCGCTGATTGGCTCATTTCACTGTCAATCAAAAAGGGATTCAGCCTCAGAAAGATCATCCAATCATCATGCAGAAGCTGAGCGTCCAGGCCAGCCCACTGCCTCATAGACCCCCAGAGACGCTGAGCGTCCGATGGGCGGGACAAAGCCCAGCGTTTATCCAATGACCGTCCAGTTTCCACAGTGGAACAACCCACTCTACCCTACACTGTTGAAGTCTGAAGACGCTCAGCGTCCGACTGTGTTAAAGCGCTCAGACGCTGCGGGGATGAATGAGAAGGAAGTCGCACCAGTTACCTGTGATAAGTAGCTGATTCAGAACAAAAGATGAAGGTATTCTAGTGCATATTTAGGCAATGAAATGTACACACAGCAGGACATATCAACACTTTTTTTGGGGACATTTTAGGGGAAACTGAGCTTCCCTTGCAGTCTTAGAGCAATCGCCACTGCTGTACACTTATTAGGTAGAACTTGCTACATATATAATATTTAAAGTAGTGGTGGGACTTGATTAAAAAAAAAAATCAAATTAATTATGCCACTTGTAATTAATTAATAGTAATTAATCGCATTTTAATCGCATCCATATTCAACATTTGAAGCAACACTTTTCAAACAGATTTTGTAGTTTAAACTTCTGTATGTGACTTCAATGATTTAGTCTTCTACCAAAATCTGTTTATTTTGCTCAAAAGGTTTTTTTTTTTTTTTTTTTTTGAAAACGTGTCAATTTACGCAGAGCAGATTGTACCAAACAGGAAAACAGACACGAAAAACGATCAGTTTCCAGTCTTTTCAAAATAAAGCACCATGTTCAGCCTGTCGATCGTAAAATTATCCTCGTATATTAAAACTTCGACACTGGCACAGGGCCAGCAGTCATCAGCGGGTCAGACCCAGAGGAAATCTGACGCCATGGACGAGGAAAAGTTTATATTGGAGGCGGAAAACCAGATAATTATATACGATACAACACATCCTTTATATAAGGACACCAACAGAGACTAAAAGGGAAGGACTGAATTAATGAAGCTCTGGGAGGGCAGGTGAGTTTAACATACTAAATATCATGAAAGTAGTTGTCATGGGTGTGATTCCTGCGGGAACATGTGGTTCTCCTGTGATCTTGTGTATCCAGCTGCTATGAGTACGCTGAGCTCCGCTCCGCTCCTGAGACGGATGCAGTGTGAATTGGCTCACGCTGACGGACCGCGGCGACTGTTTTTTAAAAGTAAATTTTCCATCCACCGAGCTAAGCAAGGTGCTGTCATCAGTGTTATCCATTACTCAGTGCGTCGCTATAATCCATCTGCCAGAAACTCGTGCACTGAGAACCATTCTGTGTGATATAGACTATAATATAGGATATAATATAAAATGCGATAAAATGCGTTATTTTTTTTAACGCCGTTAATTCCCCCCCGCGTTAATTATCGAATTAACGCGATAAAGTCCCACCACTAATTTAAAGCATTCATGTGTCATTTGGTCACTTACTGAGCATAATTCAGTTTATTGTGTCACTGATCTAATTTTAAATTTTGTTTTAATTGTCTCTGAAATCACTTAACCTTTTTTGTCAGCAATTGCCAAAGTTTGATATGTGTTCTACTTTTAGTTGTGAGCAGGTAGAGTTCTCTGAAAAGAAAAAAGAAAATGAGTTTACTTAGAATTGTCAGACCAATATTAACACACTTTTTATTTTTTAGGCAAATGCCTCAAGATTTACATGTTATTGGTTTCAAATTTGAAACTTGGTGTAATTTTAACTTTATCTCTTATTTCGTTCTAGAATTTGTGTCGCATAAAAGTTCTTGAACTGTTTGATTTGCTGAACAGTTTTCCAGAAGCATTGTTGAGTAATGTTTCAGTCATTCAATAAGGTGACTTGCAAGAGAGCTTTTTGTATTCACTCACAGATTGTGTATCTGGGGTATGCTTTGACTTAAAAGCAACTTTAAAATATTTATGTAATCAGTTTCAAAGAAGATTTTAAGTATTTGAACATGCTGTTTTGAGTTTGAAAAACTGTTTTTCTTTAATTACAGGTAAGTTGGAATAACTCAATGTAACTCTGAAAAGTTAAGTTAACATTACATCAAAAAGTACTTAGAGACAACATAAAATAATTGTGGTAAAGCTAAACAAAAAAACTGAGGTTTAAAGTACTTAATTTTCATTAGCAATGTCCATTAAAAAAAAATTTCAGAATATTCAAAAAGATGTATTACTTTTACTTGTAAAACTGAGTTAGTGTCACTTAAAATAGCTTTGTATCTTTAACAAAAAAACAGGATTCTTTTTACTTAAAAGACCAAGTTAGTAACACAAAAAAATCAGTTTCAGCTATTTTTTTTTAATTCAATTAACTTGTCGGCTTTCACAGTGTATGAGAGGAAGCGAACAGACCGTTTGAAATCATTGAATTAGTATACATAGAAAATAAAATAACATAAGTCTGTTATTCAGAAATATTTAGGCCAGCAGAGAAGGCCTTGCAAGCCCTGACAGACCACTACTGAAAAAGTATCATTCAGGTTCAGGAACCGGTATTGAAGTGAAGGTATCGGTACGGGAATCAAAATTTTTAATTGATACCCAGTCCTAACCCTGTATGACTTTAACGAAATGATCTTCTTTGACACTTTCCTTGAAGAGACTGAAGGATCATTGTCTTCTGTCCAACTCCCATATTGTCTTATCCCAATAGTTTCCAAAGTGTGTTTTATGTCCAATCTGACGATGGGCATGTGTGCCTGGGGTACTTCTTTGTTCTGAAGAAATAATGGCGTTCATTTAATGACAGAGCACACAAAATGTCAGATATCTGACAGGATCTCTATAAAAAAACAGCAGAATTTCCCAAAACAAACAAAGCCTATCTTACAGTGCTGTGTTAACAGTGAGCACAGTGGGAGATGAGGAGAGATTGGTGTTTTGATTATAATAGCGACCCTGTTAATTGGCAGCTGTTGGCCAGAAGCATCTGTGGTTGACAGTTATAGCAGATGACAAAAATAGAGCAACTTTATTAACAGACAAGACTGTGAAGAAGAAAATAATACTAGCTTTGGTACTCACATGTTTTGAAAGGTTGGCACTCTTTGAATCAACATCATATCTGTTGAGAAAAATAAAAAGAGTCAGTCCTTTAGAAAGTAATAGAGGCTGACAGGAGCTCAGCTGGGGACACCATGGAGATCACAGGCATTGTAAATCAGCACAGAAGCTTAACAGCTTGTGATCATCAACATAACCAGAGGCTATGGGCTAGTCCCTTCACCCTATAGCAGGCTAACATGGTTCCTCCATATAACTGACCCATTTCGGACAAAGAAATTAAAAGGGACTCCACACTTCACAGCATAAGAGAGCAAAAGAGATGAACCAACATTTTTTTTCTTCTTGCTTTTGACAAAAGCAACCAAAAAGTATCCATTTGGTTTTGCTTCCATCAGTGCTGATTAGTTTGTTATTAGATTGCCTATTTTGTATGATTAAACATAAATGTGCACTGTATTTCTGTCTTTATAGCTAAGCCAGTCTCTGTATACAGTTTCTGAAGAGAGACAAATTTCCAGAAAGAATCCTTGAATAAATGAGACAAATCTGAAAGAATGAGACACAATCACACAAACCTTTCACTCAGAAATTTAAGATCATTTCACAACTCTGGTCTTTTTGCCTATAAAAATGCCCCTGGCTGGGTACAGTTTTTTGAAAGGAAATGATGAGCAATTTGGTTACTTTAGAAGTTAAGATGCTCCCTGCATATTCAGGTGTCTGGGTTTGTGGTGTTTGTGCAGTAGGTGCTACAGGGTGACCAGAGACCAGAGGTCTACGCAGTTCTGAATCTGTGTGTCTGAACAGTATGTGAAACAGGAACGGACTGGAAACAAAAAGAAATACAGACTCAGCGATGTCACCCACTGGTTTCTGAAAAGGTTTTAGCTAGACAAATGCAGTCACCACATTGGAAATGAAGTCTCAGCTTAATTTTTTGGTCAACCTAGAAATACATGAAGAGGCTATGCTTAATTTCAGTCATTTTTTCAATGTTGATTCATTATAACACAAATTCACCTCAGTTGAATCTTTATGAATAAAGAAATTAGTCTGACCAAACTTATTCTTAAACATAATGTAAAAGTATAGTGTTGCTCGGAAAACTTGCATTGAATCGTTGATGTTCAAAGAACTTCATGGGCTTTTGCAGCTACCTCAAGGGGACACTACTGGAATTACAGGTTTTAGCACTTTGTTATTAAGGGAAGGGTTGGTAGTCAGGGAAAACTGGTATTAATTGGGATGCAGCATCTCCTCAGGGCTCAGTTTAGTCCTCGCCCCCCCACACTTGGAGCTCCTCCAAAACAATGCCACTGCTTACATGCACGAGCGCCGCTGATTTACGGCCATAAGATGGTGACTAATTCAAAACCACAGCCTCAAACCAGTCCTCAGCACATTTTTGTTTGCACTACGTTACCAGTAATCGGGGTATAGATATTTTTTCCGCCATTCTCCAGCATATTTGGATCCCTCTTGGTTATTCGCACTGAATAGGGGCTAGTGCAAAATGTACAAGCAGGAGGTAAGCAGAACAGCAGGATGGGATTTGATTGGTTTAACAAATTGGATCCTAAACGCTAGGATTGATTAGTGTTTTCCCAGGTTTACAGGATACATCATACATTGACTGACATCGGGACTTGAAGATTATTTTTACCAGATTAACAAAAAGTCAGTCTACATCTGATTACCAACACTGACTTTAATTTTATATATTTGAGTGGCTGTGACTCAGTGGTAGAGTTGTTGCCCCACAATTAGAAGTTTGTGGGTTCGACTCCAGCTCCTGAAGTCACATGCCAAGTGTCCTTGAGCAAGACACTGAACCCCCAAGTTGCTCCCACTGTTGTTCAGTGGTGTATGAATGTGGTGTAAATGTATTAGATATAGCTAATGGCTCCTGCCATAGCATCAGCTTGCTATCAGTGTGTGAATGTGGTGTGATTGGGTGAATGAGGCTAGCAGTGTAAAGCGCTTTAAGTGGTCAGTAAGACTAGAAAAGCGCTATATAAGTACTGGTCCATTTACCATTTTTTCATTCCTCATATTTTAATAAATGACCTTTGATCTGCATTTTCCTTATACATGGTTTTACTGCCGCCTTTAATTCTAGTTTTTGCAAGCTCATGAATCTTTAGATAAAGGTAGCTGTATTTAATGGCTGATGTAGACCCCTGTAGCATACTTGTGCATACTTGTATTTTTCCTTTTAGCACAAAGCCAAGGAGGATGGGAGTGTTATTTGTTTCCATTTGGTCATAAAACAACTAATACATCTATGGCTTAGAGGGAAAAGTTACAGGTCTCTCAGTCAAAAGGTAGAGGGTTTGACTCCAGCTGTGGACATATGGCCAAAAGTCCTTGAGCAAATCACTGAACCCCAAATTACTCCTGTTGGTCTGTGGTGTGTGGTGTGTGGATGAGTATGAATGAGATAAGCTTATTCTGATGGTCCCTAACTACAGCAGCCCTTATAAGTGTATGAATGTGGTGAGGATGAGTGAAATGTGGCAAGCAGTGTAGAAACACTCTGAGTGGTCAGAGAGATGAGAAAAAAACTTGTGAAATCTAATAAAAAAAAAAGTGAATCTCATGGTGGTACATAAGAAGTCTGTGCATCAATAATGTACCTTTGGGGATTTAGCTCACCACAATGGTTCTTACTGAACCTCAGTTTAGACTAAATGAGCAGACCGAGTAATACCACTTATTTCTTCATGTAAAGTCTCCAATTTTTCTTTTAATTTCCTTTTTTCAAAAATGCTTAGCATTAATAGTACGAAAAGCAATAGAACAATAGAAATTATATGCTATGTAGTTTAGAAAAACAAATACACACTTTCATGGACATAGACTTGTAGACAGGTTGTTAAACACATATATATACCACACATTGTTATTTATAGCATCGTGCATCGATATACATATTCAGCAGGCTCATTCACGACCTCTGCTCTAGATCAAATCATTATGGAGGGACAGATTTCATTCATCTGAGATGAACTGAGACTGCAGTCGCAACCAGAAATGTCAGCCATGTACAGCTGACATTTGGAAGTGGACCAAGAAGGTCCATACAGACATATATCCAGAGCAGGTGCATGACAAACACACTCAAAGATGACAGCTTGTGTGTGTGTGTGTCTCACATAAAAGCACAAGCTGGATAACAGCAGCAGAATCACACAAACACTCATATTCATGACATATTCTATCATTCAAGTCCACCAGTCCTGTATGTTCTTAGCTCCCACACTGGAGGGAATGGGGTAACAGCATTGCCAATTAATGTGTGATAATGTCTATGCTGTCACATGACTAGGGTCACCAGTGGAGCAGGCACCATGAATAGGAAAGGTTAACCACTCTTCTTTCCCTCAAGGAAATCTGTCCACTCCTATATCACACCCACCATCCCCCGGGACCCCAGTTGTTATGGTTACCATCGCTACACGCAGCATGTGCTCACACATGCACACACAAGCACGTAAAATTGTTACCAGGGCCACAAACAGTATGTGGGAATGTACAGAGGAACACTGATTTTCTTTAGCTTTTGTAGCTCTATACTACATGTGATGAAGACATGTGGAGCCCAAAGACAGTTATCAGTAAAGCAGAAATCCCCAAGCACCACACACAATGACATATTTCTGTATTCATGAACAACAAAACTACAGTCTGCTGACCACTCCACCACATGTACACAGAGACAGGGGGTGCGTCTCAAAGCGCCAAATGTCAATCCTTGCTTCCTCCACTTGCGTCGTTCACTTGCGTCTTAGTCCCTCCCACCAGAGATACATGGAAATGAAGAGAGGAGTCAGGAGGGGTAAATACAGTTCGTCACTACATCAGTAAGTGCGGGTTAAAACTCTACCATGCAAAGCAAAAGCCCTTTATGAACAACATCCAGAAACGCCGCTGGGTTCTCTGGGCCCGAGCTCATGTAAAATGGACTGATGCACAATGGGAAAGTGTTTTGTGGTCTGTTGAGTACACTTTTCAAATTGGTTTTGGAAACACTGGACGTCTTGTCCTACGGACCAAAGAGGAAGCGGACCATCCAGACTGTTATCAACGCAAAGTTCAAAAGCCAGCATCTGTGATGGTATGGGGGAGCATTAGTTCCCATGGCATGGGTGACTTGTGGGCGGCTGTGGCTCAGTTGGTAGAGTTGTCGCCCCAACAATCAGAAGGTTGTGGGCCGAAGTGTCCTTGAGCAAGACACTGAACCCCAAGTTGCCCCCACTGTTGTTCAGTGGTGTACGAATGTCGTGTGAATGGTAGCTACAGCCGATGGGCTGATTAGCTTAAATCGGCCATCTGTGTGAATGAGGCTAGCCGTGTAAAGCGCTTTGAGTAGTCAGTAAGACTAGAAAAGCTATATAAGTACTGGTCCATTTACTTACATTTCTGTGAAGGCAACATTAATGCTGAAAAGTACATACAGGTTTTGGAGCAACATATGCTGCCATCCAAGCCACGTCTTTTTCATGGACGCCGCTGCTTATTTCAGCAAAATAATGCCAAGCCACATTCTGCATGTGTTGCATCAGCGTGGCTTCCCCCCACCCCCCCTCCGCTAACCCGACAACAGCGTGTGATGTCACATACTCCGTATTGTCCAAACTCCAGACTGCTAACTCGACTGCCCTAATCATGATCTTGGGCGACTTCAACCACGTCTCCATGGCTAAAACATCACCAAATTACAGACAATATGTGAGCTGCTCAACCACACAGGTAAGGCTGCAGGCCCCAAGGTGCTTAAAGCCTGTGCCCCACAGCTCTGTGAAGTACTCCATCGCATCTTCTGCATGAGTGCGAGTCTCCAAAGGGTCCCTGTGTTGTGGAAGACTTCCTGCATCGTTTCTGTACCGAAAACGCCGCACCCCAGTGACGCCAAGGACTCCAGACTAGTGGCGATGACGTCCCACATCATGCAGACTCTGGAGAGAGTCAAACTGGACCTGCTTCGGCCAATTCGGCCTCTTCTAGATCCCCTCCAGTTCGCCTACCAGCCCCAACTAGGAGTAGAGGATGCCATCACCTTCCTGCTAAACCGCATCTACAACCACTGACTTCATCTACAACACCGAGTCCTGCCATCTTCAGAAGTTTTCTGATGACTCCGCTGTGGTGGGTGACTTTGTTGAGTGGTGCAAGCAGAACCACCTCCTGCTCAACGTGGCTAAGACCAAGGAACTGGTGGTGGATTTCAGGAGGAAAAAGAGGTCACTGATCCCTATCTCCATTCAGGAGGTCCATGTGGACAGAGTGGACAATTACAAGTACTTGGGGGTGTACTTGGACAACAAACTGGACTGGAGTAAAAACTCTGACGCCGTCTACAAGAAGGGTCTGAGCCGCCTCTACTTCCTGAGGAGGCTGAGGTCCTTCAACATCTGCAGGACGATGCTGAGGATGTTTTATGAGTCAGTGGTGGCCAGTGCTATCCTGTTTGCTGTGTCATGCTGGGGCAGCAGGCTGAGGGTGTCTGATGCTAACAGACTCAACAAACTCATCCGCAAGGCCAGTGAAACTATCGGAGTGGAGCTTGACTCTCTGAAGGTGGTGTCAGATGCTGTCAAAGCTGCGTAGCATCCTAGACAATGTCCGACATCCACTCCACAGTGTACTGGTCGGTCACAGGAGTGCTTTCAGTGCAAGACTGATCCCCCCACGAAGCACCACTGAAAGACACAGGAGGTCATTCCTGCCTGTGGCCATCAGGCTTCATAAGGCGTCCCTTTGAATCTAACACTGGATTACACCTCGCCAATTCACTAATACACTTGAAATATCTGCTACACTTCGCAATAGCTGTAAACACTTGGAATAGCTGTTTTGACATATCTGTTTAATGTGCAATACCTGCTTTTTTGTTTTATGTGCAATATCTGTTATTTTATGTGTAATATCCGTTTATTACTGTTCATTAAGTGCAGTATCGGTTTAACACAGATCACAAGTGCAATACCTGTTCTACACTGTTCTACACTGCCCTACTCACAATGTTAATAGTTTCTTCTATCTATCTTGTTTATCTTGTTGAGTACTTATTACTTATTGATCACTCCTGGTACACTGTAAAAACGATAACTAGCAGTTGTTGACCCCATTAAAGTTTTTAAGTTAAACTGACTTGGAAATATGGCTTTGCAATGAGTAATCTATAAACTCTTGTCTGCCCAGCAAATTTTTCATAATGTTGACTTAACTAATATTTTAAATCAGCTCAACAAAAAAATGTTGATCTTAGAGCAGATTTTTGAGTTAAGTTGGGCCAACTCCATCAATCGTTCATTTGCACATGCGCGCACAAGTTGGAACAAATTCGGGCCGGTTGGAGCATCCGACATTAGACGAGAGCTGTAACGACCAGAGGCCACAACACGTTCTCTCTTAAGGTAAGCTATACATGTTAGTACTGCCACCACGGTGAATTATTACAGGCTGGTTTTCTTTCTTTCTTTTTTATTGTAGCGTCTGCCTGCCTCGTCATGTCACTTCAGGGAGTAACGCTGATGAATGGTCAGGTCAGTGAAGTGCCCTTTTCAGTGGCAGTTTTAGAAGAGGAAAAATATTTTTTTATTAGGAATGACAACGTCACAGTATTAAACTAATTCAAACATGCTCTGGATATTTTTAGACAACCGAAATTATGTCCCATCGAAAACAACAGCCCTGAGAGGCCTGCTGATGTACCTCTGTGAAGACACCAAGAAGTTTTTCCTCAAGTGCGTGGTAAGTACTAGTAATTGCATAAAAGACATAAACCAGGCCATGCAGCTAATTCACAATGTTTTTAAAGAGGACATGAAACCGTCAGCAAAATACTCACATCATCACAGATCTGTTGCAAGCATGTGACATCACATGATTGCCTCAGCTGACTTCTATTGAAAATGAATGGTAACTCTAACAAGAGACAGTAAAATATTAAACTGTGGGGGCGCGGGAGTACAAAACACACACGAGAGGTTACTGCTGCATTGGTCCTTTCTGTAATAACCACTTTTCCTGTGTTAAAACATGGAAAAAACAGTTTTCAATAACTAGCTAACAAGCGGCCACTGGGATACAGCTGCCGTGGCCGTTGGAGCCAGAATCTTTACTCCATCAGTTTACAGTCTCACTGCCCACAGTGCATCCTGCACCGACCGGCACGGCAGTGCACATATTTACACTGTGGTAAACACGGGTCACAGCGGGGAGAGAGACTGAGAGGCTGCTCACATACTAATTCCTCCTCAACATTAACTACACACAGCGATGATCTGATGAAATGAATAAAGTTAATGACCACAGTTTTCC
The DNA here is from genome assembly GCA_030710495.1 of Labroides dimidiatus. Taxonomy (NCBI): domain Eukaryota; kingdom Metazoa; phylum Chordata; class Actinopteri; order Labriformes; family Labridae; genus Labroides; species Labroides dimidiatus. The sequence goes on from CM061162.1 coordinate 21,883,643, forward strand.
TTATCACCACCCCAGTTCGACCAAACAACCCGTCCTCTCATGCACACAACCAGACACGGCACCAAGCAGCTGCACCACAACACTGTAACGTGGCTGAATCCTCAGCAGAGCAACAGCTGATCAAACCTCCGTTAAACATCTCATGTGTCTAAAACAGTCAGCAGCAGTGTTTCTCCCAGCTCCAGAAGTAATCCAACCATGTTTATCCTGTTTCATCGTGGTTCATGCACCCACTCAACTACCACTGGTAACACCACATTTAAAGAAAAAGATGGTGAATAATAACAACCCCTAACCCTTTAATAGTATTGATGCTGTTGTCGCTGTTGCTGTTTACCGTCTTTATTTTTTTAAATTTTTTTTATTTTTTAATATTTTTTACTGGTGTTACCGGTGGTAGTGGTGTGGGTGCATGAGGTACAGTGATTGCGATAAATGAGATGTAAACACTGCCGCCGACTGTTTCTGACACATGGAGTAAGGTAAGAGATGTTTAACATAGGTTTGATCAGCTATTGCCCTGCTGAGCATTCAAGTTACAGTGTTGTGGTGCAGCTGCTTGATGCTGCCGTGTCTAGTTGCAGCTCAGCCAGCCGCTGTAGCATGGCTGTTCACTGTTGGCTGTTAGCACAGAGCTCAGAGCTTCTGTGAGCCCACATGTGAAAATGATCCAGCGCTTGATTTTTCAGCTCATAATGTATAAAAGTTAATGTATCTTTTCTTCTTTAGGACACTGAAACATTGGCTCCCGTCATCAGCGATGTGTCTGTCAGCATCCTAACTGTCCTTTCTGAGGATCAGGCAATCAGAGACCACGCCATCATCTTGGAAGGCGGGAACGTTCTACACCAAATTCCCAATTTGTGTGATGCAATGACCTACCTGTTTGGCCTGCTGTATGCTCTCAACATTGATTACCCCAAGGACATGAAAGACACTTTCGAGGTCATTCAGACAATCATATTCTCACTCGGAAGGTCTCGGTGCTCTCAGTGCACCAGGGTGCTCAAAGCAAAACTGGTCATGTGATTGTGAAGTTGTTCAGAGCATGTGAAGTGGACTCTGGGTTTTTTCTGCTGCGTGTTGAACCAGTTTTGGGAATTTTTATTTTGCTTATCTGAAGTGTCTTGAACAAGAGGGAATTTTTAAGCAAGTAAGTAAGTCGGGCCAAATTGCAATACTGAAGTTAATGATTTTCAATTGAAAAGTGTTGATCAGCATAACTATAGTTGTCATGTTAAATGTTATCCTGAAATAAAAAAAGAACATTCAGCTTTATTTTATTATTATTAATTATACATCTGTTGAGCAGTTTTAAAATAAAATATAAGGTAAAATGGATGTTTATTCCACAAGATTTTTTGAGTTAGGTGAATTAAAAAATATAGGCCATTTAATGAATAATTTTATATCTATACAACAAGAAAATATAAAGGTAGAAATGAATGCCGTGGATTGGAAAAATAGTTTATTAATTCAACATAAAAATCTGTGTTTGGTTAAGGTAGAAACATTGTATTCAAACAAGAAATTCTTTGTTAGTTTTACAATATTATCCTCATGAGGTGAACAAAAAGATTTAAGTTGGCAGAACTCTGGGCAAAACTTAAAAAGCCTAGTTAAGTCAACAACAGCTGACAAAAGTTGAGAAAACTCAAAAAATCTCTTGCGACAAGTTGCCTTGAAATTTTAAGTTTGCTCAACTTTTTCTTTTTTACAGTGTACTTACCACTTATATTTATTTTATTTTATTGCTTATCTTATCACTTATTTTATTTTCCTACTCCTTCTTACTTCCAACTTCTGTACTATGTAAGAGCAACGGTCACACTGAATTTCCCCCTGGGATTAATTAATTATTTCTGATTCTGATTCTGATTCATTACACTACGTATCCATGTATACTGTTTGTCTCTTCTCCTTCAACAAGCAACAGAAACCATTTCAGCTTAAGCCACCTGAGTCTTCTGAGTCGTCTTCGTCAAGTTGTCAAGCATCCTGAAATTCCCTCCACACTAACACACACGGTAATTGGAAAATGGTAAATGGACCAGTACTTATATAGCGCTTTTTCTAGTCTTACTGACCAATTAAAGCGCTTTACATTGCTAGCCTCATTCACCCAATCACACCACATTCATACACTGATGGCAAGCTGATGCTATGGCAAGAGCCATCAGCTATATCTAATATATTCACGCCACATTCATACACCATTGAACAACAATTGGAGCAACTTGGGGCTCAGTGTCTTGCTCAAGGACACTTTGGCATGTGACTGCAGGAGCTGGAATCAAACCCACAACCTTCTGATTATGGGGTGACAACTCTACCACTGAGTCACAGCCGTCCCTAGACATGTTTTTGAGATTTTAGCAGCTCTTTTAGATATTGAGCTACGGCAATATTACTGTCAGTATTTCATCATTGGCTGGTTTAAGTTGGTGAAAAAGGTCATTGATGAAGTGTAAGACTGTGCAACCCACTTGACTTTCTATCAGGTTATGACGAGAGAGAGAGCAGACCAGTGTATTCAAAGGCTCTTCCAGGTGCACCGTCGCCTGCAGTCATATGGAGGTCACTCTGGCCAAGGACAGCGTTTGTCATCTTTTTAACCCTACATTTCTTTGTTTCTTTGTTTTGCAGGACACAAATTAACAAGGTAATGTATTTATTTATAGTCACATAGAACTAATGTTTGAAGGTACCCACAGCCCAGTGCTGTGAGATGCGTCTGTACCCTGTAACATTTGTGAATCCTGGTTATTTCCTACCAGAGCTCATTTACCAACTCAAACCTCACCAGTCAAAGCAAACGTAACCTCACTCTTCATCTTATTGACAGACTCTCAAGTTTGATCAGATCACTGCAGATTAAATGTGGGTCTGAATGAACATTATCACAAACAGATTAACCCGTGTTTTTAACTTTAGCTCTAGTTTTAGACTTTAGCTTGTGTTTTAGACTTTAGCTTGTGTTTTAGCCTTTAGCTCGTGTTTTAGCCTTTAGCATTTGTTTTAGCCTTTAGCATGTGTTTCAGATTTTAGCTCATGTTTTAGCCTTTAGCCTATGTTTTAGACTTAAGATCGTGGTTTAGCTCTTAGCTTGTGTTTTATCCCTTACTTTGTGTTTTAGCCCATGCTCTATCACTGTGCCGCTTGGTTTTCCTCTGCCCTTTCTTTTTCTTTTTGCCAATCTAGCTCCAGTATCTGACATTACTACAACATGAATCCAAGAAACCCTTTTCTCTAAGGAAACAGTCAGCTCTGGTGTAGTGTAATGAAAGAGACTTTTGGTCTACGTGCCTTAAAAAAGATTTGTGTTCTCTTAGGAAAATCTGACCTCACCTTAACTGAGAAATAGCATTTAGGAATAAGTTAATTTTCATTTTAAATTAAATCTCAATGAACAGACAAATATATAAAAGAGATTTTCATTAAGATCGCTTAGAAACGGTTGGAAAGAACAGTGGGACAATTGGTTGTATTGCAATTTTCCAGAGTACCAAAGGAGACAAATCAAAAATAATGAATCTATAACTGGCTTAATGATTTCCTGTCCTGTCATCAAGACCAAAAGCCTGTACAAGGAGGAATGGAAACCTTTAAAGTTTTCAATTTTTAGTGAGTGACATGAGAAAGAAAATCTCTCCAAGGAAGGCTTTACTCACAAGTCAAAACGTAGATTCTGGCGCTCTTCAAAGAAGTAGTCCAAAATAAATTTCCTCACAAAGTCAGGATTTAGCGTGTTGTCAATCGCCTCTGTTCTCCCAAACTAGACAGAAAAAGAGCTAAATGACATATCGTATAAATACAATTTTGATGCACAACATTATTATTATTATTATTATAAAAGAAAAGAGAGAACTGCATGGTTGTCCAATGAGAAAAAATACTGTTATCTGTTTTCAGTCAAACTGTTAATTTTATCTAAAATCTTACACAAATTAAACTTTGTATTAAAGCACTTGCATGAACAAATAACCAATCACCAGAAACCATATAAGTGAGACATGTTAGTGCAGGAGAGGGTCACAGATGTGTCAGCACAGCTTTAGGGTCATGAAATCAAAGCAGCTGAAGATCAGAGGCCTGTACTACGAAGCTGGATTTTCTCTTAGCGTGGTAATTTCTGGGTTAACCCTGGATTTTCTGTCCAATGAAGCTGGTTTATTTCTTACCAGGATGAATCACCGCGGTAACGTATTCTGAGCAGGTTAAGATCTGGGGCCTGTACTATGAAGTTAGATTAACTCATCCGGGATCTCTCTCCGTTTTCTGAGTTGACTTAACGAGACATCCACAGCTCTGATAAGCGGTACTCCGAAGCTGGATATCAACTCGCTGAGTCAATCCAGGGTCTTCCAGCCTTGATCAGAGCGCGCTCACATTAAAGGGGTGGAGTCTGCAGCGTCTGACCAATCACAAACATGAAGAAACAGGAGAAATCCTGCAGAGCAGCCTACTTTACCATGGAGGAGCAGACAGTTATTCTTACGAAGGATTTAAACATGTCATCCTAGCTAAGAGCGACACTGTTATTGCAGCAAAATCCAGGAAGGAATGCAGGCAGAAAACTGTCGACTCTGTTAATGCATAATTTGTAAGATTAGTGAAAATTAATTCTTAGGACAATATAAACGGACAGCACTCTGATCACTCAATTTGACTTAATTATGGCACAGAGCTTTGGAGCAGAGTTTTGAGGCTCAGTCCCCCGTCTGAGCGTGTTTTGTGTTGGAATATTAATAAATAATATTCATATTTAATTCTTTAACTCCCAAGTAGTTGCGCGTTCCATAAATTCCTGTTTCTGCAGTTCTGCCATGTGTAACCATTATTATTAACATCATTATTTAAGATGCAAACAGTGGAGCTAAACAGACTTGGGGAACAAGTACAAAACCTCCTTCAAAGCGGTCAGTGAGGCTTTATTTCTTCACTCTGTCTCTGATGTTTGGATGAAATCAACTAAATTTATTTATTTATGGATCCATCAGCTGACAAAGGTAGTTCAGTCCACTTGATGAAAATCTGAATCTCTTGTACAGAATGACATCATGAACATCAAAAGGATTGCATCTGTCCCTAAAAACTCTCTCTCTCTCCTAAGCGCTCGACGCGTCAACATCGACAGGATCTTCTAAAAATGGGCAAGGTCTTTTTACAAGTGAAGACTAGACACTTTCCATGGAAATCCTAAGAGGGGCTCGGGCTATCGGTTTCATCAATTCCCGGTCTGAAAATGTGAGACAGTGCAGAAGTGCTAAAATCTGCATCCACGCATTTTGTTTCTGATATAAGTAAGGCCAACTTTAAGTCATTCACACACATGCGCGCTTCACCCGCACCGTCACATATGAACATTTCTAAATCCAGAATAAATTAACAAGAAACCAGATGTGTTGATGTTTTAACTCAGGTGAAATTAAACCCATGCACATATTTGCGCGTGTCGCGCGTACACTGTCAAATATACTTTTCTAACTCAAGAATAATATGTCATGGTTTCTCTTTGAACTGAGGTCCAATTTTCCAAATTCACACAGACACACACATACAGAGAAAGGGATGTGCGCTTCGTGCCCTTAGATGTGGTGGGGCTATAGTTTGGTCTGAGGTCCTTTTAACATCATCAACACGAGGACACACATGTGTACACGTTGCATGCACTTTCAACAACAAGGGCACCTCTGTGTGTAAGCTTTTATTGATGATAAATTGTTTGTAAGACACACACACACACAAACAGAGAGACATGCACACTACGTGCACTTAAATGTGAGCGCACGTGAATTTGTGCGCACTCAGGTCCCTTTAACATCATCAATACACACACACATACACACGTTTGCATGCTCCGGGCACCGTTTCAAGGACAAGAACACTTCTTTGATTGAGCTTTCATTGATAATACATTGTTCAACACAAACACACACACACTCACAGAGAGAGAGAGAGAGAGAGAGAGAGAGAGAGATGCATGCTTCACACACTTAGATGTGGTTTGGGTTATGTGTGAACTGAGGTCCCTTCAACACAAACACACATACACACAGGCACACTCAATGCCCCTTTTAAAGACGTGAACCAATCTGTGAGTGGCCTTCATTGATAATACCCCCATGCCTCCCCACCATTTCCACATTTATCACTAACATTGTAAACTCCTCACTCAACTCTTCCACTGTCCCTCTGTCTCTCAAACTGGCTGCCATTACCCCCATACTCAAGAAACCTGGACTCAATCCTGATGATCTCAATAACTTCCGTCCAATTTCAACCCTCCCTTTCCTCTCAAAGATCCTGGAACATACCGTTGCCGACCAAATCAAGACTCATCTCACGAACAACACCCTCTTCGAACAATTTCAATCCGGATTCCGCACTTACCATAGCACTGAAACTGCCCTCCTGAAAGTCATGGATGACCTCCTCCTCTCTTCAGACTCTGGCCTTATCTCCATCCTTATCCTCCTGGACCTCACAGCTGCCTTCGACACAGTTAACAATTCCATCCTGCTTTCCCGCTTAAATTCTCTTCTATATATCACGGACCATGCCCTCACTTGGCTGACATCATACCTCACAGACCGGAAACAGTTTATTTTCATCAACAACTGCTCCTCCTCCACTGCCCCCCTCTCTCAAGGCATCCCTCAGGGTTTGGTGCTCGGTCCTCTCCTCTTCATCCTCTTCCTCCTCCCCCTTGGTCAGATTATCCATCGCCATGGTCTCAAATTTGTTACTACTACTATTTTGTTACGCAGATGACATCCAACTATACATATCAACCAAATCCATCACCCCTCAGACCCATTCCACTCTTTCAAATTGTCTGTCTGATATTAGCACCTGGTTGCAAACAAATTTTCTCAAACTCAACTGCTCAAAATCTGACATTCTGCTAATAGGTCCAAATTCCCTCACTTCTACAGCCAAAGACTTCCACCTCTCCTTTGAAAACTGCCAGAACCTTGGAGTCATCTTTGATAGCAAACTCACTTTTTCCACTCATATCAAAACAGTCAAAAGATCAGCTTTCCACTATCTCAAGAACATCGCTCGCCTTCGCCCCTCTCTCTCTTTCCCTGCAGCTGAAACCCTCATCCATGCTTTTATCACTTCACGCATCAACTACTGCAACAGTATCCTGTACAGCACCACCAACAACCTCCTCAACAAACTTCAGTACATTCAAAACTCTGCCACTCGCCTCCTCACTCGTACCCGTTCCCGTGATCACATCACCCCCATTCTTCAAGACCTTCACTGGCTCCCTATCCCATACCGCATCAGATTCAAAATCCTCCTACTCACCCATAAAGCACTCCATAACCAGGCCCCCTCTTACCATAAAGATTTACTCCACCCCTACACTCCTTCCTGTACCCTCCACTCCTCTGGCAAAAACCTCCTCATCGTGCCAAGGACCAAGCACCGAACCTGGGGGGACAGAGCCTTCTTTGTTGCTGCCCCCTCCCTTTGGAACTCACTTCCACAACAAATTCGTACCATATCTGACCCCACCACCTTCAAGACACAATTAAAAACACACCTGTTCCGCACTGCTTTTAACTTATAACCTCACTTAACTCTACATGTTTTGTTTAACCTTTTTAACTTTGCTTTTCATCTGCAATTTTAACTGTTATATTTTAGATTTGTTTTATGCTTGATTGGATTGAATTTGTTTGTTTTTTGCATGTCTGTATTGAATTTTATTCCTGTAAAGCATCTTTGAGTCCTTGAAAAGCGCTATATAAATAAAATGTATTATTATTATAATTATTATAATAATAATAATTATTATTATTATTAATAATACTTTGTTTAACACAAACACACACACACATGCACACACACATACACACACACACACAAACAGACATGCCCCCTACGCGCACTTAAATGTGAGGGGGTTTTGTGTGAACTGAGGTACCTTTAACATCATCAGTACACACACACATACACGTTTGCGCGCTTTACATGCCCTTTCAAGGAAGACAAGAAAACCAGTGTTAACTTAAAGTGATAATACATTGTTTCAATTGAGTTATTTGATTCAAAAGGAATCCTGACTCTGTGTGTGTGACAGTGTGTTTGTTTTAATAATGTAGCCAGGCTCTCCCAGAATGTCCCAGAATGTCCTTATGAATCATCATTCATGAACAGCTGCGTGGTTTCCATGGTGATTTAGATCAAGGGACACCTCTTTGTGACAGCTCATCTCTGGCCGGTTTTTGGGATGAGTGTCTGAACAAATGGTAAATGGACCAGTACTTATATAGCGCCTTTCTAGTGTGTCCGACCACTCAAAGCGCTCTACACTGCTGATCTCTCTCACCCATCCACACCACATTCACACACTGATGGCTTTCTATATATAGCACATCAGTTCTATCTCATACAGTCACACGCATACACACACCACTGACCAACAGTGGGAGCAATTTTGGGGTTCAGTGTCTTGCTCAAGGACACTTCGACATGTGACTGCAGGAGCTGGAATCGAACCCTCAACCTTCCGATTGAGAGGCGATGACCCTACCACTGAGTGGTACTGCTTGCTGTGCCAAAACCGTGATAGCTATCAGAAAAACGAGTGCACCACGAGAATCCAGAGACTCTGAAGAATCTGTCAATGTACAGTTTATATCTGTCGGGTCAAAAATTTGCCGACACGGCCGAGTTGAAAATGAGTGATCCTTTTCTGAAAAACCCCAGAGATTCAAAATGGAAGTAAATATGAAGAGTTGGTCAGGTTTGGCTGACAGTTGGCCCTTTCCTGACTAAAAGCTCCATCCTTTGACTTCAAAGGCTGCTTTGACAGAAGCTCAACAGAAATACCTACGTTTTGATGTATTTCTTATGACTTTGGAGTGAAATTTGTGGGCCTACGAGACATTTGTTTGGGAAATTTCTTGTAAGACACACACACACCATAGCTTTGCTATCATGCGAAGCCCGAGCCACTAATAAAGTTGAAGAACAGTAAGTTGCAATGCTGACCCAGCATTTCAACTTAATAAAGAAACGAACAGAAGAACAATAGCTTTGCTATGGGGGAGAGTGGCTCATGCAAAGCCCGAGCCCCTAATAAAGTCGAGGAACAATAAGTTGAAATGCTGACTCAGCATTTCAACTTAAATATAAACCAAAGAAAGGACAGTGAGGAAGAGCTCTGCACCAAACCAGTGTGCCATAATTAAGCCATATTGAGTCATCAGAGTGCTGTCCGTTTATATTGTCCCATGAATTAATGTTGGATAATCACATGAATAATGCATTAACAGAGTCGACAGTTTTCTGCCTGCATTCCTTCTGGCTTTTGCTGCTGCAGCAGTGTCACTTTTAGCCTGGATGACGTGTTTAAATTCTTCGTATTTCTAAAGAATATCATCTGCTCCTCCATGGTAAAGCAGGCTGCATCGCAGGGTTTTTCCTGTTTCTCCATGTTTGTGATTGGTCAGAAGCTGCAGACACTACGCCTTTGATGTGAGTGCACACTGATCAAGGCTGAAAGACCCTTGATTGACTCAGCGAGTTGATATCCAGCTTCGTAGTACTGCTTATCAGGACTGTGAATGTCTCGTTGAGTCAACCCAGGAAATAGAGAGAGATTCCAGATGTGTTCATCCAGCTTCATAGTACAGGCCTCTGGTTGATAGAGGTTAAGTAGGTCGCCATTTAGCATCAAACTTGGCATTTAAATAACACTTTCAGGTGACAGGCAACTCCTGGCTACAAATAACTGTCAGTAATTCATGCTTTTGAACCCACCTCTGTATTTACATGTATGAGTATTGCTTAGTGCTGCACGATTATCGCAATCGCAACCCCAATCGCAATGTCAGCACGTGCGATTACGTAACCGCAAAAGATGTGAGATTGTGTGATTATTTTAAAAAAAAGTGAAAAAAAAAATGAGCGTGTGTGTGTGAGTGAGAGAGCGAGCAAAAGATGACCAATCATGGTCATCATGGTATGTTCAGATCTAAATTCGATAATTAACGCAGGGGGAAATTAATGGCTTTAAAAAAAAACAACACATTTTATAGTATTTTATTTTATAGTCTAAATCACACAGAACGGTTCTCAGTGCACGACTCTCTGGCAGACGGATTATAGCGACGCACTGAGTGATGGATAACACTTGACAGCGCCTTGCTTAGCTCGGTGGATGGAATATTTACTTTTAAAAAACAGTCGGATGAAAGCCTGGATTCACACACACTCCGTGAGCAGGTCTGTGAGCGGGTCTGTGAGCGGGTCTGTGAGCGGGTCTGTGAGCGGGTCCGTGAGCGGGTCTGTGAGCGGGTCTGTGAGAGCGTCCACGAGAGCGTCCACGCGAGCCAATTCACACTGCATCCGTCTCAGGAGCGGAGCGCAGCTCAGCGTACTCATAGCAGCTGGATACACAAGATCACAGGAGAACCACATGTTCCCGCAGGAATCACACCCATGACAACTACTTTCATGATATTTAGTATGTTAAACTCACCTGCCCTCCCAGAACTTCATTAATTCAGTCCTTCCCTTTTAGTCTCTGTTGGTGTCCTTATATAAAGGATGTGTTGTATCGTATATAATTATCTGGTTTTCCGCCTCAAATATAAACTTTTCCTCGTCCATGGCGTCAGATTTCCTCTGGGTCTGACCCGCTGATGACTGCTGGCCCTGTGCCAGTGTCGAAGTTTTAATAAACGAGAATAATTTAACGATCAACAGGCTGAACATGGTGCTTTATTTTGAAAAGACCGGAAACTCTGATCGTTTTTTCGTGTCTGTTTTCCTGTTAGGTACGATTTGCTCTGCGGAAATTGACGCGTTTTCAAAAAAACATCTTTTGAGCAAAAGAAACAGGATTTTGTAGTTTAAACTTCTGTATGTGACTATTCAACGATTTAGTCTTCTACCAAAATCTGTTTGAAAAGTGTTGCCTCTGACGTTGAATACCGATGTGATTAAAATGTGATTAATTACGATTAATTAATTGCAAATAGTCCCACCACTAATTTGAATACAAAAAAAAACAGCACTGTTGTGCTGTACACTGTTGTTTGTATACAGCAAGTTTTGGATATTTTGAGAATTAGGACACAATTGAAAATTCTCAGTAATCCATCTCTGCCTTTTCCTTGATTTTTTTCCCCATGATAACCAAGCAAGTCTGTAGACTCATGACACAACTTTTTTTGTATTAAATCGCAAGCACAATCGCAATCGCAATATTGTCCACCTAATCGCAAATCGCACCTTTTTCCCAAATCGTGCAGCACTAGTATTGATCATTGTAAAACACAACGTGGGTGCACACATGTTCATAAAGAAGCTGTAGCAGCTGGTTTACTGACAAACACAAATCATGATTAGCTCTAATTACATTGTATTTATTAGAAAAAAAACAACTGACAATGACCTTAATTTAATGATAGGGTAAATAGGGTAAAAATAGCGTTTATGATTTCTGACACTTTCTGATCAAAGATTGTTTATCAGTTAACTAAAAAAATGTCTCTAGGAAAAAATACTGTAAACTTTTAAAAAGCTGGAGAAAATATTGCACTAAGTCTTCTGAGGGACTTTTGAGTAATTTCGAAACAAATATTGTTCTTTTATACTGGTCCTGCTGTTTTATCTGGAGACACCATAATGATACGTTTGAATATAGGTGGTGATGCAGCATGGAGAAGCCATTTCACAAATTTAATATATTTAGACTTTGTCCCTGAAGATCTCACCTCTCTCCACTCCTTGTTGCCCATTCCTTGTGTGTAGAGAACACAAACTGTTAAGAACAGACACATTACAACATTAAACAAAAGGTCATTTAGTGTACATGGTATAAAGATATAAAGACCTGACTGCTCCTATAACACTGCCTGCACAAAGAAGAAAACAACTACACTAAAGTCCACCTGAGGCATCCCCATTCCTGAGTGATATATGGCACTTCATACAGTTAGAAATAGGTGTGTGTGTGTGTGTGTGTGTGTGTATATATATATATATATATATACATATATATATATATATATATATATATATATATATATATATATATATATATATATATATATCCCGGTTCGGGCACGGTGTGCCTTTCTGTGTGGAGTTTGCATGTTCTCCCCGTGCATGCGTGGGTTTTCTCCGGGTACTCCGGCTTCCTCCCACAGTCCAAAAACATGCTCACTAGGTCAATTGGAGATTCTAAAATTGCCCGTAGGAGTGAGTGTGTGCGTGAATGGTTGTCTGTGTCTCTGTGTCAGCCCTGTGATTGACTGGCGTCCAGTCCAGGGTGTACCCTGCCTCTCGCCCTCAGCCAGCTGGGATAGGCTCCAGCCACCCGCGACCCTGAACAGGAGAAGCGGTATAGAAAATGGATGGATGGATGGATATATATATATATATATATATATATATATATATATATATATATATATATATATATATATATATATATATATATATATATATAAATAGAGATGAATGTCATGTTTTACCTACTTGTCATTAACGGATGTGAATAAAAGATGAATTTGAAAGATGCTTGGTATAAACTACATCAGTGCTGATAAAAGTTGTTCTGCCTTTTTCTTAAAAACATACACACCCTTGTCCAACTGCATTCATCTTAAAATATCTTAACAGGAAATAAACAGAAAATTTACAGAAAAAATGTGAAAAAAAAATTAGATTTGATCCATTACAGTTTGACTGATGAGCAAAAGTGCACCTATAAACTAATAAACTAAGGTTATTTCAGTATTTCAGAACCATTTTACCAATTTTACTCGAGTAAAACTTGTATATTGAAGAATCATGAAGCCAACTCATCAAAAGCTCAGTTTTTCAGCCCAATTTATGTTTCTATAGAAAAGTTTCTTTGAGAAAGCTGATAAAGAGAAACAGATCAATCAATGTGGAAACAGAAATCACACATCATTCAGGGGAAGGTACAAACAACAGCTGACTTGACTTCACTGACTTGCTGCTTATGTTGCATGACATCCGCCAAAAGAAACCTGGTTTCCATTTGGAAATTCGTCGTTGTTTTAATATTTTTTTTAAACTTTATTTTTCCCTTAAAACTGCCGCTGTACTTTCACCTGTCTCGTCTGCTGTTCTGTCCTTGACGCATACGAGCAGAAGTGGTAACCGGGGTAACCCGTGATGTCACCGGAAAAGTTATGCCCAACAGTATCATGGCTAGCCGGCAACAGAGCTCGAAAGTTTGGGAGCATTTTTCCAAAATAAAGGAGAAAAGTGTGCAATGCAAAATCTGCCTTCTGTCCTTCCATGACAGTACGACGGCGATGCACGAGCATCTGAAAAGACAGCACGCCGTGGCTGATTTATTTTCTGACGAAGAATGACAATCTCGGTAAGCTAATTGGCTAGTTAGCTGCTAACATTAACGTCAACATGGAGCTACCTACTTAATAGCGATGTCATGTTTGAATAGAAAATTGTTACATAAAAAAAATGTCAGAAATGCTGCTACAAGCTGCAAAGTTCATTAAAAGCTGAATGAACTATTATATTAACTGTCTTCATTTTTAGTTAGTACATACCTTAAACACTTGAAGCTGGAAGCTAATGATGTTAGCTGTATGCTGGTGCAATAAGATGCAATTTATATATGATCCGAATAGTCGACTAATCACAAATAATAATCGGTGACTAGTTGATTAACAAAATAATCGTATGTGGCAGCCCTAGATCACAGCCCTTTTCAGACTCTCTTTTTGTCATTTACCTCTTCTACCTTTCTCATTCTGGTTCATATAGGGACACTACTCTGCACAAAGTGCTACTCAAGATCACATCTATATGTATGTGCTGAGTTCTCTGCAGCTAGTCATCATCCTCATCATCATCATCATAATGTTAATCGCTGTCATCCTCATCATCCTCATCATCATCACCTTGAGTCATTTGTACCCCTGCGTCAATAAATGTGCTGACATACTATATTCTTCTGTCCTGTGTGTAAGTGTGTGTGTGTGTGTGTGTGTGTGTGTGTGTGTGTGTGTGTGTAGTGTGTGTCTGTGTGTGTGTGTGTGTGTGTGTGTGTGTGTGTGTGTGTGTGTGTGTGTGTGTGTGTGTGTGTGTATGTTTTCTTGGGTCCCACAGCAGAAGCAATAGGCTTCCTAATAGTATTTTTACATGTCAAATAAACATTACTATTAAAATAGTCCTAATGTACTGATTCATTTATTTCATGCAGTTTCTACTGTCAGAGTAAAATCCTGAAGTCGCTATTTTCTGTTCTCCTCATTGTGTAGCTCTGATAAAAAAATTGACAAAAAGTGTCAAAGATAGAAATCAGTCCAAATGGTTTAAATTATCTTACTTGGGTCTGATTTGGAGAAAGTGTCCCTGTCCAGCAGGTTTCTGTGGAGACACAAATGGTAAAGCTGTCAGAAGCAGAGTTACAGGTCTGATAACCATGTGTTTACAGACTGAAACTATTCTAAACACAAACATCTCAAATGCTTGAAATACTAAACGTGTAACGATACATCAATCTGGATCAACATATTGATCATTTGAGCAAAAATTGAGTCCAATCGATTGAAAGTATAAACATTGATATTTATCACCATTTTCACCCTCTGCTTTCATTTTGAAAGTCTCCACACATTGTTAGTTGTGACAGTTTCTGCTCAGCCATGAGTCAGAACACTGCTAGCACCTGAGAGAGATAAAAAGGACATTCCCTCCCCTCTCTGGAGTAAATCAGCAGTATAAGTATTTCAGAATCCAGAGAAAAGACGGCTCAGAAGACGAAGCACATGCAATATGTAAACAAAGCCATGGTGAAATAAAGTATAAAGGAAATGGGACAAATGAGTGGCTGTTTACGTCAAACAAACTGTTTCTGTTTTAGTGTTTGGTAAACAGTACAGCACATCAAAAAAATAGTGTGCTAAACTGAAAACTGCACTCAAGAGTAAAACACCAGCATTTGTTTACTTTGTTAAATAATGTTTTTCATGTCAATGCCCTAAACATTTTAAAAAAAAATGTCTCAAAATGTATCAATATATTTTGTTTGCCTTTACGTGAAAAGTAACAGAATGTGGTAAATGGATTCATAATATCGTCTGATATTGATTGTAAGCCTCTATTATTCCTAATCAAATTGTATCGTGGCAGACTGTGATATTGGCAAATATCAAATCATTGTTCTGAGAATCAACAACATATCGTATCATGTTGAAACTGGTGATTTATACCCCTATTAAATACTGGGGCTTTTTCCACAAAACAAAAAGTGTGTTCACCACTTCTGTTCACAGTTAAGATGGAACTGAAAAATAAGTAAACAGCTTACAGACTGCGTGTTAATTGCAGTGTGACGACTAGGGCTGCCAAGATTAGTCGACTAGTCACAATGATGTCGACGATCAAAATCGTTGGCAACTTATTTAATAATCGACGTCATCGTTTTAATATCTTTTTAAACTTTATTTTTCCCTCAAAACTGCCGCTGTGCTTTCACCTGTCTTGTCTGCCGTTCTGTCCTTTGATGCACATGCGAAGAAGTGGTAACCAGGTTCACCCGTGATGTCACCGGAAAAGTTATGCCCAACATGGCTATCATGGCTAGCAGGCAATGGAGCTCGAACGTTTGGGAGCATTTTTCCAAAATAAAGGAGAAAAGTGTGCAATGCAAAATCTGCAAAGCAGAAATGTCCTTCCACGATGGCGATGCACAAACATCTGAAAAGAAGGCACGTCAGGGCTGATTTATTTTCTGACGAAGAAGGACAATCTCAGTAAGCTAACTGGCTAGTTAGCTGCTAACATTAACATCAACAGTAAGCTACCTACTGAATAGGGATGTTTGAATAGAAAATGTGATGACACTAATGTTTCATAATGCTATGTTACAGTGCTTAAAAAAATGTGTTCATCTTTAATGGACAACTTTGTGACAAAGCTTTGTGTTTTCCTTATTTAACTCAGCTGTTTGCACTCTATGCTAAATTTAATGATATTTTTTGATGCCCGAGAAGAGAGAAATATGTTTTCAACTTTTTCTTTTTGTTGATATTTTGTGCTCTTACCACTGCATCGTATTCATTGCGTAACTATACATAGTGCATAGTTTTGTCAATTTTACAGTGCACTTACCATTTACAGCTAAAAATGTTATAGACCAGAGTTGTGCCTTCATTTTATTTTGCACTATCACAATAAAAAATTGTCAGAAATGCTGCTACAAGCTGCAAAGTTCATTAAAAGTTGAATGAACTATCATCTTAATTGTCTTCATTTTTAGTTAGCACATACCTTCAACACTTGAAGCTGGAAACCAATGATGTTAGCTGTATGCTCGTGCAATAAGCTGCAATTTATGTATGATCAAAATAATCGTATGTGGCAGCCCTAGTGACGGCAGGGCAGTTTGACTTTCATTTTGGCCATACAATCTCATGTCCAGCACACGGGTCACTGTCTTTCAGACATGAGGATGTGGCGTGGGGGCATTTTCAGGATCTTTCTCAAAGTAAAATCCTGATCTCCTTTGGTTTTCTTCTGTGTAGAGAATCTCCTACACAGGTTTGGTGTAGTTATCTGGTAAGGAAGGACACTTTCATAGCGTTTTTTCAAGTCTCTGTTGACTTTTGTTGATGCAAACTTTTCATGATAGAATCTTTTTCATAAACCTGGTTTCATCAATCAACCATACCTAAAATCTATAATTTCATTTAGCAGATGCTTTTTCCAAAGCAACATACAACACAAGCAAGAATTTAAACAAGAAGGAGAAACCTTGTTAGTGCAGAGAAACGCGAACAAGTTGGGTCACAGGTACCCTGCCATCAAGTGCCCACAGAACCCCCCCCCCCTTTTTTTTTAACTAGACTCCTTGCTACTCTCAACTAGAATTCAATATCATTCATGCAATATCATTCAACATTCAGCAACCTTCAATATTCAGTGCTTTCCTTTGTTAAGAGCTCAGTCTGAGACCTTTTGCTTCAACCCCTGAGGACAAAGAGGAGAAGGGTCAGATTAAGTGCCAAAGTGTTCTCTGAACAGGTGAGTGTTCAGACTTCTCTTAATTAATTCATTCCACCATTTCGAAGCAACAGAGGAGAAGATTCTGGCTAGAGATTTAGAGCCAAGCTGGGCTGGGAGCACCAGGTGTCCCTCACAGGCAGAGCATAGCAGGCGGGAAGGAGAGTAGACCTGGATGAGGGAAGGAGTCATTCTTGTCATTGTTTTATATGCCAGGAGAGGAGCTTCGAATTTGATTCCAGCTGTCACAGGAAGCCAGTGAAGAGAGATTATCAGCGGGCGATGTGTGCTGTTTTGGACTGGTTTGAGACCAGACGTGCAGCTGCATTCTGGATTATCTAAAGGTTTAAATGTAGCCACAGGGAGGCCTGCAAGAAGTGAACTGCAGTTCAATCAAGGAGAGACTTAAACACCTGTTCAATTTTGTGAAAAGATTTAATGCAACAATTATTTAAACATTACAGATTTGGCGGTTAGACCCCATCAAGCATAAAATAATAATAATAGGGGGTACAGTGAAATGAAAATATGAATATCCCCCGATGGAGTCTAGACACTGGTGGTGGTAGATGGTCTTGAGTAGGCTGTATGTGGATGACTTGAAGAGGACTGGAAGCTGAAGAACTGCGACTGAAGCAATGAAGACTGGAGGTGCCTGGGGAGGAGGGGGGTTGGAAGCTTCATTAGTCAATGCGTGAACAAGAGCCTGTACCAGAAGCTGTGTGGCCTGTTGTGTCAGGTAGGGTCAGATCCTCCTGATGTTATAGAGGGCATATCCACAGGACTGAGCAATCAAGGCCACATCAATCTTGACACCCAGATTTCTGGCAGAGTTTGTGGGCGCAAGTTGATTTGATTCAAGCAGGACACTGATGTGTGGTTGAACAGAGGGACAGACTGGAAGGACAATGAGCTCAGTTTTGGACAGATTTAGTTGAAGGTACCGGTCCTTCATCCAAGTGGAGATATCAGCCAGACACGCTGATATCCGAGCTGTGACAGTTGTGTCATCGGGTGGAAAAGACATGAAAAGCTGAGTGTCGTCAGCATAGCAGTGGTAAGAGAAGCCATGTGAGTGAATCACTGCACCAAGTGAGGTGGTGTATAAGGAGAAGAGGAGGGGACCAAGCACTGACCCCTGGGGTACCCCTGTCAATAAGCTATGTGATTCAGACACTTCACCTCGCCATGACACTCTGAAGGATCGACCTGTGAGGTAGGACTTGAACCAAGACAGGACAGATCCTGAGATGCCAAGCTCAGAGAGTGCAGAGAGGAGAATTTGATGGGTTACGGTGTTGAAGGCAGCAGACAGGTGCAGTAGTAATAGGACAGAGGACCGACCAGCAGCTTGAGTCAGCCACAGTGATTCTGTGACTGACAGGAGTGCAGTCTCAGTAGAGTGACCTGAAACCAGATTGATAGGCATCAATTAGGTTGTTCTTTTGCAGATGTTCAGAGACGTGGTTAAAGACTGTGCACTCAAGTATTTTAGACAAGAATAGCAGAAGTGAGACTGGTCTGTAATTTTCAACCTGGGCTGGGTTGAAATTAGGTTTTTTGAGTAGTGGAGTGACCTGAGCTTGCTCAAAAGCTGTGGGAAAGGTACCAGATTCCAAGGAGGAACTGACAATGTATGACACTGCAGGTTTGATTGTGGGCAAGATGGTCTGCAGGATGCTGGTAGGAATTGGATCAAGAGGACAGGTTGAAGGTTTAGAGTTCATTAGAAGTGTGGAGACCTTTTTT
Organism: Labroides dimidiatus; assembly: GCA_030710495.1. Classification (NCBI taxonomy): domain Eukaryota; kingdom Metazoa; phylum Chordata; class Actinopteri; order Labriformes; family Labridae; genus Labroides; species Labroides dimidiatus. Next base: position 21,902,429 of record CM061162.1, read on the forward strand.
GCTGGTATCAGTGGGTAATCAGTGGGTTCTTGGGATTTATGCCACTTTCTTTCTGCTGCCCTGAGTCTTTCTCTTTGTTCTCTTAAAACTTCAGAGAGTTTCTGCAGAAGGAAACCATCTGTGGTGGTGCCTGCACTAGCGGAAAAGCAACAGAGAACCTGGTTAGTGGAAACACTTCCCCTTCTCTTTGCTCATCTGATTCCTACATATAAATGAAGCTCCTGAATTTAATGTAAGAAATGTTTTCCTGATAAGGTCTACTACAACACCCAAAGGAATCCCCTGGTATCACTCCTGCTCCCTCTTTGTCCCTCTGTCATTGTGTGTGCCTGTGCCTGTACCCTACCTGTGTTTAAATGTAAATTAAGAGCCCTGCTAAACACAAATGAAAACCCTTTCAAAATGCATGGCTTATGTCTTCATGTAGCATCTTTGGTTTAGAAGATTTTCTCAGGAGGTAAGTCGACCTCTCTTGAAAAATACTGTATGTGCCTCATACATGGTGATGATTAAGTTTGCTTCACCAGCATTTTTCTGGTCTTGAGGTAACCCAAAGTGCTTTAGTGACCCATTCATTCATACATACATCCACTGACAGCAGAGGTTTCCAACATGACCACCAGTGCCAACTGATCCAGTACATAATCATTCATTCATACACTGCTGACTATGCCTCAAGGGGCCACGAGGGGCCATTCAGGGTTTACTGACTTCCTCAAGGGTGCTTTGGTATGCAGGCAGCAGAAACTGGGAACGAACCCACCAATGTTCCAGTTGTGAGTTAATCAACTTAACCACAACGCCGCAGCTTCCCCCAATGTTGCCAAGTATTTCATTGTAACACGTAATGCCATGAAAAGATTAAACTTAACAATACACATATACTGCTAAAAATATTACCTGAAGTCTATAATGGAAAAAAAAGTCTGACTTGCCTGACATCTTGTCAGAAACTATTAAAACACATTGAACAGTATCACCATGAGTGACCTTCACTGAGATAAACACAGGCATGGCAGATTTCTGATTGTTGATTTAAAATACACAATCTGTTTTGGTTTATGCCTTATCAATATTCACCTTGATAAAACGAAAAAAGAACACAACCTTTTGGTGGTTCTGTGCCGTTTGACAAAGACGTAGCTTTTCAAACAAATTCTCACATTCTTTGAAGCTTCATTTTAAAGGTGAATTCAAGCAGCTTGAGGCTTGGCGACATACAAGAGTAAGAATAACATATAGAAAAACTGTTGATGACTGAATAAAAGTGTTCCTGATTTATCCATTTAAATAAGATCCTGCTTCAGGCTATCGGGTCATGGGAACAACCCATATGAGGCCTTCCTGACTGAGGGGTGAGTGTTTTGTAAAAGAAGGCAGAAAAAACAGCCCACCTTCTGTGAACAATAGTTTCTGCATACTTACACACCTTTATTCTCACACTGAGAAAAAAGAGCATTTAATTAATAATAAGAACTGAAGTATGAGTGTGACATGAACACAACATCCCAAAGCAATGGAAGCTTAAGGAAATTCACAGTTTGCAAGAATCTGAGAAAATCCAATGAGTGGAAGAAATCATGGAGTGATAGAGGCATGTACTGGTCTCTGGAGAAGTAATGTCCCTCTTTTTTGTAATATACCAAAAATGAACAAAGAGATTCTGTCCTCACAGCTCTACATAAGCAGATATGGTGTTTTTGTTTCTGTTTAATGTATGGCCGCAGTCTGAGCTATACTGAGCAATCACGTGTCAGCAGGCTTTTGGTGTAAACAGGAAAAACAGTCTGTGTGACGAGCTAAAGCAGCAAGAATGCTCACCACTCTTATTACATCCCAGTTAGAGCCTTTTGTTGGAAATAACCTGTAAGAAAACTAAAATATATAAATCAATCTTTTTGCAAACACTGTTAAGGTAAGCCAGGGAGACAGTGTAACAGTGTAACTCACTGTCAAATGCTGAACTGAGCACAACTACAAACAGACTTTATGCTCATTCTAGGTTTGGGTTTGTTTTGTGTAGCGTGTAGTGTGTGCGGTTAGTAGTGAGTAGTGTGTGTAGTTACAGTTGGGAGCAAAATTATTCAACCCCCCACACACCCTAGGTACATTTGGCTAGGTCCGAGCATTACAATTCCCTGATCACACAAACCTGGAAGCATATGAATACTGTTAATTTATTGCAACCTAAGTCTCCTAACATCTCTTCAGATCTCATGACTTAATACAGCATAAAAGTAATATGTTTTGCCTGAAACCCCAACACACCAAGGGGGTTGAATAATTTTGCTCCCAACTGTAGTAGTGTTTGTAGTGTATGTAGTTAGTGGTGTGTAGTGTGTGGTGTTGTATGTTAGAACCTCAGGATGAATAGCACAGTGGTCATGGGGGTCCAAATAAAGAAAGAAATAGATGTAAAGGAACTGCCACCTGTAGGGACCAAATGATGCTCTTTATATTGTAAAAAGTAAAAAATCTGGAGAGAAAGATAATTCAAATTATTGAACACTTCAGTGTTACTAAAACATAGATCTGTTGTTTGTGAAGTATTTAAGATAATGTGTAAACTGGTGCTATTTAAATAAAAGCAGTGATTGATTACTTTGCTCCAAAACCTGTATGTACCTTTCAGCATTAATGGTGCCTTCACAGATATGTAAGTTACCCATGCCATGGATGTGTGTGTGTGTGTGTGTGAGGCAGCATCTCTGCACAAATACGTACCATATAGAAAAAAATTTAAACAGCTGAATTTGATTTTCATTAGCTTCTCAAACATGGAACCGAACAGTGAAAAACATGAATAAAATGAATATCACAATCATATTATCAACATCTTTGATGAAAGCTTGATTTTCAGCTAACAGCTGGGACACAGGTATACAAAAAGCTCCTCTTTCTAAAAGAGCATCTGTACACTCAAAAAAACATTGACTTTAACTAAATATATTATGTACATTTACATGGCACAGGTCAACATAATAAACCTTAAGTCAACCTTTTTTTTTTTTTTGAGTGAAGACTCATAAGTCTATGACTGGCAGCTAATCAAAGACCATCACACATTGTGGCACTCCAAGGGGGGGGGGGGGTTCTGGGCTCCCACTGTGAGCTCACTGTGTGTGTGTGCGCCCACATGTGTGTAAGAGTAAATACATTTCAGGATTTCCACTTTCCACAGAGGGTAATGTCAATGAGTCATGTCTCTCTCGCTCTCTTTTCCTCTCTTTATCCAGAGGCAGGCAGCAGAAAGCTGAGAGCTGCCACCCAAATCACAGAGGGGGCCGCAGGAATAACAGGACTAAAATGTAGTGTCAGTATTTTTAGAAGCAAGTTTCCCAAAAAAAAAAAAAAACAGTCATGTCATGCTAAATGAAAATTTGTAATTTAAATTTTATGCCATTTGGGTGGAACAAATAACCAATATTGGAATAGATAATATACATCTGAGCTCGGAATAGGAGAGCAAAGTGCAACACACAGGTTGTGAACCTGGTGAGACACAGAGGGAGCCTGGCCAGGAGGCATCCCACAAAGCCCAGACCCTCCACACACCAGTCTCCCAATCCTAGCAGGGTAGTTTCACCGCAGCTATTTAAGTAGCCCCCAGCCAACAAGCTGAGTGTGTGGTCACAGTTTGACAAGGATGTGTTGAACATCATTTAAACCACAGCCAAAGGAGATGCTGACAGTTGACTCCAAACAATGACTGCCATCATTGTCAGCTATGCCTCAGAAAGGTTCAGCCAGGCAGCAAAGGGTGAAACCACGACCACCACCTACACCATGAACTGCAGGGCCACCAAAATACATCAACTACATCAGGAGCTTCGAGCCTTCAAAAAGCAGTACAATAAATCTACTGATGAATGAAAGCAGTTGTTAGCTGAACTGCAAAACATCCTGTGGAAGAAGCTACCGACCCTGTGCAGAGAAGAGTGGCATAGGAGGCGAGGAAATGAGAGAGCAAGGGAGTGACCTGCTTTTATTGCCAACCAAGGCACAGTGGTCGCCTCGCTTGCTTAAGAGACAGAGCGGATCGCTTTCTTGAGGACACCCTGAGTGACCCGATGAGGGAACAAGAGCTTAGACCTAACCCAGTGCTTATTAGCCCCACGCCCCCAACATCAGAGTTCAACCAGAGAAAGCCTAATCTTAAAGAGGTTGAGGAGGTTGTTAAGGTAGTTTGCTTGGCATCAGCTCCAGGTCCCAGTGGTGTGCCATACCTGGTCTACAAACAATGCCCAGAGCTGCTACAGTACCTTCGGAAGATGTAGAAGGTGATTTGGCAGAGGGGGAGAGTTGCTGACCAGTGGAGATGCACTGAGGGAGTGTGGATTCCCAAAGAGGAGAACTCAAAGAGCAGCGATGAGTTTAGGTCAATTCACTACTGAATGTAGAAGGGAAGGTGTTTTTCAGCATCAACTGACTAAGACTGACCAAGTTTCTCCTTGAGAACAACTACATCGACACCTAGGATGCAGTATTCCATCCTACCTTGAGTCTTGTGGCCTCTGCTGGTCTATGCAGTTTCAGAGGGAGCAGGTTGGCAAGGCCCAGGGCAAGGGCAAGGAGAGACACCATCTACTTCAGAAAGAGGTCTGCACAGGTGTGGAGTCAGTAGGGCAGTCGGACTCTGGCAGCTGGGGACTTGGACAAGGTGGGAGAGTACACTGCGGCAGACTTCCACAGTGTCTGGTTCCTGGTTCAGGCTGTCTATGATGCCCATCCAAGCCCAGCAAACCTCCAAATCTGAGGGGAGAGCAAGACATCTGCCTGTCCTTTTGCTCTGGAAGAGGCTCTTTAGAGCATGTCCTCATTTGCTGCCAAAAGCCCTAGCAGATGGTCGCTATCAGTGGCGCCATGATCAGGTGCTTAAAGTATTTGCTGAGAGATAGCCTCAGCCATAATTGCCAGCAAAATGCACTATGCCTCAGGGAACGGAATTACCTTGTCAGAACAAGATAAAACCTTCAGCGCAGCCTACAACAACAACAAAAAGCCTCCTCCATACAGCCTCTGAGTGGCAGCTGCAGGTTGACCTGGGCAGGCAACTTAAGTTTCCTCAGCACATCGCAGCAACATCACTCCGGCCAGACGTGATCATTACCTCTGAGGCATCACAACATCTGATCATGCTGGAACTGACATGCCTTGGGAACAGTGCATGGAGGAAGCCACTGAGAGAAAGTGCGCAGTACCAGGAGCTATTGGAGATATGCAGGGGGAGAGGCTGGAGAACTTTCTATGAGCCCATAGAAGTGGGCTGCAGAGGCTTCACAGGACGCTCACTCTGCAAAGTCCTCAAAGGGTGGGCATTGCAGGACCAGCAAAGAAAAGGGCCATTCAATCCATGATGGAAGTAAGCCACAAGGTGGCTTTAGTTTCAAAGGGCTGAGATGTTTCCTGTAAAGTGAGCTCATTGACTTTCAAAGAGACATACAGTATCCTCCTGTTTCTAAGAGTACAACCTTGTAAACACCTCCATCTTCTCCATCGTTTCCTTGAGACTGTCAGCGATGGCTTGATTACAGCCATTTCTTTACTTTTATTCCTGATAAAAAAATACAACCTCTGCACTTCTGCTGTCTTGTAACCCAATCAGATTTATTGATGTAAACAACACCACGCCATGCCTTTTCTCTTGCAGTCACTTTGATCATTTTTTGCAGCAGTTTCTCTCCAAAAGTTGACACCGCAAATGACCTCTAAAAACAAAGACCAGGGTAAATAGTATCTGCCATGCATTCACTCATGTTAAAGAGGGATTAGTGTACACTTTAAGGTTTTATTCCTATTTAATTCCTGTCCTACTTGTACCCCTTTAGTAGCTCAACATAACAAAAATCCCCGTTTTTCTTGCACTGGTTTTCAGAAAACCCTTATTCCAGCTTTTGCCTGATATGTTTGATTCCAGCTGCTGCCTCGTTAAGGCTCCAGAAAACTTCCTTCACTCTGATTGCCCCCCCCACACATACTTTTTTTTTCTATTTCTCCTTGCATTTGGGATAAGTCAGACCTAATGGTATCATAACTAAACTAGGTCTTTGCACCGGAGGTTACTGGTTACAGAGCTCAAGACTGCAACCAAAATGGTTGCATATGCAACCTTTTTTCCAACGTGGGCAAGTCAGAATTTTATCTGGTTGAGTTTGTGCGAGTGATACGATAAAATAAACTTTATTGTCCTCAGGGGGATATTTGTCATGGACGCAAGTGCAGTGCTGTTTACAAACAATACTTTCATCATACAATCAGTCATTGTTTTAATGGTCCCTTTAACACACACTCCTGCACCTGCACCTGCACTCTCCCTTGTTCTGAAAAGAGTGACGTCATGTATGCCCGTGGTGCAAATTAGGTGGTCTTTTGCTGATTACTGTATTTAAAAAAAAACAAAATGAAGAGGGAGAGGAAGAAGCTGGTGGTGCGGGAGAGCCAGCAAAAGGTGACTTATAGTCTACATTTTCACACATTAATGGATCACAATAAGAGAGTGGGATTATACTCATGAAATGTGACACTGCTCTGCAAATAACTTTATTTAAAAAAAATGAACACTGAAGTCGTAACTTCTTTCCGGCCCTTCTGAGGCTCGCTGAGAGGGGTGGCAATGAGACGACAGAGTGGAGTGAAGGGAGAGGGAAAAGGGTGAAGGTACCTGAGCTAGGACAACTTTAACAAATATGTTGCTCAAGCGTGTGAAAATGGCTCTAATGTGAACATCAGAGTTGATAATTTAATGTTAGCAACAAAAATGTTTAACGTTAATGACGTTAAGTTTTGCTTTAACGTTTTTTCAGATTATTAACCAGTTGTGTTAAAAAAATCAAAACACTGTTATTCTACCTTCCCTTATTGTAGGTGCCCAGCCTGACAGATAGATAGATACACAGGTCTTTGTAAAATCATTTAAATTGCAAGTATTCATGAGCTGATGATGAAGTAACGTCCTCATATGAGTTTGCAGGGTATGAGCAGAGGAGATATGCACAGACTTCATCCTTTCAGCAAGTCTTGTGCAGACCTCATGAAAAATCTGCTATTTTTAGAACAAACTGTTTTAGGCAATTTACAGGCAGATTCAAGGATTTCTGGAACGTATGAATATCAAGAAAAATATGGGAAGTACAACACCTGTTCTTTAAACAAATAATACAATCCCACTTTCCTGTGATGAAAGCCAGTACTGCCAAGATCTAACATCCAAAGACTGAATACTAATGAGCTGATCTCAACACGTGACCCTATGTTTTCACAGCACTCACTCAGAAACAAATCCCAACTTTTTAATTCACTTTCCTGGATTTCATCAGAGAGATTTTCTTGAAGGGGAAAGATGAACAAAGAGCTGACAGACAAAAACCAGACAAAAAGTGCTGATAGAAAGACGAGCAGAGAGGCGGAGCAGCAGCGTCATCAGCTGAAATGACATCTCCCTCATTATGTTAAATGCCTGTCTGAGCTCTGATGGAGGATCACGGAGGAGAAAATCTCCCCTCTGATCCTAAGGACACAAGAGCTGAACGCTGAACTCTGTGATCCACAGGGGGAGTTACACAATAACAGCAGTATGGGGAGGGTAACCATAACAACTGCTGACAGCCAACTGGGGACACTTGACTGACTGATGTGTGTTGCTTCTCCACATGGACAGCCAGGGATACTGTCAGTGCTAAGGTGTTTGTGTCTGTGTCGGCCTTTTCACCTCCTTCCTTCCCTCCATTCCCTCCTACCTTTACACTCTCCTTTCATGGGGTAAGTATTTCCCATCATGCTCCTCATTGTCTTTTCCCTTGTCTTTCCCCTATTTTCCTCTCCTGTCCTTTTCTTTCTATTTTTGAATAATGATTAACTCCATACTGTTTTTTGGATTGGCTCCAGGAGCCATGTCCCTGACAGTGTGTAACCACCAGCAGAGCTCTCCTGGGACCCTGCTAACCTACTAAAGAAATGATCCGGCTTTTTAACCCCCTAAAAGAGAGCGATGAGAGGAAAGTAAAGTTAATGCTTACAAAAAATAAAGGTTAAGAAAGAGGATGAGAAATTGTTAAGTGTACTAAAACAGAGCTGACTACACAGAGGTGCAAGGACATTTGGTTAAAAGTTGAGGAGGATCAAATTAGCCCATCTAAACTCTGTGTTAGCATGAAGAGGAAGTCTCGGAGTGAGTGTGTGTATCAGAGCATCGTGCTGCTCTACTTCTGTCGTAATGGACTCCTTTTGGGGCCAAGCCTCACCATGAGCAAAGGGAAGGAGACAGAGGAAAATTGAAAAAGGAGAGATGTTTGTAAGGCACAGAAAATGAGTTTCAGGGTGTAAACAGTGTTTGAGCTATACTGCAGTCAGTCACCAGAGGGAGCAGTTTTTGACCTATACTGCAGTCAGTCACCAGAGGGAGCAGTTTTTGACCTATACTGCAGTCAGTCACCAGAGGGAGCAGTTTTTGATCTATACTGTAGTCAGTCACCAGAGGGAGCAGTTTTTGACCTATACTGCAGTCAGTCACCAGAGGGAGCAGTTTTTGACCTATACTGCAGTCAGTCACCAGAGGGAGCAGTTTTTGACCTATACTGCAGTCAGTCACCAGGGGGAGCAGTTTTTGATCTATACAGCAGGCAGTCACCGAGGGTCACGGTTTTTGACCAACACTGAGGCCAGTCACCAGGGGGAGCTGTTTTCTACCTATTCAGCAGCCAGTCACAAGGGGGCAGTTTTTGACCTCACGATATATTGAGCAGTTTACTTTGATGAAGATAAATGGACGATAACTACTCCACTGCCCCTGCACAACATAAAAATTGGCCGTTAGATGAGGCTGTGGCAGTTATATTGATAGTATGACTTCCCACAACCTATTTATAAAGGCCCAAGCCTGAGAACCAGGGCGAAGGCTCTATCGAAACCTTTAGGATGATTAGGGCCCGAGCCTGAGAATTTGGGAAAAGGCCCTCTTGGAATCTGAAGGATTAGTCTTTGTTTCTGCTAATATAAACCATAATCGCATGTTCGGAAATTGGAGTTAAGATTTCAATTTTTGCAATTTCTAGGGTAAGCATTTGAACTTGTCCCACAATTTTTATCTGATCATATTAAAAAAAAATTTGTGTACACTAGACACATTTTCTCTCCAAGATGGCAGCAGACTTTTACTAGTTTTATTGCACTTTGGGCCTTTTGGAGGTGTTTTGCTCTTTTATCAACTTAGTGCTTTGACTGTGGCCAGTCTCTTCCATTTTTGGAGCTGTATGCTCACTGTGGACTGCTACTATGTCTCTGTGCTTTTGGATGTGGTTGGTTTGGTCATCCCGCTTCTTGGCAGTGGGGCTTGCCTTTGGCTCAGACCTGCTGCATCATTCTGGAAACGGACTGGATCTTCTGGATCAATTATCAGAGGTGTGTGTGCTCAGCTTTGTGCTCCCTGTGGCCTAGCCTACCAGCTCTGAGGCCTGCTGTTACTGCAGCTCCCTGTGGACTAGCCACCATAGACTGTATGATTAATGGACGTAGTCTCCCTACTTCACCCATCTCTTTCAGAAACGGACTTTTGAAGCAAAACTCGTGGCGCAGCCATATTGCAAATGAGGCAGGCTGTAAGTTGCCACAGTAACAGCCACAGGACACTCCACAGTCATGTGATCTGAGCTGTGCCTCCGATTGGATGAACTGACGATCTTAATATAGTCGAATCTGCCAAGTTAGAAAAAAATTCACCCCCCGTACAGTGCATGCCGTTAGCAAAATTAGCGATTCAGACAGGAGACATTCTTTGTACCAGGCTGTAAATGGGCTTTTTTTTTGGCTGTGAAAACTGTTTTTTTTTGGCTTGGTGTGTTTGTGACTTCTGGTTCTTCCAGAGCCAGCCTCAAGCAGACACTCGAGGAACAGCAGACTTCAGAACTTCCACATTGTCTCATATTTTCAGACCGGAGGTCAGGCCTGCTGTTACTGCTGCTCCCTGGGGCCTAGCCATCAAACTCTGAGGCCTACTGCTACCACCTGAGACCTAACCATCTAGCTCTGAGGCCCACTGCTTCTGCTGTTCCCTGGGGGCCTGGCCATCCAGCCCTGGGGTCTGTTGCTGCTGCTGCTGCTGCTACTGCTACTCCCGGTGGACTAGCCATCCTGCCCTGAGGCCAACTGATGCTGCTGTGCCCTGGGGACCTGACCATCCTGACCACAGACTCAGACTGGCCTCTCTAGTCTCTTTAACATGCTTTAAGCACAATATTGCAGAACTTTTAGCCCCTCAGGCTACTTTCAGCTATGGGCCTGATTTTTAAAAATGCATAACTATCATGCCAAGACCTACAAAAAAGAGAGTCTCCAACAACCATGGTGAATTTCGAAAAAGGAAGTACAGAAATTGGACGCAAACATCCAATTTTGGCGATTTATAGGGTATCTATTTGATTGAACTAGTACCACAGGTTTTTTTTTTTTTTCAGATCAACTTCAAATATTTATGCTGTGTACAAGACATGGACCAAAATGCACAGAAAGTGAGTGTTTGAATAGGCTTTTTTCCACCTTAAACTATGGCGTCCCTTACTTTCAACAGGAAGTAATGTCTTCTCCTCTGTGTTTTAAAAATCACAGTTCTACACTGGACTCATACACATGATGAGCATGTAGAGATCTTGCTGCTCATCTGGTGGCTGCTACATGCCCTGACTAGCGCACATGGACGCATCTCTTGTGATGTTTGTGACATTTTTCTGGAGCCTCTGTCCTACACAAAGTGATTGTCTGTGTGTGTGTGTGTGTGTGTGTGTGTGTGTGTGTGTGTGTGTGTGTGTGTGTGTGTGTGTGTGTGTGTGTGTGTACTCTCAAATGTTCAAGTCCAGGACGAACCTGCCATGCGCAATACAGAGAGCAGAGGAGTTGTGAAGGCTTAACCATCCTGTCATATAAATAAGATAAATACAATGAGGCTGTTTAGTCTGTTAAATAAAAGAACAGGGTATAGATGTGTTGCATGTATTATGATCTCTGTGTCTCCCCCTCCAATTGGGTTTCCTGCTGCTGTTATCATGGCCCGGATCACTTCTCGTGGGGAACCACACGCTTTACAAATCACAATTTATTGTTTTCCAGAAAGCCACACGTAACCAAATATCAATAACCCTTTCCAGGATCTTCACAGAAAAGAAAAATAATAATAATAACACTATTACTGGAATAAATAACACATGACAACAACAACACATATTTATAACATGAAATAAATAATAACCAAATAACCCTCTCTGGTATGTTCACAGAAAAAGTCAGGAAATAAATAATAACACTATTTCTGAAATAAAATTACACTGACAGGGGCACAGACTGCAGAAGGGTGGAATAGAATGTCACATTCTATGTAGGGGTATTAATCAAAAGTTTTTCGATTTCTGTAGTGATACCGATATCTTCACTTCAATACTGGTTCCTGAGCTATACTTTTTCTAAACCAATTTCTATATCAGTTCTAACAAAAGAGAAATGTTCATTACGTGTTATAGAACAAATCCTGAACAAAACAAATATTTGCCAGTGCAAAATAACAGGTGCAAACAAGTGACAGGTCAGTTTATACTGAGTACACTGTAAATGTGTTAACAACTATTAATGAACTTTCTTCCATCAATTCTTTTTTTTTATGATAAATATAAATAAATAAAGACCCTCTTCCTTTATCCGGGCTTTTGACTGGCAAAAGGGACCTGAAAGAGACAAACAGCATGATTCATTTGCACACCGTTGTCTGCTCTGGCTGCAGCTTGGAGGGTCTGCTGTGAGCGGAGGAGTCTGTGTTTTGGAGAGGGAGGGGGGTTCAGTGCCTGCTGTTCGTTGAGAAGCAGCGGTTGAAGATCAGTACACACAGCTGAAGATCAAAACATGCTTTCACTCTGCCCCACAACTACAGAAAAGTTGCTGGATTTGTTGCTTTTTAGAAGAAAAAAGTCACTAGAGGGGTTTGAAAGTCACTAAATGTAGCGAAAAAGACACTAATTTGGCTGCTAATTTGTCCTAGATTCCACAACCACGTGTCGCGTTACAGCGAATCACCGGCGGTATTATTAACCCTTTGGGTACTGAAACTTGGCACAGAAAAAAATCATAATGTGTCTCTGGTATCGTTCAGGGGGCCGGGCCAAATGTGGAGACGGGCCGTATCCAGCCCCAAGCCGCAATTTGGGGACTAAAACGTCTAATGTTATACATATTTACATGACGGAAAGTCATATCTGTCTCTACATGGTCACCCATTCTTAGCCTCTGGTCTCTGTATTACATGCAACACGTCGCACACACACACACACACACACACACACACACACACACACACACACAGATCAGTGAACTCTGTGTAACGTACAGATAGTCAGAAAAAGTAATGTAAAACTAACAGATGAGTGCAGAAAAAAATCTCATTGTGAAACGGCAACAGTGTCTGTCGAGTCTGTCCTCATCGTTGATGAGGTCGTCCACTCAAGCTGCCCGGTCACAGAGAATCAGAGGTTTCAGAGGTGTGGTTACTAAATAACGTTATATTTCAAAATGTGGACAAGAATATGTGTTCTATATGGGTTAACACAGACTTTTGATTGTCCCATTAATAAAGCCATTGTGACTTTGCTTTATTTAACATGCACAAATATAATTTTGACAACTTCTTAGGCCCTGTTTATACGACAACGCTTCACAGCGTTTCACCCCCCAAAAAATCTGCGTTTATACGGAAACGCTGAGGAACTGAAAACGCTGTAGTATGCATACTTAGCCAGTAGATGGTGATATAACTGTAGGGTCTTTTGGTAGTCTGCCACTGAAGAAGAGGCGGGCTGATCAACTGGTGGATAAATTAAATACGTCTTATCTGAGTGCAGAAGTGGAGCAACAGATGAACGTTTCGTTGAAAGGCAGTCAGCAGATTCAGCAGCACAAGCACAACCCAGTAAGTCCGCCATCTAGCCGTTGTTGTCCGGTTGGCAAAAGTTTCCACAATGAAAGTGGAATGCGCAAGTGCGAAACGTAGCGTGACCTCAGCGTTTTCACTGAAAACGCTGGCTTGCCGTTTATACGGCAACGGAGGCTACAGCGTTTCAGAAAAATTCCACTCTAGAGGGCGTTTTTAAAAAGTTGCGTTTTAGGTCGGCTGAAACAGTGTTTCCGTATAAACGAGAGGCCAAAACGCAACAAAACTTTTGCGTTTCACCCCGATAACGTTGTTGTATAAACGGGGCCTTAGCCTCAGATCAGTCAAAGTCATGTGCTCCCCCTGAGCTCAGGTTGGGAACCACTGCACTAGGAAATGCTGTGGAGCATGTATTTTCACAAAAACAATGAACTCATACATTTTTCGCCATGACTGAATTTTGTGGCTAGGTATCTTTTTTGTACATTTTAAGCTTAAGGCACGCAATTTGGGGTTAAAGTGGCAAAGAATGTGAATAATCCTAAGGGTAAAAAGAGGGCCTTCACCCCAATTCTTGGGCTCGGGTCCTAAAACACTTTTACAGCTGTTGTCAGAGTGATAAACAGTTTCTGTTTCTAATGAATCATAAATCATATTTGAGAGGCTTTCTTTCTACAGCTACAGCTCAGACCAAAGATTCAATATGAGGAAAAAAAGAAAAAAACAATCTATGAGGAAGAGTTGTGCTGGTGTCAGCTTTCTTTCAGTTTATAAGCCAGGATCAATCAATCAATCAATCAAACTTTATTTTTTCATAAAAAGAGATATAATGCAAAGTGCTTTACAGACCATTTAAACAGCAATCCCATATGCCCTCCCACCCAACCATTCACCCCCCTGCCCACACTTCTCTCTCTCTCTCTCTCTCTCTCTCTCTCTCTCTCGCTCTCTCTCTCTCTCTCTCGAACACTGTAGCTCTCTCAGTTTGACCATGACCTGAATATGCTCTGCAGAGACTGCCCCATTTAACTGAACCACACAAACTTTAACACGTGTAGATGCCTGCAGAACAGCCTGTTATGGTCTAATGATCTTCCGGTTCAACTCCCTTGTCTTCCCAAATTTCACCCACATACACAGTGACACAAAATAATAACACAGGGTCAAAACAATATTGCTTTAGTACCTCTACAAACTTTCACCTATTAATAAGCAACCCACACAAAGACAAACTGGCAAGAAGATTACACGTCAACACTTTAGCAAAACAATATTTTCTTATGTATGACTAAAAAAAAGGGAGAAAGACTAAAAGAAAGAATGAAAGACAGACTGCTCTTATAAGTCTGTTCAATTTAAAAACTTTGTATTGTCACTAAACTGCACTTCATAATCTGAGACCCAAAGCCACCACTCCAACAAGCACTTTTCAAACTCCCTTTTCAGCAAAATTCCTTTGGCTCGGATGTAGACCAAATGAAGACCAAAGATCTCACACACACAAGAAGTGAATGACAGCCTGAACACTATTAGATCCTTCAGGACACTCATCCTTATTTAAACCTGCTACAAAGTCAGGTTCAGCTGGTTTGAATACCAGCAAACAAACAGCGTGTGCAGGCCTGTCTCTTTCATTAGCCACTGTGCACCATGGCTGTCCCCACACATCACACACAGCTGCGCTGACGTAAGTCGGAACTTTCAGCTCATCTCTCAGTTTCAATGGATCCAGCTCACCTTCAATGCTCTCAGAGAGGCCAGCTGCAGATTGAACTCTGACCTCTACAAACTCTGTAGTGTAGTGTCACTGTCATTATGACCCCACTGCCCCCATGTTTTGCAGTCCTGAGAAAGATGGAGATCCATTTCTATTTTTCAGAGGTTCTTGGATTAGATGAGTCATGCGCATTCCTTTAGGAAATAGGATTTGATCAGAACCAGAATTAATAAGCAAAACCAAGCCTATTCTCTGTGATCAATAAGAGCTAAAATCAATGAGCAACTGGAATAGGAACCAGAATCAATCAAATTAAAAGAGTATCTGGACTTCTGGGTGGACGCGGACAATGTAGGACATGTGTAGCAGGAGCTTTTATTCAAAGTTATAAAATTGTTAAACACTAAATTTTCCTGTATATTGTGAAGTGCTATCTCCTTGGGGACTGAAGTAGAAAAATGAGAAGTCTTCAGTTGAAAAAATGATCTGCTTAAAGTTGGCCACAATAGGCCGCTTCAATCCTCGGGGTCTGACTCCCCAACCAAGCCGGATGCTAACGAGGATATGCTATGTAGCATCAAGGACATGATGGATGATCTACAAACGGAAATTCTTACTCATTCTTACTCACTTGCTCATGTCTAAATGAGTACATTTTTTCTTTCATATAAATAGAACTCCAGATATATTAGCTTCCACATTATGGGAATCGATGAAGACTTTTGTAAGGGGGGTAATTATTTCTTATTGAGGTATACCAGAGAAGATGTATGAGAATGAAGTTAGCAGACTTATCTCATAGTATAGCAACTTTAGACTCTCAAAATGCTGCTTCAAAATAACCAGAAATCTATAAGGAAAGGATGTCTTTACAGACAGAATATAATCTTATTACTTCTCAACACATCACCAGACTTCTACTTCTTTCAAGGTCAAAGTTTTATGAGCAGGGTATTTTTACTCAAAAAGAACACATGCATCTGTCATGTCTGTTATGTTTCTGTCATTTAGCACATTCTGGTTCTTTTTTTGGTTTCCTGTTTTATTTTGTAATGTCTAACCCTTGTCTCTGTCTTCTAGATTTGTTCCTGTCTGTCCTGCCCTGTCTGTCTCACCTGATTCCTGATTGTCTTCCCCAGCTGTGTGTCATCACCCCTCATTACCTCTTGTATTTAACCTCATGTGTCTCTCTGTCTCGTCGCCAGTTTGTTGTACTTTCATGTCCTTGTCCTAGCGTTTTTCATAGTCTTGCCTCACCGTTCATGTACCTTGTTTGGATTCTGGTTTTTGCCTTGTTGCCTCACGTTTTTGGATACCTTCGCCTGATCATGGATTGATACTCTGTGTTGGCCCTCGCCTGTCCGACAACCCTGAACTTTGTACCGAACCCTGCCTGGCTGACTACCTCCTTTGCGTCCCTGACTCTGAACTCTTCATTAAAACCCTTTTTGTCTTTTGATCCCGTCTGTGAGTTGTGCATTTGTGTCTACATCTGGTTCACAGTTCATGACAGAATGTCTCTTAAAACCCTTTAGTCTGCCAATCCTGGAATTTAAAGTTAGTTTTTAATTAGTAAATTTTAGGATTCAGTTGAGTGAATTAATGAAGGACGGGAAATGCTTTTTTTTTGTTTGTTTCAGCTTTTGTGTTGCATCAACATTTTAACAGTTTTCTTTACAGTCTGCAAATGGGTGTGTGTGTGTGTAGTCATGCTTAGCATCAGACCAGAAATATTCTTTGTAACATGTGAAGCGAGAGGATAAAACTGGACATGCTCAGATGTTCTCAACAGGTCGCTGAGCACAAGGCTACAGGAACATGCATCTTCTTTTTCCTTTTTCATGTTCCTTCCCCTTTTCTTCTCAAACACGTTTTTCCCCGAGCACATTTATTTTTCAGTCTAGTTTACTGATGAATTTTTATCATACCACCATGAAACAGTGCCGGCAGAGTCCTTCTGGACACACAGATACACACACATTAAAGGGGCTTATCTGCCACTCTGTTCAGTTTCTGCTTCTCAAAAAGAGCTGCCCTAATTCTTCTTGACAAGGGCTGCAAGAGCCAACAGAAAATTTCAGCATTCACACACACACACACACACACACACACACACACACACACACACACACACACACACACACACACACACACACACACACTCACTTGTACACACACTCAGAAACATTCCACATGAATACATGTCACTGATGTCACACAGCCACACGTCTGTGCTCGTGCCGTTTTACCTTGATTGGCTTTTTCACCACTCTCATGGCACTTTGTGCTCCTTAAGGCTGTATATGCCCAGTATGGACTCAAGAACAGAGCCCTAAGGCCTGCCATACTAAATATAAAATCAAATTAGATCCATCTGTTTAGTATTGATTTTGTTAGGATATTCCGATTTGAATTGTGACATCATTCTCATGGTTATCACTGTCTTGTTATATAGTTGGTTTAGCTCAGCATTTTTATCTAACGTTCTGTACCTGTACAATCTCAGGAAAAATGTGTGAATAGCTGGCTGATAGACAGCTAGCTCCTGTCTCCAGCAAACACCTGCAGGCCTTACTGACTCTGAATGACCTTCTACATAGTCTGTGTATGTGTGTGTGTGTGTGTGTGTATATATATATATATGTATATATATATATATATATATATATATATATATATATATATATATATATATATATATATATATATATATATATGTATATATATATATATATATATATATATACACACGCGTCAATCTCCGCAGAGCAGATCGTACCAAACAGGAAAACAGACACGAAAAACGATCAGAGTTTCCGGTCTTTTCAAAATAAAGCACCATGTTCAGCCTGTCGATCGTAAAATTATCCTCGTATATCAAAACTACGACACTGGCACAGGGCCAGCAGTCATCAGCAGGTCAGACCCAGAGGAAATCTGACGCCATGAACGAGGAAAAGTTTATATTGGAGGCGGAAAACCAGATAATTATATACGATACAACACATCCTTTATATAAGGACACCAACAGAGACTAAAAGGGAAGGACTGAATTAATGAAGCTCTGGGAGGGCAGGTGGGTTTAACATACTAAATATCATGAGAGTAGTTGTCATGGGTGTGATTCCTGCGGGAACATGTGGATCTCCTGTGATCTTGTGTATCCAGCTGCTATGAGTACGCTGAGCTGCGCTCCGCTCCTGAGACGGATGCAGTGTGAATTGGCTCGCGCTGACGGACCGCGGTGACTGTTTTTTAAAAGTAAATTTTCCATCCACCGAGCTAAGCAAGTTAATTTCCCCCCGCGTTAATTATCAAATTAACGCGATAAAGTCCCACCACTTATACATATATATATATATATATATATATATATATGTGTGTGTGTGTGTGTGTGTATGTGTGTATATATATATATATATATATATATATATATGTGTGTGTGTGTGTATGTGTGTATATATATATATATATATATATATATATATATATATATGTGTGTGTGTATGTGTGTGTGTATATATATATATATATATATATATATATATATATATATATATATATATATATATATATATATAGAGAGAGAGAGAGAGAGAGATACATATATATGTATATATATACTCGAATGCATGCAGAGGAACAGATATGAAACACTCTGAAGCAGTTGCAGCATGATCTCACACTAATCACCTCTTCTAATCACCTCCTCATTTTGGGTTAAATTAACAACACATTGTTACACTTGTTACTGACATTTGTAAATATTATAGAGTAAAATATATATTTTTTTGTTTTTTTCTTGTAATGCTTTACATTACCACGTTAAAGTAAAAAGCAATGCATTACAGTAATCACATTACTTTTGTAATGCATTACTCCCAACACTGGTCAGCTGTGGGTTGAGACAGCAGTGTCAATCATAATGATGGCCACTTGCTTCCGGTTGTTTAGTTAAGCTCAACCTCTGTATAGGCATAGCCAATGAATGTGTTAAAACTGTACTGCATCTGGGTATCGGGGCTCATTCTTTTGAGACCAGCGCTGTGAACTTTGCCTGTGACCAGAATAAATGCTGAACTGAGAAATAGCTCTTCTTCAAGTGATTCTTGAGAGGTATTTGTCCAAAGAACCAGGAGATCTTAACAATTTCTGCAGGTATGTACTAACTACTAACTTTGATATGCTCAGATGGTCAAGCAGCTCATTCTTATTTGTGTATAACAGCAAGTCAGAAGTGTGTGTCTGGTTTGTTACTTTGTTCCCAGTCTTATGCTGTCAAACAGCATGTTTGAGCATGTGCATGTTTGTGCTGTTATGATGAGATGACTGAGAGCTACCATCTCAAAGAGGACGTAGGGAGTAAATGTAAGTGTTTTCTTTCTGAGCTCCTCTTCATACAGTATTAACCCCTGTGTCTTTCCCTGTTTGTTAATATCCAGTGGTGTAGTTATACGTAGGGTATACGCCAGTATACGGAGTATACCCACTTATTTTTCAGTCAGCATTGAGTATACCCACTTCTAAACCCCCTGATGTGCACCATTCAGTAATATCTAACTGCAAGATTGCCCTTTTTCCCCTCAAGGTTGGTGAAGCCATGACCCACCCTCCTCTGCCTCTAATTGGCTGGTACTTGCTGCCTTCACTGATTAAATTGGTTAACTTTAGGCATGGTGACTGATGAGCCAATCAGAAGCAGAATATGGGTGGTCATGCCGATTAAAATATCGCTAACACCTCAGGTGTCTGTGTGTGACACTTGACTGTGAACGGCAGCAGAGCAGACCAAACAACAGAACAAGCGGCAGTGAGTTGAATATGAACAAGAATGCATCGTCAACTTCAGATTTAAAGCATTTTATTTAAATAAATGTTCAAAAATTAACCGAAACAACATGTTTGCCTCATGATACATACATTTTACAATGAATGGGGACGGGACTAGATAAGCTCTGCTTCTCCCGTCTTCCCTTTCAGACATGTACAATTTGATCAACTATTGACAATGTGTGATGTTGTATAAGTGTGCTGACGTGCCGAAATAAATAAATACATTTATCCATTCTGCTAGTGTGACCAGAAGTAACTACAAACTGCTCCTAATTAAGTCATGATGATTTTATAATAGTGAGCAAGTAGAAATGACAGATTTTTGGGTAAATAGAGAAGTCTTACATGTCACTGGTTCTAAAACCGTTTTTTTTCTGTACTACTTAAAAAAAGGTGAAAATTTAGAGTATACCCACTTCTCAAGGGACCACTTCACCACTGTTAATATCTGTGTTTGTTAGCCTTCGTATGCTATCAGCAAGTCATCAAGTGTGAATATGTGCTAGTGAGAGAGAGAGAGAGAGAGAGAGAGAGAGAGAGAGAGACAGAGACAGAGAGAGAGAGAGAGAGGGTGGCTGCTTCCCTGGAGGTATTGAGACAGCCCCTGCACTATGTGACTGGGAGGGAAATGACTTCATTTGGTCAGCCAGCTTCTCTCTCTCTCTCTCTCCCTTCTGTCTGTCTCTCGTGGCTGTTCAGAGGGCTGTGAGGGTGATTTACTGTATGTCCAGTAATCTCACTTGTCAAACAGTTTAAATCTCCACTTCACTGACTCTCTGAGAGCTGGCTGGTAAGCATGCAGCAGGATCTGTTTGCAGAATCATTTGAGATGTCATGTTTTGTTTTATTATGGATTTATTTACCATGGGAGGCATCCTACATTAGGGCAGCAGAATAAGAATAAAATGTCATGGTATTTTGTGTGAGCGTTGGGCTGAAAATGTCATCCACTGTCAGAGTGATGAAAGGCACAGCAGCACAGATATCTGAGAGTTAGCATCTCTGCATGAGCATTTTACGGATTTTAATTTAATGCACGCACTGTGGTATACAAGTGTCTGCACCAGAACAGTCCTTAACCTGAAATGCCCTTTCAGTCCCCCAGCTTATCTTGGTAGTTATTGTGAATGCATTAGCTTAAAAGGACCCCTAGATGTCCCAAGATGGCATTCTGAGCATAATGGGTTAATGTTAATGGGTCTTGAGGCTGACTTATTATATACCAAAATATTTACCAAAGATGGGGAAATTTTGGCTGGAAAATTTTGGAAACTTTTTTTTACTCACTTATTTATTTATTTAGTTAGATAGTAAACAACTTGAAAGAGATTTTCAAAAATGATCTTGGTTAAAAAAAAAACAGGACCACTGTGTTCAATGAATCAAATGTAGAAACAATTCACATTTGATCCTCATCAGTCTCTGTTTCTCCAGCCTACAGCACTGAGACCACATCTCTGGATCTGGACTACAGCAGTCCTGTCAGGGTCAGTTTTGATGATCGCACTGAAGCAAAAATATTTGCTGGTTTAACTCTAAGTAATGAACACATTTAAATTAAACTAATAAATACTCATCAAAATGTGTATCATTTTTAGAGATGAACTACGGCAAGTATTTCTTTCAAATATTTATGAGAATTAGACTCAGTTAATTGTCATGAAAATTCCCCAAAAATAATATATAATGTCATTTATAATATTACATTAAATATGTTTGCATGCATGTCTGCTAATAACAAACCAAAATGTTTAAAGGTAGGGTCTGCAGGAATTGTACTGTTTGTTGTTGTTACTGTTTGTAAACACAATATTCCTCTTTGGCTCAGTGGCAGTGCATGCCCACTGCATCCGGCCGTCACCAGTACAGCAGGGGAATCGATAATAATGATAAGGCAGCTTCCAAAGATTGTATCAAATGTGGTTTGTCATGTCCAAAAGGTTGTTTATGTGGTAAAATCAGTCCATTGTACAGAAATAGCTATGCGAATAGCTAATTATTAGCTAAAATTAGCTCGAGTTTAGCTGTCTTCAATCACTAGAAGCCACGCAAAACAATAATTATATCATGATGCCAACATGTTCAAAATACTCTGTCTGCCAACAGTCACGTTTGCTCATTGTTTTGATGTCCAGACAGGTTGGGTAAGTGCTATTTTACCGACTTATTACACAGTCGGCTGGGAGTGCAACCTGAGCCCTCTGATCAACAGAGCAGCGGAACAGGGTGGAGGTTTAGTGAGGGACACAAGTGAGACCATGTCAGGGGAGGCAGGAGGAAATACTCATACAGAGGTTGTTTTAGGATACCCAAACAAAGTTTACTGTAATACATCAAAAACAACACATCGGTTTCTTCCTGTTCACTGTATTTTGCCAGTCCCTCACATTATAACCCAGTGTAATCATAACTACATGGTCTCTGTGAGTAGTTACAAATGTATATATTTCACAATCTAACTACATGGTCTCTGTGAGTAGTTACAAATGTATATATTTCACAATCTATCTTCTTAAATTTTTTTCCATTCTTGTATTTAGTTCTTTGTAATTTTATACACATGCTCATTGTAAATTTAATTTGTGGAATAAATGAATTGCTCTGAAAGGCAGAGGACGGGGTTAAGGGAGAAAAAGGCGCCAGCACATATAAACAGAGGTCCATAGGTAACGTTTAAGCGGAATTACTTAATAAACCTGCAGACTCTGCCTTAAATATTTATACATATATATGAACAGATAAATGCATTTAAAATAAACTCTTGAAAACTCCCATAAAAAGTTACAAACGTAAAAAAAAATTCCTGGAATTTTGCCACCCTACTTGCACATTTGTGACAAAAAAGACCTCAGCGTTACTGATCACTGAATAGAAAGTCATCATAATGCAGAGAGCACAAGCCACTGTATATATAATGTGTATGTTTCATATGTTCATATGTTTTACTCGATGTTTGTTTTGACTCAGAACAGAAGGCTCACCTTTAGGTTGCAAAGTGTGTGTGTGTGTGTGTGTGTGTGTGTGTGTGTGTGTGTGTGTGTGTGTCCTTAAACAGGTTTTATTTCCTGGATTTTAAAATAACCTCAGTTGTTTTACCTTGACAGTAAAGTCAACATCTATCACTGAGCCTCCTGTTACCTCTGCATGTTAGAAGAGAGTGTTTGAATGTGTGAAGTCCCTGACCTCTGACGATGACTAGTTCTTCATCAGATCCATATAAATACATATGTTGTTGCCTCTATGCAGCCATTTGCATGGAGGGGACACACTGTGTTAGCATGCAGTTTTCTCCCTCTGTGTGTATACACACAGACACACTATGTTGGGACACAGTGTGTATACAGTCTGGTGACCTATGTAGAATATAGTAATTCCCTCCAAGTGCACAAATCTTTACTGACTTGACTTGACAAAGCCCAAACCTGGTCACAGAGACAGACTTTGGCCTAAGATACACAAAAACTCTCACAGCCATACACAAAAACATTCAGATTTCAGCCAGATACACACACTGTGCCTCACACAGAAACAAAGAGTAAGGGAAACAAGACAATGGCATCAATTCATGGCAGCTCACAGAGAGTCTTTTCAGTACAGCATTGTCTTGGTGAGTGCTTTTCTTTGTTTGTCTCACTGGTTTCTCATCCAAAATCATTTGAGCTCACTGCTGCTCAGAACCACATGTAAACAGACAGAAAAAGTTGCTATTTCTCACTCATCCTTTTGTGCTTCTTGCTGTCAATGAACAGGCGCACAGCAGTCGACCCTTTCTTCCCCTCAAAGTGATGGTTGTCAGAGGTGTCTTCAATAAGGGGACCATTATGTGAGCTCTATGGAGCCAAGAAGGTCAACACAATCACTTCCCTTAGACAGCAGGAGTGATCCACCTGAAAATCACAAGTCAGGCATGACTGCTGGTGTTACAGGGCCAGGCTGCAGGTTAAGTGTTTCAGACCAACATTGAGCAGAGTTTTTGTTGATTAAAGGATGTCCAGTTAAGGATTTTCTATAGCTGTCGGACCAAAGAAAAAGGATCTGCAGCTTTTCAACTGGAAATCAATGCAATCAGTAGAGTAAAGTTCTCCTGGGTACTGGATAAAATCAAGAACATGTGACCCTAAGAAATCTCCTATTAACCGTTTATCTCCTGAAAAAATACCTTGATACCAAAGCGAGCCAAGCAGCGCCTCATGTAATGGGAGACAATAATTATTTTAATCTAAGTGGACTTTGATCAAGCCAAGATGCTATTGGATTAAAATTCACTGCTCACCGCAGATAGCCTAGTGGTTAAAGGTCGCACTCCATGTACACAGGTGGCCTGGGTTCAGTCTGACCCGTGGCTACTTTCCTGCATGTCACTCTCCACTCTCTCAGCCTTTTCCTCTTCTATCCACTGTCCTGTCCTTTCAAAATAAAGGCAAAAGAAGCCCCCCCAAATTTAAAAAAAAAAAAAATCACTGCTCACTGTGAACCTTCAAGACAACAATCTTATTTCAAATGCCTAAAATGTATTTTTAAATTTAAGTAATAGTCCGCAGTCCAGAGAATGCTCAATGTTTATGTTTCCCTTTTTTATGGCCAAACAACCCTTTTTGTTTTCCTTTTTCTTTTGTTTCTTGTGTAATTCCACAAAATCCCAATTTTACACTCTGGAAAGAGCCTCAATAAACCAAAAAAACACAACATGAAACCTAAGCATATGGCTAACATGCAAAACACAGATAAAATCTTCACCTCAGTAAAGTTACATTTTCCCCATATTCAAAGAAATGATGCAAACAAAAACCATTCTTTCTTCAAACGTTTTTGATGTCTATTTCCTGGTCCTTCAGTCAGACCAATAAAAGTCTGTGAGGCTACTAATGCATCAACATTCTTCATCTAATATTTCTCTACAATGCTCTATAAATGTACCATAAATGGACATTTAGTTTGTTTTAGATTAGGGGGGAATAAGGTACATGTCAGTGGTTTGTGTGTTTCTCACAAGGGACACTGGGCAGCATAAAAAAGGCACTGAAAGACACTGAAACAGCACAGAAGCTTAGCTACAAGGTAAGGCCATTTTACCATGTGATTTTAATCTTAGCTGGGGTGAACTTTGATCTTTAAGTTAGTAAATTTACAAGTTTTGTCCAAATGACAGCACAGCTGACTTGACTGACAGGCCTGCACCCTGTAGCTGTCTGTAAATAGGCTGAAGACCTGCCTCTTTGCCTCATCCGAACCTGAGCAAAGCTGGGTTGAGCCGTAGACCGTATAATAAATGACTTTCACTCATTTTTAAAGTTACATCTGAAAACAAAGGGCTGAAACATTTAGTAGTTTACACTTACGGCAAGATTGTTTGGATTTCCTTTAACTAAACTCTACAGTAAAACCAACATGGCTTGGCACAGCCTTGAATGGGGCTGGGGCTCCACCCAGCCCTCCTTGTACTGCGTGGATTAAACCTGGTGGTACAGTTTTATTTTGTATTAGAAGCTTGAGTGATGTCATAAATAAATTGATAAACTGTGGTTAACACCACAGAAACATAAGATAAGAACCAAGTGTTCTCTGTTCTTTTTTCAATGGGAGTCCTTCTCCAGTGTCAAGCTGTCCGTGTTTCCCAGCCAACGTATGAGCCGACACTCATGCTTCAAGATAAACCTGTTCAAATTTAATAATGATCATGTTTCTTCATGCAGAAAGATTACAAGCAGCCTCTTGGTCATCATCAAAAGTGTATGATTACCTTGTCTCCCTGCCTGAACCTAACAGTGAGCTGGATGCACCATTTCACTGCACAGAGCCCCGTCATCACTTCATGGTTTAAAATTACACTGATCATAGAGATCTCGGAGTTAATTAGTTATTACACTGAATGTACATTTAACCAATAGATATCATAAAATGTTGTTTAATGACTAAATGCTTATTCTATTATACAAAACACTCCGAGTTAAGGTAGTGACCGCACTGTTACGGTTGTGACTGCACTGTTTTAGTTGTGACCACAGTATTTTATTTGCAAGGTTTTGTTATATCCCCTCAACCTTATTGCTTAATGTTAACTCATAACCTGCCCTACAATGTGAATTTTACAAACACAAATGCTTATAATCAATAAAATGGGGTCTTTTACTATTGAAGAGCCATTTATTTTACATTACTTCAACATAGCAGTGCATCTACTGCAACATGACATTAAAACATCTATAACAAATATACACACAGCAGAATGTGCTTTTTTTGCTTGAAAGTGCATTGAGGACAAAAAAATAAAGTAGAGCCGCAGAAAGGAAAAAAAAAGAATATTAATAATCTAGTTATTCACATACTGAAATGATAACCTAACTGTCCACATACTGAACACATGCTGAACACCCTTGGGCTAATAATGTATTTTTTCAATAATTACCATGAACACTCTGGGGCTGATCTGGACATGCCTCTCGGTGACCTTTTCTGGATGAGGGATTAAGGTAACAATATTGTCCATGGTGAACCAGATCTTTGCATACCAGGGTGCGTTATGGAGTTCCTCAAGGTTCAGTACTTGGTCCGATTCTTTTCAACTTATATATGCTTCCTCTTGGTAGTATAATTAGGAAACACTCCATCAACTTCACTTTTACGCAGATGATACTCAGCTATACTTATCGTTGAAGCCAAAGGAAAGGAAGGAAGGATCTAAACTTAAAGCTTGCCTCAAAGATGTAAGAATCTGGATGAGCAGAAATTTTTTACTTCTGAACTCAGAGAAGACTGAAGTCATTGTTATTGGACCTAAACACCTCAGAGAGACTTTTTCTAACCAGATAACTCCCTTAGATGGCATCAGCCTGGCACCTGGCTCCACTGTTAGGAACCTAGGAGTTCTTTTGGATCAGGACCTGTCCTTCAACTCTCACATCCAACAGGTCTCCAGGACAGCGTTCTTTCATCTTCGTAATATTAGAAAAATCAGACACATCTTGTCTCAGAGTGATGCAGAGAAGCTGGTCCATGCTTTCGTTTCCTCCAGGTTAGATTACTGTAACTCTCTTCTATCTGGTTGTCCTAACAAGTCCATTAGGACTCTTCAGCTAGTTCAGAATGCTGCAGCCCGGGTTCTGACTGGGACCAGGAGGAGGGAACATATCTCCCCAGTGTTAGCGTCTCTGCACTGGCTACCCATAAAGTTTAGAATAGAATAGAGGTGGACGGTAATACCGGTGTCATCACCGTCACCGGTATCAAATGTTGCCACGAAATGGATTTTGCAATACTGTAATTACCGCGGTAAAAGTGTTGTTACACATACTTGGGGCCAGGTGCATGTATGTGGAGCATTCATTTCTCCCAACGTAATACGAGATTGTGTTTTTGCTTTGCTGCAGGTGAACACGTATACACCTTTAAGAGTGGTGATGCTGAGTCACGGACGTGACATATCAGAGAAAGTAAAGTAAACATCTACCCGCATGTAGAAAGCTAAGTAACAGGGAGCCAAAACACCGCTAACAGCAACAAAATGAACAAAGTTTCTGAACCAGAGGAGGAGACTGGCGTGGAAAAACAGATGCCGAAAAAAGAAATTCTTCTTCTGTTGTTTGGAACTGGTTCGGCTTTAATACTTCTGACACAGAGTAAACTACTGTAATTTGCAAGACATGCAACTGTGCTGTGTCAGCCAAAGATGGTTACACCAGTAAAGTTTCATCACCTCCAAACCATGCATGTCCGTGAGTATGAAGAGCTACAAGAGCGAAAATTGCTGCTGGTTTTGCTACAGCTGGCAGCTCTGCAGCCAGCAGCTGCACAAGCGGAGCGCGCCCGAAAGCACAGCAAATGTCAATACTGGCCACGTTCACAAGTGCTGTGCCATACGAGAAGAACAGCAAGAAATGGAGAGATGTCACAAAGGCTGTTGCAAAATACATCGCTATGGACATGGTGCCGATCCAGACAGTGGAATAGGATGGTGCATGTAAACAGCTTTTATTTCAAGTACCTTTCTTGCATTCAAAAAAGCTTTTTTTTCTATAAATATTCTTCATTCCTCAGAACCAGTTAGCTTACTAGTATAGTAAACTTTCACTTTGAAATGGGGTAATCTACTCTTCCAAAAGCACAGTGGCCAAGGCCTTTTTCTAACACATTAGTAGACATTTTCTACCTGCTAGGATGTGTACACTTACAACACAGAACAAACAGAGTTAAAATTATGTTTTAAAAAGAATACCACATTTCCAGCTTGAATACCGTGATATAATACCGTTATCGAAAAATGAAGGAAAAATACCATGATATGAATTTTAGGTCATATCGCCCACCCCTAGAGTAGAATTTAAAATTCTTCTTCTGACTTACAAAGCTCATAATGATATCAAGCCATCCTATCTTAGCCTGTCGTGCAAAATTATCCATCTAGATCCTGCTTTCCCAGCATGCAGGCCTGCATGTCATACCTAAGTTCTCTAAAAGTAGTCTGGGAGGTCGAGCCTTTAGTTATCAGTAGAGATGAGCCAGTACACCATTATCTGTATCTGTATCTGTATCTGTATCTATTTACCCATCCATATTATCTGTATCCGTATCTGTACTCGTAGGGGACGGGGCCTAAACCGGAAGTGGGCGTGTTTGTCAGAAAATGGGCGGGGCTTAAATTCGAACATTATAATAAGTCTGAAACTGGCAAGAATTGGTTTGAAATGGCTATATTTATTTTCAGCTATGTTTTATGAATACAAACACAAACCAGGTGGTCAAAGGGTTACAGTCAGTAATGAGAGTCCATGAGAATCCATTCAATCAAGTCCATGAGTGTAGAATAGTGATACAGTATGAATATGCAGAGGGTACATTCACTGCGCTCCAGAGTTGGTCATTAGGTATGACAGATTGTTATTCTTTATATATTGTAAAAATTGTCCCCATATTTTTTTGAAACACATGCTGTTTGCTTTTAAGTATATATGTAATTCTTTCCAAAGGCAGACAAAAAGTCAATTCCTTAAACCACTGTGCAATACTTGGTTTGCCCAGAAATTTCCATGTCAAAGCAATCACTCTCTTTGCCTGTAAAAGGTATATGTTGATAATGATTTCTTCATGTTGTTTTAAATTAAAATTTAAATACTGGATAAAGACCAAGTAAAACAAGTTTAGGGTCTCTGTCTAATCTGATTGAGAAACTTTTCTGGATTGTTAATTTAACCTCCCAAAACTTCTGGACTTTTGGGCATGACCATAAACAGTGGAAAAGTGTACCTTTGTCTCCAGTGCATCTGGTAAAAACGTCAAGGTGTTACAGTTAATTAGGGGCTCGGGCTTTGCATGAGCCACCCTCCCCCATAGCAAAGCTATTGTTCTTCTGTTCGTTTTTTTTTTTCTTCAACTACTTCATCTTCCTGACAAAATTTTGACTGCTTCTCCTCCCAGAGCTTTCAAAAAAAGGCCAACAAACTATATATCAACAGATGCAGCTTGGTCCAAAATGGTGTGCTATGACTTTTCCAAGAACTTCTGCAATTTTCTTTTCTTTGCAATTTTTCCCGAAAAACCAACCAAAAAGTCCCATAGGCAATGAATAGGGAGGCTCCCCGAGAACACCATAAAAAAAACACTTATTCCAACTGCTCCTGCCTCGCCATACTTTAATCTAGAGACATCATTCTTGCTTCAAAACGTTCACAGATCTGTCCACAGCTTAAGTTTCTAGAGGCATTCTGCTATCTTCAACAGTTTTTGAGAAAACAAAAGTTAAGCAACACAAAGTTTAGAGATTTTCCACAAAAAACTCAGATTAAAGAGTGCGTGACATCAATCAGAGTGGAGCAGCAGCAGATTACACAGAAGAAATTTCCCAAACAAACTGCTCTAACATACACAAACTTCACTCCAAAGACATAAAAAATACAT
The DNA here is from genome assembly GCA_030710495.1 of Labroides dimidiatus. Lineage (NCBI taxonomy): Eukaryota > Metazoa > Chordata > Actinopteri > Labriformes > Labridae > Labroides > Labroides dimidiatus. The sequence continues at coordinate 21,931,771 of CM061162.1, forward strand.
AAAAATGTTACCTGACTTCTCCTGCTTCTAATAAAAGAGCTTTTTGTGGCAAAAACTGTACCCTCTGGCCAGTAAGTGGCCAAATCCTGGACAAAACCTGAGGCCCGTTCATTCTCTGATCAGAAATTTCTTCCGGGAACCGTTTGTAACCACTTTTTTAATCTACGTTTTGAGTACTTTCTCTTGGCCCTACATATATAAAATTGACACTGACAGATTCTCAGACTCTCTGGATTCTAATGGTGCACTCGTTTTTCTGATAGCTATCATGGTTTTGACACAGCGAGCGCTTGTTTGGACCAATGTCTCATTCAAAAATCCGGCCTGAGATCAGTTGTCACAAAGTAGTGTCTCTTGATCTCCACAGCTGTGCCCTGTTCCATCACCATGGAAACCACACACCTGTTCATGAATGATGACTCATACGGACATTCTGGGAGAGCCTGGATATATAATAAAAAAAAAAAAGAAAAGATATATAATCAAAACAAGCAGACATGCACACACACACACACACACACACACACACACACACACACACACACAGAGTCAGGATTCCTTTTGAATCAAATCAAACACACGGAGGTGTTCTTGTCCTTGAAAGGGCCTGTAAAGCAAACAAACATGTATGTGTGTGTGTATTGACGATGTCAAAGGTACCTCAGGTCACACAAAACTCCCTTAAATTTAAGCGCGCGTAGTGCGCATGTGTGTGTGTGTGTGTCAATCAATCAATCAATCAATCAATCAATCTTTATTTGTATAGCACCAATTCATAACAAGTGAAACCCCTTCCAAATGCATTTTTAGTAAGAATCTTTTCTAAAGGGGACAGTGGAGGACATAATGTAAGTAGGGATGCACTAAATGTTCGGTAACCGAATATGTTCGGCCGAATATTGCAAAAAAAGACACAATTGGCCTTCGGTGGAGTGAGTTAAAAGCAAGGCCGAATAGTAGCGTTTGACACAATGACGCAATCAAACAGCAAAGGCTACTGGAATATTTAAAAAATGTCAGAGTATTCAATAAAAAATTACTTTCTTTGAAAACATGTCTAAAAATGTATTCTAGGCTATTTATGCACGATTAAAAAAAGTGAAAAACTTAACAACTGCATTCAGTTTAAGGGCTGTCACTTTTTATTTGAGCTTAGAATATTCGTTCGAATATGAGGTGAAAAGTTCATATTCGAATTCTAATTATCCATTCAAATATCTGCGGTATCCTTCAGATGTCAGCCTATGTGAAAGAAACTCCTCTGTCTGCAGACAACAACCCGCTGCTTCACGTTCAAACAAGCGCCGCTCCTCCGCTGGTCTGACACAGACTTGTGTTTCTGTCAAATAACAGAAATTAAGACGGGTTGTTCAGCTTCAGTATCAGTTATATGTTTTATCTTAACGTCTTATTCAAAGCTGTTGGAGCTTTCACCTGTTGTTAAGGAAACTGTTAAGGAGAGCACAGGGTGGGGTGGGGGGGTATTCGAACGATTAACAGGTCATTTTATTATCGTTTGAATTTGATGTTTTGAAAAAGTGACAGCCCTATTACTTATCATCTTTTGATATATGATTAATATGGTAATCAGTCCATAAGATCCACAATCACCTTCCTTTTCTGTTATCAACTTTTCCAGCTTAAAAGCAATGTGGGGCCTCATTTCATGTCAGTAAACAAATCAATTAGACCAAGAAGCAAAATGTAAGATAACTTCAACTTGTGAAAAGCTATTATTTTTATTCTTTATTCCTAATGTTTATGATCTGTAGAAAAGGTGAAGCTATGCTGAAAACACCTGCTCTGTTTCTCAAAGAAAGGCACATTTCACTGAAAAGGACAAAAATGTGAGTGCAGTAGATGAGGTCAGAGAATCTGCGTGTTATTACTGTCAACAGTTAGAAATTTCGCTGATGGTGCTGGGACGCATCAGAGAAGGAGGGAGCAAAAGTGTGTAGGGGAGGGCTGAGAAGGAAGCTACTTGCAGTCTGAAGACACTGGCAAAAAAAAATTAAAAAGAAAAAATATGACAAATGAAGATATATATTTATTATAAAGAATTTGTTGGAAATAATGTGTTAATATTCTGGAAACGACACTAAGTTGTTTCTAACAACTCCATTAAGAGCTACAGTATTTATGGTGGTGAGTCCCAGCCACAGCCCGCCTCTTTCAGCTCATTCCAGCTGATATCAAAGCCTCATACAGCACAAAGACAGGCACTGAAGGCTAGCACGTGTCTAGTTGCTCTTATCAGCTGACAGCAAACTTGGAGAGGAGAGCCTCTGTTGTTATGTCGTTCCTGCCCTCATTGTTTCCACCTGTGTCCTCATGTAGTCTGTATCTCTTTTTGTCCTGTGTCTGTTATTTCTAATCGAGACTGTTCCCTGAAGCTACATTTTCATATCAAGGTATTTATTAACAGCTCTCTTGTTTATGTTTTTTAGGCCAGGTTTCCTGTGACTTTGTGTACCTTTAAGCCAAGTTTTTCCAGCATTGTTGGAGTTTTGTTTGCTTCATTTTGCCAGAGTTATCTGTGATTTTTTTTTTTGTTCTTACTTTTTGCTTCAGTAAAGATCATTTTTGTTTGACTTGTCGAGTCATGAGCTTGGGTCTTTAAAAGTGGTTCTTGTCAACATAATTTCATACCAGAATTGTTGTTTTCTTCAGTGTCTGAACTATAACTAGATGTGTGTTTGAGTTTGTGTTTTGTTTTACAGGCAGAAAGTTACCTCTGCTGATAAATCTTCTGCCATCACAAACACTGTAAAATACAAACACTGAAGAAATCCAAGCCTCCAAACAAGCTGAACAGATGTTAGTGGCTACTCACAAAGCACTCCAGGAACATGATTTTTCACAATAAGAAAAAACAACTGCATGTGTCCCAGCCCAATAAATTTCCATAATGCAATATTTGAACTCCAGGCCAGTCAGTGTTTTATAGCTACAGAAAGTATGTGTTAATTCAAAAGTGCCCCAAGAGTAATTTATTCTTCTGTTTCTGTGTGAGTTTCTATGGTCATGATATTCACACCAACACAGCCTGCTGTGAGAAATGTTTCTGAGGTGAATTTACTGTTAAACATCCTTTGGTCAAGACACATTCAGTATTATTATGTTCCTGACTGTGTGGCCAACATTTATGTAAATCAACTTAAAGTGTTTGGCAAATAAATGTACACATTCTATTTAATTAAAAACAAGCATTCTGATGGTTAAACTCTAAATCTGAATAATATTGACTGAATCTAAAATTTGTAATCAAGTAGACTTCAATCCTGTCTAAGCACACCGGTCAGGACCAGAAGCTGAACAGGAGTGAACACATATTTGTTCTAGGGATGTCCCGATCAGCATTTTTTCCCCCAATTCCGATGCCATTTTTAATTATCAAGTATAGGCTGGTACAGAGTCTCAATCTGATTCTTTGGTTTGCAAAGATAAACTTTGCTGGACGGGTGAGAAACTGAAGCTGCAGATTCTTTGTTTTGTGTTTTAACAATAATGAATGGTAAAAAATTGTTAGAATATGTCTTAGATAAGGAGGAGATAAGGCTTGTTAAGTCTATTTAACTTAATGTAGCTAGTTTTGATGTTAAAACCCTCTGGATCCCAAACCCACCGGTGGGATCAAAATACCACATAATTTAAAATGACTGGCATATACAAACAATTAGTCCACTCCAAAAACTGAACAATACTGGAGGAATCATCAGATTCTCAAGTTTCCGAGGGTTCCGGAATATATCACAGGTTAAGTCAGCAACTTGTTTAAACAAACCGGTGAAAACAGGAAAATTTCATCAATATCACTCTGATTCTCTTCTCTTTTCATGAACATTTGCAGAAAAACCATTTGCACTAGATAAATTCTGTAGCAAAACCAATAATTATACGCTTCTTACTGATATGTATTTGTACTGATTTATTTTGTATCAAGCTGGATCACAACTTAAAACGACCTGAATCATCCAAAACTGGAAAGAAAAGAAATAAAACAGAGCCCTGTGAGGCTCAGCAGTTGTCAACGCCTGTTGTCAAACTAATTATCATGTTTCAATCAGCTCACATGATGTCACGGACTGCGCTGTACAGCTCCATTCAGGCAGGATGTAAAACAAAGCGTCTGAAGAGCAGGACCACAGGGATGAAATGAACCACCTTTCGGACGCTCTTGCTCTCTCTTTTTGTGTGGACATTGATCTGTTCTTTCAAAGGCCAGAAATAGCTGTTCAGTCAGATATATTTCCACACTGCTGACTTTAAAGCCACAGAGTTGCTAATGCTAAGCTAACAGACTGTCCCACGTTTGTTTGTTTTTGACTTTTGAACCATCTGTCCCTGGAGAGTTACCGTAGGATGCAGTAAAGCAGATGTTATTGCTGTTAAGTGTCAGACTGTGCTTATGTGTTCTGTAATTAAGCTCAGTGTGACTGCTGTTAGGCATCACCGTACCTTACTGATATTCTTCCATCAACTTTAAGAGGTTGGGCACACTCAGAGCACTCGCTATACTGACGCATCAGCAACCTTTGCTTAATGTCAGCTAATATTTCCAATCACTCAAAAAATGCCAAGATCGACCCGATCCAATACTAGGGATCGAAATCGGGACATCCCTGTTGGTTCATCTAACTTTAAACTCTTACCATCATCTTAGGTGAGCTCAGCTGAAACTGTGAAGCAGACAATCTCCAATTTGACAGCCGTAGTGCCAAATACTCATCATATTTGAAAAGAAATTTTTTGGTCTACATCAGATTTGGAAACTGCTCCTCCCTTTGGTGCATGCTCTTCTCGTGCATCACTGCAGAAGATAAGACAGACTACAGCTAGGCAACTGTTTAGTTTTTGCAACCATGAGTTAGTAGGGAAGGACGTGCTAAGCACTAAGTAGTTAAATTAAACAGGTGGCATGGTGACAAACATCTTAAACTCTTTAATGTTCTCTATTGAAACTTACTCATTAAATGAGCAACTGTGAAGCTGTAATTAATACTCAATATACTCAAAACTAACTCAATATCTAGTGTTGTCATATTAAATAGGTTTGCTTTATTGTATCATTCATCATCATCTCAATTTTAGTTATTTTTTCATACATTCTATTTTATTTTGAGTAGATACGGAGTGTTATTAAACTGGGCATGCAAGCTGATCTACATCAGGTACTCTCAATGTTCAGTTAAATGTCTCCAGCTCAGGACTGAGGCTGAGCCAAACTCCTACCTTAAAGCCTCAGAGCCTCAGAGCTCCAGAGCCTCAGAGCATTATCTGAGTCAGCTGGAGATACAGGCAAATACCAATCAATATGTCTGCAAGGGTTATGCCTGTGCTGACAGTGCAGCTATATGAGTAGAGCCACATTAAAAGCATCTTTTCTTAATCTTTTCTTGCTATCCTTCCTCTTCTGCTTTCTCATATTAAACCAAAAGTGAGATATTCAGTGACTTAAAAGGCCTAATAAATATGAATATCATCTTAGAGGACTGATTATCTCACTTGCTGGCTAACTGCCTGTGTCATATTTTTCTCAAAATATGAGACAAATTTTGATAAAGCTTCCATCTTTTATAGATAAATCTTATATAAAACTGCTCAACTGTAGCTCTTATTGTATCCACAATGCAGTTTTTAACCTAAAATATTATTGATTTACCCATCCAACTTCTGACATTGTTTTCTCTGAGGAAGGCCAGTCCTTCGGAGGACGGGTAGGCCGTCACACTATTGTTAAATGGGACAGTCCTATCCTTCGGATTATTTCCTGGTTGCGTCATGTCTCCGCCCTTATCCTTACGTCACAATTTCTGCCACCTAATTCATAATCCTAAACTTCAATCAAAATGTTTAACTTAACATAATGCTTATTTATGCCATATGCTAATGAATTACCAGTTTCACGTTTTTTAACTGAAAGTTAAAATTTCCAATTCCCCTCAGAGGTGGCGTTAACTGATTATTCTCCGTCTTTTGACAGAATTTTTTGATCAATGATGGACAAATTTGAAGGTAATTTTGAGGGATCAGTAATCCCCTCAGTGATTCAGTCCACTTCAACTGCCACACTGTCATTCATTAATCACATATCTCACCTGCAGCAGACCCCCTGTACAGTTATAATATATATATATATATATATATATATATATATATATATATATATATATATATATATATATATATATATATAGCGTGCATAATTAATGAGGTATGGTGTTGTCCTGTTTATGATCTCTCGTTCTCTGACCTGCTGGCTTGTCTCATCCTTTTAAACGTTGGCATCGATTGGCTCTGCTATGACTCTCACGGGACTGAAGCCGCCTCTCTTTTTACATTAAGACCAAATAAATGCTCCAGGATTTCCTCCCGGTGAGGCAGATTCTGGCAGGATCAGGAAACCAGTCTTCTCAAATGGTTTTGCCGACTGCTCATTGCTTCACCGGGTGAAATGTTTCCAGACTTTAAAACGCGCGCTGAAGCAGCGCTGCTCATTCCAGTATCTAGTGTAGCAGAACGGAGCTTCAGCCTCCAGAACAAAAAACAGCCGCCCAAAGTCAGCTGACTGAGGCAGAGACGCAAAACCTGATGCTGTGATCTCCTCTGCCGCTCTTTCGCCCGATAAAGAGCGTTTTTTTTTTTTCTTTACAAAGCTGCTGACAGCAGGGTCGGTATTGTAATTTGTATTTTCTTTCTGCCCAATAAGCAATACATTTCCCTGCATAGTTAATGTTAAAGTTGTATTTGAGTTGCTTTTATGATGACATGCTAAATAATTAATATGTCCAGTTAACGATTTTTTTTAATTGAGGGATCATTATTCATTATGACAGAATTTTTATGACCCCATCCGTCAAAATGACCGATAAGTAAAACATCTAGCTCAACGTCTGATTCTCTGTATCTGGCATTGGATGTTAAAATGAGTAAAAACCGGGTATAAACCCAATACTTACATTTAAAAGTAAAATTAACACCATCTAATGTCACTATTGTGCAATTTCCCCCGTTCTTTTTCAGGACTAAGCAGCGGTGGGCAAAGGATCTTGGGATATGGAGGGCCGCGAAGGATAGTAGCGGTGCGTCCTCCAAAAAGAGACAAAGAAGGCCGCATTTGTGGGCCGCATTTGGAGGATCCTCCGAATCTGCTCCGAATTGGGACGGCCTTCGCGCAGTGTTGTGACGTATCTGGCCTTCAAATGCGGCCCACGAAGGATGCAGCCCCTGAATTGGGACACAGCAACAGTCTCACATTGAAACACCTCCCCACACACACACAGAGGGGAACTTTTTAAAAAGTCGTAACCATGGCAGTGTTGTGCACTGCCTCGTAAGCCAAACTGGTAACAAACATTTGGAAACTCAAGGGAAAGCTTAACTTATACGCTCAAATAGCACACGTGAACCTGAGCACGCACCGGGCTGTAACCATGGCTCTCTGATGAAGTGTGAGGTGGAGGGACAATTACTGATCCTCCTCCTTTGGGTGATGAGGAGTTGGGTGACTCAGACATTAACGAGCACTGCATTACATGTTCATAAAGTGTGCTGGAAGATGGTGTGATCGCTCTGTTACTAAGGAGATGGGAAAAAAAACTCAGGAGATAAAGTACAGTATAATAGAGACAGACAGGGTTTGAGACTGTCCATGCAGACCAAGACCAGCAACACAACCAAATAAAGTAAGAGCCATATTTTACCATTACAGAACTGAAGAGGGCACATAAATAAAGCAAACACAAGCGGCAACCTCCGGTCTGAAAATATGAGACAATGCGGAAGTGCTAACTAAAGTCTGCTGTTCCTCGAGTGTCCGCTTGAGGCTGGTTCTAGAAGTACCGGAAGTCACAAACACACCAAGCCAAAAAAAAGCTGTTTTTACAGCCAAAATAAGCAAAATAAGCAAAGAATGTCTCCCATCTGAATCGCTTATTTTGCTAATGGCAAGCACTGTATGGGGGGGGGGGGGGGGGGGGTTCTAACTCGGCAGATTCGACAATATTATTGTGGTGAAATCTAGTACTATTGCATGTGTTTTTGTGTTTGGAATTTGACAAAAATATAAAGGGGGGGGGGGTGCTTCCCCATATTTTAAACGTGGATATTATCAAGATCTTTTGGCTTAAAAGCTTAAGGCTCTCTGCTTCACAAACACTCTCCCCTCTGCTTGGCCAGCCCTCTGATTAGAGATGAGTACCGAAGGGTTGACGGCGCAATGATGTAGTCGCACTTTTTCATGCTCCCACTTCGTTAAACTCCTACATTCTCGTATAGTTCTACTGCATACTTTAAACCACAGCTGACATGCAATCTTAACTGTTAACAGTGCTTCTCGCAGAAAAAAAAAAGTCCAGTAGAAATAAAAAAGAGGAACAAAAGAAAGAAGACTCAGCAACCAGTGCTATCATGGCTATGCTAACAACAATGCTAGCGGATCACAGATCATCCCTCTCATCAGACTTTAACGCCGCTTTTCCAACTTTGAGAAAAAACTGGAGAACATCCAGTCCACACTCTTGGATCACCAGCAATGTCTTTCCTCACTGGAGTCCTCAGCCAACATGACTAACCAAGAGGTGCTGGCCATGGATACAAAGCTATCGGTGGTAACCGAAGAGAATGCTAAGCTTAAGATCAAGCTGGTAGATTTGGAAAGTAGATGTTGTCGGAATAACCTAAGAAATGTTGGCATCACTGAAAACATCGAAGGTCCCCATCCTACAGTTTTCTTTTCCCAACTGCTGGTCGAAGTTTTTGGCGAAAGTGTTTCAGCGTAGGCTCCAGAATTGGACCGGGCCCACCGCTCGCTAACAGCTAAACCAGGCCCCAGTGAGAGACCCAGGCCTGTCATAATATGCTTCCACCAAATTCAAGTTCGGGAAAGGGTGATACGATAGCTCAGAAGGCAAACTGAAGTATAAAGACTCTCCCATACACGTTTTTGAGGATTATTGCCCTGAGATATTGGAACAACGGTCCGTATACCAAGACGTCATGAAAGAGCTCTTCAGATTAGGCCTTAAACCAGCCCTCCACTACCCGGCTAAACTACTCATCATGACCAAAGAGGGAAGAAGACAACAGCTTGCTTCTTTAAAAGATGCCCAAGACTTCGTCAAGTCACACAACCTGAACAGTTCCAGCTCTACTGGTGACTGACGTTATTTGGTATGTTTAAACTGTAACGATGTTTAAGGCCTTTGATCTTGCACTGTACACCAAACCTTATTCAAGCTTAGTTGCTTCTAGTCGCTAAGCACCGTTTATGCCGACTAGATAACTATTAAGATCACATTGTAAACGTTGGCCTTGCCCCCTAGCACATAAACCTGTGAAAAGTTCATAGTTGATTATTCTCAGGGGCCCCGCAAAGGGGCAGGTAACCCAGGCAATTGCCTAGGGCCCCGAGTTGAAGGGGGCCCCGAGGGACGGCTGACGTCAATGACAAAATAATATAACTGCTTTAAATGCTACAACAACATCGTGTCGGATATGCCCCGCACCGCTCGGGGCCCTTTCCGAGTTGTTGCTGCCGGCTAGTTGCTAGTAGGGGGCCCCGACAGACGGCAGATATCGCTACATATAGGGATGAGCCGGATATTCGTTTCAAACGAGTATTCGTTACGGATAATGCATTTTTGCCGAATCCGAATACAACACAAGTTTTTTTAGGATTATTCGTATCCGTACTAAAAGAATCCTCATTGGGTATCAACAACTACTGTCTTCACTCTTCATGCTCTGTGATCGGCCAGTCACACACAGCACACCCCCCCCTCCCTGCACCCACATGCTGCAGCGAGGAGGTGCCTACTCTCCTCTTTCACACACACACATACACACATACAGGCAGCGAGTGACAGCGACTGCTTCTCTTGCTTGCTTGAGTTGACTGTAGTTTACGTTGCTCTAATCTCTGTACTACTCACTCAGTTTTCTTCTGCTCGTCTCTATTGAGGTTTGTTTGGTATTTAAAGTTACTTCTTGAACTTATTTCGTGTCATACGCGATGCATGTGACAAGACGGGGCTGAAAACGGCTCGTGTCGCGCTGGTCAGTGCCTCTTGCTTCCATTCGGGACCGTTTTTTTTTATGGTCTTCGTTGTCTCGCATCTCTTTAGTTCTTTTTTTATATTTAAAGTTACTTGATTAACTGTTTTGCAACGTCCACGCAACGCATTTGAAGGCTTAAAGCTGTAAACTCCCGGTGTTGCGTTGTTTTTTTTTTTTTTTTAACTGGCTGCGTGATTTTAGTTTGGCTGGTGAGAAAGAAACAGAAACACTGTGCTCAGAATGAGCACAGTGTTTTTGAAAATACAGTGAAAAACAAGACATATTTTTTAGTTTTTTGCCACTGAATGTTTGCACAAATCACCTATTAAATTTACACAGATCATAAATAAAGAGACAGTCCTTCACACCACTACATACACATTTTACCAGTTGTACATAATACATAGCTGATCACACAAAAGCCTTTAAAAAAAAAAAAAAAAGTTTCAGACTTAAATAAACTTCGGGTTTATACCTGCCCATTTCCGGGCAAAACACGCCCACTTCCGGTTTAGGCCCCGCCCATACGAGTACGGATACGGATACTATGGATGGGTAAACAGATACAGATACAGATACAGATAATGGTGTACTCGCTCATCCCTAGCTACATATCAGCGACAGCAACACAACTTGACACCATCGTCGACACTGCAATTACACGTCGGGAATCTCCCTAATGGGGCCCCCTTACTAGCTTGCAGGGACGCCAGTGCTGTACATTAATGGTGACGAAGCTGACGTGATGTGAAAATGAAGCGAGTATATCCCTCTGGGCACACAAAAAGAAAAAAAAACAACAAGAAGAGGATGAAAAGAAAAAACGTGACAGTGGTAAGTGGGAATGTGTAAGCTATGTGTGTGCTATATGTATGTGTGTGTACTCCGGCTTCCTCCCACAGTCCAAAAACATGCTCACTAGGCATCAATTGGAGATTCTAAATTGCCCGTAGGAGTGAGTGTGAGTGTGAGAGGTTGTCTGTGTCTCTGTGTCAGCCCTGTGATTGACTGGCGTCCAGTCCAGGGTGTACCCCGCCTCTCGCCAATAGCCAGCTGGGATAGGCTCCAGCCACCCGCGACCCTGAACAGGAGAAGCGGTATAGAAAATGAATGAATGAATGAATGAATGTTAATTGTTTAATAAAAGATTTCTTTACTGATCCGTAGTCCTGGACTTCTTTCATCATGATTCTGCAGGGCCCCATGGTCCTTCTTGCCTAGGGCCCCCAGGGGGTCTAGAAACGCCCCTGATTATTCTATAAGTACTGGAAGCCTTACCTATTTCTGTTTTGTATTCAAATGAAACCAGCTTCTGTTATTTTGTTATTATTATTCTGAATATACACGGTAACAGTACTTATTTTGGACAGTTCATTACATCATATCTCATACTGAATTTAATTTGCTTTATTATTAACAAGATTTTATTACTATTATTGTTTTACTCTTCCTTTATATATCTTTTTTTTTATTTTTCCCTTCTTTGGAATTGCATAGCTGGAGCACTGTATCCAATGTTTGTGAAGAATTATGTTACCTTTTGATTGCACTTTAAACTGTTCTAACTTGAACTGAACTGTTATTTTGGGTGCCGAAAATTCCAGAAGCTCTTATGGATACATTTGCGCAGGCGTTACGACAACATACTGCTGTGGAAAGGACACACAAAATTTGATTTGGACATTGGGGTCCTCAGATCCAGGGACTAAGGTTAAGTAGATGGTCACGTTGTTCTGTGTTCGTGACATTGTTGATAAGTGTTTATGTATGTGAATGTTGCTTTTACGTACCCCCCCCCCCCTTTTTTTTTCCTTCCACCATTGTTTCTTGCAGAAGCCAGCTACTGTACTTCTATTGCAAATATTGCAAAAAAGCCCTATTCGACCTTCGGTGAAGTGAGTTAAAAGCAAGGCCGAATAGTAGCGTGTGACACAATTACGCAATCAAACAACAAAGGCTACTGGAATATTTAAAAAATGTCAGAGTCTGCAGACAACAACCCGCTGCTTCACGTTCAAACAAGCGCCGCTCTTCCGCTGGTCTGTCTGCGGACACTACTCCAACATAAAGCAGACTTCGGGCGCACGCACGGCTCGCCTACATCACCATGAAGTGTCTATCAAAAACGTTTTACATGCAGCGCGGTCTGATCAGAGTCAGTAGAGTGAGACAGAGAACAGGATTATAACTTTAGAGACTTTTTGGCTCATGTTAAGTTGTTTTGGTCCCACACAGCCCTCTAACACCCCGTTATTGTTTAAATAACTGTCGAGAGGAGCGGTCACAGCGATCATGTGCGCGTGCGTGAATTGTACCGTGCAGGTTGGTCATGCATGTCACACCTTCAATCACAGACCCTACATATAAAACCTGGCATAATAGTGGTATCTTTGCTGTCAATGACCTTTACAAAGACGGAATCTTTTCATCTTTCGCTTCTGTCAAATATAATTTACCAAACTCCCACCTAATTCTCTTTTTTCAGGTTAGAGACTTTGTCAAGAAACAATTCCCCCATTTTCCAAACCGTCCCCCGCAAACTCTGTCTGATACCCTTTTGACTAGGAACCCTAATCATAAAAGGTGTATCTCCATGTTATATAACTCTTTAGCTTCAAATACCATAAACTCTCATGCTACTACAAAAGCCTCGTGGGAGAGTGAGTTAAACATAGATATAACTGACCAACAGTGGGATACTGCTTTGAATCTGGTTCATTCCTCTTCGTTTTGTGCCCGCCATTGCCTTATTCAATGTAAAGTTCACCACAAAGTTCATTATACTAATGCAAAGTTATCCAAAATCTATTCGAATGTTAATGATTAATTAACATCAGAATCACAATCAGTATTTCTGATTATGATTCTGATGTTGGAAGTTCCCTCAACAGGCCATCAGAGGGCTGGCCAGTCAGAGGGAAGGGTGTTTGTGAAGCAGGGAGCCTTAAAGAGACAGCAGTTACCATGAAGTGTTTCAGACAGAGACTGAAATAAGGTTTTCTAAAACACAAGAGACAGGGATTTTTTTTCTACAGGGTTTACCAGAAGGACTGATTAAGGCCTATAAAAATCACAGCACCCCATTTTTACAGCTCCCTGTGGGGGCCTTTCAGTTGTCACTCCTGTGTTAAAGCAAAAAGATCTCTTTGACAATCTTAACCTGAACATATGTTCTCTGACAATAACACAGTGTCCCACTTTATTCTTGAAGTCAGTCTAAAGCAAAGTCATCCATTTTCTTGTTAACATATTTAATAGGTCACAAATGTATTTCTTTAAAACTTGTCAATGCCGTTCAACCATTTAGGATTTAATTGTGGAGCAAGGCTTCACAAACTGTTTCAGATTTCTGTGTTCAGTATTTAACGTGGGGGTGGGGTCAGAAATCACAGCTGCTTTATGTCACGGAGCCATCATTAACATATCCCGACTCCTGCTGCCACCAGCGGCGGTCAGCCATATAGTTGCAAGGCAAATGAAACCTTTAACCACTGGCAGAAAAAGTTATCAGTCATAGCCAGGGTTGGGAAGTAACAGATTACATGTAATGGCGTTATATATTTAAACTACAAAATACAAGTAACTGTATTCCGTTAAAGTTACAGTTTTGATTGATTTATTCTGAATACAGTCACTTTCTCAAAAAAAAAGATTACCTGTATGGATTACTTTAAGGCATTCACACAGGTCGCACTGTGTAAATGCAGAAGCAGAAGCAGGCGGCATTACACATGCTGGTACACTGCAAGTCAATGCACGAGAGCACATTTTCACACAACCGAATGACAATGGCAGAGGAAGAGAAAAAACACCCAGGAGGAAGTCAAAAAAATGCATTTTTGGCATGGATTCAGAGAACATTTTACCTAAAACCTGGACAAGAAGGCCTTGCAGTGCAGGCTTTGCTTACTGTCAGTGAACCTGCTCTCAGCATCGAGTACTCCTCGTCTAATTTGAAGAAACATCTTGCTGTAAGTTGGATAATTAGCGTTAATGAAGAAATGACCTGGGCTGGGTAACTATCAATCCAGCTGGGTCGACTGAGAGAGCTCACATATAGGGAAAGAAAGGAGGGTCCGTCAGGTCACATGTTGCTTGTCCTGCTCTCACATTTATTTTAAACTGTGTATTTTTACAAGGGTTTTCTGCATAAATGTTAGAGGCTCAGTGGCTGTAGTTTGGACATGCAGAGCAGAGAAAACTGCTCTTTTTTTAATATACTGTAACATTCTGTTAAGTAAAGTTAGGAGACATTTTTCAGTTTCCATGGGTTTTTAATTCAAACCCAAACTCAACACAGGTTACTGTGGGCCATGGCCAACGCCAACATAACAAACCTACAGTCCCTCTATTAGTAACGGTATCCCCCAGCTTAGCTACCTCACACACACACACACACACACACACACACAAACACAAACACACACAGCGTGCAGTCCCAGCTTTCCCTCAAGCTCTTGACCAATCATACAGTTGATAACCTGCGTATAACAGGCACTTGAAATAGCTGACAGGATTACAACCTTTCACTGTAATTCAGTGTGTCGTCCGTGACAGAGCAGAGATCGCTGATGTGATGCAGACCGAGAGTGCTGCAAATGGTGTGATTGCATAGCTCATGTGCTCATGTATGCATGTATCCATGTAGTAGATCAAAGTTTCATAGTCATACTGCATGTTTGCATTTTGGGATTGGGCAGTTTTTCATTAAATTAATTGCTCATGTACAGGGTGTATAGAGTTAAGTTTACAATCAATGCCAAAATGTTTATACACAGTTTACACAACAGCAGTGAGTGAGACATCTGGATAGACGAGGGAGCAAAACACAGAAATAGTATTTCTTCGACAGCAAAAAATGTAAAAATCAAGGAGCAACATTAGGGTTTTCAAAAAAAAAAAAAAGCCTATGTGGAAGGGCTGAAAGCTGCATTTTATCTAGTGTCCACTTGAGGCTGGCTGCAGAAAGACCAAAAACCAGAAACACTCCAAGCCAAAAAACACCAGATTTTTACAGCATTAAAAAACACAGCCTGGTTCAAAAAACAGCTTAGGTCTAAATCCCTAATTTCACTATCTATATGAAGGTTCTTTTTTCTAACTCAGTGGTTTGGAAGATAATAGGATAAGCAGTTTGTCCAATCAGAGGACCAGGAGGCTCAAAGCCCACCGCTTGGGTCAGCATTTCCAACATGGCTTCCGCCAACGATTGGCTTCATTATTCTGCATAAGGAATAGACAGGTGACATCACAGAGACCACCCCATATATTTTACAATCTATGGTAAAAATCTCTTGTTAAGTGTCATCTGAGTATCTTTACAGCTCATTTGGGCATTTTCAATTCAAAGATGCTAACTGTTGGTTGTAAGTGTTTGATCCAATCACTTAAAGGCAGGGTTGGTAGTCATGGATAGCATGAATTTGAGGCCCTATTTATGGGACGACACTTCACAGCGTTTCACTCGAAAACAAAAAACGCAGAGAAAAAAATCTGCGTTCACACAGAAACCCCGAGGGACTGAAAACGCTATAGTGTGCATACAAGGCCTGTAGGTGGCGATATAGCTGTAGAGTCTTTTGGTAACCTGCCCCTGAAGAAGAGGTGGGCTGATCATCTGGTGGATATATTAAATGTGTCTTATCTGAGTGCAGAAGCGGAGCAACAGATGCACATTTTGTTGAAAGGCGGTCAGCAGATTCTGCAGCACAGGCACAACCTGGTAAGTCCACCGTTTAACCGTTGATGTTGTCCGGTTCGCAAAGGTCCCACAACGAATGTGGAATGCGCAAACGCAAAACGAAGCGTGACATCAGTGTTTTCACTGAAAACGCTGGCTTGCCGTTTATATGGCAATGGACGTTGCAGCCTTTTAAGAAAATTTCCACTCTGGAGGGCGTTTTAAAAAATTTGCATTTTAGGTCAGCTGAAAGGGAGTTTCCGAATAAACAAGAGGCCGAAAAGCAACAAAACTTTTGTATTTCACCCTAATACCATTGTCGTATAAACGGGGCCTGAATGTAGCATCTCCTCAGGACTCCATTTAGCCCCTGCCCTCCCACACTCGGAGCTCGTCCAAAACGACAACCCCGCTCACATGCATAAGCTCCACTGATATGCGATCATATGATGGTGACTGATTCAAAACCACAGACTCAAACTGGTCCTCAGCACATCATTTTTGTTTGCTCTACATTAGCAGTAATCGGGGTATAGGTAGTTTTTCTGCTATTCTCCAGAGTACTTGGATTCCTCTTGGTTATGCGCATTGAATCAAGGCTAGTGCACGCCAGAGAAGTATACCTGCAGGAGGTGGGCAGAACGGCAGGACAAAATTTGATTGGTTGAACAAACTAGATCCTAAACACTAGGATTGGTTGTAGTTTTCCCAGGTTTACTCCTGCTGTAGACAGCAGATATTTTTCACTCTATTTTAAGAAAAAATATCATATATCAATATATCATGCATTGATCGCCATCAGGACATAAAGATCATTTTAACAAGGATAACAAAAAGTCTATCTAAACCTGATTACCAACACTGACTTTAAAGATTCACCAAAGCTTTTACACAGCGCTGCTTTAGGTGTGTCACACTATTAAACTACATCAACAGAATTTGTTTTTTCATCACATTTTCACACATTTTCACATTTTTCATCACATCAAGTGTCATTTTCAGACATTTTCCCTGTAAACAACGAGTTTGTGTAAATCAGTCACTTCATGACTAAAGACATAAGAAATGGCGCATGTTACTTATATTTCAATCAATAGAGGTGACAGTGTCCCTAACAGGAGGTTTGTTCTCAACACCTGTACTTGGCCGGACTGGCCGGTCTGGAGCCCTGATGTGGATTACCAACCGAGCAGAAAAGATCCACATTCTCTACATTTCTATTCCTGCATTTTTCCTTCTGCTCTGAGTGTACAGACACACTCCCTCTGAACGACAAAACACTTAAAATAAAGTTTTTCCTGACACACCTGCCTGTCTCTGTCACCTGAGCAGACATTTGCATGTCCACACACTACAGCGGTACAGGTGACCGACAAACAGACCGAAAGAATTCACCGTGAAAAAAAAGTGGAGCAACACAGGTAGTCCACATCATGCAGCTTTTTAAAAGCCATTTAGTTTATGCATCACGCGGTTTCTATTGGTCAAACTTTGACGCTCCATGCGTCCAAGACCGTGTTGATGTTGGATCACCGTAAATATGTTACAGTGGACTTTATGATAGTGCTGTTTTCGAACTTTACTTGATGATGTGTTTTATTTAAATCCACATAGACTATGACATAAGGCTTAACATAATAACTGAAAGACTGTCCATGCGTCCAATTAAGTTACAAACCTTAATGTTAATAATGCTACAGTATCTGCAGTGGCTACGTAACATGTAACCTCACTGGTGGACTTTCACTCCTTATTCTTATGGTTTAGTCCTATTATAGTTACGGATACAATTGACAAGATCACAGCTCAGGTGTTCGTCTGAAGGAAACAAGGCTTATACGAAGGTAACTTAAAGACGAGTTATTTTACGACCCGGGTGTCTGTTCAGGAACACAAATCCTGCACGAAAACTTCAGTCGAAACTTATTCGACATTCAAGAATTTAGTTCACAGCCGTAACTCAGTCATAACATGGATGTTACAGAGATAAATCCTCTCACCTGCAGGACACGGTGATTTCAACTTTGGTGGCTGGAATAGACGCGTTGAGTGGGTCGAAGTCTCCTATCGTCGCCATGTTCAGAAAACTGTTGTTCATCCTGACAGAAGAGTGTTTCTCTTTCCTTTCCCCCACCCTGAGGTCCAGCCTCTTTAATAGACCAGCAACGAGCACAGTGCGAGACTGAGTGAACGCCTCCTCGGTGAAAAGTGGATCAGAGGTGCCGGAGAAGGCGAGCGAGACCTGGAGATGTGATGTCACTTCTCACTCCCTCCTCCCCTCCCTCAGCTTAGCCAGTTGGACATTTTAAAATTATTTTCGCTACGCTTTCTTTTTGCCTCGAAGCCTTCTCTCCACATTTTTATTTCCCAGTTCAGTTCACTAAAAATCTGCACAACTCATATATTCCCCGGAACCACTAGCAGTGATCCGTTTCAGTGAGAACACTGTAGAAATATGTGCTGGACATACTCGTGTACTTATGCATTTCTTCTGCCCTCAGTGCCGTCATTCTGACGTTTTCAGTTCACTTTAATTTCGGTCAGTGAAGTTTTGTGAATTCAGGAGCTCTCACGTGATTGAAGTGAAATTGAGTGGAGGCATGTGTCAGTGTTATATGAGGCTTACTAAAGCACACGCATTAAAGCATGGGGACCCTTTTATCATGTGAACCATGAACAGAAGCTATTGTACCAACATCTTCCATGTGAAGACACCAGTTACTGTAAACCTGTCACACAAAGCCATCTGTTTACATTAGTTATCAGCTTCATGTGACTTCATTAGTGCTGTTACATGGTGAAAGTCTGCCTCCTCTCTTTCTCAGACCACTCAAAGCACCTCTGCACTATTAGCCACAATCATCCATTCACACTGTATTCATGCACTGCCAGGCTGCTATGTAAAGAGCTCACCAGTATCAATTAATCCCATTCACCCATTTCAGATGTCTGGAGCAACCGCTGTGACTGATTTATGTTTTCAGCAGTGTTTAACCAAACAGTGTTAAACCAAATTTAATGTTTTGGGTTTTATTTATTTATTTATTTATTTATTTATTTATTTATTTATTTATTTATTTATTTGAAGACCATGTCCAGAAAAATAGGTAAAATGTGGAAATAATACCTGCCTGAAGTGACAAATTGCAGGATCAAAACTTTTTCGTCTTTTTGATGTATTCCAAAACAATGTCATCAGTGCCTGTTTACTCTCCCACCTACTTTTTGTAATACTGCCTCATTTGTCTACACAAGTCCATGTTTTCCATGAAAAAGAAAATTGAAATACAATTCACATCACATTGATACATCAATTGAACGCAGGCTCACCTTGTAAAATCCTAATAAGGTTTATCAAGTCTTGTAATTTGATTTGTGTTCGAGCTCAAGGCAGCTTGGTCTATGTGCTGTAGTTTTTTTTTTTTTTTTAATATAACCATACAGTTAATTTTGTAGCATTAGCATACACCCCTAGAGGCTTTAGCTAACAGTCAAATCTCTGTGTGATTAGACTTAATGTTTAGATATCTGCAAAAAAAAAAAAAAGCCACAGCCAGTCATGCAGTGAATTATTAAAATCATGATTTAGTGGTTTACTGATGTTTACTTGGCTTGTTTGGGTGCTTGATGGCAGAGTACCTGCAGCCCAACAAACTTGAAGCATTTCTCAGCACATACTAAGGTTTTTCCTTCATGTTTATATTATTTATTTTTTATTTATTTATATATTCTTGCTTGTGTTGTATGTCAGTGTGGACAAAAGCGTCTGCTAAAAAAAACTGTAGAACTTTATCTGGTTGTTTTTTGTTTCTTCATTCAGTTAATAGAAATGGATGGACACTGTTTTCACTCATGTTTACAACCTGGTACAAAACATGCCCCCCATCTGAATTGCTAATTTTGCTAACAGCAGGCACTGTACAGGGGTGATTTTTTTATTCTAATGCAGCAGTTTAGAACATATTAAGATAAAGAGTTCATCCAATCAGAGGCACAGTTCAGCTCATGTGACTGACGGGTGCCCCACAGCTGTTAAAGTGGAGACTCAAAGCCATTTCCAACATGGCAGCACTGGCTGATTCGCTTCAAAAATCTGTATTAGAAAAAAACTGGTGATGTCTCAGAGACCACGTCCATGAATTAAACAGACTATATTAAAAACACATCAGCAGCTTTAGAATTAGTCTGCAGGTTAAAGTGAAGAAGCAACTTCTGTGTAATGCAAAGCTGTGTGATCATTATGTGTAGGTGATGAAGTCAGAGGAACCTTTAGTGATGTATTGCAGCATTACTGTGTGTTTACTAAAAACCATTTCTTGTTCTAAATGTAACCTGCAAACCATTTACCACACACACACACACACACACACACACACACACACACACACACACACACACACACACACACACACAGGGTGAGAGAGAGAGAGAGAGAGAGAGAGAGAGAGGGAGAGGTGTGGAATAGCAAAAAAACATTGAGACACATTAATGCAAACATTTAGCAACACTGAGTGTCCGTAGGTTAATGGGAAGTTAAAACTACTGCAAGGAAGCTTCAGTGAATTTTGGTTTCCTAAGACTAAGAGAAACATCGATCTACTTGCTGGTTTCAATGTGGAAAACCTGGAAAGTTTGACTATAAACCCCAACAATAGTTTTTAACATCAAAATATGAAAGTATGATATATTCAGCCTTTAAGCTAACTTTTTTTTTGATTATGCAAAACAAAAACAGTCATCAATACTGATTTAAGCCTGTTCATTCATTCATTCATTTTTAATACCATCGCCAACCCTTCATAGGTCTGTGAGGATCTGATTAATAGGACTCTTATAGTCCCACTGATCAAACTTCAGCTGATTCATAAGCTTCAGAACAATGTGAATCCTTCGAAGGCACTGCGCTCTAATTTTATGCTAAAATGCATTGGCAGCATATTACATGTCTTTCCCAGTCAGTTGTGCAGGATAAGTGAGACAGTGTGAGAGCAGGATGATTTCTGCAGCTCTGAAAGAGCAGGCAGCAGCATCACGGCTCATCAATTCTGGTCATAAAGTGCTAGTGTAGGTATTTTTAGCCTGAGGATTCTCTCTCAGACGTGGGAGCTGGGCTGGTGAATATTGACCCTGTCCTCCTGAGCCTCATTGCTACTGAGATAAACACCTTTAACTACCTCTTGGCTGGCAATGCTTCTTTCCTCCCCATCTTATCTCTTTCTTATTTCCTGCTCAGTATTTTTTTTTTTAATCTATGCCATATGTTTTCCCACATATTCTGTATTTTTTCTGTTCTTTTATGGCTGTGAAAAAACACTATGAAAGTGATGTTAAATGTAAAACATGGAGGCTTTGAGAGCTTAATGAAACAACATTTTTCTTTCAGATGAGTTTTGATTCGTCCATTTTCTCATAAAACCATGTATGTTGTATGTTTTGTTGTTAACACTATCATGTTTATCTATTTGGCCAATCCCTGCTAATCAGCTGTCACTGGCTTATGGAACATTGCACTATGGATACAACCTTCTCAAAATACAATACTTTGATAATAGCGTGTAACATAAAATAAGACTTATCTTTTGACAAAAATCTTGATAAATTTACTGCCTTCATTATTCTGTTAAGAATAGGGTGTTTTAAATTAAATGGAGCCTTTAACACTTGAATTAGACCAGTTCCAAACCATTAAAAACTGCAATACATTTATAACCAATGTCTCAAAATATCACAAAAGTAATTCACTAAAATTAAATTTTGGTAATCAAATCAAATTCTTTTTTCTTTTTACTTTTGCAAGTAATTTACTAACTACTGAAAACAAAATTCACGCTGTTACAAATTCTAAAATTTTGATTGTCGATATATTGTCTTTATTATATATATATATATATATATATATATATATATATATATATATATATATATATATATATATATATATATATATATATAGTGCTTAATTTGTCCCCAATCAGGTGCCGGGTCCCCCTTCGAAATTGTGCGCCGAAAGAAACCTTTTTTCTCAGGTTTTAACGCATTTTTATCTTCATTTCCACCTTAATTTCCGCACTTAGCTAGTATAACATTTGCAGCAACATTTGGCACACCATGTGGCCCATCAGAACACTTGGAATCAATTTGGAATGAGCAATTTAAATAACTGACATATTGCAAATAAACATATTTTATTGCTAATTGGATTTTTTGTGTGTCACTGTCATGTAAGCACCACGCCAGAAAAAAAAAATACAATAAATTTAACAAAAGCCTGAGAATCAAAAATCAAGAAAGAATTAGAAAAAAGGTCTGTATTTGGAAGGATGATATTGAAAACATAAATGACCAAACATCACTAGAATGATGTGTTGTGCACTCATCACAGTAATAATGTATCCAACCAAACTTGACAGGCAGCAGACACAGTCTGATTAAATTTCCTATTCTATTTGCCACGTTGTTGTGTGCTTTGCCCACAAATAACTTTATGCTTGTTCACCGATTGTCTTCTCTTGTAAACTGTCTTCTCGTGAACTGACGTCACTGCTCCCTCATCTTTATCTGTGCTCCTGACTGCACAGACCACATCTTCAGCGGCTATTATGCTGTCACCACCCGTATCTGCGGAGCCGGGCTCTGCCTCCGGAACAACTTTGGCCAGTTTGGGGTCTGGCTGACCGAGTGGTTTAAAGAATCTTGAGAGTTTTGATTGTCGCTTTGACATTTTAGCAGGCCAAGTGTAACAGCGTTGTCAGTCACCTGGCTGTTAAGTGTCGTTTGCGCGCGGTGCCGGTGCGGAAACAATACCTTCCCAATGCGCATTGCGTTGTGACACGTGACGGCATGAATCACTTTCCCCCCATTTTACCTAATTTCTGAGTAAAATGCATAAGAAATAAGCCAACAGGCGTCACTTCAGAGAGGATTAAAGCGCAGAGAAAACACAACTAAAAACACAGTTTATTTATTGACAGGAAAGGTGACGGAGCAGATCAAAGAGGTGCCGGAGCGGATCAAATAGGTCCTGGATCCGATCCAAGAGGTCCCGGAGCGCGCTCCGGCTAGCTCCGGCATAAATTAAGCACTATATATATATATATATATATATATATATATATATATATATATATATATATATATAGAGAGAGAGAGAGAGAGAGAGAGAGAGAGAGGGGCTTCCCCTGTTGATCAGGGTCGTGTGGATGTGTGTTAGATAAAAAACTGATGCTTCCTACCACAGCTGTCTTGATCATCAGTGTAAACATTGGGTTAATGGGTGACAGAGACCAGCAGTGTACAGTGCTTTGAGTGGTAATATGTCCAAATTATACATTTCACCATCATTTGGATTCTTCATATTAACATTATGATGACCAGTAAAAACCATTATAAATGTATTGTTGGAGGGATTGAGCGTGAACTGATGTTACCATATTGCTCAGGATAGTTGACCTGAGGCAATGATGCAATAAATAGTGCGCACAGGATAACGTGTGTTATCTAGTGGGAGCCAAAGTTTGCCCAAGGGCGTGGCTTATGCTGCCCTCAAACATCATCACCTGTGTGCGCCACATGAACACTTGTTTTAGTTTTTGGGTGTGTTCGAAATGGCGTACTGCCTACTATCTACTTAACTACTCAATCAGTACATACTGCATACTGAATACTCAAAGTTGATCTGAGTATACTGCGGATACCCGAGCGTTTACACTCAGAGCATACTCAATATCCCAGGATGCAATTCGTGTCGGCAGGGAAGCAGTGCCGGGAAAATTCAAGCAACAGAAAACAACCTATAGAAAAAAGAAACTTGATTAAAGACATCTGTAAGACAAGTAAAATGTATTTGTTATCTAGATGATGAGAACATGTTTTTCATCAATAAAAGCTTAAAATAAGTAAAGTTATGCATTTGGATTGATCTATGAGTGAAATTTCATTGAATGTCTTAAAACATGGGTTATTCTGCTAATTTTGATTGAAAAACACCTTTTTTGTGGTGGTGTGATGGAAATGACACTTTATATATACATATATTAATGAATTAATGATCTGAAATGTTTAGATAATGACAGTGGGTCTAGTTGAATGTGATAACATTGTGTAGTGGGCAGTGGAGTAACTATTGGTTTCTATTTGTGGTGGCTGCTGGCTGAGATGAGGGATGAGATTAAATAGATCCTGGAACTTAGCCTGGTCTGGAGCAGGCTCACTCCACAGGATAAATCTCCATGGTAACTAATATCAAAACATGTTGTGCTTTCCTCTATCCTGCTTTTGTGCAACCGGATCACAGATAAGTTGAGCCAGGATATCCAAGATATCCCAGCTTAATCCTTTATCCTAGTTTTGTGCAACAGGTCTCTGAAAGTCAAACCACTAAAACAAGAGAATCAAAGGGGGCAGCACATGTCCTTGAACTGAGTGTTCACTGAGCTCATCATAAATAGAACCACAAAAACACTGAAAGTGAAACTGTCAACACACCCAGTATGGGAATTCAGCATGGCTTTCTGATTAAACTGGATCTGGTTCTGCTGTGAACAGGAGTTTCATTCAGTCCGTTTGTACAGTACAAGTCTTGAACTATGACTCATTCAAAATAAGTGATTATTTACTTTAATTCTACAATTCTACAATTTCATTTAGCAGACGCTTTTTTCCAAAGCGACTTACAACACAAAAAAAACAAACAGTTTTTTTATTTATTATTTCTTTATCAGTTTGAACAATAAACGTCTTGTCTTTGTTATGCATTGTGTGGTGATCTCCCTCACCATGGTTTGGTGTTGCCCCGTTCACCCCTGCTGCAGTTTCCCTTCCTCACTCCTCTGCATCTGTATCTGATTGATCCTGCACACCTGCCCACAATCATCACCACTCCGGAGCTTCTCTTAAGGACTTCTGCAGTAGAGGACAGGGGCTAGAGTATTCCCGCTCATCTTGTGGTACATGCCCGACTCTTCTGAGTATCTTTAAAGATTGCAAGTTGTAGTTATTATATGTGTGTTTGTCTTACTCACCTCCTGTGTCCTCTCCAGTCTCCTTCAGTGCCTCCTCATGCTTCCAGCTTCTCTGCCCCACCTCACACACGCTTCCAAGTGCTCTCTTGGGAACTCACAGCTCACACTAGCCCACTAGATTCTGGATTTTCACCATCCTGCACTGGTGTCAATAAAACCACTTAAACCTTCCTCGCTGCCTCCCGTCTGCTTTTGGGTCCAGATTTAACAAACTGGTTGTCAACCATAACAGCATTCAAACAGGATTTACAAATCCTTTTATTCTGTTTTTACTTACATTTTACACATCTCAAATTCATCTGACTTGGGGTTGTCCATCAGACTGTAACATGCTTTAAACAGCCAGGTTTCCATAAGCAGTTTAATAAACGCAGATCTCTGTATGATCCTTTGCAACAAACAAAACCACCAGAGTGAATTTAAGTTGACCCTTTATAGTAAAGGCTGTAAGTTATCAAACATTTGGAATGGGGAGAGAAAAAAAAAATTCTTGTCAGAAAATACTACTTTTGAAGTTTCATGCGAGATCAGCAAGTAAGAGACGATCCCTCCATGGGCCACTGAACTCAACATCAAATCAAAGTTACCTGCTGTACCTTCAGAGCTGTGCTTGAATATTTAGCAAGATATGCTTGAGATGAGTAAAATGTCAAGACAAATATATGTCTAATGTTCCTCTGTTTAAAGCTAATGCTAGTAATGATTTGCAAATTAAGTAATTCCTCTGTTAAATAACAAAAAGCTCAGTTGAAATGCTGGTAGTAACAATCACCATCTTCCCTGAAACATGTTTTTTTTTCTTCATTTTTGCTTAAGGAACTGGAAGAATAAGAATAAACATGCTGATTTATGTGTATATGTGTTAATTACTGGTTATAAAGTGGGTTTTGTGTGAGAATTGAATTCTGGGGCTTATATGTTATCCACAAGCAGTCATTGCAACAGTTTATATCAAGACATGTTCAAAATAGCACACAGAGGGAAGTGGGACGCAGAGACAGGTCAGCGCTCTGATCCTGCAAAGCCAATTATCTCCAAGCAGCCTTCAGTTGAGCTGAACATTAAATATTCATTGTTTCATCAGTGTTCACATTCATGTCTGAAGGGGGATTTTCTCATCCTTTTCTACTTGTCTGTGTCAGACAGCATCACCTTAGAGTGAAGCATCACTAACAGTGGTGCTGCCTTCAGACACAATCAAAGGCATGAAGTGAAACAGGAAGGATTCAGAAGACTTCATTTCTTTGAGTGTGCTGTCTCAGGTTTCATCATAAGGATCAGGTTCAGTTTGAGATCAATAGGGAGATCCTTACTTCATGAAATCTAAACTACTTCTCAGGCTAAATGTTATTTAACTTTTCTAACACAGAGTGGTCAAAACTTAAAACTGCACTGAAAAATAAGAAAAAGAGCTGAAGACATGTTTTTATGCTAAAGTTTAATTTAACAGATATTTGAATGACTTGAAATTCTATACAGGACAATAAAAAAGAAGCCAGCAGCTGTTGTTTTCCTTAAAGACAGATTTACATTAAAATTGCATTTTTTTTTAATCAAAGCATTTGACTAAACCATTTGTCATAAATAAGGAATGATTAACACTCCAGGGTCAAACAGAAGTTTTTCTGACAACCAGTGATTTCTTTGACAAAGTATGTCAAGTGATGGGGGAACTCAGATCTCCTGTTTTTAAAACACAAAATGTTTAAGTGCAATATTTTTTTCTGCACTGAGCTGATCATAATTGAAACTAAAGCAATGATGTCCTAACACATCTGAACATTTTGACACAACAGCTCATGATAAATAAGTCCTCTGTCCCTTACTTGTCATGTTGTGATTCTGCAGTCCCAACTGACACTCTGAGTTTATTACAGGCACTAAAAATCTGCAACAATAAAAAAGAAATCAATCTGATGAATTATGTGCAGTTCATTGTTTGTGATGTTTAATCTGTTTCAGAGGCAATGAGGTCAAAATCTCTTAAAAGGAAGACACAACAGGCAAGACCACAAACCAAGGGTAAAACAAATAAATATGACCATAAGTATAACCACATTGAAACTTTTGAATGATTTTTTGATGCTGTTTAGTTTACACCAAGAAAATCAGCAGAGGTAAGAAGTATACATGAAAAACAAACACACACATCATAATATTTGGACTGAAAAACAACCACACACCTTTCAGGAACAGACGCCTTCTTAAAATAACACGTGAAAAAGTGCTTGATTTTGTTTTCCCAGATTAGAAACTTTAAACTCTCATTTAAACAGTGTTTTTAATCATATTAACTGCTTATTAACTCAAGTGAAGTATTTGCTTCCTTACTTCATCTTTAAAAAGTGATGCAAAGACACTGACTGCAAGAAAAGAGACCATGATGGGATGAACATTTACAATCAAGAAGAGAAGCAAAAACCTTAACATGAGAAAAGGTTTGTTAGATATCTAAAGTACAGGCCAGAGAAATGCCAGCAGAGCATGTGGACAGGGCAGTAAAACAATTCAGTAGAGAAAAAAAGGGGAGGGGGCTTCTTTGGGCACTTGATGGCAGAGTACCTATGGCCTAACTAACTTGAAGCATTACTTCGCACTTACCAAGGTTTTTCCTTCTTGTTTGAATTCTTGCTTGTGTTGTACCTTGCTTTGGAAAAAAACACCTGCTTAAAGGAATTGTAGATTGTAGATAGAGAAATCTACAACAACTGTTTAGGCTTCAGAAACTAAAGGAGAGAGCGTATCTCTCAATCAGTCCATAAAACAGACAGTTCTGCTGTCTATGACCACAGACCAAAAAAAAAAAAAAAACCCACTAACTGGATTACCGTTAGTTTTTACTTACTGAAGGAAATATTCTGACACCTACATCAGTTTATATCTGTGTGTAACAGGTGATTTAAGTCAGAGATTAAATCAGGTGTAACTGGAGACTAACCTGGACAACTATGCTGTTATTAAAAGCAAAAAGATAAAGGGTCAGGTTTTAAACTTCTTCAACTATCTGCAAGTTTAATTAACCCCAGCATTTAAAAAAAACAAAACAAAACAAAACAAAACAGAAAGAAAAGAAAACAGCAGTCTTTGCTAGCATGCTAGTTAAGGCTAGCTGGTGAATGCTAATTCAAAAGAGCTTTACTTCATCATCTGCCAACTAATCTACCATTTCTCTTTTCTCAGGGAAGTAGACATTAGTAAAGATATTTCAGGCCCTAGTTAGCCTGACTTCACCAGTTTCTGTAGTTTGGATTTACTGAGTGAGTTATTCATGTTTTTAAGGAAGAAATATTGATCAGTAATTGATCTGAAGAACATTAACTTCAGCCTGAAACATTACGAGGAACAAAAGACATGAACCCTGCCAGAAGAGGGCAGTATGATTGGTTTGTAGACATTTGGCAGTAGCAGCCTATTGATAACACACACAAACACACACACACATGCACACACACGCACGCGCACACACACACACACACACACACACACACACACACACACACACACACACACACACACACACACACACACACACACTTGCTGGTGAAAAGGGGACCCCGAGATCTTGAGACTCAGAACCTCTAACCATTTCAGTTTGATGGACAGTAATCGTTGTAAGGACACAAGATGCCCCTCTGAAAACCTTCTGATGAACATCATGCATGGACAGAATCCATGTTGTCTTGTCCTGAACTGAAGAGTATTGTTGAAGCACTGCAGAGTCCTGAACCTCTTTTTTTAGTTTTACTCTCAGTTTGTTTCCGTGAGTTTGTCAAGCTCTTCTTAGCAGTGCTGTTGTGGTGCTTTGAGCTCCACTGGGCACCTGAGATGATCCTCTTTGATTCATCCATCCATTAATCTTCTATCTCTCTTATCCTGTTCAGGGTGGAGTCTATCCCAGCTGTCTCACCCTTGATTCACACATACAGCGTCGGCACAGCGGTCCGTCAGCGTCGCGCACTGCGCTGTATTTCGCTGCCATTCAAGTCAATCAGTGCATTCACACAGCCCGCGCCGCGGTCCGTCTCCGGCGCGTGTTACCAACGGCTGCTCGCGGCTGTTTCGCTGCGAGTCTATTCTTGCCGGAGTGCGCTGCAGAGATGCGTCAATCTCCGCAGAGCAGATCGTACCAAACAGGAAATCAGACACGAAAAACGATCAGAGTTTCCGGTCTTTTCAAAATAAAGCACCATGTTCAGCCTGTCGATCGTAAAATTATCCTCGTATATTAAAACTACGACACTGGCACAGGGCCAGCAGTCAACAGCAGGTCAGACCCAGAGGAAATCTGACGCCATGGACGAGGAAAAGTTTATATTGGAGGCGGAAACCTTATAATTATACAGGATAAAACACATCCTCAACAGAAATTAATGAAGCTCTGGGAGGGCAGGTGAGTTTAACATACTAAATATCATGAAAGTAGTTGTCATGGGTGTGATTCCTGCGGGAACATGTGGTTCTCCTGTGATCTTGTGTATCAGCTGCTATGAGTACGCTGAGCTGCGCTCCGCTCCTGAGACGGATGCAGTGTGAATTGGCTCGCACTGACTGATCGCGGCGCTGGCGCTGTATGTGTGAATCAGGGGTTAGGGTGAGAGGCAAGGTACACCCTGGACTGGTCTCCAGCCAATTACAGGGCTGACACACAGAGACAGACAACCTTTCACACACACTCAAACCGACGGGTCATTTAAAAACATTAATTAACCTGATGAACACGTTTTTGGACTGTGGAAGGAAGCAGGGGTACCTGGAGAGAACCCACACATGCACAGAGAGAGCATGCTAACTCCACACAGAGAGGACACCGGGGGAACCGGGATTCTGGTGACCCTCTTCTTGTGATGTAGCAGCACTACCTACTAAACTGACATGCAGCCCTCTGTGATTCATCTTGATCTGAAATATCAAAAGGATCAGTAACGTCTTGAATCTAGCTCAGAGCTGATTAACTCTGACCAGGTAAAGGCCAGGTAAACGGTCAGGTGTAGGAGAAGTTAAAACGGTGTCAGTAGAGTCCTTCCTCCAATGATCCTTTGGCTTCCCATATCTTTACTGTGCAGTCACTGCAAAAATGCAACACACAGGAAAAAGTTCTCATAAATAAGTGTTGTGATTATCAGTACATGCTTTGGTGTCAAATGTTTTAGAATTCAGTTAAAAATAACATGACAGAAACAGACTGATTAAAAACTGATTAAACTGATTAAAAAACTTTAAAAAAAAATAAAACATTTCCTTTGTGACTCACTCTGAAGCAGTAAACAGCTGGCTGCTGTTGGTAACCAGCCCGTTGATGGGACTGTTATGTCCTTGAAGTTCGCCAAGAGGCGTAAGTGACTTGGTGTGCCAGAGGCGCAGGAGCCCCCCTCTGCATCCGCCGAGCAGGACTGGACAGCCTGGTACCAAACCCAGAACACTGACCCAGTCTGCCTCTGCGCTGAGTGATTGCTAAAGGAAACAACAGCCAGTTCAACAGCATCAGTAACAACAGTGATCCAGATAAGACAGAAGGTCTCTAACTCACATGGTCTGAAATCTACAGGTAAGGATTCCGGCTCTCCAAGATACACAGTCTTTGCTGTTATGGTATTACAGCATACCTGGAGCAGCTGTTTGCTCACTAAATCCCACTTCTTGATGAAAAGGTCTCTGGAGCTGCTGTAGAAAATGTCTCCATGCAGAGCTAGAGACTCCACACCATCCTGATGAGCAGGATCAAACATATGGCAGGAGGTGATGCTTCCCTGAGCGCCCTCTGCCACCTCAAACATCTACAAAGAGACAAACAGATGATGGCGTAACATTCAATGGCTGAGTATTGAACGGTATCATTTCATGTAACGTACAGATGAGAACGTGCTCAGCTCGGTTTCTCTCGCTTACTTTAATGTGATGATCCTTTGAGCCAGTGATGACCACATCTTGTCCACTACCCAATTTGTCCACTGTTAGACACATGACAGGTCCCAAATGACCGGTCAGCTTACCAATAGACACAAACCTGAAGGTAAGAATGGACAGATGGGAGAAAAGCAGTCATTAGCTGATCATTTGAGCAAACTTTAAACTCCCCTGTATTTGAACTTACTTGCGGAGATCCCACATTCGCACAGCATTTCCAGCAGCAGCGTAAAGAAAGGAGCCGTTGGGGTTGAGAGCAATCTGGTTAATCTGACTCTCTCCTGGTGGGATGGATAAACTCCTGGCAGACAAACAGTCGCCTGAACCCACCTGACCTGATGACCTGGCATTGACAAAACAAACGTAGAATTCAACTGAAAGCATGATGCTAATATGTTAGCAAAGAGGCATACAGAAGAAAAGAGTTTTTACGTGAGTGTGTGGATGCATTTGGCAGAGTCTCGAATGTCCCAGACTTTTATATAAGCCGTGGAAACAGTGAAGACGAGACTAGAAGTATACCTTAAAAAAAAAAGCAGGAAATCAAACAGTATTCATTAGGAGCACCTCACACTCAGATACCAGATTATATTAATGACATGCTGATCTGTCATTAGTTATCCATTACCTGACAGAGACAACACTGCTGGAATGATCTGTGAGGGACATGATCTCCTGACCAGTCACCAAGTTCCAGACTTTACATTTCCGATCTGAAACCACACAAAGGACAGTAAGATTAGCAGAAGTCCCTAAGGAGACAACTTTTGACTTCACCATTGAATGGGGCCGTTTTCCAGTGTTCAGTAGCAACAGTTGAGCAGTGTTTTTATTTCTTTTTCTTACCTTTGGAGCCTGTGAACAGCAGATCATCAGTAGCATCCACACAGAGAACAGGTTTGGTGTGCCCCTCTGCTACGTGGACACACTGAAGTTTGGCTGCTCTGCTGTTCTTTGGGGCTGTCACAGGGTTAATCACACCTCTAAAGACACATAGAGAAGTTAAAGAGGGGGTATAGTGCTTTCTTTTTTTCCTTTTTTTGAATTTTATATTTTCCCTCTGGTGCCCTTGTAGTTGATTTACATGAAAAAGAACCCCTATTTTTCCTTAATCTTCAGCTTCTGTCTGAAATGCTTCATTTTTGCTGCTGTCTCTTTAAAGCTTCCCACTAATCAAACCCCATTTCTTCTGATTGGTCAGTCAAGGGACTGGAGTGCTGTCAGGGGCAAGGCTATGGGCAGACACTCAGCATGTTTACATGCATGCAGCAGTCTGGCAAAGGTCATAGCTTGATGGTAAAGTAACAGCAGGGGGTTTGGTCTTGTCTGCGTACACATATAGGACAATGGAATCAGACGTCTGGTTTAGAACATCTCGCCCCACTTCAATAGGTGGTGCTGCGTCTTCATTTGATAAGTGGAGCTGCATGCGTTTCAAACTAGTTTTAGTTCACCTGAAGAGAAAACAGCTTTCGCTGTAGCACTTTGAGTTGTTGCTCTCTGTTGCTATGGTGTCTGTTGTGTTGCACTGCAGCAACACTATTTATCATGACCATCTGCTTCCTGTTCCAGGTGAAATCTGCTCTCACTGAATGCTGAGGTGTACTGAGACCTGCCGAATCCAAACACAGTCCGATAGCAATCACATTAGCTAGGTGTGTCAATTGATCTATGCTCAGTCCCATCTCTTGCTGACTAAGATCACAGTCCGATTTCTTCTCATGTAAATGTACTGATTGTTCTTTTAGACTCTGCACCAAAAGTGTCATGAACCAGTTAGGAGGTTGTTATCCAATGACCTCATCATTTCAGCAAATCTTGTGAGTATCTGATGAGGATCTCCTTTTATTTTTGAGAACAGAGTGTTTTAATCTATTTACAGACAGATTCACAAACTCTATAACATGTGACTATGCAGAGGTTTGAAAATCTGCACATACTCAGTCTGAACATCCAGGATTGTTACTTAGATGGGAAGCATAATACCCCCTCTGTAAAACTCTGTTAAGAGACAGCTGTTAAAAGACAAATATAGTGTTTCCAAAGGGCTTTCTCTGGTGACCCAACCCATGACCCGCTGACGACAGAGACTATATTTATGTTTTAATGGACTTATATTCACAGACTGACACAGCATCAAAGGTGGTCTGAGCTTAACTTTCTTGCTCATGGACAGGACACTTCATCATGTGGACCATGACACCTGGGATCAAACTCCTACACCTTTCCATTGAGTTCTCTTACCCTGCTACTGAGTTACAGTCACCTTGATTAGCATCACAGTTTCTTAAATACAGTAAAAATGCTATCTAATAACGAAACCATTAAATTTGATTTTTTAAAAGGAAATCTTAAGAAATGATCACTACCTGTGGCCTTCAGAAACAGGCAAATTCTCCAACCTGCATATAAGAAAATAACATGAAATAAACATTTAAATGTCATGGAAAACAAAGCTATGCAATATGATGTGGATAAACTCCCTTTTTGTTGCTTACTGGACTTTATGGTTTCATTGTAAGCATGGGGATGTTCTTTAATCCATTTAGACGCAAACATGGGCAGAATAATTTTTTCCTAGGTTGGATGTATCCAAAAGTTACCGTAGGGGATGCTATACCAGACAATCAGCTATTTATTTTCTA
The DNA here is from genome assembly GCA_030710495.1 of Labroides dimidiatus. Classification (NCBI taxonomy): domain Eukaryota; kingdom Metazoa; phylum Chordata; class Actinopteri; order Labriformes; family Labridae; genus Labroides; species Labroides dimidiatus. Next base: position 21,965,076 of record CM061162.1, read on the forward strand.
TTCCCTGAATGTCTTTTATGGACCAGTAGTTATATAGCGCTTTTCTAGTCTTAGTGACTATTCAAAACGCTTTACACAGTTAGCCTCATTCACCCAATCACACCACATTCACACACTGATGGCCGACTGAAACTAATATAGCCGGAAAAGGAGCTGGAATCGAACCACAACCTTCTGATCATGGGGCGACAACTCTACCAACTGAGCCACCAGCCGCCCCAACGATGCACATCTGTTGCTACACACATTAAAAGTCTTTCTCAGTTTAAGTGAAAACTCACGCTGCCTCTCACTTACATGGCTCTGTAGTCACTGCTTTGAGTCTTAGCGTCTGCTGTACTTGCTGTACTTGGTGTGTGTGTGGGTGCTGGGATGTGGGTCGCCGCGGCTTCTCTCTCTTGCAGCTTCCTTCGGGCTAAAGGGGAACGCTCCAGTTGTCTCCGTTCAGTCTCTGTAGGTGATCTGGATCCAGAACTACATAATTCAGAAGTAAAAGGGGTTATTTTGTACTCCTGAACTACAGTTAAGACCCTCTGAGTTGTAAAATGTGGACTACATAAGCAAAAATAATCTGACATTTTTTGAGCCGTGACACTGGATGATGAGCTTTTGTTCCTCCACTAGACTAAATACTTAATTAAAAACAAGAACCCCAACACTTACAGGCCAACTGGCCTGGCGGACAGTGCAGATGGTGAAACAGCTCGCTCCAAGTCCAGGGTTTGACCGAGCATGTGACCCTGCATGTCTGCTGGCCCCACCAGGCGCTCTGAGACAGCCAACATTGGGGCTGGGAACTCTCCAGTTGGGGATTCAGATGAAACGTCTCCACTGCTGGCATACAGAAGCTCCATCTGGGTGGTGGTCCGCCTGCGAGCCTGTGGGACAGGAATTTGGCCCAAGATTGAAAGATTAAAAAAAAATAGAATGAGTAAATTTTTAAGAAAAAAAAAAAAAAAAATTCAAGTTTATAAAGTCATAAATCAATAAAAAATCAAACTCAAAATTTTTGAGTTTTAAAGTCATAAATTTCCAAGGAAAAAAAAATCTAGCTTTTAAAGTTGTAAATTTACAATGTGACTTCATAATCTCATAAATTTATGACTTCACAAACTTGAACATTCAATTTTGTTCATTACTTTAAGTAGTCCTAATATGCTGTTGTATAAAACAGATCACATTGGTGTTTTATTTTAATTAATAACTTTACTGCTGCAGCAGAATGATGGAGATGAAATAAGTAGAAGTGGGTGAAACAAAGAAACCTTGGGAAAAGATTGGGATGCACTGAACAGTACCTTACTTCGTGGTCTGGTTGCACCACATAGCTTCATTAGATCAGAGGCCAGAGTGCTGAAACAAAGTCAAGATTTATAAGTAAGTATACCTACATGCTTATAGTATACAGCTATACAATATTTATAACTTTTATCATAAGAAAATGAGCAATAATTATTCTGCTAACGTAAAAAAATCTCTCCCTCGCCCCAGTGGCGATTTCAGGGGTGGCCGGTGCCACCCCTGAAATCTCATTGGCCACCCCTGTTGTCACCCCAGATCTGATAGGTAGTTGGCCAAGTTCGTCAACACAAGAAACAAGAGAAATGCTGTCAATCAATGGTGATAGCTAACTGACGGATCTAGGGTCAGTTTATATATATATATATATATATATATATATATATATATATATATATATATATATATATATATATATATATATATATAATTCCGTGATACCATGGCCACCCCAGTTTAACTTTGTGTCCCATTCTGGCCACCCCGGTAAAAATGTCCTGGATACGCCACTGCCTCGCCCACCCTGGGCAGCATGGTGTCTCTTTCAAGCTCGGGTCCTCTACCAGAGGCCAGGGAACCTGTGGGTTCTGCGCAAGATCTTACGCCTCAAATACACCGGCTGTGTCTGCGTTGCAGCTCCGCTCCGCTGCGTGTTGACTGCGTTTGTCAACTCACACCCGCTGCGTGTTTAGTCAGACAAGCCGCAGCTTGGAGTTGCGAGACCGTGGAATTCCCGCACTTTCCTTTCCATTAATAAACCTCTCTTCATTCATGTTGTGTTGTTAAACTTGTTGATTCCTGGCGTGTCTTCGGTCATTGTGTCGTTTTCTTGCATTGGTGAAGCTAAATACGATCTAGTTTTGACACGGTTTGTTTTATTTTGAAAGTCTCAGGCTCTTTTTATGTAGTTTCCGTGCACTACTTCCTGTCCCGCTCGATCTTCTCTACTCTGAATTTATGCGTCACAGCTCCGTCATTTAGCAAAAATAGGATGGCTGCGGATTAGCTGCGACCTGTCGGACCAGACACACAGCTGAACCGCAACGGAACGGACAGCAGCCTTAAATAATACAGGCACATGGTCAGAAAATACAGCATCATAGATCTCCAAGTTAGAAATAGGCAAACCATATGATATAACAAGATCAAATGTGTGCCCTTTTTTATGGACGGAGAATGATGTGATTTTGCCTGGCAGAACTGCTTTACTTGTTTCCCACAGAATGGTGGGTGATGTCTCTAGAGAATCATTTAATTTGAGGAAGGAGGCCCACTCTTTCCTGAGATAGCTATCAAACTCCGAGTCTTTAAGAAGAGATGAGTTGAAACGCCATTTAGTGAAGCATTTTGGTTGGTTAAAATGGTTCCACCTGAGTGTTACTGGGGCATGATCAATAATAATTATGGGGTGAATTTTTGAATTTGAGATTTCTGGTATAATTGAATTACTGGCCAGGGTGCTGTAGTCGCCAGCTATCGCCAAGATCGATATCACTCATGAACTGTTTTATGGTACTGGAAGATTGCCAGGTGTGGTCAGTTTTAATTTTATTAGATCTGTCCAAAGTTGTTGAAATTGCCTCCTATTATTATTGGGCAGTTGGAAACATTTAATAGGGAGTGAAAGAAGGTATAAAAAAAGGAAGGATCATCAGTGTTTGGGCTGTAAATATCACCAATTATTACCGGGCTATTGTTGATTGATGTCTTCATGTTTATAAAACTTCCTTCAGGGTCTGTGATGGTTTTGTTATGGACAAATGAGATGTTTTTATTTATCAGAATACATACACCTCTTTGTTTTGGGTTATAGTGAGCCGAGAATCTGTGAGTAAACTGTGGTGACTGTAATTTGTCATGGTCTGTATCTGACAGGTGTGTTTCCTGTAATAAGCAAATGTCTGCTTTTAGCTTATTGAGGTGATTAAGTACATCTGTTTTTTTTTTTGCCTGGGAGCCAATACCTCTGATGTTCCTGATTACAAATGTTAGTGATGTTATGTTGAACGGGTTAAAATTTTTTAGCTGAGTGATGATATAAATGATTCTATGCAAATGCGTATGTGTGCGAGTGTGTGTGTGTGTGTGTGTGTGTGTGTGTGTGTGTGTGTGTGTGTGTGTGTGTGTGTGTGTGTGTACTGCTTTGAGAGTATCACATGATGGGCATAACAGGACCTGTAACATGGGGCAGAGTAGCACAAACAAGAATACAAATACGACAAAACAGGCAGCAGGAGGATACACAGAAATAACAACAACAAAGACCAAGCCAGGAAGAGCGGACATAGATTCATCAAGCCAGGTGAAACCAATCCTAGATCAGTTCGCACACGCGGCTTCCTCATATAGACCACGCTATCGATCACAGATTCCCCGATTCATCATGACAATCAGAGTGACGTACTTTTCTCTGTCAGAGGCACATAGCACATTTCAGCAATAGGGCAATTCAAAGTGCTTCACATAGAAAAGGTCAGCAAAACATTAAAATAAACAATTTAAAAATTAATTTAAAGAAGTCCACTGAGGAGGGAGGTCTAGGCCTCTCGTCTTTCCTGCTAGAGCCTGGATTTTCTGGAATAGAGCCTCAAATGTGCACGTTGAGGGATGCAGGCTCGGCCCTAGATGGCCTGAGATTGAACATAGCACTGCAATATCACTTATGGGTGCCTCATTGCCAGCCATTTTATTTTCAAAACCTGACTTCAAAATTAGTTTACTTCGTAACAATTTTTTACTTTACAATTCCATAAAAATTTTAAAGCAAATAAAAGGAATCCTGAGTCTCCTGGCAATGTCAATCTATGCCCCCATATGCTTTAAACCAGGGTTGATGGATGCTGTTTTTAAGCATTGGTCAGAGATCGGCCTATCTTCTATTGTAGATTTTTATGTTGACAAACATTTTGCTTCTTTTTCTGATCTCCAGGAAAAATTCAGACTCCCCGTTACTCAATTTTTTCGTTATTTGCAAATCAGGAATTTTGTTAAGCAATCATTCTCTCGCCTTGATGCTGCCCCAATACAACATTTCTTCTTTGACATCATGTCCAAACCTCCCACCTCCAAACATTTGATTTCTAGATTGGTAAACCTCTTTTCTTCGGCTACCCCCTCCCTTCATATTAAGGAGGCCTGGATTAAAGATACTGGAGAGGCAATCTCAGATGAGCTATGGGCAAAGGGGTTAAATAGGATAAAAGCATGCTCAATCAATGCTCGTCTTCAGCTTATTCAGTTTAAAGTAATTCATAGGTTGCACTACTCAAAGACTAGGCTTAATAGAATCTTCCCTGCTGTCTCTACCATGTGTGATAAATGCAAATCGGCGGAGGGAACACTTTCACATCTTTTTTGGTCCTGCTCAAAGCTTACTGGTTATTGGTCAGACATTTTTCATCTATATAGTGCTGCCTATGAAAGACGACTGGATCCTGACTGTCTTTTGGTGATTTTGGGCTGTTCTAATGCCTCTTTAACGCTTCCTGCCACTTTACAACAAGCCCTCATGTTTGGTATGGCTTTTGCAAAATGGGTCATATTAAAAGAGTGGAAGTCTCCTTCCCCTCCCTGCTTCAGAAGGTGGCTGAATGATATGGTTTCCTGTTTGCACCTAGAAGAAATTCGCTTTTCCATATCTAACTCCAATGTTCGTTTTAAGAAGGTTTGGGGTCCTTTCATTGAATATATTAAAATTGAAAAACCTTAACCTGTTACCTGAACACCCTGCTCTCTTTTATTTTTACATTGTTCTTTTCTTTATTTATATACAAAGTACCTTTGCCGTTCCCCTCTTGTACAGGCTCTCTGGACTCAATACTTGGACTTTCACCATGGATTTTCTTTTTCTCTGGGACATTGTGTTGTGCTGACGTTTGGTGTGTACTGTTTTTCATTTTCTTTGTCATTGGATAAGTGCTGGCTTCTCTTTTTTTTTTTTTTGATGTCTATTGTCTGTTAGTTCTGTACGTTTTTCTTGTAGTTCATTGTTTCGTTTGTATTTGTATAATGTTATAAAAAACTTTGCATAAATAAAATTTTCAAAAAAAAAAATAATTTAAAGAACAAAAAGAAATAAAGGAAAGTAAAATGACAAAAAGAAGGTTAAGATATATTAAAACAGATTTTTAAAATATAACAATAAAAGTCACAGGGCAGAGTGTGCAGAGAAAATTGATATCAAATGATTTGTTTAAATATTCTAATCAAAAGCAGCTATAAAAAGGTGAGTCTTCAATCTGGATTTAAAGGAACTGAGAGTTTCAGCAGACCTGATATTTTCTGGGAGTTCGTCCATATATTTGGAGCATAAAAGCTGAACGCTGCTTCTCCATTCTTACTTCTAACTCTTGGGACTGAAAGTAGACCTGATCCAGATGACCAGAGTGATCTTGATGGTTCATAATTGATCAGAAAATCACTGATATATTTTGACCTGCAAAGACGCTGTTACAGTCATCAAGTCTACTGAAGATAAAAGCATGGACCAGTTTTTCCAGGTCCTGCTGACACATTAGTTCTTTAATCCTCCACACATTCTTTAAGTGATAGTAGGCCGACTTTGTAACTGTCTTAATGTGTTTGTTAAAATTCAGCTCTGAGTCCATGATCACACCCAGATTTCTGGCATGGTCAGTGGTTTTTAACTTTAATGTCTGGAGCTACTCACTGACTTTTAATCTCTCTGCTTTGGCTCCAGAAACAACAACCTCAGTTTTGTCTTTGTTCAGCTTTGTTAAGCAGTTTTCAGGGCCTGTGGGAAGACTCCTGAGAGAAGAGACACGTTTAAAATCTGTTTCAGATCTGATGCCATGATTTCTGTGACTTAAAAAAAAAAAAACTTGTTGGCAGAATATCCAGACAGCAGGAAGAAGAATTTAAGTGATGTATAATGTCCTCCAGGTGTTTATAGTTTATGGGGTAGAATTGTATCATGGTGTTTAGATTTAGTTTTAGGTGAGCACAACTCATGTCCCGAACCTGATATTGAGGAACTAACAGCTTGTCTAAGTTTTTCATTTTTTTTCTGTAAAGAATGAGGCAAATTCATTGCAGGCCTTATTGGAACGAAGTACAGGGGCGACACGCGACACGACAAACAAGACACGCGTGTTATGAAGGTTTTTGGTGATTATATCAGAGAAAAAGACTGTCTGGCATCCCTCAGTAATGAATTATAAAATCGAATTCTGTCTTTGTAAATTTCATAATGAATTTGAGGTTTGTTTTTCGCCACCTGCGTTCAGCTTTTCGACACTCTCTTTTTTCCATTTCTTACTTGTGTAGAATTTCTCTATGGAGATCTTTTCCTCCCCAGAATAACTTTCACCTTTGTGGGGGCAATGTAATTCATAACAGTTGAAACTTTAGAGCTAAATTTTTCTACCAGTTCATTCACTGAACTGCTCCAGGACAGGGGAGGTGTGGTAGAGAAAACCTGGTTAAAGATTTCACGGGTGTTTTCAGTAATGCACCGTTTTTGGATTTTCTCTGTTTGAACATTTGTGTGCACTGGGATAGTGCTCTCAAAGAAAATAACAGGAATGATCAGACAGAGCGACATCAGTCACAACAACCTTGGAAATGTTCAGTCCCTTGGAGATAAGTATGTCCAGAGTGTGCCCCCCATTGTGTGTGGGCTCGGACACATGTTGAGTCAGCCCAAAGCTGGCCAGAGTAAAAAACAGTTCTTTGGTCCCTCTGTTCTGAGGGTTCTCAATGTGGATGTTCAAATTACCAACAATAATTACACTATGCACTACGCAGAAGAGCATTTCTGAACGCACAACACATTGAACCTTGCGGCAGATGGGCTACAGCAGCAGAAGACCACACTGGGCGCCACTCCTGTCAGCTAAGAACAGGAAACTGAGGCTACAATTCACACAGGCTCACCAAATTGGACAATAGAAGGTTGGAAAAACGTTGCCTGGTCTGATGAGTCTCGGTTTCTGCTGCAACATTCGGATGGTGGGGTCAGAATTTGGCATCAGCAACATGAAAGCATGGATCCATCCTGCCTTGTATCAACGGTTCAGGCTGGTGGTGGTGGTGTAATGGTGTGATGGATATTTTCTTGGCACACTTTGGGCCCCTTAGAACCAATTAAAAATTGTTTCAACGCCACAGCCTACCTTAGTATTGTTGCTGACCATGTCCATCCCTTTATGACCACAGTGTACCATCTTCTGATGGCTACTTCCAGCAGGATAATGCACCATGTCATGAAGCTTAAATCATCTCAGACTGGTTCCAGCTGCTATGAGTACGCTGAGCTGCGCTCCGCTCCTGAGACGGATGCAGTGTGAATTGGCTCGTGCTGACAGACTGCGGCGACTGTTTTTTAAAAGTAAATTTTTCATCCACCAAGCTAAGCAAGGTGCTGTCATCAGTGATATCCATCACTCAGTGCGTCGCTATAATCCGTCTGCCAGAAACTCGTGCACTGAGAACCGTTCTGTGTGATATAGACTATAAAATAAAATACGATAAAATGCGTTATTTTTTTTAATGCCGTTAATTTCCCCCCGCGTTAATTATCGAATTAACGCGATAAAGTCCCACCACTTATATATATATATAATGAATAAGTTGATACTGTACAAGGGTCAACATATTGAAATAGTAGAATGTTGGTATGTAGCCGTTTCTCTCATGTTCAGAACACTCATTGCCTTCATACACTGAGCAGAGCCAGAGGCTGCTATATTAAGCACCATGAATTTAACTTATCCCATTCTCAGACTAATGGCACACCACTGGAGCAGTTCAAGGTTCAGTGTCTTGCCCAAGGACCCCTTAAGGATGTGAACAGCTGGACATGGGACTGAACTCCCGACCCCCCTTATGTCAGCTGCCGAACTCTACCAGCTACAGCTGCCCACAGCACCACATCACTGTGGTGAGACTAACAAACGCATCCAGTCATGAAGTTATAACAGTTTTTGCATCTACCTGTCCTCTGTGGCTGGACTGGGAGGAGACTCATCACCACTGCTGTCATCTCCGTTTTCTGTAGAGTGAAAGACTTCAAGTCAACAAGTAGTCAAAGCATCATTTATAACTGCACTTTCAAAAAAAGCAGGACAACTTGACTGGACAGTAAAGCTGCATAAAGCAACTTTCATAGAAGCAAAAGGAAGACAACATTCAATCATTACTTACTGCACAACACTGATTACAGCTTCAGCAGTTCATAGTAGGGTCAGAATTTAACAGGTCAACTTATTAATAATAATAATAATAATAATAATAATAATAATAATAATAATAATAATAATTAGGGATGAGCGAGAACACCATTATCTGTATCTGTATCTGTTTACCCATCCATATTATCCGTATCCGTACTCGTAGGGGGCGGGACCTAAACCGGAAGTGGGTGTATTTTGTCAGGAAATGAGCAGGACTTAAATCCTAACATTATTTTAAGTCTGAAACTGGCAAGAATTGATTTGACATGGCTATATTTATTTTCAGCTATGTATTATGTACAACTGGTAAAATGTGTATGTAGTGGTGTGAAAGACTGTCTCTTTATTTATGATCTGTGTAAATTTAATAGGTGATTTGTGCAAACATTCAGTGGCAAAAAAATAAAAAAATATGCCTTGTTGTTCACTGTATTTTCAAAAACACTGTGCTCAGAATGGGCAAAGCTTTCCAACTAACTTTCTCACCAGCCAAACTAAAATCACGCAGCCAGTTAAAAAAAAAAAAAGAAAAAGAAAAAAAGACCGGCATGGAGAAACTAGGGGGACACGCGACACCAGGAGTTTACAGCTTTAAGCCTTCAAATGCGTTGCGTGTACGTTGCAAAACAGTTAATCAAAAAACTTTAAATATAAAAAAAAAGAACTAAAGAGATGCGAGACAACGAAAACCTTAAAAAAACGGTCCTGAATTGAAGCAAGAGGCACTGACCAGCGCGACACGAGCCGTTTTCAGCCCCGTCTTATCACATGCATCGCGTATGACACGAAATAAGTTCAAGAGGTAACTTTAAATACCAAACAAATCTCAATAGAGACGAGCAGAAGAAAACTGAGTGAGTAGTACAGAGATTAGAGCAACGTAAACTACAGTCAACTCAAGCAAGCAAGAGAAGTAGTCGCTGTCACTCGCTGCCTGTCTGTGTGTGTGTGTGAAAGAGGAGAGCAGGCACCTCCTTGCTGCAGCATGTGGGTGCAGGGAGGGGGGTGTGCTGTGTGTGACCAGTGAGGATTCTTTTAGCACGGATACGAATAATCCTAAAAAAAACTTGTGTTGTGCTCGGACTCGGCAAAAATGCATTATCCGTGACGAGTACTCGTTTGAAACAAATATCCGGCTCATCCCTAATAATAATAAAGAATGGGGAAACTGGGAGTTATTAGTGAAATGCAACAGGGAGCTACATTAAATGAATATTTGTCCTTTAGTCGACAAAAGCATGAGAGACAAACAACTGCTGATGCATGCAAAACTTTGACTCTGACTGCAGCTGGGATCATTTCTGCTGTTTAACACCTGGGTAACTGGGTAACTGGAACTTGTTTGCAGGTGGGGTTACAAAGGAAACTTACATCATGCACCTCATGGCAGAGCTACTCCAGCTGAATTAGTTTTCAAGAGAAGGACTTATGATGCACACTAAAAGATTTGTAAGTCAATATTAAAACTAAATTATCATCACCATATCTAATGTTTTAAAATAGTTTAAGCCAACGTGGGTACATCATGTACTTCACAATAACCATCGCCTACTCTTTTCTGAAAGAAAAGTTCCTTCAGGTAAGGTGTAACAAATATTACAATTTGGCAAAGAAATTGTTTTGTTTCTTTTTGAAAATTTAAGATTTTATTTTTATTTTTTTTATTTCAAAGTAAATCTCTCTTTAGTTGTTCTAAATTTCTTTGGAAATCTTTTAGAGTGCATCTGCCATTCTGTCTCAAACACAGCCACATTGCTACTCACCTGGCAACAGGTACCCTAACTCTGATATTACAGCAACACAAAACAAACAAAACAAAAATCAAAATCAGAACCAATGAAAAATGGAAAAAAGCCTTCATTGTGTTTTAGAGGCTAATTTTTTGTTTCATAGAGGATTCAATAGAAGAGTGATGAGTTCTCTTTGAAAACAAATTTCCACACAGACGAAAAATGAGACCTCCATTATAAACATAGCCATTGGGTGAAAAACTGAAGAACAGTGAAAAGACGAATGTTCTTGACATGCTCAGAGAGGCATGGATCTGTCTCCTACCCTGCAGAGCACTGCCTAACAGAGCATCCAGCTCAGGGTTGATCTCAGCTTTCTCCTTCAGCATGTGGAACAACAGCTGGTTCTGGGTGGCACTGTTGATCTCAGTCTGCTTCAACCTGCCCTCCATCATCTTCAGCTGGGACTCCTTCTGAGATGCCTGTAGACCCTGTAGGTGAACATGTTGTGCAGAGATTTTACTAAAGCCCGGAAATGATTAAATTTCACCACAATTTCATTATTTCTTCTTTTTTTTTTGTGCTGCTGAGACAATCTTTTCATCCCTGTTCAACTAACGATGTAACAAATGTAAGGTATCAAGGGCTTGCATGAGGGTGGTTCTGGGACACCATAAGGGTGGTTCTGGGACACCATAAGGGTGGTTCTGGGACACCATAAGGGTGGTTCTGGGACACCATAAGGGTGGTTCTGGGACACCATAAGGGTGGTTCTGGGACACCAGGGGTAGCTGTTGGGACTCAACTCATCACAGTCTGAGGAGTCAAGAAAAGTCCCTTCTAAATCCATCAAATGTACAACAGGCAAGATATCTTTTCCAGCCATTTTAGTTTTATCATACCATTCATTGCTTCAAAATCAATAACAATCATCTGACACTGACAATGAAAACGCAGGATATGTTGATCTATGTACTTCTATTTTACAAACCGGATTCAGTTGAAGTTGGGAAAATTGTGTAAAATGTAAATAAAAACAAAATACAACGATTGAAAATCCTTCTCAACCCATATTCAATTGAATACACATCAAAGAAAACATATTCAATGTTCAAACTGATAAACTTAATTGTTTTTTGCCAAATAATAATTAACTTATAATTTCATGGCTGCAACACGTCCAGTAGAAGTTGGGAAAGGTGGCAAAAAATACTGAGAAAGCTGAGAGAAGCTCATCAAACACCTATTTGGAACATCCCACATGTGATCAGGCTAATTGGGAACAGGTGGGTACCATGATTGGGTATAAAAGGAGCCTCCCAAAACATGCTCAGTCATTCACGAGCAAGGATGGGGCGAGGTTCACCACTTTGTCCACAACTGCGTGAGAAAATAGTTGAACAGTTGAAGAACAACATTTCTCAAAGCAAAATTGCAAGGAATTTAGGGATTTCAACATCTACGGTCCATAATATCATCAAAAGGTTCAGAGAATCTGGTGAAATCACTGCACGTAAGCGCCACGGCCAGAAACCAAGACTGAATGACCATGACCTTCGATCCCTCAGACGGCACTGCCTTAAAAACCGACATGAGTGTGTAAAGGATATCACCAAATGGGCTCAGGAAAACTTCAGAAAACCACTGTCAGTAAATACAGTTTGTCACTACATCAGTAAGTGCGGGTTAAAACTCTACCATGCAAAGCAAAAGCCCTTTATGGACAACATCCAGAAACGCCGCCGGGTTCTCTGGGCCCGAGCTCATGTAAAATGGACTGATGCACAATGGAAAAGTGTTTTGTGGTCTGATGAGTCCACTTTTCAAATTGTTTTTGGAAACACTGGACGTCTTGTCCTCCGGACCAAAGAGGAAGCGGACCATCCGGACTGTTATCAACGCAAAGTTCAAAAGCCAGCATCTGTGATGGTATGGGGGTGCATTAGTTCCCATGGCATGGGTGACTTACATTTCTGTGAAGGCAACATAAATGCTGAAAAGTACATACAGATTTTGGAGCAACATATGCTGCCATCCAAGCCACGTCTTTTTCATGGACGCCGCTGCTTATTTCAGCAAGATAATGCCAAGACACATTCTGCACGTGTTACATCAGCGTGGCTTCGAAGTTAAAGAGTCCAGGTTCTCCCCTGGCCTGCTTGCAGTCCAGACCTGTCTCCCATTGAAAATGTTTGGCGCATTATGAAGCGTAAAATACGACAGAGAAGACCCCGGACTGTTGAAGAACTGAAGTGGTTCATCAAGCAAGACTGGGAAAGAATTCCACATGAGAAGCTAAGAGAATTAGTCTCCTCTCTTCCAAAACGTTTATTGAGTGTTCTTAAAAGGAAAGGTGATGTAACAAAGTGGTAAACATGCCCTTTCCCAACTTCTACTGCATGTGTTGCAGCCACGAAATTCTAAGTTAACAATTATTTGAAAAATAAAATAAAATTGAGTTTGAGCACTAAGTATGTTGTCCTTGTAGTGTATTCAATTGAATATAGGTTGAAAAGGATTTTCAAATCATTGTATTTTGTTTTTATTTACATTTTACACGATTTCCCAACTTCAACCGAGATCCGGTTTGTAGCAATTAGAACACGTCAAAAGACTGACAGATCCCTTTGTAACCAAGAAGTAAGAATCGACTTGCTTTTCTTTATGACATTTTCAAAGTTCAGTTGTTCTCTAGCTTTGATATCTTTTGTTATAACTACTCCTAGATATTTCATTCATTGATTTTCTGTCCCGCTTCTCCTGTTCAGGGTCGCGGGTGGCTGGAGCCTATCCCAGCTGGCTGGGGGCGAGAGGCGGGGTACACCCTGGACTGGACGCCAGTCATCGCAGGGCTGACACACAGAGACAAACAACCATTCACGCTCACACCTACAGGCAATTTAGAATCACCAATTGACCTAGTGAGCATGTTTTTGGACTGTGGGAGGAAGCTGGAGTACCCAGAGAGAACCCACACATGCACGGGGAGAACATGCAAACTCCACACAGAAAGGCACACCATGCCCGAACCGGGATTTGAACCGGCGACCTTCTTGCTGTGCAGCAACAGCACTAACAGCTGCGCTACCGTGCAGCCCTCCTAGATATTTAACTTCATTTTTACAGGAATTTCATATAGGTCTTTCAGTGGATGGTCATGTATAGTGATTAATTCACATTTTTTAAAATTCAAGTATAGCCCAGATGCCTTGGAAAAATTGTTTACTTTCTTGATTATTACAGGGATCTGTTCTGACTTTTTAAGGAAGATAGTTGTATCATCTCATATTGAGTAACTGACAAATGCTTACCTAACACATTAGTGGCTCTATGTCTACACTATTTTTAATTTAAACAGATAAAAGTTCTGCAACTAGAATAAATAATAAAGGGGAACAAGGGCAACCTTGGTGAATACCTTGTTTAACCTCAAACCTTTTTGTCATGCCTTGGAGGATGGAGACAGAACTATTGATTCCATTATAGATCATATAAATTATTTTTATACACTTTGAACCAAAACCAAAATACTTCAGAATTTTCATTCTAACTTGGTGTTTTACTGAATCAAATGCCTTTTTAAAAATCTAGAAAAAATATAAAACCGCTGTCTTCAATTAAATAGCTATAATCCACTAAATCTAGAACCAATCTAATGTTGTTATGTATAGATTTCTCTTTAATAAAACATGACTGGCTTTTACTAATAATTTGATCTATTCCCATTTTCCAGTCTATTAGCTATAACAACAGTAAATGATTTATAATCCACATTTAATAATGTTATTGGTCTTAAATGATCAATAAACCTTTTATCTTAACCAGGTTTAGGTAAAAGAGCTATTACCCCTTGTTTCATGGTTTACTAGGGATGGGTACCTTTCACATTTGAACCGATACGGTACCGATACCCGGTACCTGGGAATCGATACCGGTGCTCAACGGTACCAATTTTCGGTACTTTTGTGTGTTTATGTATTAATAAATGTTCATTTGTTTAATAATAAGCTCTAAAACATATTCAAATTAACATTTATTTCTCAATAAATGATCTTTAACAGATATATCAGAACAACATTCAACTCGGGCTGCACAATACAGCCTAAAACTAATATCTTGATATTTCTAATACATGTCACCTTTGTCAAGTTTCGGGTAAACCAAATCTAACTATTCCTCAATATCCTCTTTATCTGATTCCAAATGTGGGTGAGCCATTGGTTCTAATGTGATATACTTTATATGTCTCAGTATTCTGGTTTCTCCTCTAAATTGTTAAATAAATATTAAATTTAACCCTTTGATACATAAAATGACACCAGTGTAATAATTCAAGCAGTGCTTTCAGTAGTATTCTTAAAATTTGCAATAAGGGGGAAATCACAGTCAGGTTAAGTTTAGTGAACCTTTTATTTCACACCAAACTTAATGTAATTACATATTTTCAGTTCAAGGAAAATAACTCATTCAGATTTATTCAACTGGCTGAATGTATTTTATGACTGTCTTAATAGATTTGTAAAATTTCAATTGTGATAACAACACTTTAAAAATAACATGAACTAAAGTTTGTTTTACTTTTAATTCTATAAATCAGCTCCCTGGATGTTGTTGGTCATGCTGAAAGGACTCTGCCTGTGACTTCTGTCTCTCAGTCTGGGGTCTGGTTGTAGTTTGGGGATTCTCCTCCTTCTGTTTACTTTGCAGCTCGAAGTTTTCTTTCGTTTGCGGAGTCGTCATAGAGCCTTGTTTTCTGAAAACATTGCAGCTTACAGTATTTTAATATACAGCTGCACAATAAGACTAAATGAAGCAGCAACTAAAATAGACGTTGTCACGTTCGTTTCTCGTTGTAGAGAGCTGGGAGATAATCAGGCGGGGATCATACAGACAGCAAAGCAAGCTCAATTAAGCAACTACACTTTAGAAATTAAACCCCAAAACCCTCAAAGCTGCGACTGACGAGACTTGCAAGCGACTGTTTCCACCGCCTCTCCAAATACAAAAACACGCGTGCGCTGGAGAGTTTTCTGTATGGGCGGGGGAGTGAGCTGCTCGCTGTGAGAGGAGCACCAACAGAGAGTGAAAGAAGCCAAACTCTTTGTACTCCCGTTATTACTCCTATACCCGCATTTAGGTACCGAAACATAGTATCGTTTAATTTTACGTGAATCGGTACTCGGTAGTACCGACGTAATTCGGTCGGTGCCTCTAAAAGTACCAAATTCGGTACCCTTCCCTATGGTTGACATTAAATCAATACATTCTATCAAAGCATTAAATTAAATCATTCATCAACTCCCCCCCCCAAAAATTATAAAATTTTGAGGTCAAACCATCTTGGCCAGGAGCTTTATCTGTTGCCAACTGTTTTATAGCTGTGTTTAATTCCTTTATGTTTAACTCTGAATCACATATTTCCTTAAATTCTAAATCACTCTGTTGGAAATGATTTTTAATACCTTCCAAAAATATGGTGGAATCTTCCTGTGAGTAAGATGATGAGGATAATTTAGAGTAGAAATGATAAACCTCTTCTGAAATGATTTTGCATCAGAGCACTCACTTTTGTTTACAATCAAGGCGTTCAAACTATTCCTGTCTTGTCTCTTCTTTTCAAGCCCATAAAATAAGATGTGTTCTTCTCGCCTTGTTCAATCCTTTAGCTCTGGATCTAACATAAGCTCCTTGTGCCCTTTGAGTAAACAAGAACAGGGGTCACCAACCGTTTTGCGACTGAGGGCTACTTAAAGGGAACTGAGTAGCACGAAGGGCTACCAGTTAGATACAAAGTTCCTGAATCGAAAAACTGCACGGTTATTAACACTGATTTACACAATGATGGTAGGAAACACATATATTTAAAAATACAACATTCATGGAGCACAGATGGCCTAGATTTTCAGGTCGTGCTCCATATACGCAGGCAGCCCGGGTTCAAGTCCAACCTGTGGCTACTTTCCTGCATGTCGCTACCCACTCTCACCCTGTTTACTCCTCTATCCACTGTCCTGTCCTCTAAATAAAGGCATAAATGCCCCCCAAAAATATTTTTTAGAAATAAAAAATAAAAAAAATACAACATTCATTTATCTGTTCCAACTTGTGCTGCAAAATTAAGCAAAATTGGCCAAACAAAATCAACATTATTATAATTATTTGTTAAAGCTGTAGTTTGTAATCCTGTAATTTTAATACATACAAATCTGCAAAGTAGATACTATTTATTGGAGTGTTTGCTCATATAAATCATGCCCCTTTTGCTGTATAAGTCAGTGTCCTGGTTGGGGCACCCCAGTCTAAAAAGTCTGGACCCGCCCCTGCTTGTCAGCTCGTACCTCGTTGCAGGTTGGTTATGTTGCTTTGCTCATCAACAGATGGATTTATTCTAAACAGAGGGTTCAGTTGGTGGAATAAACAGAGTTACAGTGAAAGACAGGTCTCAACCATCCCCCCAGGTAAAAGTCAAACAACTCAAGTATTTATGTCCACACAGAGCGCTGATTAATATCAATGTGGATCACCCATCGGCGACCCGCCTCCCTCCCCGTGGTCAATATCCTGATCCAAAAAGGGGGGTTTCTGCTGTAGTGTGGGATGTTCAGAGGAAAACTGATGTTTATTTCTTCACTACTAAATAAGTCTAAAATGATCAGAGTGCTATTTTTAAAGAGCAGCAGGTTTTATGCACGCGTGTCAATCACACTGATAATAATGTGCAGGTGAACCAAAAAGGGTTCCTACTGCATAAATGTTTAAGTAAAAGATCTTTAACAAACACCTTAAAGGTGCCTGATAGAGAACAGGATACTGAATGAACATGTTTGTTTATGTTAAACCTTTACTCTGTTGATACGGACCAAAGAACGTGTGTCCATCAGTGTGCTTTGTGTCAAAGGGAAACACTTTTATGACGTTTGAGTTCTTGTTGTTTTGTTAGTTTACTGTTACTGTCATAATAACGCTGCACACACACAGTAAGTCATTTTAAATCTACAGTAATGTGTTTTTGATCCAAAAATACAGCAACAAAAAAAATTCAAGTATGAGCTCCATTGTGGCCACTTTTAGAACATGCCTCACGGGCACCTTAAATGGTCCTTGCGGGCGCCCAGGTGTCCACGGGCACTGTGTTGGGCCCTGGTCTACTATTACACGCTTGAATGGCTCACCCACATTTGGAATCAGATAAAGAGGATATTGAGGAATAGTTAGATTTGGTTTACCCAAAACTTGACAAAGGTGACATGTTTTACAATACTGCTGCACGTCTTGTTTCAGTCCTGGCCAGAAAAAACAACCCAAAATGCGATCATAGGTTTTATTAACTCCTAAGCGACCTGCAAGTGGGTTGTCATGCACCAACTTTAAAATGTCCTGCCTTTATTTCTGCGGTACAACAATTTGTTTCACCACACTCCAGTCATCCTGTGTGGACATGTTCGGAGATGTGCATTTTCGGACGAGCACACCATCTTTCACATGTTAATAACAGGACATTCTCACAACCTCATCTTCAGGAACGACAGCATCAAAAGAAGAAACTGTCGAAGGGTCACGTTTCTCAACAATAACGTTTTCTCAAGACATTATCTCTTTAGAATCCGCCTTATTAACAGGAGTGGAATCAATGACTGAGACTGTAGAAGTGTCAACACGAGGGGAAAGCTCAGGAGGAGAAATCACCAGCGAGGAATCCAACTAACCAGAATCATTCATAAAGCTGTCAGCTAATTCTACCTCGCTGATGTCATCGGTTACCGATCGCATCTGTCTCTTTGAGATCGCACGAGTGACCGCACACACCGCACACACCGTAAACACCTCCGGGAACATCCAGTCCAAGTCATCTGGGATTTTAGCAAGAGGAAGAGCAGTCACTTCAGGATTCAGAAGCACCTTACACCCAGCCAAATCATTACCCAAAATGAGACACACCATCAATGGGAAATTGAGGACTAACTCCCACCGCAACACTGCCTTTAACCAAGTCGGAATCCAGGAAAACCTGATGTAAAGGTACACCCACATACTCCATACCAAAACCCCAAACCAAGGCACTGGAATTAACAGAGGTTTTTTGGACAATGGCAGCACTCCTTGGAGGATAACCGATTGTGAAGCTGCACTGTCCCTCAGGATAGTCACAGGAACTTTGGAGTCTCCCTCTGACAACCAAACAAAACCTTTCATGATAAAAGGAGCGTAAACATCAAGATCTGAACCGTTTCAGCCTTGATGGACAGAGGTTGCTGACGAGGCAGTGATGCGGTTTTCATCAAGTTAACTGCTTTTGGACACTTGTTCTTTTTATTCAGAGCAAAACAGTGATTCAGAGTGTGACCACGCTTTTTACAATAGAAACACACTGGTTTATCACTCGCGTCCCCAGCTTCTTTACTATCAGACTTGACCTCACTCCGAGAATTTGACTTCACCACAGGAACAAAACACTCAGAGGACCCAAGAGACTTTTCAAATGTATTCTTGTGCATCAGGATGTACTTATCGGCCAAGACGACTGCATCTGACACAGTGGACACCTGCTGTTCATTGATGTAAGCAGCAACTTTTTCTGGCAAACAGTTTTTAAATTCTTCCAGAAGCATAAGATTGCGTAGATTGTCAAAATCAGTTACATTTAAACAACGACACCAACGATCAAACAGTGCTTCTTTTTCGCCCACAAACTCAACATATGTTTGCGACGTAGTCTTTCTAAAACTACGAACCTCTTGACGATATGCCTCAGGCGTGAGTTTGTAAGCCCTCAGCACTGCTGATTTAAGTTTGTCATAATCAGTGCTTAATTTGTGCCGGAGCTAGCCGGAGCGCGCTCCGGGACCTCTTGGATCGGATCCAGGACCTATTTGATCCGCTCCGGCACCTCTTTGATCTGCTCCGTCACCTTTCCTGTCAATAAATAAACTGTGTTTTTAGCTGTGTTTTCTCTGCGCTTTAATCCTCTCTGAAGTGACGCCTGTTGGCTTATTTCTCATGCATTTTACTCAGAAATTAGGTAAAACGGGGGGAAAAAAGTGATTCATGCCGTCACGCGTCACAACGCAATGCGCATTGCGAAGGTATTGTTTCCGCACCGGCACCGCCCGCAAACGACACTTCACAGCCAGGTGACTGACAACGCTGTTACACTTGGCCTGCTAAAATTTCAAAGCGACAATCAAAACTCTCAAGTTTCTTTAAACCAGTCGGTCAGCCAGACCCCAAACTGGCCAAAGTTGTTCCGGAGGCAGAGCCCGGCTCCGCAGATACGGGTGGTGACAGCATGATAACCGCTGAAGATGTGGTCTGTGCAGTGCGAGTGAAAACGTGGTGTAAAGTCCCATCATTGTGGGGGCATGATTAGCGCATCATTGCTTCATTTGTATATCGGCGTTTTCCAATCAGCACCTTGGACAGTCACTGAGCGAGCTGCTTGGTGTTGTGTGTGTGCGTGTGCGTGAGTGTGTGTGTACACAGTTGCACCGTGATTGACACTTGACAGTGACAGAGTGACACGCTGTTCAGGCTTTCTTTTTAAAATAATATATTCAGTCCTAATTCAATTTCCCCTCCATCTGAAGGGAAAACATATGGAGTGAGGACAAGACAGCCGGTGAGAGAGACAGGAGGAGGGGAGCTGGGAGGCCTTTGTGGTGACTACAGTTTACAGGAGAAGACAATCGGTTAACAAGCATAAAGTTATTTGTGGGCAAAGCACACAACAACGTGGCAAATAGACAGGAAATTTAATCAGACTGTGTCTGCTGCCTGTCAAGTTTGGTTGGATACATTATTACTGTGCAGAGTGCACAACACACCATTCTAGTGATGTTTGGTCGTTTATGTTTCAATTTCATCCTTCCAAATACAGACCTTTTTTCTAATTCTTTCTTGATTTTTGATTCTCAGGGTTTTGTTAAATTTATTGTATTTATTTTTTTTTTGGTGTGGTGCTTACATGACAGTGACACACAAAAAATCCCATTAGCAATAAAATATGTTTATTTGCAATATGTCAGTTATTTAAATTGCTCATTCCAAATTGATTCCAAGTGTTCTGATGGGCCACATGGTGTGCCAAATGTTGCTGCAAATGTTATACTAGGTAAGTGCGGAAATTAAGGTGAAAAAGAAGATAAAAAAGCGTTAAAACCAGAGAAAAAAAGGTTTCTTTCGGCGCACAATTTCAAAGGGGGACCCGGCACCTGATTGGGGACAAATTAAGCACTGGTCATAATCCATACTTAAATCTGGTGACCAAGACGCATACACATTCTGAGCTTTTCCAACAAAGACACTCTGCAAAAATAAAGGCCAAACTTTTTTTGGCCACTTTAATGTGACTGCTGCGCGCTGGAACACAATGAAGTATTTATCAACATCCTTTTCACTGAAAGGAGGGACTAAATGGACACACTTGCTAAGATCAAAATCAACAGAATGTGACACAGAAGGTAAAGAGGACCGTCTCAACTCAAGTTCTTTTAAACAAAGTTGTCCTCATATTTCCAGTTTACAAAGTTCGACTTCATTATTGAGTTCCTTCTCTTTAATCTTTAGTTTGCGCATTTCGATCTCTAACTCTTTGAGTAACAAAAAACTTACAAAAAACAGTTGGAAAAGAAAAAAAAGTTTGGACGAGCCCCTAAATATGTCACGGCCTCCTCAACTTAAATGAATCCAAGACTCGTTAACAAAAGGAGACCATAACACATAAAGAAGGACCCCAGAAAAGTGTTTACAAAAATAAACCCACAGGCTTAATTGACACAAAAGCTGAACGTAAATCACTGAACCAAAAAGAGCTGAAGACCCCGGCAAAAAAGAACAACAAGGGAAATGTGTCGACCCAGCGGTGCAATGGGCATTCACGCCAGAATCTCTTCCCAAACTAAATAACCTCAAAAATCTAGGTTAGAAAAAGGGAGAAAACTGGACCACCAGGATCTCCCGCCCAAACTAAAATAACAAAGATCAACAATAAAACGTGTTGATCGTACCATAAGTAATGATAAACCTGTGGGGAAAAAAACAAGATTACCTTAAACAATGGAAAAGTGTGTGTGAGTGTTTGTGTGTCATCCTTATCTCTCTCCCCCCGACTGCTCTTCCAGCTCCCCTAAATCCCCTCTTCCAACCTGAGTGCTAATAACGCAAAGGTGCGCAACAAGCCGGAGAAGAGAGACAAGTGAGCAGAGGAAGAGGGAGAGAGAAAAAAAACAAAAGAGGGGAGGCTGTGGCAACTGGCCACACCTAACACTCAACACATTCCATCTCTACACAGTCCAACTCTAGACAGTTCATCTGTATACAGTCCATCTCTACACAGTCCAACTCCTGATACTCCATCTCTACACAGCCCAACTCTACACAGTCCAACTCCTGACATTCCATCTCTACACAGTCAAACTCTTCAAGGTCCAACTCTACACAGTCTAACTCTAAGCAGTCCAACTCTACACAGTCTGACTCTACACAGTACAACTCCTGATATTCCATCTCTACACAGTCAAACTCTTCAAGGTCCAACTCTACACAGTCTAACTCTAAGCAGTCCAACTCTACACAGTCTGACTCTACACAGTACAACTCCTGACATTCCATCTCTACACAGTCAAACTCTAGACAGTTCATCTGTATACAGTCCAACTCTACACAGTCTAACTCTTCAAGGTCCAACTCTACACAGTCTAACTCTTCAAGGTCCAACTCTACACAGTCTGACTCTTCAAGGTCCAACTCTACACAGTCTGACTCTACACAGTACAACTCCTGACATTCCATCTCTACATAGCCCAACTCTACACAGTCCAATTCCTGACATTCCATATCTACACAGTCTAACTCTAGACAGTCAAAATCTGCACAGTCTAACTCTACACAGTGATACTCTACACAGCCCAACTCTGCACAGTCCAAGTCTACACAGTTCAACTGTGCAGTCTAACTAAACACAGTCCATCTCTACACAGATCTCTACAAATCTTTTGACTGTGCTCCTCATGTTTTATAATATCTGTTTCTGTTTCTGTGAAGTTTCTTGTCTTCTTTTTTCTTCTGGTGACTGGTCATCTATTTGTGCTCTCCTATTCTTTCTGTGGAGTGGTCTGATATGTGTAATCAGGTTTTCCTTAGTTTTGATATTTGCTATTTAAAAGTAGTCACTGTTCCCAGAGGGGGTCTGATTGATCAGAATCAAGTGTTACACATGGCTGTGTCGTTTGTGAGAAAGGCAAGTAATCTGTTTATTAACACTGTCAGCACTGTAAGACAGTGAGTACTGTTAAGGAGGAGTATTTATTAGGTTACGCTGTTGCTTAAGAGTTGTATTAAAACTTCATGTGACTTTCTATTTTACCTAATGCAAAAAAGGCATGCTAATTACACTGAGGATGTAATAACCCTCAGCCAATACGTGTGCAGTAGTTACCTTATTAATAGCCATGGTCACAAAATGGTCCAGCAGGAAGCGGGCTTCTGATAAGTTACAGGAGCTGATGACGGTGGTAACATCCACTGTGTCTCCCTCCTCCTGTGGGCCAGCAAAACCACATTCACAATATCACTAATTCTGACCAACGTTATGCTCCTCGTTAGCAGAATCATACCTGGCTGAGCTGCATTATTAAAGGGGTTTCTGTGATGATTCCTGTTTGTTGCATGGTTTGTTGCTACGCCTCTCCCCCCTCCCCTTCCTGAGTCGGCTCTGCTCTCCTGTGCTTGCAGCCTGCGCAGCTGAAGCGGATTGGCAATCAGCGCTACAGGCTCTTAAGCCTTGGCAGAGGAGGAATCCGACGCCAGTGGAAGTGTGTTTCTGAGGTGGTACTACGGCCAACCTGAGTAGCGTGTTGCATTTTGATTAAATGCCATTTTCAGGTTTTCCTGTTACTTACCTACGTGTCCTCTCTCTTCTCTTCCAGTGCCTCCACCAGCTTACCTGCAGCCCCAAAACAGCCACGCAGCCACAGCTCTCTCATTCTGGACATTACTGTGGATTACACTGGACTTTCTGCTGTTGCAATAAATCATCTTAAACTGCTCCCTTGCCTCTGCCTTGCTTTTGGGTTCTGTTACTAACAGCTGGTTACACACACCATAACAGTTTCCCAACCACAAATGTACTATTTACCAGGATCTTGAGGATGCCAGCTAACTCAGGCAGCCATGTTATGCTACAGAATCCCTATCCCTAATCCCTAGATTGAAATCCAAAACACAAAAAAGGTTCATTTGGTCTGAGAATGCTGCACAGTTCTTGTGATTTATTTCCTTTTCACTTTGGCATGTTTCCACTTCAAACATCCTGCAGTTTCCTCAGAAGGGTTTCATGATGGGGTGAAATGTTGGTCGTCCCACCTTGTGGCAGGGCGACCATGTGCCCTGTTGTCTGATAGTTTTAGGACAGCATCTGGGTGTGTAACAGCACACAGGCCCCCAAATTCCAGTTCACCCTTCTCTGGGCCTGTTTCCTGATTTCCACAGCCTCCCAACGCTGGCATCTATTGCTCTCTGAGCAGATGACTCAGGCTTTAGCTCAGTCCATGGTTCATGGTGGTCTGAGATGGCTAATTTTACAGTTCACGGTCTGCTTTTTGCTTTATTGCACATATTCTTGCTCCAAATGTTTCTTTCTCACATTTTTTTCTGTACTGGCTTTTTCATGTGCCAGATGTTGGGGGATTTTTAGTTGAAACGACACCACTCTAGTCTGCTTACAAGAACTGACTAACTATGAATCCTACTAGTAAGCACTGGATTCCTGCACGTTGACTAGTTTCTGTGTGTGAACCAACCTGCAGCATTCATGAGACTATCAAAAAACATTAAAGTTTCCACCTTCAATGCGCATCTTCAGTTTGTGAGACAGCACAGAATGAATGGGTTATTATTAAGGACAAGTCAGCAGGCCTTATTTGGAGGCTAGTTAGCCTGTTCTTATACTGAGCGGTTATTATTGACTGATTAGTGCAGAAGCTATGAGTTTAAAATGCTTTTAATTTCCTTTAGCTTTCTCTTGTGTTACAGGCTCTTCAGTGATGTACCATATTGGCCCGAATATAAGACAGTGTTTTTTGCATTGAAATAAGACTGAAAAAGTGTGGGTCGTCTTACATTCAGGGTCTAGACATTATACCTATTCACAACGCTAGATGGCGCCAGATATCTTTAAAGCGAATGCTGAACTTAACTCCCCAGGCCAAAGCGAACCCCTGTCACGAAGAATAAAGAATGGGTAAAGGTGGCGTTATTATATTATGAAATTAAATTCAGTGAGAAAAAAAATCTATTTAAGGAGGACATGGCGTAGCCTTGGGGGGGAGGAAGTTCTTTGAAAAACGCCGGGAAAAATGAGTATGAGGTGCCAGGCTGTTGTCTGCAGCGATATAGACAACAGGGAGGTTAAGTAAAATAAAGGTAAAATGTGGACACTAGCTGGTGTCCGTAAACCAACAAAAATCTTAACTACTGTGTCGATGAAAATAAGTTTGACGAGACGATTCCCTCCGATCGGCGGCATGGATCTTCCTCGTGCAGGAGCGCATTGACAGACACGCCAGGAGAAAACACAGATTTTTCCTTTGGGATTAAAACTCAGGGTGAAACCCTGGATTTTTGCGTTCTTTTTGGGGGCTGGATTATTTTTTCGACCTTTAGGCATTGGATTATTACTTGTTTTTTTTCCTTTCTGGATCGGAGGATTATTGGACAAAGGATCGCCGCGGTCGGGTGGACAGAAATAAAGCAAAACGGAAACTGAGGTAAAAAATGACTGGTCGACGCGCAGAGAGGGAATATTAAACTGTTTTTTCGTTTGAGAACAATTCTGAGTTGATTTTGGGTGCATAAATGGTCGAATTGGAGGTTTCTTTTTGTTCAATTAAATATATTTTGGTGTATGACGAGCGATGTGCGGTGTCCAGTTTTGAGGGTATGTTGTAGTTTTTCTAATGTCTTACAGGATATCCAAATGTGACTCGTGTTTTGGTTTTGATGATTATAAAAACCGGATTATGTGATTTAAGTAATATCTAAAAAGAACCTCCCTTAAAGCATTTTAACATAGAAAATTATAGGTTGATTGTTACAAGATGATGGTGATAAAAGAGGCAGAGTCTTCAAACAATTGCAAAGCAGCAGTGAAATATGGTGTTTTCCATATCAAAATTAACTTGGTGTTCAAAAAGTCTTTTTTCAAACTTGAGTCTTGAAAAAGAGGGGGTCGTCTTATAATCAGGGTCGTCTTATTTTCGGGCCAATACGGTAATTATTCACACCTCTGCTATCTTAAAAACCTTCTTTTCAGCAGCTTTACCACCATGCTCAGACGATTCCTGCAAAGCCTCACCTTGGCCTCCTCCATCTGCATGATGTTAGCTTGGCAATCAGCAATGCTGTCATTAATGTAGTCTATGTTGGCACTGAGCGACTCCAGCTCCTCATTCAGAGAGGTCGGAGAGTGGTCAGCATCTGCGCCCTCCAAGGCCATCTTTTCTCTCTTCCTGGACACCCGTTCCTTTCGCCTGGTCAGCTCCTCACGTTGCTTTGTGATGGACAGAGATGAGTGAGATGAGGTAAAGGATAAAGAGCAGAGGAAAATAATGTAAGATTTAAAAAAAGGCAAATGGAGATCGCATTTGGAATTAGTGTTTAAACTTCAGAATATTTAATGTATGTCAAATCTTAAGACAAAGATTTGAAGTTCAGCAGTTCACAGGAAGTGACATTAATTTTACAGTTTCAGGGGAAAAACAAGTTTTCATCTTTGCTTTATGCTCCATGACATCTTCAGCATGATGACATAATGTGTTACCTTGAGCAGCCTGTTCATGTCTGTCTCCATGTTCAAGATTGTCATCCTCTGCATGATGATGTCACTGACGCGCCTTTCCAGTGACTGCCACTTCGCCCTCGCCGTTCTGCTGTGGTAGATACTTCCTCTCTGCACAGTGGAACTCCTAAAGAAAAAAAAAACTCTTTCAAGATTAAAAACATCCAATGAAAAACATGAAAGGCTGTTTAGGCAGTATTTCATGCTGTAATATGCACTCTACCATACTAACACACACACACACACTCACTCACTACTATACCCTCTTACATGCACAATCATACACAATTAAACATACACAATTAAACACACACTCATAAACACACACTCACCTGGCTCCGTTGATCTGCAATGCTCCAGAGGTGTTAACCCTTCCAGTTGTGGCCCTTTGCTCATGATGAGGATCAGGTACGCTAATCCTCCTGCTCACCTTCCCAGACGTGGGTCTAACCTGCCGCCTGAGCGCTGTGACCTTTAAACCATTAAGAGGAGAAGGAAGAGATTAGCATATTAGCACATTAGCACAAAGACCAGGTGATACCATCCATATCCTCATAACCATAATATCCTATAAACTCTCCACACCTCTTCATTTTTTCTGCGAAGAATCAACTCCTGTTGTCTCTTCTGGGCCTCCATTTGCTTAAGTTGGTGCTGTTAGTAGATATTAATAAGAAGACGGGGAGAAAGGGGTCAGGTAAAAACTTCATATATTTCAGTAAAGTATGCAGTTGAGAAGAAACTATCCATTCACTACATCTACAACCACACAAATGTCATATATACAAGAAGTCTACCATAAGCTGAAACTTATTTATCAGCAGAAACTGTGATTTCTTCACAAATAAAGATCCTGGATTATATCTTTGCTATTCTTTAGTAAATAAATGAAAGTTCAATATCAGTATTGATTTTTGAGTAAAAATGGGAAAACAAAGGCGCTCTCTCTCTCTCTCTGTGATTCGGTCTCTTGAACCTCTGCTCTGCGTTGGTCTTTCTTCAAAGAGGCAATCTCTCGGTTCCTTCTGCACTCCGTGGCTCTGTTTCTCTCCTGCTGCTCTTTCATTTGACGCATCAGAGCCACCTAGTGGTAAAAGAGACACAACATGAGGAAACAAGCGTGTAAAACTAACGTCTAAATACAGTTAAACCCTTACCTTGGTCTTCTTCATCTCAGTCACATCCAGCTGTAGTTTTTTGAGCTGCTTCTCATACTGTGACTGATTCTTTAGCAGGCGAGCATGCTCCTTTTGAGCTGACTGGAGCTTGTGAAGCTCTTTGTTCATGGAGCTCAGCTTTTTCTCGTATTCAGCTCTGATCTTTTTGGCCTTCTCCTCAGTGCCAGACTCCATTGAGCCTGCAGATGAAGAAGAAGAGGATGGATTAGCCTTCCATCCTGATCTGGTTGTACTGTTATTCATTGGGCTGCTCATCCTCTGTGTGTTTTACCCATGTTATGCAGCACCTTGTCCCTCTCTAGCTGTGTATCTTTGATCTTGTTATGCAGCATCATGAGCTTCTGTTCATACTGCTGTTTGAGAGTGTGCAGACGCCGCTGGCTGTTCTCCAGCTCGTCTATGAGCTTCTGCTTGATTGCGATCTCACAAGTGATGTTTGCCAGGTCAGCTTGGACATTATCTGCACAAATAGGCACCATTCCTCAATCATTTTGTCACCAGACATATTTCAGGTGTCCTTTCCATCTAAAAAACTAAGAAGAGGCCTGCTTTACCTTTCTCCTCCATTTCCTCAGAGTCTGTATCTTCAGATGTTTCATCTTCAGCCATGTTGAAGTCCTCCTCCTCTCCGTCTACATCCTCACCCTCGTCGCGGTCGCTGCCCTCCTGAAAGCAGATGTGAGGATGATGAAAACACACAATAACAACGAATAATGAGGAAATGAATCTTTAGGCCTTTTTATGTGAGCTTGAAATATCTCATTTTTATATATTTTGCTGAAAGGTGTCACTGTTATCAGGGCCAAGTGAAAATAGAAATCTGAATGACTGCTCACCATGTATGCCTCATTGTTTCCTTGCTCCTGCTCATTGTCAGGAGTTTCCTCTTTAATAGCACTGGAAAAGAAAAGGACTGTGAGCAGGCTGAGGACAACAGCGAAGACTTCTTCTGTTAGTCAGTTTGGGAAGAAATGGATTTAAACTTTGAATTAAGTGAGCATGTGAATGTTACTGGGTTAGATGATGAGAGAGGTGGAATCAGGACTGATGATGAATGATTTTAATGTGTGAGCCTGATGAGCCAGAAAGTGATTCAGTGAGAGAGACGTTTACCACAAGAAAGGTGTTAAAATCACAATCTGATTTCACTCTAAAGAGAAGGCTTCCCACACACTACAAAGTTTTGTCAACCCTATCTGACTTATCTTTAAACATTTAGACATCAAAACTGGAGATTTATTTTTATTTTTTCCATAGAAAAAGACCTGATCGAAATCTTTGTGTGTGCAGCCCACAGGAAATAGAGAGGAGAATTAAAAGAAGGAGTTAAAAATGGTCAAGATATCTGCTTCCCCTCAGGAGAGTTTACCGCCTTTAGGAGCAGAAGATGTTCAGAGATTAGCTGATGAGCTTAAAAAGAAAGATGTGAGTTTGGAGACTCCTTTCAATTACTTGGTGCATTTTTGGACATGGTTTGTACCGCTGGTAATTGAAACTGTTTGAGATTTGACCCAATCCTGGATAGGGCATGAGCAAACCTTGGGTGTTCGCACTCCTGATGGTGACTTTCTTCATACTGCTTTAGTCTTCACAGAGAAAAATGGACGGATGAGGGTGAAAATGGTGAGGTGTAGAGGAAAGGGAGAGGAAGACGAAATATGGATAATGTAACAGGAGAGAGTGAAAAACAGAGTGAGAGAGCAGAAAAAGATGAGTGAAGAGACTCACAAAAACAAGTTGAAATGATGATCCTACATGAGGTGGAGAACCCCTTAAATCTTAACACGCACACCCAAATAAGTTTTCTCATGTGTAATGAGAATATGATAATTTCACTGTTTAGAAATAAAAGATGAACACTTAAAATAAAGGATAAAATGTTCAATGTTCATCTTACTAATCATTTATTCAAATACCCTGAGCCTACCCCCCCATCCAGCCTCCTGCATGTTAACAAATATCAGTTTCTGTCATCAGTTTATTTATTTACTGGGAAGCTTTAAATAATGTGCCCCTGATTTTAAAAACAATGTAAGCAGGCTCCGAACAAAGACGGCTCCACTTTACCTCTTCTTTTTCTTTTTCTCCTTCTTCTTTAGCTTTTCCAGGTCTTTCTTGGCCATCTCAATTACTTCATTGGCCTCCTTCTCTGGGGCGAGGAGGGCGGAGAGGGAGCCAGGGCCACCAAACATTGAGGACCGAGTCGAGGCCCAGGACAAATTCTTCCGAAGGTTTTCACTCACAGCCTCACTCTCCAGAAGTTTGGCTCTAAGAGGAGGAGAAAAGTCAGGAAGGCTGTTTTAAAAGTGTCACTCAGAATGAATCACCAATAAAATCTGGACAGACCAACATGTCTGTAACTGCTTTAGCAATTCTTTGGACAACACCGGTTAACAGCACCTGTGCCTGAAGAGGTGGTTTGATGTGGATTAATTATTATTTGATTTAAATAAATGAAGAACAAAAGTCATCATACCTTAACTCCTCAATTTCTTTGATGTAGTTTTGAATCATATTTCCGATCTCCTCACTGCCTTCACCTGGAAGCAGAGGTGGTACTGTAGCTTTAACATGATTCATGGTGACTAATCAGAAGAAAATAAACTTTATTATATTAGATAATCCTGTCTGAGAGAAAAAACACATTAAGATTCCTGTCAACCTTAGACAAAAAAACAATAAAGCTTTAAAATGTTCTGAAAACCAGCATGTAGCATGTTAGTTTACTTTTAGTAGTTATGGCTACATTATTTTAGATGGAATATTAAAAAAATAAAGGCTTCTTATGGCACTCGATGGCAGCACCTGCAGCCAAACAAACTTGAAACACTTTGACACTTTGACTTTGAAGGTTTTTCCTTCCTGTTTAAATTCCTGCTCGTGTTGTATGTCACTTTGGACAGAAACGTCTGCTAATTGAAATGGTAAGATTGTAGAACTGCTAAAGACTTCAAAGGTCATCAAAAGGATATCTAATATATGATGATCTGTTTACACTGTGCTTCAGTCAAACTTAAAATATGTTGCTCAAATTAATACTTCAAAAATCTGTTGATCTGTTGGTTCAGAGGAGGGAGTTGCAGCAGTATGCATAGTCTCCTGAGTGCTGTCTGATAAAAAAAAACATTACTTTTTGATTTCCACAGATTCTTGATGTCAAAGGTAAACATCTGGAATAGGCAACAATTCTTTATTCTTAAAAAAGTGTGTTTTTTTTAGGCCATTCTGCATATACACAAATTCAGAGAGAGAAAAATAAAGAACATATGGATAGAAGATATGTAGACATTTTGTCCTAAGTTCTGCTAATGCAGGCACCCCTACAGATGGTTTCATTCCGCAGAAACCTGGAGTCCCTCTCAGCAACACTCATGAGGTGTGCTGTTCCATGCCAGAGTAAACACATTTCTCTTCACTGTCTGATAACAACACTACAGAAACACTCTGTTCCTCTCTGTCATCATCTCTGGACAAACTCTGGCCTCTGGTGTCAAAACCAGACAAGAAAAATCCACTAAGTCCATGACTCTGTGAAGTTTTAAGAGAACAAAGAGCTGGACTCAGGGCAGCAGAAAGAAAGTGATGTAAATCCCAAGAGCCAACTGATTTGTTCTCCTACCAGCAAAAACTTGCATCCTTCACTTCCTGCCTTAAGTCTGCAAAGCAAGCCTTTTATCAGAACATGATCTGTGCTGCTTCTGACTCAAGAAAACTGTTTATGGCATTTAAATCCTTACTCTCTCCTCCAACCGCTCAGCCAGCCACTGCATTGACTCCAGACATGTTTGCTTCCTTTTTCACTGAGAAGGTGGTAACCATCAGCAACCAATTCTCCGAGCCTGACCAGCTCTTTCAGTTCAAACCTACAACTGGTGCATCACTCTGCTCTTTTGCTCCTTTGAGTGAGGATGAGGTTTCCAGACTTCTACTGAACTCTAAACCTACAACCTGTCCTCTTGGTCCAATACATACCAGCATCCTGCAGACCATCCTGCCCACAATCAAACCTGCAGTGACACACATTGTCAATTCACCCTTGGAATCTGGTATCTTTCCCATGGCTTCTAAGCAAGCTCAGGTCACTCCACTGCTCAAAAAGTCTAATCTCAACTCAGCCCAGGTTGAAAATTACAGATCAGTCTCACTTCTGCCATTCTTGTCTAAAATACTTGGGCGCAGTCTTTAACTAAGCCTCTGAACATCAGCAGGAGAAAAACCTGAATCACATGGCTTATTGACAGGGGTACCCCAGGGTCAGTGCTTGGTCCCTTCATTTTCTCCTTATATACACCACCTTACGTGGCGCAGTGATCCGCTCACATGGCTTCACTTTACTACTGCTATACTGACAACACTAAGCTTTTCATGTCTTTTCTGACCGAAGACTCAACTGTCTCAGTTTGGATATCCGCCTGCCTAGCTGGTATCTCCACTTGAATGAAGGAATGCCATCTTCAGCTAAATCTATCCAAAACTGAGCTCATTGTCTTCCCAGCCTGTCCCTCAGTTCAACCATCCATCAGTTTACTGCTTGAATCAAATCAGCTTGTCCCCACAAACTGCCAGAAATCTGGGTGTCATGATTGATGACTAGCTAACCTTTAAGGTTGATGTGGCCTTAATTGCTCAGTCCTGTCGATATGCCCTCTATAACATCAGGAGGATCAGACCCTACCTGACACAACAGGTCACACAGCTCCTGGTACAGGCTCTTGTGATTTCATGCATTGACTCCTGCTGCTCTCTTCTAGCAGGCCTCCCTGTGTGTACATTTAAACCTCTACAGATGATCCAGAATGCAGCAGCACGTCTGGTCTTTAACCAGCCCAAAACAGCACATGTTACCCTGCTGTTAATCTCTCTTCACTGGCTTCCAGTGGCAGCGCCAATCAAATTCAAAGCTCTTCTTCTGGATGACAAAACAGTGACAAGAACAGCTTCTGCCCATCTGGAGTCCCTCATCCAGGTCTAGGCTCCCTCCCGCTACACTCTGCCTGTGAGAGGTGCCTGGTGCTCCCAGTCCAGCATGGCTCTAAATCTCTACCAGACTCCTCTCCTCTGTTGTCCCCAATTTGTGGAATGAATTACTCCATATGATCCACAGAGTCCCTTTCTACTTTTTAGAGTAGTCTAAAGACTCACCTGTTCAGGGAACACTTAGAACCTTAAATCTGACCCTTCTCCTCTTTGTCCTCAGGGCTTGAATGAATCAGAAGGTCTGAGACCAGCTCTTAGTGAATGAAAGCACTGAATATTGAATATTGTTGAATGTTGAACGATATTGTCGATATTTAAATTACATATCGACAATATCAACTAAAATTTAGTTGGGGTTACGTTATTTAGATGGAATGCTATAAATAAAAGAAAAAAAAGGACAGGGGGGGTCTTTGATGGCAGAGTATCTGTGGCCCAACAAGCTTGAAGCATTTCTTTGCACTTACTAAGGTTTTTCCTTCCTGTTTAAATTCTTGCTTGTGTTGTACGTGGCTTAGGACAAAAGCATCTGCTAAAGGAAATTGTAAAATTGTAAAATTGTAGAAGTTATCTAATACATTTTTCTCTGGTATTTTTGAAAGAAATTTTGCTGAAGTGACTCCAAAACACAGCAATTCAGACAGCCAATTGCTTGGACTCACCTGTTTTAGCCAACACCTGGTTGGCCTGGTCGCTGAGGATCTGTGTGAGCCTGGCTCTCTGGGTGTCAATAGTTTCCTGCATGGCCTTGACTCTCACCCTCAGGTTGTTGTTCTCAGTCTGCAGCATTGAGTTCTCATGGACCAAGTCATTGATGCCCTCCATGCCATCCTCACCCACCAAACGCTTTCCCTGAGTACAAGGCAGGTAAAGATCGATATGACTGAAGTACAGTTTTCTATATGAGCTTCTACATATTTTACTTGCTCCCCTTCTTTCTTTTCTACCTGCTTTCTTACCGTCTTATATTCCATGAGCTCCATCTGCAGTCTGGCTATCTCTGTCCTCAGGGCACTGATCTGCTGACTGGCTCGATCCTGGTTCACCATCACCTTGTTCTTAATGTTTCGGGCTCTGTTGGCGTACTTCAGTGTGTTCAAGGTTTCCATAAAGTCTCTGTCTGATGGGCTGATACAGGCTATCATCATTGTTTGACTGACAGAAAAAAATCAGAAAATGAAAAAAACATTTTTTTTCATGGGAATTTAAAAAGTTTTTATGATTAAAGTTCAGAATCATTCTTAACTATCTAAATGCTCGTCTACATTACCATACTGCAATATCACCACTCTTTGGTTCTACTTTGGACCTCATGTGATTAGTGCTGCTTTTACTGATTACTTTACTGCATTTTTTGAAGTCAGACTTCTGGTGTATGTTTAATGTTTCCTGGTCTCTTATTTATAATCTTTCATCTAGAGCTTCTAGCTACAGCTTAATCACTTTTCAAAGCATACAAACCTGATCAAAATCTAAAGACCAACAGAAACATTGCACAAAATTAGATTTTGCACTGTTGGAAAAAAGAAATGTGAGCGAGACAACAAATGAGTAAGCAATTTATTTCAAACAGCAGTTAAAGGTAAATAGTCTGTTTATCAGCAGATCAACAGTTGAAGAGCACAGCCTTTAAATGACAAAATCTGCTCAAAAATGTGGACTGAATGTGATTTCTTGTCAGGTGTTCACTCAATCATGACCTCCTGATGGCGAAGGCTAAAAAGTTTTCTCTCTTTGAATGTGGTTGGATTGTTAAGCTGCATAAGTAAGGCCTCTCATAACGCGTCGTCGCTGCTGAGGTTGGATGCAGTAAGACAGTTATTTTAAATTTCTTCAAAGATCCTGAGGGTTATGGAACAGAAGAGTCAAGAGGTAGACCCAAAAACATTTCACTTGGCACTGAGCCGGAAGATCTGATTGGCTATCCATCAAGACACAGGATGATCCTGGACCCAAACAAATATGGAGTCAGATCAGTCTCAAAATTCACAAATGCACACAAGTGGATTCACAAATGTATTTTTGACTCACACACAAATATATATCATTCCACACAAATGTAAAAATAATCCACAAATAAAAAAACTAAATTCACAAACGTATTTCTGATTCACGCACAAATGTTAATTGTTTAATATATATTTAATAGATATTCATAAATATATGGTGCATTTACGAGCTGCTTTTTATTTGTGAACTTGCTGCATTTGTGTGTGGATTTTTCAGACTCCCCTGACGTGCTTAGATTCACAAATGCATTTTTTTCAACTGGGAAATGTCTGCAGCCAATCAGATGTCTCTCCTCAGTTCAGCCAATCACAGTAGCGTAGATTTGAGAGTGTGCTTTAATGTGATCGCTTTAGCTTTCAACTGCGCATACAGAAGTACTGGATATCACTGGGAAACCACAACTAAAACCTGATCATAAGCTGTATATATTTTAAACACATTTCAAAGTGTTTTATTGCAGATTATTCAATAACTTTACATGAATGCCGTACAAAAACAACAAAGTACTGCAGTACACGTCAAAACCTCTGTCTCCCCCTTCATTTCAAATGGACTAAAGTCAAACTTTAAAAAATGAATACACCTCATAGAAATGTTTCTTACATCCTTATGCTGTGGTGATATGAAGACACTATAAGGCTGCATTGTGTTTAAGTCTGATGATTGACAGCTGCCGTTCTCGGCAGTATTTTTCTTTAAACAGTTTGTGTTATCAATCGCTGAAGCTCAAGCCTGATCCGCCTGTTCCTATACTTTGTTGTTTTTGTACTGTGATTAGCTATACTGGGGAGAGACATCTGATTGGCTACAGACATTACCCTGTTGAAAAAATTGCATTTGTGAATCTAAGCGCGTCAGGGGAGTCTCAAAAAATACACACACAAATGCAGCGAGGTTCACAAATGAAAAGCAGCTCCTAAATGCACCATATATTCATGAATATCAATTAAATGTATGTAAAACAATAAACATTTGTGCGTGAATCAGAAATACGTTTGTGAATTTTGTTTTTTTATTCGTGGATTATTGTTACATTTGTGTAGAACGATATATATTTGTATGTGAGTCAGAAATACATTTGTGAATCCGTCTGTGTGCATTTGTGAATTTTGAAACTGATCTGACTCCATAAACAAAGGCTGTTACTGGTGACGCCTGCAGCCCAATAACCATCAGACAGCATCTGAGAGTAAGGAGCCTTAAGACGAAAAAACCTCCTCAAAGGCCTTGTCTTCTTCAACGCCACAAAACACCCATTTGGACTTTGAAGAGAGCAGCAAACATGGGACACTGAAAGGTGAAGGAAAGTTTTTTCTCTGAGGAGAAATAATGTCATCTTGATGGTTCTGATGGCTTCAAGGTTACTGACAAGACGAGGAGATCCTACTGGAGATGTTTTCTAGGCAGCACAGTGGAGGGGGCGCCATCATGATCTGGACTGCTTTTTCCTTCAGTGGAACAATGGAGCTTTAGGTTAATCAGGGGCATTAACCAGGGGCGTCAAACAGCGGTGATGTTGGCGAGATGATGCATGGGGTGTCCTTCATAACTGAGGGCCCTGACCTGTGTGCTAATGACTAGGATTTTTATCAGGACGCCTGACAAAGGACTTCTTCCAGAGGAATAAGGTCACTCTTTGGGACCATCCTGCGTCTTCCTCTGATCTAAATCACACTGAGAACATTTGGGGATGGATGGCAAGGGCAGTTTACATGGATGTCAGTTCCAGACAGTGGATGAACTCCATGAAGCCATCTTCACAACTTGGAGCAACGTTCCCACGAGCCTCCTGGAAACACTCGTATCAGGCATGAACAAACCAGTTTTTGAAGAGATCAACTAGAATGGTGGAGCCTCTCATGACTGAGTCCTTTTTTCACACCTTCATTTCTATTTTAGGAGGTCTTCAGGTTTTTTGAGATGTTCTCTTTGATCTGCTGATAAACAGGCTATTTAACTTTAAATGTTATTTTCAATAAATGTATTACTCATTTATTTCTCACTCCCATTTCTTTTTTTTTGCATTTTGAAACTCTACTTTGAACCTTTTTAAGATCCAGCAGAGCAAAATGTAAATTATATACGCCAACCTGCAAGGTTCAAGGTTTCTCCATTACGACAGGTATAAATCTAATAATCCATGTTTAAGGTGATCATAAACCTGTTTCCACCCAGAGAGTCCTGCAGAAGCCTGGTGAGTTTGGAGTCTCGGTAAGGCACATGGGTGGAGCGCTTACTCCTGTCTCCCAGAGCACTGATAACGTTCCCCAGAGCGAGCTGAGTTAAAACAGAAAGGAAACAAGTCACTGAGATATGAATGAAATGTAAAGTGGATTGTAAATAAAATGTAAATAATATAAATGTATTATACTAATCCTTTTGTATCTAGCATTAAGTAAGATTTCAAAAACAACTGGATCCGATAGAAAACAGTCTTTTTATAGTTTTTGTCAGAAACTACAGTTTGCTTCTCCTGACCTGACCACCAGAGGGCTCTAGAGGGCTCTACACCATAATGACTGTTGAAAACAGGTAGTTTAAGGTAAATAAGCAGTAAACGTATGAACACATCTCTTGTCATGACTGCAGACTTTTCCTTCATGTCTCCGATGTAAAATCAAATCTCTGATGTGAGTTCTGGTAGCTGGTAGCTTTCTCACCAGTCCACAGTTGATGGAGATCCCCTCTTTAGCTCGGTCTCCCGTTGCTCCGGTTCGCTTCAGTCTTTCAGAACCAGCCAGGTCCACAAAGTGAAACTTGGCTGTTAGTGTCTCAAACTCATTGATCTCAGTGTTGTTAGCCAGCTGGTTGTCTGTCTCATTATCCTGAAATTAGAATAAAAGTCAAAACAGGGATATACAAAAGGTGTCAGGTGGAGCAGTGGTGCTGTGTCAGAGCGTTTACATGTTTATCAGCAGAGCACACTCGGACTTGGCACAGGTGGATGGTGAAGATGGCGTGGGAGCGTGAACTCTGAACATTCATCTGAGTACTGGCGGTGGTACGAGACAG
The DNA here is from genome assembly GCA_030710495.1 of Labroides dimidiatus. Taxonomy (NCBI): domain Eukaryota; kingdom Metazoa; phylum Chordata; class Actinopteri; order Labriformes; family Labridae; genus Labroides; species Labroides dimidiatus. Next base: position 22,002,307 of record CM061162.1, read on the forward strand.
AGCACCCAGCTTCAGACACTGAATCATCTGTACGAGGAAAGGTGAAGAGAGAGGAGAAACAAAATGAGCTCATCCAAACCTCTCAGGCATCTCATGAGGGTCACATCATCCTATCAAAAATAATTAGATAAAGAGTGAGATTAAAGTGAGATTAAAAAAAAACAACAAAAAAAACTATTTCAAAATAAAATGCAGGGCTGCTGTTCATAAAGGGAAGAATTAAGTTATGCAGATGAGGGTAGAAGCTGTTTGAGAAATACAAACAGGATCAGAAAGATAGAAAGCTGAGGTGGAAAAATGAAGCAGCAAATATTTCATTGAGGTCCAACAACACTAATAATCTGGATTATACAATCAGGAGGTGAATCAGTGATGACCAATGGGGACATAAACTGACCTCTGCTGCAGAGGTCACAGTGCGAGTCGTGACCCCCACGGTATAGATTCCTCCATTTGCGTCCTCATGGATTCTGATGTTGGATTTCTGCTTCCTGGCTTCAATGTCTCGTGTTGAGTCGAATAAGTCCAGCACCTCTTCATTGTACAGCTGGAGGTAAAGGGAAAGTAAAAATTAAAGTTAGTACTTATAGCACAAACTGTCAACACATATGATGGTTGTTAAAAAAACAGTGAAGGTCTGACTGCAGAGACTGATTGATGACTGTCCAATGACTGAAGAATCATCTGACCCCCCCCCCCCCCCCCCCCCCAACCCTAACCCACCCAACCACTGACCTCTGACACCTAGCTGTCAGCATGTTCTAGCTCTCTCTAACTAATGGATCTTAAGTGGATGTTTTTTGGTTTAAGCTCCATGCTGATTAATACACCATAACTGGGGAGTAAAACACTAAGTTCTGGGTTCACATCTTGTGGTGTCAGCTTGATTTGGACTGCCTGTGGATTATTTCTGCACCTCCAGAAACTGTGCGTTGATCTTGAACTCAGGGACCCGCCTTGCCCTGCTCAGTGGCCGTCTGTATGCGCTTCTCAATCCCTCTGAACAGGTGGTTGACAGCCCGAGGAATGATACCAAGCTCATCTTCTCCAATGTTGACATCAAAACCGGTTCCCATGGTGTAGGTCTTCCCTGATCCTGTCTGGATATCAGAGGCCATTAGTTACAGATAATAAAAGCTTCCTCCCCTCTTATCCAATGTCTTTTTCATGATTTCATCCAGATATGTCAACACAAATGTCAGGTTTCTCATCTGTATTCCTAAAATGTCAGCTGAATCAAAGACTAGAGAGCAGCTCTGAGTATTTAACATAGGCAGGCTGATGGAGAAAAGGGTGGTTACCATGGTGACAAAAACAGGAATGCAACAACTTAAAATCGCATCACCCTCTCCTTCCCTCTGTATGGGGATGTCTCATGGGATCGCTCCTAAATATGTGCCAAAAACAAACACACGCGCGCGCACGCACACACACACACACACACACACACACACACACACACACACACACACACACACACACACACACACACACACACACACACACACACAGTATGTTTTGACTATGGGCGCTCAGATTTGTTTGTGTGGCCTCAACTGCGCTCTGTGAAAGGCCCTTTGACAGGAACAGAAGGGCTGCAGGAACAATGAGAGGAGAGAATAATGAACAGACAGACAAGTGGAGGGAAAGCCTGACTGCTTCAGGGCTGCTAAAGAGGAGGGCTGCAGAGAGAGAGACAGTAAAGCACTCTCTGGGATGTTGGTTGCCTCCTTTGGTGAGGGATATGTTAGCTTACCCTTAAAAAAACGATGCATTTCCTGCTATCAGAAAGCAGGATCTTAGAGTGTTACTGCATGAAGTCAGGCTACAGCGTACATAAACATAAAGTCTGATGAATTATCAGAGGCATTTGCTCTTCAATGGGCCTAGTCCTTTTTTTTAACAATATGTTTATTGAACATTTTTCTGATAATAAAAACACAGAACACAGCTCAGGCACAACAAGAAAAAAAGAAATAGATGTTAAATACCATTGGGCATCTCCATACACACCCCCATCCCCACCCATCACATGGTACATGCAGGCACCACTAACAAAAGACAAAACAGATACTACACAGGTACTAGATCATCCATTAACTGGAGTTTGCTTTACATAGACCAGTTAAATCAGTTCAGAGAATCCTAGTTATGGGAGAAGATAATATAGGTCCGATAAATTTCAGATATGGGTCCCAGACTTTATGAAAAGTATCCACTGTTGAATGAAGCATACATGTAATATAATCATTGGGAAAAAAAAAATATATATATATATATATATATATATAAATATATATATATATATATATATATATATATATATATATATATATATATATATATATATATATATATATATATATATATATATGTATGTATGTATGTATGTATGTATGTATATATATATATATATATATATATATATATATATATATATATATATATATATATATTGTTGCTGCAGCTGCTGAACGGAGAGCATAGTCTGACTGACAAACAGGTCTCCCAATTTTGTCAGGCCACAGGTAAACCAGGTTTTAAAACCCTGGTCCTGGCAGCCTGGCAAGAAGTCTGGGCCATTTAAAATAGGTGTAAGAGGAGATGTTAGATGAACACGACCCCCTTAAGTGCGAATGGACCTCCAAGCTTTAACTGTGTTTAAAGTGATAGGGTAAGTACAAAGCTTCTTGATCCCATCACGATCATTCACAAACAACAAATTAGATAGAGGGCATTTGGATTGGGACTATTCAATATCGGGCCTAGTCCTTTTTAAAATGATTATTTTTCAGTTTTATGCTTTCATTCAGAAATAAGAGGCAGAGAGCAGAGAACAGGGTGGGAGTAGAGACATGCAGGTAAAAAGCCTCAGGTTGGGTTCAAACCTAGGCCAACCCTTCAAGCGCAGGTCACAGTGGGCGCGCCATACTTTTTTCTGCACTTTAGAGTGTTTTAATGAAGTTTATTCAATACGACTTATTCCTAAAGGGAATAAGAAGTGTAGCTCAGCTACTTATCTTCATTATAAAGCTTTGAGGAAGCAGACTGATGTCAAATCCTCTTAATGTCTCTAAGTAATGTTTTGACTCTGCATGGTTTCAGGTAAAGCAGTCTGCTCACACCCTGTGCTGATCGGGTGATGAGCTCCTTTTTCTGTCTTTACCTCTCAGGCAGATCTATCACAGCTGATGTGCGTAGAGCTGCGTGATTAGAGCAGGTTGAAACATGCCAGCTGATACTGTACTGGCAGAGCTGCTGTGAGGCCTGCTTTTTCCCTTCTTGGCCTCTTGTCTCATCATATGAAATGATATCAGCTTCGTAACGCATGATGCCATAAATATCTGGATGTTTGAAATAGCTCCATACCTCAAAGCAACTGTAGGTCAAACAGAGTGGATGTGTCATGCTGCTGAATAAGTATCATCTCAGTGAAGAGCCCGTTCACCAACCTGGCCGTAAGCAAAGATCGTGGCATTGTATCCCTCAAAGCAGCCCTCGATGAGTTGCTCTGTGCAGTGAGTGTAGATAGCCTCCTGCTGGCTGTCCATGTCAAAGACATGGTCGTAGGTGAAGGCCTTGTCCTTACCCAGCACGACTTGTGGTTCCCCTGGCATCACATATGTACAGATGTGGCAACCCTCAATCTTCTCTTTGGCCAGCTGAGGACGGATCCTGGAGGACACAAAGACGCACATTGTGAGGTTTTTGACTCTCCTTGTCTTAGAGGGGAAACGTGAGAAACGTATTTCTAAAGTAAAGTTGATATTCTTGATTTTAGATCAGCTGGCCAAGACCATCCACACATCAGGAATTTATAACATATTAGCAATCTAATGCTATGCTAACAGCAGCAGGAAGCTTAGCTAAATTAAAACACTAACTCAGATGTATTGTGATTACTTTGTGTTTATCAAGCTTAAAACTAACCATCTTCTTTGAGTATAGCATGCTGATATGCTTCCTCACAGATTTTAAACAGAACAAATGTGTCAATCTCAGTCACTTATAAACATATAACGTCCACCGGTGAAAGAATTCTCCATATTGTCTTCAATACGTACAAAAAATACAAAGTTGATAGAAACACACATAGCTTGTAGCTGTATGGTCATAAAAATGAAATGCTTATAAAATCCTCAGGAATCCAAACCTTTCAAAGTTAAAACTGTCCTGAGGAGACACTAACTGCCATATACCAAATACACTGCAACACTTTAGCTTCATGGTTGGCATGGCTCAAAACAAGGAACCTTCAACCATCATAAAAAAAGAAAAAGAGGAGGAAAAAAGGTGGGCAGAGTTTTCTGAAAGCATCTTAATCATATATTTAATGAAACGTAGCTACTGTGGAGTCATTTTCACTGAGTCACAGGAAGAAATGAGCTGCTTCTGCTTAGCTGTGTGTATGAAAGACTGTACAGTACCAGCACAGTCTTCAGCACACACCACACACAGCACAGAGCATACAGAGCACTCAGTGTTTAGCACAGAAACCAAGCCAGAGTAAAGAACAGAGCTCTGGGTAAACAGACCCACCCTGGGTTTCATTAAAGAATCACTCTGTTTGCTTTTCTGCAAATAAATACACTGTCATTACATCACTTCCTCCCATGATGCACCTCTGCCTGTCATCATCAGACGTACCGTGCACCTGAAAAGTGTAGATAAAGGAGACAGACCAAGGAAAGGTCAGGCAATGGAAGCTTTAAAACAGTCCTGGTTTGACAGAAAAATGAACAGAAAGGACACAGCATAGGCTGACACACATTCATTAACACAGTCTTTCAGTACAGCCAGTTGTAATTTGCTGCTGATATATCACTTCCTAGTCTCATTTATTTCTCCAAGGCTGAGTCAAAATGAGGCCCACATGTCAAAAACTCAGATTTAACTCTCCAAACACCTGAAAATCGGAAGAGCATTGTTTTGAATAGCTGTTTGTTTCCGTCTGATGGCAGGCTGAGACTACAAAGCATGTCAATGTAGAGCTTTGCATACACTTTGCAATCAGTGTGTAACAACTTCTCAGAATCAGAATCAGAATAGCCTTTATGCACCAAGTATGTTCAAAAGAATACAAGTAATTTGACTTCAGTTTGAACTGGGCTCTCTGTACAACATGTAAAATAAACACTAAGTATTACTAATAATAAGAGATAAAGTAAGTAAAAAGAATAAAAGAACCTATATACAAAAAACAATAAACAATAAAAAATAAATTAAGTTAAATAGTGCAATGTATGTATAAGTTAAAAATAAATGTGCAATTTGCAATGAAAGTAATGTGTAAAAGAGAACAGACAACAGGCTGTATGTAATGGTTTGAGGAAAAACAAGCTGTTTGTTTGCTGGACTCAGAAGCAAGACAGAGGCGAGAAGGCAAGTTTTAGAGTTTTTATTGAAGACAGTGTATGTGGATTAACGTCCTGAATCCAGAGAGGCTGTGTCCACATAGAGCTGGTGAGTAATGGTTTGAACCCCAAGAGAGTTTTGGCTGTGAAGGTGTTAGCGAGGCTGAAGCAGGAGCTAGTGGAGGCACTGGAAAAGGAAGCAGAGACACAGGAGTTAGTCACCGGAACGCTCAAAACAATCATAAATTCACAAGAAGAATGTAGTCGATACTTGGCCATAATACCGCTTGATATGCAGGAATCTACTTGGCGCTGATCCACACTCAGAGCAGAGCTCAAGAGCCGGCGTCGCTGATTGCTCATGAGCCACAGGTGCGCAGGTTGCCTCCGCGGGAACCCAGGTGAACAGTGAAGGGCGGGGGGAGAGAGCTCCACCGTACAGGAATCACCATACTGTAGTGGTAAATGAGGTATATGAGCTATAGTTTATGGTGGGTTAATTGTTCAACAGTGGGAAGAAACTGTTCCTGTGTCTGGACGTTCTGACGCACAGAGCTCTGTAACGTTGTCCAGAGGGGGGAAGTGTAAACAGTTTGTGTCCAGGGTATGTGGAGTCTGCAGAATTGGTGCCAGCTTGCTTCCTTGTCCTGGACCGGTATAAGTCCTGGATGTAGGGCAGGCTGGCTCCAATAGTTTTTTCTGCAAACCTGACAGTTCATTGAAGTCTGTGTCTGTCTTGTTTGGAGGCAGAAGGAAACCAAACATTGATGGATATGCACAGGACAGACTGGATGATGGAGGTGTAGAAGATGTTAAGCAGTTCCTGGGGGCAGGTTGAATTTCCTGAGCTGTCCGAGGAAGTACAACCTCTGCTGTGCCTTTTTCCTGATGGAGTCTATGTGGGCAGTCCACTTCAGATTCCAGGAGATGGTGGATCCCACAAACTGGAAGGTGTCCACTTTCTCCTGAAGGTTTCTCCTGAAGTCCACTGTCATCTCCACTGTCTTGAGCGGGTTCAGCTCCAGGTTGTTCTGACCGCACCAGATGACCAGCTGATCCACCTCCTGTCTGTACGTGGCCTCGTCACCATCCTGGATGAGACCAATGATGGTGGTGTCGTCCGCAAACTTCAGAAGTTTGGCAGAGGTGTCCCCTGAGGTGCAGTCATTTGTGTAGAGGGAGAAGAGCAATGGGGAGAGCACACACCCTTGTGGGGCACCGGTGTTAGTTGTCAATGTGCTGGATGTGGTGCTCCCGAGTCTCACCTGTTGGGTCCTGCTTATCAGGAAGCTTGTTATCCAATGACAGGTGGGAGCTGGCACAGAGAGGTGGGAGAGCTTGTGTTGAAGAATCTCAGGATGATGGTGTTGAACGCTGAGCTGAAGTCCTCAAACAGGATCCTCACATATGTCCCTGCAGAGTCCAGGTGCTTCAGCATGTAGTGCAGGACATGTTGACTGCATCCTCAACCAACCTGTTTGCCCAGTAGGCAAACTCCAGGGGGTTTAGCAGGGGTCCTGTGCTGTCCTTCAGGTGGTTCAGCCGTTCAAAACACTTCATGATTACAGATGTCGGGGCGACGGGCCTGTAGTCATTTAGTCCTGTTATAGATGGTTTCTTTGGGACTGGGATGATGGTGGAGTGTATGAAGCAGGAGGGGACTTCATAGTAAATGGTAAATGGACCAGTACTTATATAGCACTTTTCCAGTCTTTCTGACCACTCAAAGCGCTTTACACTGAAGCGGAGCAATTTGGGGTTCAGTGTCTTGCTCTGCAGGAGCTGGGAATCGAACCCTCGACCTTCCGATTAAGAGACAACAACTCTACCACTGATCCACAGTCGCCCCCTTCACACAGCTCCAGCAATCTGTTAAAGATCTGTGTGAAGATGGGGGCCAGCTGGTCAGCACAGGCTCTCAGACATGAGGGGGAGACACCATCAGGTCCTGGAGCCTTCTTGTTCTTTTCTTTCTGGAACTGCTGGCACACATTCGCTTCACAGATCTTCAGTGCAGGTGAGGTAATAGAGGGGGGAAGAGGTAACCAGGGAGGAAGGTAGTCTTTTGTTGATGGGGTGGGTGAGGGGTGTGACAGAGCAGAGGTCTCTTTCAAACCTGGTGTAAAACTATTTTATGAGCTTACAAACAACAACAACAACAACAACAACAACAACAACACAACAATGAAAACAATGATATGAAGAATGGCCTGTAGTCAGAGTCCGAACAAGCGAACACGCCTGTGTGTTCACTTGATATCAAATTCAGCTATTTAATTTTTTTGATAGAATATCTGGGATTACAGACCTGATGAGAGAAGAGGACAGGGGGATGGATCCAGACATGAAGAGTCCTGCCTCTGTGATTATACACCTGGGTAACACTGTGTTGTCAGATTTGTGCTTTTAACAGATTACTGGCTAAAGATTGGACATTTGCTTATGTTAGCAATGTGATTCAGAAGCATAACCTGGCTTTACATAACCAACAGTTTTTAGGCAGCTTCAGCTCAGGACAAAGACCAGGTCACAGTCTACTCAGGAGGACTGCTGGCTTGTATGGCACATTAAAGTCACTATTATTATTATTATTATTATTATTATTATTATTATTATTATTATTATTATTATTATTATAGGAATACTATGTAGCAGTGCTGTGTTTGGAAACATGACACTAAACTACATAGATGAAGAGAGATGAGCTGCTCAAGATGAAAATCATGTAACACCAAGGCATCAGAGTGAGTAGACCAACTAAAGAGACTGGAGTAAAATAAGGAGAGGAGGGTTTAAGGTATCGCTGATGTGAATCGGTTCTAATCTCTTTGGCACCATCCTGAACTTGACAGTGAGTCATGACTGTAATCCAGTTCAACAATGAAGGCCCTCACTGCATCTTACAGCCAGGGCATGAAGTCACTGGGTTACTGTTCACTTAGAGAAATTACAAAGACGTTGAGAAAATCTGGTCTTAAAGACGACTTTGGGAAAGTAACTGATGGAATAAGTCAATGATTGCTCATACCAAAGAAGACTTTAAGGAGCATGTCTGCATTTCTGTAGCCTTTTGGAGATGTGCTGATGAGCCAGTTTCAGTGACAGTGCTCATCCCTGTAGCTTCCTTTTTTGCTTTAAAATGCCCCCAGTGTCCTCCAGGTTAAACTGAATGGTGCACATGTGTGGTGGTGGTGGTGGGGGGGTTACTGTCTGTGACTGCCAGAGCAAATGTTAAAAATAAGAGTGAAGGACCCGATAAAACACTGATAACTGGGCCATAATATCAGAAGAAACTGATACTGATCTGATCAGCTTCAAAGTTTCCTTACTTTGTAAACAAAACTGAAATAAAATGAATCTATTATTATTTTATAGGATTATAAATGTGTAAATGTGTGGTGAGTAGATCTCCAACACTAACATGAACTATGACTTAACTGTAGACCTCAGCAGTGGATAAATTCTGAATAAAACTTATACAGTGCACATCATAATTGAGTACACCCCAACTGATATTTCAGAAAACCTTTAGTTTTCTTTCAGACTCAACATCTTAAACAGCAATCTACACTGCAAAATAATCCCACAAATGTATGCAGTTGATTTACAGCAAGATTAGTTAAATTGCACATTCAAAAATGAAATTGTCTTAACAAATCTGTAAAGATCACAGGGCAGAAATGAGTACACCCCAATGAAAGCATTTAGGAAAAAGCAGACAAAATTCTCCCAGACAAGATTGCAACCACAGGTGAATCTAATTATTCGTTATACAGGTTTCCAGCAGACAGCTGACTATAAAAGGGGTGTTAAATAATGAGGACACCCCTCAACACTTCATGCCGTCAGCAATGGCACCACATGGACGAGAAATGTGTCAAGATCTCAGGAATAAAATAATTTCTTTAAACAAAAAGGGTGAAGGCTACAAGAAGATCAGTAAAGCTTTACTTGTCAGTCAAAACACTGTAGCTTAAGTAGTGCAGAAATTTAAAAGAGATGGAAATACAGTCATCTCTGTTGGCTGTCCAGGGCGTCCAAGGAAGTTAACACCATGACAGAAGCGTCACCTGATAAGGAAGGTAGAAGAAAATCACCATAAAAGTTCTTTGCAGTTGGCTCAAGAAATAGAAAGCCAAACTGGGGTGACTGTTTCCCGTCACACAATATGGCGCACTCTGCAGAGGAGTGGCATGCATGGGTGTCGTCCCCGTAGGAAGCCTTTCCTTAAGCCAATGCACAAAAAAAGCCAGACTGGAATTTGCAAAGACCCATGGTGATAAAGAAAAACACTACTGGGACTCTATTCTCTGGAGTGATGAGACCAAGATCAATCTATTTGGAACCGATGGCTTCGATACTGTCTGGCGTCGCAAAGGTGAGGAGTACTCAGAAAAGTGCACGGTGCCTACAGTAAAACATGGTGGTGGCAGTGTCCTTCTATGGGGCTGCATGAGTGCTGCTGGTGTCGAGGAGCTTCATTTCATTGATGGGATCATGAATTCTGAGATGAACTGCTGTATTTGAAAAGATAAGATGCTACCATCACTCCATGTTCTTTGTTGTTGTGCAGTTTTCCAACATGACAACGACCCCAAGCACACAGCCAAGGCCACCGTAGCATTTCTTAAGAAGAACAGGGTCAGAGTGATTCAGTGGCCAAGTATGTCTCCTGATCTGAACCCGATTGAGCATCTATGGGGAATCCTGAAGAGACGTGGAGCGTCACACTTCATCCAACATCAAGACTTTAAAAGAGGTCATTCTTGAAGAATGGAAAAAGATAGATGATGTAATCTGTCAGAAACTTGTCCAGTCAATGCCTCGAAGACTTGCTGATGTCCTTAAAAGTCATGGAAGTCATACAAAATACTAGATATAGCAGTTTTTGTTAGGGGTGTATTCACTTTTGCACCAACCAGTTTTCATAAAATTGTTAATTTTGTGTTCTAGGTTCTATTAACAACCTAAGTTTCATGGTAAAAGTAAAGCAAACATTGTATACAACTCAGTTATGTTGAAATTGTAAACACTGTTCTTATGTTTATTGAGATGTATTTATTTAGTATGTATTTGGTTTTGCTCACTTTTCCAATGCTCCTTTAGATCCTTGAGGACAACCATTTTATGTGTGGCTTTCAAGCAGAGCTTGTGGTATAGACCAAACACCCAGAAATTTTGTTTCATACACTCTTTCAATCATTACCTTACCCATTTCCTTTTCAAATACTCTGCCTGATTTATGATTTCCAAATAACATTACCTTAGTTTTGCTTAAGTTAATAGATAGTCCATTCCTGTCAAACCAGCACCTAAGTTTCTTTAATTCTTCATTCACCACTTTAGCCAAATGCTGTAAGTTTTCACCAGAACATCAAATGTTATTATTGTCCGCAAAAATCACGTTTAAATGCCTTGGATACAGTGATAATGTCATTTATGTACATGATAAATAGTTTGAGTCCCAATACTGACCCCTGTGGGGCACCACGAAAGAGCCCATCTGTACAAATTGTGACTTGTTACTGATATAACACCTGATTCATGCGAGAGCCACCCCTCTTACTCTGCACCTCTCGAGTTTGTCTATAAGAATGTCATGGTTTATCACGTCGAATGCTTTTTTTTTAAGTCAATGAACACTCCCAGGGTGTGCTGTTTCTTATCAATATTGGTAGTAATATTTTCAACAAGTTCTGCTAAATCCATAGATGTGGATCTAGCTGTTCTAAAACCACACTGACTGTCCATTAAGATGTAATTCTTTTCTACAAAAAGACCCAGCTTTTTTTTAAAAAAGAATTTTTGAAAACTGTGACAGCAAGGCCACTGGTCTGTAATTGGTAAAAAGATGCCTATCTTCAGATTTAAGTATATGAATAACCTAAGCAATTTTCGTTTTCTCAGGGAACACTCCCGACTGGAATAAGAAGTTAAAAATATGAGACAGCAGATGGAGATGGTTTGGATATGACACTAGTGAAATACACTATGTGGGACATAATAGAGCCACCGAGTATTTGTTACTACAGCTCTTAATAATCTCATCTCATGAGAACTTCATGAAATCTTCTTGAGATCTTCCTGAGATCTTCATGAGACCTTCAGGGGTCTTCTTGAGCTCTTCATGAGATCTTTATGAGACCTTCATGATATCGTCTTGAGATCTTCTTTAGATGAGATCTTCTTGAGATTTTCCTGAGATCTTTATGAGACCTTCAGGAAACTTGCTGCAATGATAAAGAATGTCCTCCCTAGTTCATGACATGGGAGGGACAGGCCTCACACACCAGGGTCCATAGTTTTCCCTCTGACAGGCCTCCAGGGGTCTGGTCAAAAGGAGGGAGGGGGTTCATGGGGCCTCAAAGAGACAGCAGCTAAAAATGAAACATTGAAGACAGAGGCTAAAGTTTTCTAACACAGAAGTGTGAGGAAAAATTGGTGTTTCTTTGTCTGTAAATCATGTAAAGCTACTAGTAACAGAAGGACAATTTAAACCCTAAAGAAAAAGTATGTTACCCCACTTTGAGTACTTTTGCTAATGCTAATTATTAACCAGTATTGAACCTGTATACACATGTAGCTGTGAGATTTGCACAAAGGATACACAAAGGATAGTAAGCATAGATATACCCACACCCACCCACCCACCCACACACACACAAATCACATCCCAGACAGGGAACCACGCAGAGCCGCTTTGTCAGTCTCTACCCACGTGATGAGTCCTTCAAAGCTCCAGCTCTCAGTCTCATTACAGTGATTAGTGTGACAACCTGAGAAACAAACACACACACACACACACACACACACACACACACGTTTTTGTAGAGATCAGAGATTAAAACAGAACACAACTTCTGTTTAATGAAAACAGTTTGAAGGATACTTTACAATAGGTTATTCTGCATTCTTGGAGAAGAAACTTCAAACTATTACAACTTTTCAAACTATGAAAGTAAAACTCTACAAACTCTTTAAAACTCTTCAAACTATGTAAACTCTTTAAACTTTTCAAACTATTAAACCTCTTTCCTTATTTTGGTTTAAAGGACAGGTTCACAAATTTTCATTAACACATACAGATTCTAGTCAGATGATATGGATAGATTTGCTTAGGTTTTCAGATGTTGAGATTTCATGGCTTTCTGAGGCTTCCAACAGTTTTATCATCTTAAAATAACTAAAAAGGAAAAAACTTTCAAAGCTAATCTTTACTTTGAAATTCCTGCTAGTTTTAACATCAGTAAGAGAGGAAATACATTAACAATTCACACATGCTTCTGTTTATGCAACTGTTTTAGGTTGATATACACATTTTTATCAACATATTAGAAGGAAATGGAACATTTCTGGGGGGAAAAATTAAATAATAAAAAAGACACAAAAAAAGAATTTTCTCAAGGGCCTTAACTTGTGGTCTGTTCACTTGGTGTCATGAGTTTCAGTAATTAGTGAGGCTAAGCAGCAGAAGAATGTCCATCTGACTGTTTGATGAGGATCATACTGATTGTAGTCTTCCTGTAGTCCTCCTGAAGTCCTCTCAGAGACTTAATGTGGTCTGATGACAGTGATGCTGTCCAACAGGGGTTACCAGAGGTCCACAAAGCTGCTTTAATACTCTTACTCTCTCGCTATCTCTCACTCACTCACTCACACCCACCCACACACACACACACACACACACTCACACACACACACTCACAAACTCACACACACACACACACACACACACACGGACTTCTCTTGCTGTTGGAAACATGATCATCTCATTCACCTGTGTCTATTTTATTGTGCATGTGTTTAGAGGCTGCCTGTAGGTACATTTACCTTTACATTTTATTATGTTCACACACACATACACATACACACACAAACACACACACACAAACATATTTCTCTGTTATGTCGCTTCAGTCAGTCTGTGAACTTATATCACTGTATTTTTGTCTGATGTGGCCTAAAAGGTTCCCGGGGCAAGATGATGAATCAAAGAAAGCAAAAACTTTAAGTGTCCTCTTGAGGCTGGCTCACAGAGTCCAAGAAGAACCTGAACATGTATGACCCAAATGTATGATTACAGAGCCCAGTTCAACATGTTGATGGGCTGCTAAAATCTGAAAAAGAAATTAGCCTGAAATGCTCATTTGTGTACCCTCACGTAAGGAAGGAGGACTGATTTTCTTTAACTCTTTTGTTTTGGGTTCCATTGAGGCAATGAGTAACTTAGGTTTTTAAAGTAGAGGATGTTTCTGTTTGACTCACAGGCAGTAAGGCTCTTTATCAGGAGGCCAATGACCTGCATGGCTTTCTCTACCTCTTTGCCTCTTGGTCGGTTTACTGAAAGTTTGATTCCTTCTTTCCAAAATGGAGACTGACTTTGTTGGTGACCCCTGTGGTAGAGGCTGTACACAGAATAATAAACTGCTTGAGGCACAGAAATTTATAGGAACACTGCAGAATTCTAATGAAGGATGTTTCTTTCTCATTTCATTCTGACTTGTGTTTTGTATTTGTCAGACGAGTTTTCTACTGTTGAATCTTAGATATTCTTTCAGGTGCACCGATCCAGTCTGAAAAGCAGCCAGGCAGCAATGTTGAAGATGGGTCATGTGAGAGGAAGGCTGTGGAGGAAGGAGAGATAGCATAATTTGCTGACTTAGTTTTTCAGTTTAGCCCTTTATTTCCCGACTTTTTGTCTGGATCTTAGACTGACCTATATCCATTTACAAAGCTGACAGCACAACCCCTACCAAATACTGAAAAACGACCCCGAGTAGTGACCAGGCAAACTAAAAGAAGGGTAGAAACGCTGTCCAGGTCACTGATCACAGCTCTGATGGCTACCTGGGTCAAAGGAATCTGAGCATAGGCAGGAGGGACAGAAAGATGGATGGTGGTAGATGGTGGCAATCAGCCTGACTGGAGGCCAGAGATTATGGGGACAATATTTACCCAATCAATGACCAGGACAACCTGTACCCACACTCAGGATAGATCAAACTAAAGCAGCTCTTCCTTTTTCTAAATTAACACAATTTTTTCATTTCTAAACAAGAATCCATGAATTAAGTTCTGTCTGTGCAGTTCAGATAGAAGTGTAAAAATCACATTATATTGTCATGACAGCAGCTGGCAGATGGCTTTGCAGCATGCTTTGCTTTGTGTTTCAGTTCACTCGAATTGGTTCATGAATATTTATCATGAATATGCATGGCTGGACACAGGATTATTAATGCGCCGGCAAACACACACACACACACACACACACACACACAAGCACCCACAAGGCTTTGTATCACGGCAGCAAGAGCGCAGTCTTTTTCCTCAAGCATAATCCACACAGGTCAACAGGGCAAGACGTCTGTAGGACAGCCACATGGAGGCAGCCAATGGGGTTTTGGAGATTTGATTGAAGGGTTAAGTTATGGGTTGTCTTCCTAAATACTATTTAAATGTTTACACTATGCAGTTTTTATGAATTAACTTATTTTCATGTTTAAAACATAAGCTTGTGTGGACACAGTTAGCGCTACATGCTAACTTTTGGTTTACTGTTCAGTTTACTGTTTTCAGTTACTTTAAAAAACTAGGGATGCATCGAATATTCGGTAACTGAATATGTTCGGCCGAATATTGCAAAAAAGCCACATTCAGCCTTCAGTGAAGTGAGTTAAAAGCAAGGCCGAATAGTAGCGTGTGACACAATGATGCAATCCAACAGCAAAGGCTACTGGAATATACAAATTGTCAGAGTCTGCAGACAACAACCCGCTGCTTCACGTTCAAACAAGCGCCGCTCCTCTGCTGGTCTGTCTGCGGACACTACTCCAACATAAAGCAGACTTCGGGCGCACGCACGGCTCGCCTACGTCACCATGAAGCGTCTATCAGAAACGTTTTACATGCAGCGCGGTCTGATCAGAGTCAGTAGAGTGAGACAGAGAACAGGATTATAACTTTAGAGACTTTTTGGCTCATGTTAAGTTGTTTTGGTCCCACACAGCCCTCTAACACCCCGTTATTGTTTAAATAACTGTCGAGAGGAGCGGTCACGGCGATCCTGTGCGCGTGCTCGTGCGTGAATTGTACCATGCAGGTAATATTGGAAACAAGAAGAGAGTCACACTTGATCCCGATCAAGTTGATAGATTTGTGTTTCTGGCAGAAATGAAGAAATGAAGACGGGCTGTTCGGCTTGAGTATCAGTTATATGTTTTACCTTCTTATTCAAAGCTGTCAAAGCTTTCTCTTGTTAAGGAGACTGTTAAGGAGAGCGCGCGCAGGGGCGGGGGGATATTCGAAGAATGACGGGTCATTTAATATTCGTTTGAATATGTTTTTTTGAAAAAGTGACAGCCCTATTCAGTATTCGGCCAAGCGTTTATATTTTATTCGGCTTCGGCCACAAATTTTCATTTTGGTGCATCCCTATAAAAAACCTTAAATAACTTCACTTTTTAAAGCAAATTCTTATACAAAGAAGGCTGTGCTGGTGGAAAGATATTCCATTAATTAAACAGGACAGGATGGCTGCTCTAAATTCATGAGTCTGAAATCTGAGTCCTCATTATTGGTGTACTTTCTGAATTATTAAATGGCTCTTTGAGGATACTGACACACTGAAATGTCATGTGACTCAATTACTCATATCAGCTGGATAACTCCTTAACTGCTCACAATAGTTTTTAATGAAATATGGGACAAAACTATTGTATTGTGTGTGAACTTACTGAGACAGATGGGATGTTACATAACAGTTCTGATCTAGACCAAAGGACTTACACACACACACACACACACACACAAACACACACACTCAACACACAAACACACACACACACACACACACACATTCATATGGGGTGTATGGGTATGTTTGTGTGTGCGTTTCTTTATGACAAGCACACAACAATGTGCTCATAAAATGCTGCATCTGTAAACAGTCAGGAGTGAAAAATGGCCTCAATGACAGAAATAGTAGAACTGAACACACACGATAATTCTCAGTGGAGATCCATTGAACACACACATTAACCCTCAATGGAGATACATTGAACACACACATTAACTCTCAGTGGAGATCCATTGAACACACACGTTAACTCTCAGTTAAAGCACATCTCTACAGAGCACCTTTCCACTCATGAATCACATTGATAAAACATTTCAGACAGCTCTGAATTATTTTGGCTGAATCAGAAAAGAGACACAGTTTTGGTGCTAACGAAGCTAAAGAAGCATCTCATTACTTTGTTAGGACAGGGAATTTGGAGTGCGCTCACAGGCAGCATGAGCCTGACAGGCTGAGGCAGGTACTGGTTGTAAATGTGCAAGCAGATTTCTGCAAATATAAGTACCCCACTAACTATAAACCACTGCAGAGAGGGGACAGGCTGACAGTCAGAGCCACATGTTGTCAAGCTGAGCTTTCACCACAGTGTGGAAAACGAAGTAATGAGAACGTTTCCATGATGATTAATCAAGCTATAAACACCAACACGAGGCTGTGGAATGATGTCCAAAGAGATGACAACTAAATGGCAGAAGAAAATGTGCTTTCCAGTGATTACTGAGAGAAAGTTAAGCTTTTAGTGAGTCTGGTTCTGTCCGAAGTTTCTGTCTGTTAAAAGGAAGTTTTTTCTTGCCATTTTAACTTTCTAAATGCTGTAAAGGTCTATACTCATGGTGGGTTAAGATGAGATCAGACTTCTTACCTTGTCTTGATGTTGGGTCTCTGTTAATAAAATCATTTACAGGTCTAGACCTGTTAACACTCTTGGAAAGCGTCTTGAGATAACGTTTGTTATGAATTGGCGCTATATAAATAAAGATTGATTGATTGATTGATTGATTACAGCATGGGAATCCTGAACAGACAGAAACCTGACCTTATTAAGATGGCAAACTTAAGACCACTGGAGCGAGGGATCTGTAAATCATACAGATCAAAGTCTTTATTTGGTCTTTAAGACAGTGAAACTATCTGGGATGAGTTTGAACTACAGTCTGTGTGTCTGTGTCCTCTGATGAATGTAAGTCCAGCATACTCACCCTC
Organism: Labroides dimidiatus; assembly: GCA_030710495.1. NCBI lineage: Eukaryota > Metazoa > Chordata > Actinopteri > Labriformes > Labridae > Labroides > Labroides dimidiatus. Next base: position 22,019,719 of record CM061162.1, read on the forward strand.
AATGTCTCTATTTACTGTCTAAAGTCCCTAACCTGATCTGTCTCCTGTTTGGTGCTTGACTTTTGCATCCTGTTTATTAGAGCAATTTCACTGTAATCATTACAAACACACTGATGCAGGTGATGAGGGTGAACCACAGAAATAAAACTGTATGCCATAAAACCAACACAGTGAGTGTAAAGACCCAAAAAGGTCTGACTTGTGTTCACTTTGAAAAGGTCAAAACTCCAGCAACACTAACAGTAAAAAGAAGACCTTTAATCCAGACCTATGTGTCCTAATTCTGTGGTATCACCTTAACTTAATAAAACAAAATTAAATACTTAAAGTATAAAACTAGATCAGTCATCCATATTTAAAAATCCTTCAAATTCAAATCTATATGAGACAATGACTGCGTCTTATCTCTGATACCAGAGGATTAAAGAGCTCTAAAAGCTTGCAGACAAGGCCATGATAACTGTGAGGGCTCTGCTAACTCTGATGAATGATAAAGCATTTTTAACCAGGAGGTCTGACCACAGAGGAGCCTCTGCTGACTCCTCAACAATCACAGAGTGAGCTAAAGTTCATCCAGCTTTTTACCATCAAAGTGAATCAGTCTTTAAAGGTTTAAACAAATTATTTTAATAGTCAGCACCAAAAGGTGTTATGACTGATTAATGCACTTATTTTGTGTCATTAAAACATCAGCTGACTCTCGCAGTTTAAGTTTAATGGCTGATATAAACACAAAGTGATGGACTTAGAAACAGATTAAAAGTGGAAAATCATGGAACAAGGAGGAAAACAGATCTCAGAGATAATTCATGAAATAATTAATGCAGACTGAGCTTCTCAGCAGATAGTGTCACACAAAGTTTCCACTTAAACACACACAGGCGTGCGTGCACACACACACACACACACACACACACACACCTCTCTGTAGCCTGATTTGTGGATTTGTGTTACTATCAGCAGCCTGTCTGATAACACATTTGGTGTGTTTCAGCTCAAAACTTGGTCTGCAGCACCAAGTCCACTGAAACTTAAAGATCAGAGAAGATTAAGAGCATAAAGGAAAACACTGACAGATTATACATTATCTGAAACAGGGCGGGAAACCCAGTCGGCTCGACAAGTCTGGGTCAAAGTCTGAATGCATAAAAACAAACCAGGAAAGAGGAGATGGAGTGAGAGAAATGTGAGACCAACAAGCTTCTGTCTTTGGTCGTTCAGTGATCCAATTCATGTGACACCTCAGATTTTCTTTCCACACAAACAAAACATGCATGCAGAAAAGTAGCTTCCTGTGTGCTTCCCTCTTACTCACTTCATTGATTTGTTTTATATTTTATTGTTTGCACTGTTATTGTCAGTCCAACACACATAAACTCTGATATAACCAGCAGCCAGACAGAGACTCTCTGTTTGTTTGCCAGGTGACAGCATGGCTCAGCTCAGAGGACAAAGGTCATATCAGTAAGACACAGTATGCAAATGCAAGCTCCCCTGACCCCAGGATAAAATGTTCCAAACCCAAAGCCTGTAATACCTGAAAACAAAGGCAATGATCCACAAGACTAATTTTCCTATGATTAACCTACAAATGGAAGAGCATGGAGCCCTTATTCCAGCAGTGTATTCAGTTCTGTTCCCTGCACAGAAAGCGATAGGCTACAGGCTTTTATTTGGCTGAAACCCTCGAAGCTGAGATCTGCCGTCATAAATACACGCATGTGTATGTTTACATGCAGTGCAAACATTTACAGAAACAATCATGAAAGCTGCGTCTGCAGCCCCTGGCTTTAAGCGCGTGTAGGGTGAAGATAGTTACACTCAAAGGATCAGGTTATTGTTCTAGAGGGATGACACGGACTGGGGTAAAATAATGGATACACACTACATAAACAGTAGTGACGGATATCCGTCCATGTTTCCGAGGAGCTAAAGCTAACTTTGAGGCCCAATGTGAATGCTGAGGCAAACATACAAGCATCGTGAAATAACGTAGTAGTCCCAGCAGGTGTGACGCTGGAGCATCTTTGGAGAGGAGGGTCTCCTGCATCCTTACCTCAGGGCGACCCGCACCGAGCTCTCATCCGGTCCGCTGGTCATGGTGTCACTTGAGGATAGTCCAAACAACCGACCTAAAAATATCGCTTTCCCTTTTCTTTATCCTCTTAGACAACTAGGGCCCCCTCCCTCCCTGCACCTTCCAGAAAAGCGTTTCTATCTTGAGCTTCCACTGCTCTCACCTTCGCTTCCTCGCCCCCCTGGAAACACAAGCCATGTTTTATAAAGTGGGACGGATACGCGAAGGATTATTCATCTGAGATTATATTCTGCGAGTAAATGAAAGCTGAGTCTCGGGCGCTGGTACAGCTTCAGAAATCGTCCGGGTACAGATCGGTCGGTGTCTGTATACGGGATCCACTCCGTGATATCCAAGACGGATGACGTAACCAAACTCCGCCCACTGAGCTGGACCAATCCAGGCAGGGCGAACGAAACCATAGACTGAAAAACCCTTTATATATCTATATATCTATAAATCTATATCTAAATCTAAATATATATATATCTAAATCTATATATCTATATATCTATCTATATATATCTATCTATCTATATATATATATATATATATATATATATATATATATATATATATATATATATATATATATATATATATATATATATATATACTGATGACCGCTACGAGTACAGAGTGCTCACACTAATCAGCTTTATCCTCAGCCTGTGGAGGGTAAAAGTACACAAGAATCTCACTTTAGCTAATAAAATATCATCCTAAGAAATAAGTGTGAGACTGGATTCAGTCCAGAAAAAGGAAATAAGTTTTGAGGTTGCACAGTTAATTTTTATTCACAAGAAAATATCTCTTCATCTTTCAACACAAAGTAACTGTAGCACATGATTGTTGTACAGTTGACCTGTAAGTTGACGTTTCTCTTTATTCTCAAGTAAAGTTCATTACTACATGCACAACGAGATACCAAAGAACTGAGTCTGGACTAAGATTCAAAGAGTTCAACTTAGAAAACAGGAGCATGTTCAGGAGATTTAATTGCTAACAGAGCTTACTAAAGAGGTGATGTAAAGAGTACAAAGTATAGATATCCCCGACATAACAGGAGGTTAACAGCATCAAGTATCAAAGGTCCAGGACAGTTGACTTAATACCACAAACTCTTGAAAACTGGTCTTAAAAGGTTATAAAACACCATCTCTTCTGTCCTTAACCTCCTGTATAACATTTAAAATCAAGCTGAGAAATGTCAACACTTCCCATTATTATACAGCAAATCCCAGTTTAATCACCAGTATGTGGCTCTAATAACCTAATACATGCACTATCAAACAATGAAAACATTTATGACATGACTATTCATTGAGATGCTTTATCATACACGAGGGATACATTCAATCTCTTATGAACAAAAAGGAAGAAAAATGACACACATTCATTAAAAAATGTTAATACGAGTGTCATTACAGTATTTAAAAGTCATTTAGACTAGCAGATTGTAAAAAAAACTCCACAGGTTTTCTGAAGGGATAAGAAATGATGAGGTTTCCTTTTCACAGGTTAGAGTTTGTTTCCTTCTGAAAAGGAATAGAATCAGTTCTGACAGAGAGATGGTGTCAGCATAGAGTCACAGGCTGTTTTCCAAACTGCCTACTACATATTCCATGTGAATTTAGTATGTAGTAGGCACTGCATACTGCTTAATACTGAGTATAGTATGTAGTATGACTGCTCTGTTGGGTCTGTTTGGTAGCTACTCAGGTTTTCAGTTTTGAAAAATGGGACTACAGCTGATGGATTTTCGCATGTTTAAATTTATAAATAAATATAAATGTAAATATATAAAAATGTAAATATAAAGAGAATAGTAATTATATTTTAGCAAAGAGCTCTTTTAAGCAAAAGTAAATTAAGTTAAAACCACTTCCATATAATGATTAATGAATCTGTAGAAGTAAACACCCCTTTTAAGAGTAGAAGTGAAGTCTTAACAGCTTTTCTTTCGCATCACTGCTCTTCTTTTGCTCTTTGGTAATTCACCTAAACCAACCCCATAGACAAACAGCGTTAGCGTCGTACATTGTGGGAAACAGTGTGCCACGTAGAGTGGTCCGATGCATACAAATTTTCCCAGATAAGTAGGACACCCATAAATTCTTGGCATACTGCCTACTACTTACTGAATTTCAGCCAAATCAGTAGGCACTGCTTGTGTAGTAGGCAGTTTGGAAAACTGCCATAGTGTATCTGAGAGTCCCTCATCAGTCAGTGGGAATTAAGCCTGCAAAAGCTGTTTGTGGCCACCTGGAGGCAGTGGAAACAAATGAACACTAACGTACAGTGTACAAGATTGCACAATACTGCAGCCTGCACTGGTGTAATGTGGCTGATGTGGATTTAAAACAAACAAACAAGAAAAAAAAGAGAAGATGTTGAATGTTGCTCCAAATCCGCTCACAGATGAGGGGAAGCCATCTGAATAACTACAGATGAAAAAGGTTATCAAAGAGGGTATCATCCAACAATTATTATTCATTCATTCAACAACTATTATTCATTTCTGTTCTCCTTTCCTATTTTGCTCACAAAAAAAAAATAGATATCTTGACCTTTTTAACCTAACAGTCTTTAGCCTGACAAGCAGAGCTGCGAACGAACAGCTTGAAAGCCTCTCCTAAATTAGGTAAGTCAGTAAACTGTTTATTTGGAGCCCAAAGGGGAGGATAACATGGTCAGAGAAGAGATACTGCAATTTTGGACTTAAAAGTTTTGTAAAAACAAATCAGTGTACAGACATTTTTCTAAGAAAATCACACATGGATTTAACTATTTTATAACAGCAAATAATAACTTGATCCTTTGAATTATTAAATATGGAGATAATTGGTATTGCTTGGTCGGCTTTTGACCTAGTTCAAAACATGAAATGAATAAAAAGGTCCTGCCCCCCCCCCACACACACACAGGTAGATATGTGTCAAATTTACCAATGCCTCTACACGCAGAAAGCGCCAAACACAGCCAGGACCAAAGCTTGGAACAACCACACAGCATTTAAGACATTTTCATTAGGATAAACTTTTATCAGTTACACAAATGTCTGATTTCACAGTATCATACATTTTGAAAAGCTGCTTGTCACAAATATAGAGTGTAAAAGACAAAATATCTGACACTTTTTCATAAAGATAGCAATTTTTTACAAGATAAATAAACATAAATAACAAGTTGAAGTGATCTTGAGCCAAAAATGAGTCTTATTGCGTAAATCAAAAGTATTCACAATCAGGCCTAATTAATAATAACTTAGAAAAATGGGGAAATTTGGAGCTTGTATGAACTGCACGGTGTTTACAGAAATACAGCTTTGACAGTATGGAGCTCTGAGCTACGTGAAGAAGTCTTTTAAAGCGAAATTATGAAGATGATAGATAAAAAGAGAAAGATGAGGGTGGAGGTGATGAGGACGGATAGAGGGGGGAGTGAAAGAATCCTCTGTGTGCCTTTTATTTTAAACACTGGTCAAATGACATCAAACTAAGCTCTTACATTGCTGTGGTGATCATAAGTGTTGTAAAAATCATGGTTTTGACAGTAGATCTGGATTTCTAATGAGCGCACTGACTCAAACTTCTGTCACTGCTTTCAGGATCCATCAAGATCATCCAGTGACAGTCATAAGGGTTTCATGCCTTCACTGATAGAAATGTGGCAAAGGCAGCTTTCTAAATGAAGACGTTACTCACCTGTCCAGTACAGCGTGAACAGTAGTATGTGCCAGTGGTCACAGATGGGGCAGACTACCAGAATTACCACCTCTCACTTTGACCCCACTTTTCAGAGCGGCTCAAAGCTTTCTGTATTTGTTCAACAAACCGTTCTGGAGTCAGATCTGCATGACTAATCATTGTAGTAATAGACTCCAGACTTAGTTTTTCTCTGCTAGCCATGTGTACAGCTACAGCTGAGTGTTAGTGGTCAAACTGTCAAAAAACTGCAAAATTAAAAATAAGGATTGTACTGTGGATGGATACAGAAACCAATAAAGGTATACTGTGATATTTTGAAAACTAGTGTCTTGTTTTAGCTACTAAAGGTAAAAAAAAAAAGTTCAGTAAAACCTAATAATCTCTTGCTAAATTATGAAAAAAGATTAATTCTGCAAATGAGCACTTTACTGGGCTCAAAAATACTGCTCTGGTGTTATTTAGTGGTTTAATACATAAAGTTAAGAGCCAAAGTGCAGCTATCTGCGTATTTCACTGTGAGCGACCAAAATAAACAAAACAGCCTGCTAAAAAAAAGAGAATACACAATATAAATTGGATTCAATTTGCCACTTGTGCAAATGACTGATTTAACCATGAATGCTAAAACCAGACTACAGCTCTCTTGGTTGAGCAAACCAAGAGAGAGAACAATACTTTCCTCTCCTCTGCCATGCCCCCTATTTGGAGGAGGGTGAAGAAGAGATGGGGAGAAGAGAGGAAGAAGGGGCTGAAAAGCTAGATGGCACTGAAAGTGCAGCAGGTTTGACAGAAAAGGCTCAGAGCAAAAGAAAAACCAGAAAAAACACCTGTTAGCCTGAAAAAACAAAGCAGTCCCCTCTGAGGTTTCTTTCATTGCCTCCGCAGCTCTTCCCCATGCTTTTTTTTTCTGCTCTGTGGCTCTCACCCTTCCCTCTCACACACACACACACACACACACACACACACACACACACACACACACACACACACACACACACACACACACAAAGAACACACATGCACGTCCCTATTCAGCTGTTTTAAGGACAGAGTCGTCTCCCAGGATTTTGCAGAGCTCATTGAGGCGATGCTGCATCTCAGGAATACCTGCCAGCTGAGTCTCTAGACGCTGTTTCTCCTCAGTGAGGGAGAGACGTGTTGCTGTATCCAGCTGCTCAAACCGCCAGCCTCCCTCTCCATCAAACTGCAGCAGGTGTGTGTGGTACTTCCTGAAGGTGAAGAAAAAACTTTGAAGCAGGAATTAAACACCTTACATGTCTAATACGCAATCAAATCAGGAGGTAGTGTCGGGTTAAATGTAAGCTAAGTTCACTCCATTCATTTCCATGAGATGCACACATCAGGAATGAACCTTTGCTGTTCTTTGTTGTAACTTTCTTACCACAGTGAGGGTCTGTGAGTGATGGAGAGCAGAGAGATGCCAGCATCCTTAGCAGCCTGGAAAATCTTTCCCTCCACGTCAATGCTTACAGCACTAGTGCATTCATCCAACAGTGCATACTTGGGCCTAACACACACACACACACATACACACACAAAAAAAAAAGAAAGAAAAAAACATGGGATAACTATCTATGAAATCCAGAACAGTCAGCCCAAAGTTAGGTCCCATATTCAGCAGAACTCTTGTATTGGTTTGTCCCACTGACTCAGTATAGAAGAGTTTGATGCATTGCAGCAGAGAATCAGACACTTCAAGAGTCTGACTTTGATCTAGCTGCAAGTTTAAAACCTTCACCACAAGTTTTAACTGTATATGGGTATACTTGCACAAAACCTCAAGTAAAGCTGTGTCTTATATGTTGTTAACGTGAACAAACTGTGTGTATTTAAATGCAGACTCTGGTCTTAGTGTAATCAAAGCTCATGCTGTTTGGTCTCACCTGTGGTAGAACATACGGGCCATGCCCATCCTCTGTTTCTCTCCTCCTGATAAAACGTCCTTCCAGTCCAGCTCAGCATCCCAGCCTGAAGACGAGAGAAGACATCCAATCAGCCGGCTACAAACATTTACTAATATATGCATAAAGATAGTGATGTTTTTACGTAACAAATACCAAGAGAAAATCTGCTCTAAGTTGTCTGTGTCCACATACAGATTAATTTGTTAACATTTAGACAAAGTAAAAAGTTTCACAAAAAAAAATGTCTGTGGTTGTGGAAGTGTTTTTTTTTTTTTTTTAAAGGGAATTTAACGAGTAACAAAAAGATATTCTGGACAGTGTAAAGAAACATGAAATTGAATATGCTGTATTTACAGCTTTTAACAACCAGCGATACAATAAATAAATAAATAAATAAATAAATAAATAAATAAATAAATACAGATGTCTGAAGTTCCCAAATTCAGTGTGTTACAGTAAAACTGTTGTTGTGTCATACTTTACATATTTAATGGACTGCTCTGTGCAAATCAACCTCACATGTGCCCATATTCCATATCTGATGACCTCTAACAGCACATGCATGAGTTCCTTGCATGTGCAATCAAGACCTTTTTAAGGCCCCGTTTATACGACGTCATCGGGGTGAAACGCAAAAGTTTTGTTGCATTTTGGCCTCTCATTTATACGGAAACACCGTTTCAGTCGACCTAACACGCAACTTTTTTTAAACGCCCTCCAGAGTGGATTTTTTCTGAAAATGCTGCAGCCTCCGGTGCCGTATAAACGGCAAGCCAGCGTTTTCCGCTGTCGTCACGCTCCGTTTTGCGCGTGCGCATTCCACTTTCGTTGTGGGAACTTTTGCGAACCGGACAACAAAAACGGTTAAATTGCGGGCTTACTGGGTTGTGCTTGTGCTGCTGAATCTGCTGACTGTCTTTCAACGTTCATCTGTTGCTCCACTTCTGCACTCAGATAAGACGTATTTAATATATCCACCAGACGATCAACCCGCCTCTTCTTCGGCGGCAGACTACTGAAAGACCCTACAGTTATATCGCCATCTACTGGCCGTGTATGCATACTACAACGTTTTCAGTCCCTCAGCGTTTCTGTATAAACGCAGATTTTTTTTCTCTGCGCTTGTTGCGTTTTCAGGTGAAACGCTGTGACGCGTTGTCGTATAAACAGGGCCTTAGTCGACACAAATTATAACTAACTGCATGAGATAAAGCCTGAGACCTCCACATTGACAGTACCTGAAAATGGGCCCATGGTCTTTGTCTACCTAAGCTAACATTGCAGAGAAATTAGAAACATGATTCATGGGAAGCTTTTCACATAAATGTGTTCAGATTTTTTTTCTCTCCAGCAAATATCTGACAACCCTGAAATGAACTGACTTCTTACCTCACATATACCACGTGGTGTGATAAGGTCATTCAGGTAACTGTGGATTAAAATTAATTTAATTTGGTGCCATCTTTTCTTGATTTTCATTTATTCTACTATTTAAACCTTAAAAATGTTGGTTTCCTTTACATTAGAAGTTCTTCTGTCAAAATAAGCGTTTTCTTTCCAGTCCTGCTTGTTAGACTGAAGTATTACTTTAAGCTCCTTTTTTCTTAACACAGAGTACCATCCCACATGACCTGTCTGAAATCTCAAATATAAACACTTCATAATGGTGAAGAATCAAACGGTAACACAAACAGGACCAAAACTTTTTAAAAACACCACAAACTTCACTGTAATGAGCGATGCTTGTTCTGCAACATCTCAGTGTTTTCAGAGTCTGAACTAAGGGTCTTAGCTATAAGAGACGAGGTTTTAAAGTCCCAGTTTTGTTAATAATGAATCAATGACTGTTAACAATTCAAAGATCTGTCAAGAAAAATGCTTAAAATCTGCATCCTAGTCTCAGTGATTTTTTCCAGTGTGGTGACGGTGGAATCGAGAAAATTAATGAAGTGAATGATTTCTCAGTAAACAAGGATATGCAGGATATATTTACTGAGTCTTTATATTCAACTATTGTCAAGGCACAAAACTTAAGAGTCGTGTTTAATGGCTAGGTCCCTGGGTAGCAGCAGCAGCAAGCCTCAGAGCTGGATGGCTAGGTCCAAAAACAGTCAACAGTAGAGAAGACATGAGACAAAAAATAACAGCCAAACAGACGTTGATCAAACTGAAGAAAACAGACACCAAGCAGCGACATACTGCAGCACAGTATGTACATATGTAAATATATATTTATATATAATAAAAAGGTTATGGGTAACATAAACAGTTACTGCTGTTAATAACGATAGTGGTTGAGAGTGAAGCAGCAGAGTGCCTGTGTTTTGGCTTTACTGTGGAAAAAGTTAAATTTTATGTGAGTTTTTACAGTAAAGCAGAATAAAGTTTTTCATCTTGATTAAAAAATTCTATTTCAAGTTCAATTCACATTGTCAGATCACACCTTTGTTATGATAAGTGGGATAATGTATAGTAAGTGGGTCACACAATGCCTTGGTTTTTGGGTGGTGTCTCCCCTGAGTGTCTCTGAAACTTCAAACATCTCAACATCTGAATGACCTTCATGGCTGCCTCACCTCCCTCTCTGGTGACAATGTGTTTGAGGTTCACGATGTCCAAGATGGCGTCCAGGTCCTTATCACTGAGGCTCCTTGCTAACATGTCCTCCACTGAATCTGGGTAGATCACCTGGTCCCGCAGTGTACCTATTGACATGTATGGTCTGGAGGAGCACACACAAACACACACATACATACATACACACACACACACACACACACACACACACACACACACACACACACACACACACACACACACAAAACAAAACACACACACTGCTTATTTACAGAGCGTTACTTTGCTAACCTATCATTTTACCAAGTTCAGTGCAAAGAAAGGGCTTGCTAAGAAGTGTGTGTGTGTGTGTGTGTGTGTGTGTGTGTGTGTGTGTGTGTGTGTGTGTGTGTGTGTGTGTGTGTATAGAGGGGATCATCTTTAAGAACAAATGTTTTGAGCCTCTAATGTTGATTTGTGTGTTGTTACTCTGTGCAGCTGAAAGCTGAACATATCTGCTGTATAAAATATTTGCAGCTCTGCAGGAGGGAATCAGCTGAGTCTGCACCTCTTGGCAGTCCTGGGTAAAGTTACACTGGACTGTGAGAGGCCCTTTCTATGAGATTCAGTTTGACAGCAAAACTCCTGCTAACTCCTGTTTCACATTAAAAGAGCAAATCCATCAGCATATTATATAATACTCATAAGGATTTTTTAAGGGCACACTGTATCATACTGTATATTAGACCATTTCACACCCTAACACACTGTAACACACTATCATAGTGTCTCATACTCTGTCACACTGTATCACACTGTATCAAGTCATATCACTATGGAACACTTTGTATCACACTGCATCATACTGATACAGTACACACCATATCGTTTTGTAGCATACTGTAATACACTGTATCATACTGTATCAAACTGTATCATACTGTTACACACTGCATCACACCATATACTGTATCCCATTGTATCATGCTGTATCATACTTCATCAAACAACATCGTACTGCATCACACTGTATCACACCTTAGCACGCCGTATCAAACTGTATCTCAATGTGTTATACCATACCATACCGTATCAAAATGTATCCCCATCCTCAAGATGGCAGCACTCCTGATGTCTCTGTTCATGTCTCTGTTCAGTGTTTGTCCTTACTAGTACTTTTATTGGATTTTTACTAGTTTAATTGCACTTTTGGCCTTTTGGAGGTGTTTCGCTCTTTTATCAATTTCTAACAATTGAGTGCTTCAACTGTGTACGGTTTCTTCCATTTTTGGGGCCGTGTGCTCGCTGTGGACAACCACTTTCTCTCTGTGCTTTTGGATGTGCTGGTTTGGTCATTCAGCTTCTTGGCATTGGGGCATGCCTTTTGCTCAGACCTGCTGCTACCCAGGGACCTAGCAATCCAGCTCTGAGGCCTGCTGCTGCTGCTACCCAGGGACCTAGCAATTCAGCTCTGAGGCCTGCTGCTGCTGCTGCTACCCGGGGACCTAGCCATCCAGCTCTGGGGCTTGCTGCTGCTGCTACCCAGGGACCTAGCCATCCAGCTCTGAGGCCTGCTGCTGCTGCTTCACAGGGACCTAGCCATCCAGCTCTGAGGCCTGCTGCTGCTGCTGCTGCTGCTGCTGCTGCTGCTGCTGCTGCTGCTGCTGCTGCTACCCAGGGACCTAGCCATCCAGCTCCGAGGCTTGCTGCTGCTGCTACCCAGGGACCTAGCCATCCAGCTCTGAGGCCTGCTGCTGCTGCTGCTGCTACCCAGGGACCTAGCCATCCAGCTCTGAGGCCTGCTGCTGCTGCTGCTGCTGCTGCTACCCAGGGACCTAGCCATCCAGCTCTGAGACCTACTGCTGAATCATGTTGGGCAAAGCCTCATTGTTGCTCACCCTGGTCTTGGCTTTTATGGTCAGGACCAGTCAGGTTACTGTATACTCTCAGCCTTCTTGGGACTTTTCTGACTTGTTTGGTAATTCTGGCTGGACAACTGCTAGAGTGGCTGTGCCATTTAGTTGCCTCCACAATATTCTAGTTTCAGGCGGCAAAGGTACTCTTCCCTATTCATTTTTGATTCTTGACTCCTTTGTCGATAAGGGCTGGCAGGTCCCTGTCAGCTTGATTGCCCCTACTAATAACAATAACAAAGCTGATGTTAGAAAATCATTCTCCAGGTTGCTGATTTTGTTACTGTTGTTGGTTTCTGGCAATGTAAACACAAACCCTGGCCCTGAACCCCTCCTGGAGCTACATCATTTATCTACTCCAGATGAATTTAGCTCTAGACAAGGTCTGGGATTTATGCATTTCAATGCCAGGAGTCTTATACCAAAGATGGATATCCTCAAAACACGGTTCTGTTCTGCATTACCTGACATTGTTACTATTTCAGAAACCTGGCTGAAGTCCTCAGTACCTGATCAAGTTATTCATATCGATGGTTTTAATGTGCTTAGAACAGATCATAAGGGTCGGGGAGGGGGTGTCTTAATGTATGTGTCTGATAAATTTCAAGTGACTGTCCTTCACTCAGTCTCGATTCGACAGTTGTAGGCTGTTATCGGCCCCCTTCAGCAACATCTGACTCAATTTTAGGCCTAACAGACCTACTGTCTAACCTGGCCTCTTCTGAGTTGCTTTTTTGTGGAGATCATAATTGGGACTGGTTAAGTGATAAATCTGCTAGCTTTCGGACGACTTGTGACGAGATGAACTTAACTCAACTAATCAACAGCCCCACCAGGATTAATTCTGTGAAACCTGGAAATGATTCACTCTTGGATTTATTTTTGACAAATGCATCCCATAAATTCACTGCTATTGGTGTTTTTCCTAATGATCTAAGTGACCACTGTGCCATAGCCTGTGTTAGAAACACAATGATGCCGAAAACTAGGGGCATCATTGCAGTTCAGAGGTTTTTCAGACATTTTTCAGAACAGGCCTTTTTACATGATCTGGCTGCTGTCAGCTGGCATTTAATTTCAGCTATTCCCACAATTAATGAGGCTGTTCACTTTCTTCAGTCTAACCTTTTAAAGGTCATAAACAAACATGCCTCACTGAGGAAAATCAGAGTAAAAAACAGGACAAATCCTTGGTTTTCAAGGGAGTTAGCTGATGCTATACTTGCCCGTAATAGGCAATGGGCACTTGCCAGGAAGTCTGATTCTCCTAATGATTGGCTCCGGTTTCGTGTCCTAGGAAAATCAATGTACAGCACTTATCAGAAAATCCAAAACTGAATATTACTTGTCTTTGACTGCTGACTCTTTTAACAATCAGTCTAAGTTTTGGAAAACAATCAAAGCTTTGCAGAACAAGAGGGTTGCTGGCCCTCCACAAAGACTGAGGGTCAATAATTCCTTTGTCTCTGAAAAAAGGACATGTGAAATGCTTTTAACATGCATTCCAAACAGGCTTGCCATATTTGTGAAGAACGGTACCCCAATCTTTACTTGAATCATGGCACTGTGCCCCCTAACTCAGCTGATGTTTTACCCATTTTTGAATTGAGGCCACTTTTTGTATCAGAAGTAAGACAGGCTTTAATGTCTCTTGACCCGAAAAAGGCTGCAGGGCCAGATGGTCTTGACCCCTACTTTTTAAAACTTTCAGCCCCGGTCTTAGCTCAACCTGTAACTGATATTTTAAATCTTTCGATTTGTACACAGGCAGTGCCTGATATGTGGAAGCAAGCCTTTGTTTCTCCTTTATTGAAAGCTGGTGACCCAACAGACTTGAATAATTATCGTCCCATTTCAAATCTGTGTGCTCTAGCTAAAATCTTGGAATCACTAGTTGCTGATCAGATGAAGAAATTTATTGAACAGCATAATATCCTTAGCCCTATGCAATCTGGCTTCAGACCAAAGCACAGCACTGTGACTGCCTGTTTAAAAGTTGTTGACGATATTAAGTCTGCACTTGAAAAGAAATGGTTTTGTGTTGCCTTATTTATAGACCTGTCAAAAGCATTCGACACAGTAGACCATTGTATTTTGCTCAAGTCTTTGTCAAATGTTGGTTTTGGGCCCAGTGTGATGAATTGGTTTCTAAGCTACCTTTCTGACCGATCTCAACTGGTCAGGCTAGGTGACACTGTTTCTGACCAAGTCAGCTTAGATAAAGGGGTACCACAAGGGACTATTTTGGGACCGATACTTTTTTTGTTATATGTCAATCATTTATGTGTCCACTCATCATATTCATCGTATTATATGTATGCAGATGACACAATTTTGTATGCTTGTGCTCCTACTCTTGATGCTGCACTTTCTAATCTACAGTCTGACTTTGATAAACTGCAGCATTGGCTTATTGATTTTAAATTACTTTTGAATGGGAGCAAGACAAAAGCTATGGTGTTTGTACCATATAAGACTGTACTCTCCCAGCCTCCGAGACATATTTTAACTCTTGATGGTGCCAATATTGAGTATGTTGATACTTACAAGTATCTCGGTATCTGGCTGGACGTCAATCTTAACTTTAAGCAGCATATTGATTTGTTGTCAAAGAAACTTAAGTTTATTGTTGGTTTTCTTTACAGGTTAAAATCCTGTTTTTCTTTGCCGTCACGCAAGCGATTGGTAGCGAGCCTATTTTTATCACAGCTTGATTATGGTGATACTGTGTATAGATTTGCTTGTCCAACTGTCTTGGCAAAACCTGACCCTCTCTATCATGCTGCATTGAGAGTCATTTTAAATTCTGCTTTTAGGACTCACCACTGTACATTGTATATTCTTGTGGGCTGGTCCTCACTACCAATGCGCAGGATGAGGCACTGGTATGTTTTGATTTATAAGGCCTTGTTGGGCACTTTGCCCTCGTACATTAAATCTAAATTTTATCTTTGCTCAAGACTCTCACAACCTCAGATCCAGCACCTGGCTGCGCTGCATTGTCCCCTCATTGCGGACTGAGGCTGGTCGTAGGAGTCTGTCCTATTTTGGCCCTTGGTCATGGAAGACCTCCAAACTAGGCTCAAGCTGGCCTCTCTGGTCTCTTTGACGTGCTTTAAGCACAATATTACTGATCTTTTATCCTCTGTTTGCTCCTGGCCTGGTGTTTGATTTGCTTGCTTTGTTTTAATCAAATGCTGCAGTCTTTTACCTCATTATGTTTTATGTGACCACTCTTTGTGCTTAGTGTGTTCTGTATGTGTGTTTGTTCTCTTTGTTGAACATTGATTTCTAACACTGCCTCTTGGCCAGGTCACCGTTGGAAAAGAGATTTAATCTCAATTGGTTTTTTCCTGGTTAAATAATGTATAAATAAATAAAAAATCCCACTGCATCACACTGTATAATTCCAACACACGGTATTATATTGTATAACACTATACAATACTGTATCATAATATATCACACTGTCTTATACTATATCATACCGTATCACAATGTATCACAATGTATCACAATGTATCACACTGCATCATACCATAATACTGTACCATACTGTAACACACTGCATCACACTGAATCATACTGTATCAAACTGTAAAACACCATCATAATATATCATACCATATCATACTGTATCACACTGTAAAACACTATCGTAATGTAATATACTGAATCATGATGTTTTTTACTGTATCATACTATATCATACATCACACTGCATCACACTGTATCAAAACCTTATCATTCTGTATCACACTGTTATACCAAATCATACCTTATCATTACATATCACACTTTATCATACTATCATACTCAACACACTATATAACACCGTATCATACTGTATCACACCATATCACACCGCAAAACCATATCACAATGTATCACACTGCATCATACCATTTTATTCTGTACCATACTTTAATACACTTATCACACTGAATAAGTGTGTATCATACTGTATCACACTGTAGCAAACTATCATAATATACCATATCATACTGTGTCACACTGTAAAACACTATCATACTGTATAATACTGGATCACACTGTATCATACTGTATAAAATGCATCATACTGTATCACACTGCATCATACCATTTCATGCTGTATCACACTGTATAATACCGTATCATACTGTTTTAAACCGTATGTATTATATAATGTATTATATTGTATCATAATGTATCATACTGTATTATAACATATCATACTGTTTTACACCATATCATACTGTATAATACTGTATAATATGTATCATACTGTATCATATGTATAACTGTATCAAAATGTAACATACTGTATTCTACCTGACACAGTCCTGCCTCTCATTCCCCTCCTGTCACACTGCTGCAGTACTTTTCCACACTCCCTCCCTCTGCTCCACTCTACCTGCCAGCCACGCCCACCTCATCAGCCCAACTCTGCTCACCTGCCTACTCAGCTGCAGCTTATTGTCATCAGCCCTGCATATAAGCCTCTCCAGCACCTTCACTCACTGCCAGATTGTTCTTCAGCGTCATGCAAGACTTTTTTCCCTGCCCGATCTCCTGTTGTCGACTCCGCCTGTTCCTGACCTACTCTCCTTACCTGCCTCCCGGTAAACCCACCCACCTTCTGTCTCTGACCTCGTACTCTGCCTCAGAGTTTCTGGTATCTGCCTGCTTGTCTGGTTAAGACTCC
Source organism: Labroides dimidiatus (assembly GCA_030710495.1). Classification (NCBI taxonomy): domain Eukaryota; kingdom Metazoa; phylum Chordata; class Actinopteri; order Labriformes; family Labridae; genus Labroides; species Labroides dimidiatus. The sequence goes on from CM061162.1 coordinate 22,036,587, forward strand.
TTCGCCTGGCTACGTCTTGTCTCCTGCCTGCTCCCCAACGGTGCCCCTGCCTTCGCTGACTGCCCATCTGGCTTCGACCCCCCCGCCTGCCACCAACCTCTCTTCAGCTCGCTCCCCATCGGATTCACAGCACGAGTCGCCAGCTCTCCAGACCACAGAGCATCCTCCAATTGCACAACAACCAACGAAGAAGAAATGGTAATAGAGCGCCAATGTAAAGATGACAAATTAACATCTTATTATGAGATATTTAAAGTAATTCTGGGCTTATCGGTGCCGGCCGATATTTACGAATGGCCGAATACCCGGGGTAACTTCAAAAAGCCGACGGGCAAGCAAAACTCGTAAAGACATGCCTGATTAGGCAAGCACGACTCTGAGCTTTTCTATTAATTATTTGTATTATTTTCCTCTCTCGTTTCTCATACAGCACTTTAAATCTTATCTTTTCCGGAGTTTTTGGACTTTTTTTTTTGGTCACGCGCAGATTAATAATAGTGTGATTGACACACGTGCGTAAAACCTGCTGCTCTTCAAAAATAATACCCTGATCGTTTTTTGTCTTTAGGTAGTGAAGAAATAAAGATCAGTTTTTTTCTCAGAAAACACACTCTACCAAAATAACTCTTCTTTTTGGTGATATGGATGGATCTGGCTTTATTAACTGTGGGGAGGGAGACTTTAAATTCCTCTAGCACTGGGCTGTGAGGACTTTATGAGCTTTTTTAATGATAAAATTTTGAAAATTAGAGACAAAATTAGCAACTCCCTGTCTTCATCTGAACCTGCCATACCACTAAATGTAGTAGTAGTCAGACCTGAGTTAGACTGTTTCTCCACAATTAGCCTTCAGGAGTTAAATTCTCTTGTCTCCTCCTCTAAATCATCAACCTGCCTTTTAGACCCAATCCCAACTAAACTGTTCAAGGAGGTCTTTCCCCTAGTCTGTCCATCCTTACTGGAGACTATAAATATATCTCTATCAACAGGCTATGTGCCACAGTCTTTTAAAACAGCAGTAATCAAACCTCTCCTTAAAAAACCTAACCTAGATTCAGGAACTTTAGTTAACTACAGGCCAATTTCAAACCTCCCATTTGCCTCAAAAATCCTGGAGAAGGTAGTGGCTGACCAGTTATGCTACTTCCTTCAAGATAACAGCCTGCTTGAGGACTTTCAGTCAGGATTTAGAGCCCATCACAGCACAGAGACTGCTTTAGTTAAAGTAACTAATGATCTACTTTCCGCTTCAGATGAGGGATTTCTCTCTGTACTTGTTTTGTTAGATCTTAGTGCTGCTTTCTACACCATTGATCATGGTGTTCTTATACAGAGATTAGAGACATTACTTGGGATCACAGGGACTGCCTTAAATTGGTTTAAGTCCTACTTATCTGATAGATATCAGTTTGTACATGTTAACAACAAATCCTCTGTGTACACTAAAGTAAGTTATGGAGTTCCTCAAGGCTCAGTGTTAGGTCCAATTCTCTTCTCCATATATATGCTTCCTCTTGGTAATATCATGAGGAAATACTCTGTTAATTTTCACTGTTAAGCTGACGACACGCAGCTTTATGTATCTCTGAAGCCAGGTGAGACAAACCAATTATCTATACTAGATGCTTGTTTAAAGGACATCCGAACCTGGATGGCCAGAAATTTTCTTCTTCTTAACTCAGACAAGACAGAGATCATTGTGCTGGGCCCTCGACACCTTAGAGAAGCTCTCTCTAGTGATTTAATTGACATAGATGGCATTAGCCTGGCACCAAGCACAACTATTAGAAATCTCGGGGTCCTATTTGATCAGGATTTATCCTTTAACTTTCACATAAAACAAATTTCAAAAACAGCCTCTTTTCATCTTCGTAACATCGCTAAAATCAGGCCTATCCTGAAAAGCTTGTCCATGCTTTTGTTACCTCTAGACTGGACTATTGTAATTCCCTGCTTTCAGGCTGTCCCAGCAAGTCGCTTAAGATGCTTCAGCTGGTCCAAAATGCTGCAGCACGTGTACTGACTGGAACTAGGAGAAGAGACCACATTACTCCTATATTAGCTTCTCTGCATTGGCTTCCTGTAAAATATAGAATAGAATTCAAGATTCTTCTCCTTATCTATAAAGCTCTCAGTGGACAAGCCCCAGTCTATCTTAGACAGCTTGTAGTGCCATACAACCCCTCTAGAGCATTACGCTCCCAAAATGCTGGCCTGCTTGTAGTACCGTCAATCTCCAAAAGTAGAATGGGAGGTAGAGCCTTCAGTTATCAGGCTCCCCTTCTCTGGAACCATTTACCAACCACAGTTCGGGATGCAGAATCCCTCCCTACCTTTAAGGTTAGACTCAAAACATTCCTCTTTGATAAAGCTTTCAGTTAGGGACCAGTTTATAATCCATAAATTAGTCCATAAATTAGATCATAAATTAGACTCATAGTTTAGTTTAGATGCAATAGGCCTAGGCTGCCGGGGGGGATCTGGCACATTGGACTCTATCTCTCTTTCTTAATCTCTCTCCGCATCTGCTTTTGCCCCTTTTGTCTGCTCCTGTACTCGTCTCTGGCTCTTGTCTTGTAGGTGGCCCGGGATCCTTGGTGGAGACTGCCTGCAGCTGTGGAGTCATGGAGACTCATTAACTGCACCCATAGACATGACACATTATTTGGCCACTTCATAATGAACATTCATTCCCACTATCATATAGCTTCTAATGTAGATATTAGCCTGATCTCCTTATCTATGATCAATACATCTATAGTATCTATTTTTAATCAGCACATAGGCATGAGGTCCCTCTGAAAATGGGATGTCACATCTCAAGAGGCCTTTAACACACCTTTACTTAACGGAGACAAATATGGTAGGGATGCACTTGTGGTCTGGGCATCCATGAGTTCATCACTATCATAAATTCTTATTTTCAGTCAGAACATCATTGATTATACTTCTATAAAATGATCACCACACCCATTCAAACATGAGGTCCCTCCCGAAAACGAGATGTAGCATCTCAAGAGGCTAACCTCTAATAAATCAGACGACAGGTCTATGGTTCATGGATCTGTCACTAACTTTAGTTCACACTTTAGTCCCTTGTCTCCTCTTACCTCCCTTCCTTCGCCCACACACCCAACACAGCATCGTGTGGATTTGCTGTTCATCATGAGACTGGGGTCCACATTCGAGATTTCCTGCTGCTTAACAGAAGGTTTTTTCTTGCCGCTATGATGGAGGGATTCATGATTGGCTATTTGGATTCATGTTGGGTGTTGGATGTATATATTTGTATATATATGTATATGTGTATCTTTATATGTATATATGTATCTATGCATATATGTATATCCTTAAAATGAGGAGCTTTGTGCTCTATTGTAAAGTGTCTTGAGATAACATTTGTTATGAATTGGCGCTATACAAATAAAGATTGATTGATTGATTGATTGATTTAAATGGAAAGAGAGCGGCGCTGTGAATGTCTATAGTGAATGTCTTAAGTTGTTTGTGTTTTACCTGAAGAACACTTGTATCCTGTCTTTCCCTGTAACTCCATTTTCCATGGGCTGAACCCTCCGTTTAGCATAAATCCATCCACTGATGAGCAAAGCAGCATAACGTGCTGCAAAACTGCAAAAGGGCACGGGCTGACAGCAGGGGCGTGTCCAGATTTTTTAGTCTGGGGTGCCCTAACCAGGGCATTGACTTATGCAGCAGGGGGGATTAATATGTGAGCCCACACTCCAATAAACAGCATTTATTTTTGCTCACTCCTATGTATGTATTAAAATAACAGGATTAAGCTTTGACAAATGTGAGATAAAAATCAAACTAGATTTAAACAAAGCATTAAAAAAATTAACATTGAAAACTAAAATTTAACCAAATTGTGTACTGAAAATACTTCTGTACTGGTTTTCTCAAGTTCTACTATAACATTCAAAACGTATAAACTCAATACTTGTTTTTTTTTAATTAAGTTGAAATGCTGAGTCAGCATTTCAACTTATAGATCTTCGACTTTCTATTCACTTCTTCTTCTTCTTTTTCTTCCGTACGTTTTTTGGCACCTATCTCCTTCCACAATTTTTCACCGATTTTCGCCGTTGAACTTTTAAACTATTCAGCTACTTTAGGACATGTGTGCTATGACTTTTCTAATCTCCAACTCTTAAAATTTTTGAATTATTTCACTTTTTGTCAAAAAAAATTCCCATCTGAAATGACTGGGGAACTTTGACTTTTGCTCCTAAAACTCCTTCAACTTTGAGCTCCTCAAACTTCATCATACTTCCACTTACAGACTCCATTCTTGCTTTAAAATATTCACTTATCTTTCCACTTTTCACTCATCTTTCAACTTTTTAACTATCTTTCACTGTTTTTGAGATTTCACTCCTTAAACAACACAAACTTTTCAGATTTTCCACTAAAAACTCAGCTCTCTGAGTGCGTGACGTCACAAGTCAGAGTGGGAGCAGCAGCTCATGACACACAAGGAATTTCCCAAACAAATGTCTCGTGGGACCACAAATTTCACTCCACGGTCATAAAAATTACATCAAAACGTAGGTATTTCCGTTGCGCTTCTGTCAAAGCAGCCTTTGAAGTCAAAGGATGGAGCTCTTAGTCAGGAAAGGGCCAACTGTCAGCCAAACCTGACCACCTCTCTGTATTTACTTGCATTTTGAATCTCTCGGGTTTTTCAGAAAAGGGTCACTAATTTTCAACTCGGCCGTGAGGGCAAATTCTTGGCCCTACAAATATAAACTTGACATTGGCCGATTCCTCCGATCCTCTGGATTCCCACGGTGCGCTCATTTCTCTCATAGCTATAACGGTTTGGCCACAGTGAGCGTTTGTTTGGACCATTTCTCACCCCAAAATCCAGCCTGAGAACAGCAGTCACAAAGAAGTGACCGTTACACTCAGCAGCTGTCCTTTGAAGTCCCATCACCATGGAAACCATGCAGCTGCTCATGAATGATGACTCATAAGGACATTCTGGGGCATTCGGGGAGAGCCTGGCTATATTATTAAAACAAGCACACACTCACACACACAGACACACAGAGTCAGGACTCGTTTTGAATCAAATAACTCAATTTAAACCATGGATTTTTAATGAAAGCTTAAACACAAAGGTTTTCTTATCCTTGAAAGGGCATGTAAAGGGTTCAAACGTGTATGTGTGTGTGTGTGTATTGATGATGTTAAAGGTACATCAGTTCACACAAAACCCCCTCACATTTAAGTGCACGTAATGCTTATGTCTGTGTGTGTGTGTGTGTGTGTGTGTGTGTTTTTTTGTTTTTGTGTGTGTGTGTTTATGTGTATGTTTGTGTGAGTGTGTGCGTTTGTGTGTGTGTGTGTTTGGGTGAGTGTGTGCGTGTATGTGTGTGTCTGTGTGTGTATGTTTGGGTGAGTGTGTGTCTGTGTACTTCTTTACTTCACATGACTTTATGCTATTTACACATAACTCATAGATTTTGCTGTTATTTACATTTTTTCAACATTTTATTGTTTAAACAGTCTAAAGACTTCTTCAGTTCTTCTTTGCTCCTTCTTTTCATACAACGTTCTCATTTCTTAATTGTTCTCACTCCTTCTTCTTTACTTCCTTTACTTCTTTTTCTTCATCACCCCTTCCCCCTCACTCCTTTCCTCATCACCCTGGCTTCACTTTCTTCCTCACTGCTTCTTCACTCTTTTCCCCACTGTTTCTTTCTCACGTCTTTTACACTCCATCTTCCTCTTTACTTTTTTACTCACTCTTTCTTTTTCAATCCTTCTACCTCACTTCCTGGTCTTCTTCACTACTACTGCTTCACTCTTTCTTCTTCACTTTTTTCACATTTCCATGGTATGCTTTTTCTTACACCTTTCAGCAATTTTATTTCACATTTTTCCACATTTTCAGCTTTTTTTTCACGATTTCAAGTCTTCAGCGTCAGCATTTCAACGCATTTTCTGCAAGGAAATGCAATTTCTCTAGTTATCATTATAATTATTATTTTTTTATTTTATTTTTTTAGTAAAATCTCTGCCGAATGTTCGATATGTTCAATGGTTGTATGTTAATGTTAAAATGAACATTAATAAATATATGTTAAAAAAAAAGCCAAAAAAACAGAAATTTAAAGCTCTGCAGGAGCAGTTCTCCAAGGAGAAGGAGGAGAGAGAGAAGGAGTTCCTCTCTCAAATTAACAAGATCGAGGAACAGAAGAGAGAGCTGGAAGAGAAGAACCAGATTCTGACCACCAGACTCTCAGAAATGGAGAAGGAGACCTGGTCCACTAAGACCACGATCCTTGAGCTCGGGACAGAAAACACCAGACTGTCCGAGCAGGAGAGGACTTTGACCATCAAAGCCCAAGAAGCTGAGGTAGAAAAAGAAGAAATGGATAAGAAAGAAAAAACTCTGAGGGAGAGAATCCAAGAGCTGGAGAAGGAAAATGCCGAGCTGAAGCTCGTCATTACGAAAAAGAAGAGAGGGCTCTTGGTCAAAGTGTTTAAATGGGAGACAGAAGAAGAAAGGGGGCTGCGCACAAAGCCAAGAAGAGGGAGCTGAAGGAGTTAAAAAAACAAGAGGAGAAGGAGCTGAAAAACAGAAAAAAGGGAAAGAGCAGGGATGAAAAGGAGGAGGAGGAGGCTTCTTGTTGTTCGACTGACGTTGAGGATCAGTAGCGTATTCCTTCTCCTCTCCTCACCCCCCCCCCCCCAAAACATCAACATACCCCCCCAAAAAAGACATCAAAATACCCCCCCCCCCCCCCCAAAAAAAAAAAAAAAAACTAGAAGAAAAAAATTAAATAACCCCCCCCCCCCCCCCATATCTGTTTGACTTTGTCTCTTGGAGTTTCTAAACAAACTTTAAAATATGACATGAAAAAACATATTTCTGTTTTATATCGTTGAATTTTAGTTCAAGTTCAGTCTCACAGCTGCTGGTGATCAGCTGACAGCTTGTTGTTCTGTGAAGCACTCTGGGCTGAATATTTAAATCTATGAAAGGTGCTCTAAAAATAAGGTGAGTCTTTATTGGTGTGACTTACCTCTTAAAGTAATATTCTATCATAATATATTAATTTTTACTAAAGTGTGATTTTAAGATGCTTTGAGCAGAGAAAATGACCAACCTGAAAAGAAATGATGTGAACAGACTGAAACACTGTACAGATTATTATCTTGGAAATCCTGATAGACCAAAATATTTGATACGTTTTTCTCGGTCTGACTGATTAGTGCAGCAAAAAACGTGGTAATAATCATGTGAAAACACTCTATCTAATCATTTATTAATTGTTTGTATTTGAATTGTTTTGTTTTGAAAATCACATTTAAAAGTAAACAAGATGAAGGGAACCCTTGAAGTCTATTGTTCCCTTTGATCTTCCTTGATGATGTCATAGGAAGAATTCTAGACTATCCCCACTCGCATATGAAGAAAGCATTAGAACAATGACTTCTTACACGACTCATCACGGAGCGGTAGCAGCCAGGGTTGAGGAGCTCACTCAAGCCCTTGACGGAGCCAACAGCACCATCCAGAGCCTTCAGCAGGAGCAGGCGGAGAAGACCGAGGCATGGCAGAGCGAGAGGATGAGAATGAGCTACGCCATCCACAACGGCAAGTACAAGGTGAACCGCCTGGAGGGACTCATTGACCTCAGGGAAAATGGGTTCAAAGAAGAACTCCAGGAGAACACCCAGAAGGTCTCCAAACTAGAGACCGAGATCACCGACCTCAAGAACAGCCTCAAGTTCAAGGAGGAACAAATGGAGGCCACCCAGCGCCTCAACAAGGAGCAGGTGGACATGATCTCGGCTCAGCTGGAGGCAGAGAAGAAGAAAGTCTCTGAGCTCAGAGATCAGATGTTCAAGGCATCTCTGGAGAGCCAGAGGACTGCTTCTCTGCTCAGACAAGGTGAATTGATGATGGAGACTGTGAAGCAACAGCTCAAACAGAGAGACAGCCTCATCCAAGACCTGAGGAAGGAGAAGCAGGCGCTCTCTGATAGACTCATCAGGACCACGGCCGAGCTCAGGAGCAAAGACAGCCTGCTCCTCCCAAAACAGGATCCTTGGGAACAGAAATTTAAAGCTCTGCAGGAGCAGTTCTCCAAGGAGAAGGAGGAGAGAGAGAAGGAGTTCCTCTCTCAAATTAACAAGATCGAGGAACAGAAGAGAGAGCTGGAAGAGAAGAACCAGATTCTGACCACCAGACTCTCAGAAATGGAGAAGGAGACCTGGTCCACTAAGACCACGATCCTTGAGCTCGCGACAGAAAACACCAGACTGTCCGAGCAGGAGAGGACTTTGACCATCAAAGCCCAAGAAGCTGAGGTGGAAAAAGAAGAAATGGAGAAGAAAGAAAAGACTCTGAGGGAGAGAATCCAAGAGCTGGAGGAGGAAAATGCCGAGCTGAAGCTCGTCATTACCAAAAAGAAGAGAGGGCTCTTGGTCAAAGTGTTTAAATGGGAGACAGAAGAAGAAAGGGGGCTGCGCACAAAGCTCAAAGCCAAGAAGAGGGAGCTGAAGGAGCTAAAAAAACAAGAGGAGAAGGAGCTGAAAAACAGAAAAAAGGGAAAGAGCAGGGATGAAAAGGAGGAGGAGGAGGCTTCTTGTTGTTCAACGGACGTTGAGCATCAGTAGCGTATTCCTTCTCCTCTCCTCATCCTTCCTTTTCCCTAAAACTCCAAATACCCTCTCCCCCCTGGCCACCACCACAACCCCCCCACCACAAAATTATATTTATATTAGATTATATTTTTATATATTTTTATATTAGATTATATTTATATTTTTATATATTTTTATATTAGATTATATTTATATTTTTATATATTTTTATATATTTTTATATTATATTTGTATATATTTTTATATTTGTATATATTTTTATATTTGTATATATTTTTATATTAAATTATATTTATATTAAATTGTAAATAAATTAATAAATAAATTAATAAATTAATAAAATCTCCCCCATTATCTGTTTGACTTTGTCTCTTGGAGTTTCTAATCAAACTTTAAAATGTGAAATGAAAAACCATATTTAAGTTGAAATGCTGAGTCAGCATTTCAACTTATAGATCTTCGACTTTCTAATCACTTCTTCTTCTTCTTCTTCTTCTTCTTCTTCTTCTTCTTCTTCTTCTTCTTCTTCTTCCGTACGTTTTTTGGCACCTATCTCCTTCCACAATTTTTCACCGTTCAACTTTTAAACTATTCAGCTACTTTACGACATGTGTGCTATGTGTACTTTTCTCATCTCTAACTCTTAAACTTTTTGAATTATTTCACTTTATGTCAAAAAAATTTCCCATTTGAAATGACTGGAGAACTTTCACTTTTGCTCCTAAAACTCCCTCAACTTTGAGCTCCTCAAACTTCATCATACTTCCACTTACAGACTCCATTCTTGCTTTAAAATGTTCACTTATCTTTTCACTTTTCACTCGTCTTTCAACTTTTTAACTATCTTTCACTATTTTTGAGATTTCACTCCTTAAGCAACACAAACTTTTGAGATTTTTCACTAGAAACTCAGCTCTCAGAGTGCATGACATCATCAGTCAGAGTGGAGCAGCAGCTGATGACACATAAAAAATTTCACAAACAAATCGCTCGTAGGCCCACAAATTTCACTCCAGAGTCACACCAAAAATGGCATCAAAATGTTCCCTGACTCCTCCTGCTTCTAATAAAAATGCTTTTGGTGGCAAAAAAGCCACCAAAAGCACGCACACAAAAGCTTAGAAATATTTACATTGAGAAAATGGAGTAAAGGAGTTACTGCGAACAAGAAAATAATTATCACATATATCCCCAGCTGTTTTAGTATGCTTATTTTAATTTGTAATTGTAAATTAACTTTTATTACAACAGAAAACCGTCTCTTCTCCACCTGCCTAAGCAGGCAGTACATGCAGCTGGTTGTGCTGTCTGAGGAGGAGAAGAGAGCCATACTAATGGTCCTGATCGTATGCTTTTCTTTAGGGGTGCACAATAACTATCTGTTCGATAATTATCGGGTCGATAACGGGAAATTGTGACGTCATTCCGATAAGTCCGATATCATGACGGCTAGCACCGATAACATGTATTTCTGTCAACACGGCAATGCCTCATTCCCACTAAGAGACCTGAATGAGCTGCAGTGAATGCTGCATTCATGTGACGTCGGCATAAATAAGATAATAAAGAAAAAACTCATTCTGACTGGGAAAATTTAAGAAAAACACCTAATGTCAGAAAACAACTCATTAACTCAGTCATAGTTTTGGTATTTATTGACTTAAGTACACATCCACAGTATTATTCCAGATGTTACACATGAAAAATACAAATATGAAATCCAAACGGTCGAAAGAACAACTAGTAAACGTGGGAACGGGGAATTTCCGTCAAACCATGAATGCAGCACAATGAGCATGCAGCGCAGCGTCCTTATGTTTGAAAACAGAGAACATGGCGTCGGTTGTGTGGGACTTCTTCAAAGTTTGTGAAGAGGACAGTTCGCTGGTTATTTGTAACAACTGTTCTAGGCAAGTTCCACGGGGAGGGAGAAGTATCGCGAGCTATAATGCTTCAAACCTGATCAGTCACCTGAAACATAACCATCACTTCGACGGAGTTTTCGAAGCATACAAGGACGCCCGGGCGCTAAAGAAGCTAGCAACTTAAAGCCAACCGCGAAGAAGCCTCTGGGACTTGCACACATCGGTGAGGCTTTTGAAAAATCCAAGAAACTTGCCCGACATGACCCACGGGCTAAGGCTATTGAAGATTTAATCATGGACATGATGGCGCTTGACGATCAGCCCTTCACTCTCGTTGAAGACAGAGGCTTTTCTCGTCTGATTAATCACTTGGAGCACCAGTTTACAATGCCGAGCCGCATTTTCAGTTTGTTTACAAAGATCAAATCTAACCTGTGCCAGTGCATTAGTATTTTTTGTTACCATGAAAATATATAAATATATATAGAGATATATAATTTTATTTTAACTTAAAGAATGCACTTTTTCAGTTTGTAATCCTGATGCATGCATTTGTATCACTTCAAGGTGGTTGCAGGAGCCTTTATTTTTATATCAGCAATGCACCTTATTTCAGTTAATGTGCATTTGAAATGGCAAATATTTTTGTTTTATAACTTTAAGGAAATGTTTGAGAGGCTTGCCAGCTAGTTTTTTAATGGAAAAAAATAAATCTCTTCATTTAAAGAGTCAAAACTGTTTTGGGTTTTGTTCATAGTTTTGATGTCATGATCTTAGGTATCTATCTGTGTTATCGGTTATTGGTATCGGTATCGGTCCTTAGGAGCTGAAAGTTATCGGTTATCGATATTGGTTTTAAAAAAAAAGTAGTTATAGTTCGTGCATCCCTACTTTTCTTGTTTGAAATGTTTGTTCTGTTTCTTCACTTTGGCATCTATTTAAATTAATTAATATTAATTAAACATTATTTGTTATTTGAAATACATTTAAATGTTCTCATATTTACATTAAATAAAAATCATTGTGGTTTAATTAACCTGATTTCAAGATCTTCCCTTCTTTTTAATCACACCCTGCTTGTTGTATACAAAATAAATCTAATTTTACATGATTGCATTTCTCAGTTTACAAAACTGTTCACCTTGAATGAGGTATTAATTAAACTAACAGTGGTTTATTTCAAGTATTTATTTCAATGATTTTTAAAAAACACTTTTTTAAAATTTATTTTATAATATTACAAAAATCCAGAGGTCCCAGAACAAACTGAAATTGATGAGTAATAATAATTAAGGGCAGATATTATTATTTTTATTATTATCATTATTATAAACTGTCAAATAACTTAGTTGAACTCATATTTACCAAAGGCTGATCTGGTTAAACGGCTGTTAAACAAAAAAGAAGAATGGACGTACATTTTTTTGTGTTTTACTAGCTCTAAATCTAATAAATTCAAACAAAAAATAAAGGAATTAGATTCCAAGATGAAAGAATTAGAAAAATTAGCCCTCATAGATAATTCATCTCACACTAAACAAGAACTATTAATCCTTAAAGCAAAATCTGAGGAGCTCTCCTTAATGAAGGCAGAAGATAGTTTGAGAAGACTGAAACAGAGTTACTATGATCATGGCCAAAAAGCAGGTAAATTTTTAGCCTGGCAAATAAAGAAGCTTGAATCTGACAGAGCCATTAATGCAATTAAGGCTGAACAAGGACAATTAACCACAGATCCTACAGAAATTAATAATGCTTTTGTTTCATACTATAAAACCCTTTATAAATCTGACTGCCCCTTAGATTTGGTAGATCAACACAATTTTCTTAAAGGAGTAGATATTCCCCATATTCCTGAAGAATATAAAATTGAACTGGAAAAAGAATTGGATTTGAGTGACATCTCTGATGCAATAACTAACATGAAAGGGGCTAAGGTATCAGGTCCAGACGGGATTCCAATAGATATTTATAAACTATTTAAAGAGAAATTAATAGTCCCATTGTTAGATGTTTACTTGGAATCCTTTAGAGAAAAATGCCTCCCTCCTTCATTACGTAGTGCTCTGATCACTCTAATTCTAAAACCAGGTAAGGTACCAACAGATCGTAGTTCTTACAGACCTATATCGCTAATGAATACAAACGCAAAGATCATTGCCAAAGTTTTGGCTATGAAATTAGAAAGCATTCTACCAATCATTATACACAGAGATCAGAACGGCTTTGTGCCAAATCGCCAGGGGTTTCACAATGTAAGGAGAGTTCTTAACTTAATCCATGTTTGTGCGGAATCTCCTGATACTGCAATTTTGTCACTTGACGCACAGAAGGCATTCGACAGAGTTGAATGGCCTTATCTCTCTGAGGTTCTTAGACATTTTGGATTTGGAGATTACTTTAGGAAATGGATTGAGATTCTACTAGTTGACTCTTCTGCAATGGTATCTACAAACAACCTCATTTCTTCACCTTGTGAGCTTTCTCGAGGCACCAGACAAGGATCACCAATCTCTCCATTACTTTTTCTATTAGCCGGACAGACTGGCATTAGCAATTAGATCAAGCCCCTTAATACACGGGATTAAAGTCAGGGATATAGAACATCGTATAGCAATGTATGCTGATGATACTATTGTGTTTTTAACAAATCTGTCTGTGTCAATACCATCCCTCTTGAATTTGATTAATCAGTTTGGTTACATTTCTGGTTTCAAAGTGAATAAAGACAAATCCACCATTATGTTTTTAAATGAGAAAAAGAGGAAGAGTCCAGTAGTGCCCCACCCATTTATGAATGCCACAGATGGATTTAAGTACTTGGATATTAAAATAACACCCAAAATTAGTAATCTTGGTTCAGCCAATTATGGACCCATGCTTGCAGAATTAACAGAGGAGTTCTCTCGTTGGACTACGCTGCCTCTTTCTATACTTGGAAGAATAAACACTATAAAGATGACTATACTACCGAGATTTCTATATGCTTTTCAGTCTATTCTACTACCCTCTCCACATTCATTTTTCTCTAAGATCAGGAAGCTTCTTTCTGATTTTATTTGGAACAATAAGAAACCAAGACTCAGACTCTCTCTGTTATATTTACCGTATGATAGAGGAGGGTTACTGTTGCCAAATCTAGAATGGTACTACTGGACTGCTCAGTTGAGAGCCACAATGTTCTGGTTTTCTAATGATATACTTTTTCCCTGGGTAGAACTTGAAAAATTATCATCAAAGGGTTTGACACTGTGCAATTATCTATATTCAGCTCCTTTAAAGAAATTTTAAAAAGTACTACTAATCCCTTTGTAAAGAACACTATTATTATTTGGCATGTAATACAAAAATTTTTAGGCATCTCCTCAGAGTTGTCTTGTTTCTCCCCGATTTGGGGAAATTACCTTTTCCTTCCAGCAAAAAATGACATGGGGTTTAAAACATGGTTAAATAAAGGTATAGTAAAATTACAAGATGTATATAAAGATAACATTCTAATGTCATTTAATGAAGTAAAGGCAAAATTTGATATACTGCAGAAACACTTTTTTAAATATTTACATCTTAGGAGCTTCATTATGACTCATTTAAAGAATTCAATACAGCAACCCCCACTTTCTATATTAGAAACAAATGTTACAAAGAACTGTTTTGGCAAAAAAATTATAACACACTTTTACAATATGTTGGTGGATAACCATTTTGATAATTCTGAGAGTGACAGACAGGAGTGGATAAAAGATGTAGGAGTAGACATCTCAGTTACTGAATGGAGTAAAATATGTTTAAAGACTGAAGTGAGGAGAGCAGCCAGGAGGGCAGTGATGAGGACAGCTAACAGGACAGCTGTGCTGTGTAAAGGGAGAGAACCAAGCAGGATCTCCAGGAGCTCCTTTGAGAACTAGACCAGGTATGTGCAGCCCTGATTATGGAGTTAAAATCTTAACCAATGGAACTAATAGAAACAAAAACCTGTCTGATAGAACAGAGTCAGAGAGGTTGTTGTATTGTGTGTGAGGACAGCAGGACTTACGTGAAGCAATCACGTAAGGATTATTGAGAGTCTGGCTAATGGTAACATCTGACTTACTGTAAGATTGTATGTTGTAATGTATAGGATATGTATGTATGTATGTATGTATGTATGTATGTATGTATGTATGTATGTATGTATGTATGTATGTATGTGTATATACATGTACATGTGTGTTTATATATATATATATATATATATATATATATATATATTTGTTTAATTATTCATTTTATTTTATCAACTTATTTTTTTAAATGTTACTTTTATTGTTATTATGTTTATTTATATATTTGTTTGTTATCTATTTGTTTCATTATTATTAAGTTGAAATGCTGAGTCAGCATTTCAACTTATAGATCTTCGACTTTCTATTCACTTCTTCTTCTTCTTTTTCTTCCGTACGTTTTTTGGCACCTATCTCCTTCCACAATTTTTCACCGATTTTCGCCGTTGAACTTTTAAACTATTCAGCTACTTTAGGACATGTGTGCTATGACTTTTCTAATCTCCAACTCTTAAAATTTTTGAATTATTTCACTTTTTGTCAAAAAAAATTCCCATCTGAAATGACTGGGGAACTTTGACTTTTGCTCCTAAAACTCCTTCAACTTTGAGCTCCTCAAACTTCATCATACTTCCACTTACAGACTCCATTCTTGCTTTAAAATATTCACTTATCTTTCCACTTTTCACTCATCTTTCAACTTTTTAACTATCTTTCACTGTTTTTGAGATTTCACTCCTTAAACAACACAAACTTTTCAGATTTTCCACTAAAAACTCAGCTCTCTGAGTGCGTGACGTCACAAGTCAGAGTGGGAGCAGCAGCTCATGACACACAAGGAATTTCCCAAACAAATGTCTCGTGGGACCACAAATTTCACTCCACGGTCATAAAAATTACATCAAAACGTAGGTATTTCCGTTGCGCTTCTGTCAAAGCAGCCTTTGAAGTCAAAGGATGGAGCTCTTAGTCAGGAAAGGGCCAACTGTCAGCCAAACCTGACCACCTCTCTGTATTTACTTGCATTTTGAATCTCTCGGGTTTTTCAGAAAAGGGTCACTAATTTTCAACTCGGCCGTGAGGGCAAATTCTTGGCCCTACAAATATAAACTTGACATTGGCCGATTCCTCCGATCCTCTGGATTCCCACGGTGCGCTCATTTCTCTCATAGCTATAACGGTTTGGCCACAGTGAGCGTTTGTTTGGACCATTTCTCACCCCAAAATCCAGCCTGAGAACAGCAGTCACAAAGAAGTGACCGTTACACTCAGCAGCTGTCCTTTGAAGTCCCATCACCATGGAAACCATGCAGCTGCTCATGAATGATGACTCATAAGGACATTCTGGGGCATTCGGGGAGAGCCTGGCTATATTATTAAAACAAGCACACACTCACACACACAGACACACAGAGTCAGGACTCGTTTTGAATCAAATAACTCAATTTAAACCATGGATTTTTAATGAAAGCTTAAACACAAAGGTTTTCTTATCCTTGAAAGGGCATGTAAAGGGTTCAAACGTGTATGTGTGTGTGTGTGTATTGATGATGTTAAAGGTACATCAGTTCACACAAAACCCCCTCACATTTAAGTGCACGTAATGCTTATGTCTGTGTGTGTGTGTGTGTGTGTGTGTGTGTTTTTTTGTTTTTGTGTGTGTGTGTTTATGTGTATGTTTGTGTGAGTGTGTGCGTTTGTGTGTGTGTGTGTTTGGGTGAGTGTGTGCGTGTATGTGTGTGTCTGTGTGTGTATGTTTGGGTGAGTGTGTGTCTGTGTACTTCTTTACTTCACATGACTTTATGCTATTTACACATAACTCATAGATTTTGCTGTTATTTACATTTTTTCAACATTTTATTGTTTAAACAGTCTAAAGACTTCTTCAGTTCTTCTTTGCTCCTTCTTTTCATACAACGTTCTCATTTCTTAATTGTTCTCACTCCTTCTTCTTTACTTCCTTTACTTCTTTTTCTTCATCACCCCTTCCCCCTCACTCCTTTCCTCATCACTCTGGCTTCACTTTCTTCCTCACTGCTTCTTCACTCTTTTCCCCACTGTTTCTTTCTCACGTCTTTTACACTCCATCTTCCTCTTTACTTTTTTACTCACTCTTTCTTTTTCAATCCTTCTACCTCACTTCCTGGTCTTCTTCACTACTACTGCTTCACTCTTTCTTCTTCACTTTTTTCACATTTCCATGGTATGCTTTTTCTTACACCTTTCAGCAATTTTATTTCACATTTTTCCACATTTTCAGCTTTTTTTTCACGATTTCAAGTCTTCAGCGTCAGCATTTCAACGCATTTTCTGCAAGGAAATGCAATTTCTCTAGTTAATTAAGAAGTACGTTTTTCACAACTACCAATAATCAATTTATATTCTTTTATAACAAACCATGTAAACTGACTTTATTATACTCACAATCTCAAAATTGTCCAAAATAACTGCAGTTAGACAATGTTGCCAAATTGTGCAGCACTATTTCTGAGTTTGTATTCTTACCCTATTAGTGTTGTAAACAGGGAATTCCTGAGTTTAAATTTATTCAGAGAGCCACGAGGTAGGCTAAAATAGAAAATAAATACAGTTTATTATGAAAAAAGTGTTGTGTATTACTTTCCACAGCTGACAGGCATGATGGTTAAGGTATGATACTAGCAAAATTTATGCACCTGAAGGCCAGAAAAAGTGCCTCCTCGACAGGGCAAAGAAGGCAAAAACCTAAATGTCATACCCTGCAAAGGCTTTCAAATATGTGCAAGGATTTTTTTGGAAGAATTTAGTTGAAAGAGTTGCAGGCAACTTGTTTTTGTGTGTCAAATGTATTTAAAAGAAAACTAAAATTAGAATGAGAATGCTCTTTAACGGTTCAACCTTGTCATAGTTATGAAAATTAATTTTTATGGTCTTGGTCTTGTCTTGGTCTCGGCTTGTCTCGGTCTTGGTCTTGTCTTGGGCTCTACTCCCAAAAGTCTTGGTCTTGTCTTGGTCTTGGTGCGTTCTGGTCTCGGGCAAGTCTTGGTCTCGGATAGTGTGGTCTTGAGCACAACACTACTGTTCAATGTTATGTTTATTTATTTGTTACGTCCCTGCCCAGGGACCACAGATGAAAATTAGCTTTATAGCTAACTCTGGCTTGACATTTTGTTTTGCATGGTCCCTGTCAAATAAACTTATTAACTAACTAACGTTTCTCCCTCTTGGGTAATTTATTGATAATTTAGGGCAGTGCTTCCCAGACAAGACAGATCTGAAGGGACGAGAGAAGATTATTTGATTTTTTTATTTATTTATTTATTTATTTATTTTTTTACAGTACTACCTCTAGAGTAATTGTTTTAAGTCTTTTGTTTTAAAGGTGTATTTAATTCAATCAGTTTTTGTAGTTCAATGCCCTTGTTCATAAAAATGTTTTGATAAATATAAATTTTAAAAGCATACATGATCTGTGCATTTAATATATCATTACTTTGTTGTCCAAATGACTCGAAAGGACTTGAAACTCAAAAGTGTAGGACTTGGGACTTGACTCGGGACTTGCTTGTCTTGACTTGGGACTTGACTCGGGACTTGCCTGTCTTGACTTGGGACTTGACTCGGGACTTGCTTGTCTTGACTTGGGACTTGAATTGGGACTTGAGGGAAAAGACTTGAGACTTACTTGTGACTTGCAAAGCAATGACTTGGTCCCACCTCTGTTGAGGATGCATATATTGTCTAGTCTGTTCCTATTTTCTACATCGTCGACGAGTTCAGTGAGTACTTGCACTTGTGTTTAAGATTGCTGGAGCTGTTTTTCTTAAGTCGTTACTTTGTCCTCCACAGTAGAAACTCTCTCTTCGGCCACAGTGAAACGTTTTGCTTGGATATCGAGTTTGTTGTTCATGCTATTCAGAGTAGCATTAAGAGGCACAAGTTTCTTTTCCATGACTTCGCTAACATTTTTGGTCGCTTCATTGATCAGCGTAGCCATATCCAGGTTGTTAGAGTCCATTGTGTGTGGTTCGTCACTGGTTGTTACTTCATTAGCGTCCACTGAAGTTGTAACTGTTTTGTGAATGGAGGCATCTTTACATTGCCAATATTCAGTTGTGTTTAAAGCATGTTGATTTCTTATTAGTGTGGTAAAGAAGAGTGTAACGTAACGAGTGGCAGGAGCTCAGCTGACACGCGTCTACCTGGCTGTACCTGGCAGCCATTTTGGAAAGACTCTATTTGTAGAACAGAGCGACAGACAGCCAGCCGAGCACCCTGGTGCCATCTTAGTTCCCATATGAAAGCTATTAGTTAAAACAGTATGGGAGCATCGTGGAGGAGAGAGTTTCCACAGTATCATAAAATCTATCATCAAATCAAACAATTTCAACCCTGCTAAGAAACTGTGGTACAATAAGAAACACCAATCTCTGCTGTTCTTGCCTTGTGGTCTTAAACCATATTTAACTGTAAATGGCTACTATTTAGATAGAATACATAAATAAATAAATAAATAAATAAATAAATAAATAAATAAATAAATGACTTACATTACAGTAAAGTTCACCAGTTCAACGATCAAGTTATACAGATTGATCAGCGTGTCTGTGTATTACCACTGTTAAATGATCAAGTCATACAGTTTGATCAGTGTGGATGTGTGTGTACCTCTGTTAAAAGATCAAGTCATACAGTTTGATCAGTGTGGATGTGTGTGTACCTCTGTTAAAAGATCAAGTCATACAGTTTGATCAGTGTGGATGTGTGTGTACCTCTGTTAAAAGATCAAGTCATACAGTTTGATCAGTGTGTCTGTGTGTGTACCTCTGTTTAATGATCAAGTTTTACAGTTTGATCAGTGTGTCTGTGTGTGTACCTCTGAGGGATGTAGAACATGTGCTGAGGAGAGGGTTTGTGTAGCCTTCCTCCATAGACTGGCCACAAGCCGCTGAGGATCCTGAACAGAGAGCTTTTACCGCAGCCGTTAGGCCCTGTGATCAAGAGATGCATGCTCTCTTCAACCTGAGCCAGAAAGAGAAAGTATTAATCCACTTTAATCTGGGTGCTCTCCTGCTGTAATGACAAAGTTTCCTTAAGATTTAAATCCTTAATAGATAACAACAGTCTCAGACTGTGTTGTCACATTCTCCAAAAGCATTAAGCATTTCTCCAACTCACTGCAGTGGGCAACAGCCTGGAGTGGGCAACAGTTTGACATTCAAACATGACATCTTGTGTTTCATAATCAGACCCCAGTGTTAGTGGAGTTGGATGGCAGTCTAGGACTTCTCCTTGTGATGGTCAGTTTCTCTAAGACTCAGTTAATAGACTGAACCCAATAGAGTTTGGCTTTCTCACCTTAAAATTCAGGGATGAGACTACAACGTCCCCGTTTGGAGTAATAATTGGAACGCTCTCACACACAATGCCATTGTCCACATCTATCACTTCGCCTGAGGAGACAAACACAGAGACAAAGACCAACAGTGTGTCATCAAACAGAGGATCAGATGTGTCAAAGGCAAGCTCAAGGACATGGCTACACAAAACTAACAGGGAAGGAGTTTAGGTCTGAAACACAGAAAGCTTAAAGAAGCTTTTTTATCAGTCAGTTCACAGGAGTCAAATGAATGTGTACACTATAATTTTAATGCACATTAAGTCAAACTTCTCACACTAATACTGACCTCTGATCCAATCAAATGTGATAAAATTAAAAAAAATATGAGAAAGAGTTGGGGCTGCATAGTAGCGCAGCTGTTAGTGCTTGTTGCTTCACAGCAAGAAGGTCGCTGGTTCAAATCCTGGTTCGGACTCAGTGTTCCTTTCTGTGTGGAGTTTGAATATTCTCCCTGCGTATGTGTGGGTTCTCTCTGGGTACTCCAGCTTCCTCCCACAGTCCAAAAACATGCTCACTAGGTCAACTGGTGATTCTAAATTGCCCGTAGGTGTGAGTGTGTGCGTGAAAGGTTGTCTGTCTCTGTGTTTCAGCCCTGTGATTGACTGGCGACCAGTCCAGGGTGTACCCCACCTTTTGCCCTAAACCAGCTGCCTTAAGCTGCGACCCTGTATAAGATAAGCAGTATAGAAAATGAATGAATGAGAAGGAGTAATGAGTGCTCTTTCCCAACAGAATAACTGAGTCTAACCGAAGAATACATTTGGGACAGTGTGGAAAAAAGGAGACTAACCTAAGAATACCTTTGGGACAGTATGGACAAAGGTTTGAATTATAAAATGTAGCGGGACTATCCAAATGTAGACACACACTGGCTCCATACTAAATATTTTTGAGATTTCTGGGGCTTTTTTGCCTAAATGAGAGCAGAGGACACTGAATGGAGCAGGCTGAGAGAGGGGAGTGACCAGGGCGGTGGCCACTGGGGTGGCACCAGCTACCCCTGTCTTTGTGGCCTCCCCCAGCAGAACTGTCAGTTAGTTTGTCTGCCTGGAGTTTTAAAACCTAGACATCATGGACTATTTAGAGACCAACTATTTGAGATGATCTAACGCTGTAAGATGTAAATTAATTGTGTGAAATAAATATTTGTTAATAAAACCATAGCCCACTTTTCATTTATTATAATCTATTTTATGGCATTTAACCCTTAACCCGCTATGACCATGAATACTCGTCAGCCCTCTCATTTCCATCAGTGCTGAGACTGAGAATGTTTGGTTTTTGTTAGGAATGCACCGAAATTTCAGCCACCAAAAATTTACGGTTGAAAATGGCCCAAAAGTACATTTTCGTTTTTCGGACGAAAGACTTTTATCACTGAAACAATGTGGCCGAAACAGCATGTTGTGATGACGCAAGCACGCTCGTCTGGATAAGGGCTGACGTATTTCAATATGTCTGAGAAAGACCCTAGACAGTGATTTGTAAAGCGTGTGATGCATGCACAAGAAATGATCCAGGCTGAGATGACTGCGGAGAACCTGCTTGGAGAGGGAGACGCACAGAGCGCAGGAGAGGGAGAGCAGAGTGTAGAAAAAGGGACTCGTGGCTCTGAACCAGATGAGGGGCTTACCACTCTTATAGATCAGGTCTATACCGCGTTCTTTAATTTAACAGACTAAACAGCCTCATGTTATTTATCTTGTCTATATGATGGGATGGTCACGCATTCACAGCTCTCCTCTGCTCTCTCTATTGCGCACGGCAGGTCCGCCCCAATGCACAGACACAACATGTGAGCACATTCGCGCACACATATGCAACACACACACACACACACACACACACACACACACACACACACACACACACACACACACACACACACACACACACACACACAAACACACACAAGTACACTTTGTATAGGACAGAGTCCAGAAAAAATGTCATAACTATCAAAAGAGATACAGGGAAAAAAATCTGCCATTTTAAAGCACTCTCAGGGCATCTCTGTAAAGATCTCATCTCATGATGAATGATTTCAGAAGCAGGAATTTCAAAAATAACTTCAGCACTGGGGGGAATGTGGGGTATTTAAATTCAGCGGGCTAAGGGTTAAAAAAGATGTCAGAGGGCCACTCTGTGACACCCCCCCCCCCCCCCCCCCCCCCCATGTGAACCTCATGGAGTGTAACATAGACCACTAAGCCACCTGTGCCCAGTGTTGTTGTTTTTTTAATGTTTTAATATTTGTCTTTTTGTAGTATTACTTTTTGTACACAGGTACATGAGTTGAAGAAACGCCTACCGTTTATTTTCAGTGGTCCATCTATGTGCATCTCAAGCTTGCTCTTTTTCTCTGCTCCTGCCGTGGCTGACAAAGAGGATCGCTTGTAGACGCCCCTTTGGACATCCTCGAAAACAAAGAACATATTGTAGACTCGTGCAGTATAGCCTGCCAGCTCTGTAACCTGTCCAAACAAACACACAGATGTCAAAGATCAATGTCAGGTGAGGTCAGAGACATCATCACAACAAATGTTAGCTCAAGACACTTTACAAAAGAGCAGATCTAGACTGTACTTTATGTCATAATACTAACAAAGAGTAAATATCAAGACAGGATCAGTCCTGGTCCCCATGATCTGGTCCCCTTTAACAAACACAACTTAGTCTGATCCCGTCTTAATCCATCAGGGTGAGAAAGACCGCTTAGACTTATCTATAACTACACATTATCTCTTATTTGGGCTACTGATGGACAGGAGAGAAAGCAGAGTAATCTCCACAATGGCTGTCTCTCCATCATACTTGTCTTCCACCATGCCTGTCTCTCCACCATGCTTATCTCTCCACCATGCCTGTCTATGATGGAGCCTCTGTTGGTCTCTGGAAACCACCACAGACAGATTACCGCATGTAAACCTACTCTGTAAGAGAAGATTTGAGAGAAAAAGTTGGCTCAGCTCACACAGATCTGAAATCCTGTTGTGAAATGTGTAAAGGCCTGTTGTCAGTCATTAAGTAGCATGAAAATATTAGTAAATTTTACAGTACAAAGTGTGGCCTTTTTATAAATACAGATAATCCACAGGATCAATTAAAAATGACAGAAAGGATGTTTTTAGCATTAAAAGATGGCAAAAGGAAATGGAGTAAAACAAACAAGTATCCTCACACTAAGAAAGCTTTGGGTGTTACAAATAATGAAACTCATGTGCTGATAAATGCTGATGGACCCCAGGGAGATGTCCCTGTCTCTGTCCTTAGCTCTGGAGCTGCACCCTGCAGTGAGACAATGCAGACTGTTGACACAGCTTGACTTTCTGAAACATGTCATGACCCCTTCAGCTGCGTGGAGCTCTGCTCTCTCTTTCCCCCCCGCTCCTCCCTGTTGGAGTGTTCCAAGACTCATTCTTGGTTTGAGGAGGAGCCGACGCCAGAGTATTCCTGCTTGCCACGTGGTACTTGCCTGTATCAAGTATCGAGTTTTCTAAGTAAGTTATACATGTTACAAGTAATCTACCTGACTAATCCTTGTTGTCTCTCCTCCTTGTCCAGTGCCTCAAGTTTCCGCCTGTAGCCCATTCACTGCCAAGCAGCCACAGCTCTCCACCAGAGTCATTCACAAAACCATTCATTCATTCTGTGCAGTAAAAACCCTCAAACTTCCTCCTCTGCCTCCGCCTGAATT
Source organism: Labroides dimidiatus (assembly GCA_030710495.1). NCBI lineage: Eukaryota > Metazoa > Chordata > Actinopteri > Labriformes > Labridae > Labroides > Labroides dimidiatus. Next base: position 22,060,212 of record CM061162.1, read on the forward strand.
CTGGGTTCAACACCACTCTACTAGTTAACAAACCATCACACAACAAATGTGTCTTTTCGGAATTCATGGACACTATGTGGTACCTCTGAAACGGGACAAGCTTGAAGACAAAAGAAATGAGAGCCAGACAGTGAGGAATTTGAATTAAATCTACTGTTAACCTGAGGCCTCTGTTTTACATGCAAACATGAAGTGATGTCATGGTGACACACTAATGATATATGGTGCATTCAGAGCCAGTGTTTCTGATTTCAGATCAGACTAAGATGCTTTTTTTTTGAAACACTAACATGTATTCTGTGATCGTGGTTTTAATGAGTTTGGGTATAGAAACATCTGGGGAAAAAAAAGAAACATCTGAAAACTGACCATCCTTTATTTGTCTGTTAAGTGTTCGAGGACATGTCAGAAAGGAGGAAATGAAGGAAGAGATGCAGAGGTGCGGCCTGTAAGATCAACAGATGGAGGATTATTCACAACCAGGATAAGCCCTGAGGGAAGGAGCTCAGACATACACACACACTGAACAAACAACACAACACAAGGATTCACTGCTGGCTAACATACTGTGAAAGAAAAGCAGCAGTTCATGTAATCATCATTGATGCTCATAAAAGGTTTCTGTGTTCAATTCTCTGTTCAATTTAATCTAATAAACCATTAGAAATATTCTGAAACTACTGCTATAAAACTTCTACATGTTTTTTTTTTTTTTTTACGTGTGTGAACATTGTAGTCAAAGTTATCTGCTGCTTCTTTTAAAATTTGCTCATGGGTAAAATTTCCTGCTTGTGCACTATAAGGGTTAAAAAACCAAATAACTAATAACATGATTTCATAATCGTGCAAAATGTGCAGTGTGCAAATATTGTCGAGATAACACCTGGATGGTGTTAGCAGGACACACTGCCAGAGGAATGCCTGTTAAATTCACACACGCACACACACACACACACACACCTCTACCCTACATGTAAGGGCTTGCTACTGCACATCTGACAACACTACACGAGAAGGGGACTGAGATACACATCCTGCAGGAAAGTTTCTGAAGAAACCAAAAAACTCCCACGATCCTTTGTGCCTCAGATGCTGTCTGTGTGCCTTGCACCTTAAGTTAGAGACGTTTAAGACATCTCTGTATTTGTAACATCAGACTTGTGTCTGGCTGAACATTTCTCAAGTTGAACAGAGGGAACTTTTTTAGGAGAGGTGACTCACACTCAGAAAAAAAAACAACCAACTCGGCCTTGAACACAAAGGAAAATGTGTATGCTGCAGCACAAGTAAAGACTGCACTATGCTTTTTGACATACAGTTCTCCTGTTTCTGTCCCCCATGTTTATGTCTTGTGTTTTTAAGTTTCTTTGGACGGGATGTAACTGATATGCAATTTCCCGTGGGATAAATAAAGTATTCTGAATCTGTATCTGAATCTGAAGCAGCAAGCAGAGAGATAGTATGCTGTGCAAGTTCATCCAATCTTGTTCAAACGCACATAGATATTTTGATAAAAGTAGAGTGTGATACTGTTTCACCACAGCCATGCAGCAGCCAAATCCTCTTACAGACCTGAAAATGAAACAGTAGGAAGAGGGGGAATGCATGAATTGGTCCTGCTTTTTTTTCTTTTAGGATTAAAATGCAAGAAGAGATCAGGGATTTGGCTCTCAATGAACGAGGCCTTTCATTCAGTGATTTTTTTCTTTGCTTTTTCAGTCAGGACTGAAAACAAAGGAACACAATTTTCAGTCAGGACTGAAAAAGCTGCTGCGCATGCATGTTGAGCTTATCATGGTAAAATAAAGAAGTATGAATGCACTGTACTGTCTGCGTCTGTCAGTCCTTCAGCCCATATGTGCAGTCATTCGTCCACCAATCTGTCAGAATATGTGCACACTTTAAACCCAGAACAATGGATTTATCATGTTTCTAAATGCTGCCTCATGGTGTGAGTACTTTAACTTTAGCCTTACTTATCTTTAGATGTATGGATAAAATAATTTCGCTTTGATTTCCAATAAATTTTGGGATGGATAAAAGCTCAGCAGTCCAGCAGTGAGAGGACTGATGAGCTCATCAATCATGTCTCTGATTTGGCAAACTCTTCATATCATCTTTACTGCTGAATCATGACAAATTAACCACCAAGTTTACCAGGGTGTGCAGTTTGGAAAAATTAGCTTTCCTGACTGGAGTCATTTTTTATACCTGGCTGTAAAAAAATGGCTTTTTTGAATGGGTATGTTCATGTTTCTGCTTCTTCTGGAGCCTCAGTCAACAAACTGGCATTATTTCTCATGGTTGGAGGTTGCGGCATGTTTCTTTTTTTTTTTTTTTTGTTTTACCATCAAACACTTTTATAAGTACAAATTATTTTGCTCCTCTTCCTCCTTAAACTGGAGGTCAACACCTGAATACAAAAACCCACTGAAAGTTTGTCCATTCTTTGCAACTGTAGAAACGTGGTGCGGGATGTAGGCCTCTGTGGAAGGGGACCTGCTTCTTGTCCAAATATAAAAGAGCTCACTCTAAATAAACATAAACTAAATGGAATTTATACTCAGGAGATTATACACTCATTTAAACATACTTATGAATACTATATTACCTTTCCACCCTGTCTACTCTGCCAAATACTGGACTTTAAATTTAAGCTGTGAACATGTAATAATACGTGTTCATAATCTATGTCTTACTTTTTGTAGCAAAGTAATATGTCAGCCAGAAATGCCTCTGATTCTTACCACTGATATAATGCTATAAAAAAATCCTCCTGAAATAACTTATTTTTTCCACTCCAAATAGTAGGATGCAGAGAAGATGATCCATGCATTCTGACTGCCAAAGCAATCTCATTCACTGCTGTGCTGCTAGAGTCCACAGAGGCACAGAGGGGATATCATGATATTTGTGTGTGTGTGTGTGTGTGTGTGTGTGTGTGTGTGTGTGTGTGTGTGTGTGTGTTATATAGACTGGTTGCAACTGCACAAAGCTATACAGCAAGTACAGCAGCCATATCACCACTCCAGGTTATTATGTAGCTATAAAAAGGAGTCACTTCTCTGTAGCACATGCATCAGATTGTGACTTGATAACAGCAGAGATGCAAGAGCAGTTATCAGGTGGGAACATAGCACAGTCCACTAGCATCAGATTATGAGGGAGAGAAAGCAGGCACAGAGAAAGACAAAAGCAGGATGCATTTCTCAATAAAGGAAGCAGCAGATGCAATGCAGTCAGTTAGGCAACGAGAAAGGCCTCTCATGGTTTTTCTCCAGCTGCATCCAATGGTGAGCTGAGAGGCTAAGAGTCCAGACAGAGGGATGGAGTGACCTTCTATACTGTTATAAAATTCTTGACTATGAGAGGCATTTCAACACAATTATAAATTATTCATAGTTTGACCTCTGGTTATACTACCGATCATGTTATGTATATGCTTTTTTCTAAAAAAAAAACAGTTTACACCTGGTCAGAATCAGAATCAGAATCAGAAATACTTTATTAATCCCAGAGGGAAAATCTGTGTTACCATTGCTCTTACATAGTACAGAAGTTGGGAGTAAGAAGGAGTAGGATAATGAAATAACTGATAAGATAAACAATAAGATAGGCAATAAAATAAAAAAATAAGCGGTAAGTACCAGGAGTAAGCAATAAGTAATAAGTACTAAACAAGATAAACAAGATAGAAGAAACTATTTACATTATGGGTAAGGAAAGAACAGTGTAGAACAGGTATTGCACTTGTGATCTGTGTTAAACCAATACTGCACTTAATGAACAGTAATAAACAGATATTGCACATAATGAACAAAGCACACCTATATCCCTTTCTAAATCAAAAACACCAAGATGGAGCGCTCTGTGTAACCATAACAGCTGCTGCCCTCCAGGAAAGGCTTCCCAAACAGATTTTGCAGGGTGTAATCTGTGCTCATTCAGCCAAAGACACATTTGTGAGGTCATGCAATGCTACTGAAACAGAGGGCCTGGCACACAGTACACGTCCTCACTCCTACTCCAGGTGCTCAGTGGGTTGAGATCAGGGATCTGGGCAGACCAATTGTGTTTCTTTATCAAACTCCTCTATCTTTATGCACCTTGCTCTTTGCATAAGGGTCCCATTACATAATGCAGCAGTAGGGACTGACCTGTACTGTTGCCTCAAAATCTGGAAGTGCTGGTTGGCTATGGGCTGCACCCTGCTGCACTGGTTAAAGCCATGCCTCACAGCAACAAGTCTGGGTGTGTTTCCCTGGCCAAGCAGGTGTCTTTCTGTGTGGAGTCTCCATCGTCTCTCTGTGGGGCTTCCTTCCACAGGTCAAACACTCAGCAGGTTGAGAGGTTACTCTGAACTGCCCGTAGGTGTGAGTATGTGTGTAAATGGTTGTCCGCTTTACACCCAGTCACAGCTGGGACAGGCTCCAAGGAAAAGAGGTAAAGATATCTAATGAATGAATCAGCTAAACTCTACCTGCACCATCACCAAGGGCCAAAAACCCTACAAAACAACCACAGACGCTTATTCATGTCTCATCAGGTCTAATATCTATCACAGACACTGTCTTAGCCTCTTCCTTTCACTGTTTCACCCGAAGACACTCCAGAAGTTTAGTAAGTTGAGTTGACCACTCCCTCACCTCCTTGTAGGATGACATGATTCTCTCGATGGCATCAGCTCCTGAAGCCAGCAGGTTACGGGCAGTTGTGAAAGCCTCTGTCCTCTCACTCACCATCACTTGTGTCTGCCCGTCTGCAGTTTCTTGAAGGCGGATGGAGAGACAAAGGACAGAAGTAGAAACATCTGATTAAAGTGACTGATGTTGGAGACGTGTTTGTTTGTGCAACAGAATTGTTTGTTTTTTCTTATTTAGTTTCTTCTGTTGGACTGAAAGTGGCACATTCAGTCGCTCACACACTTTCACCTGTGGACATTAAAATATCATGACAAGACATAAGTTTAATATCAGGAGTAACAATCTGACATGAGCATGTGAGTCCTGCTCAGCAGTAAACAAAGAAATCAGTCTGAGCTTTTTTTTGATGTTTAAAAAACGTGATCAGAGAGGTGTGTGGAGGGGGGGGCAGCCTCTGTTTTCATAGATGCTCATCAGCTGCTGCCTGAAAAGGACACAAACTTTGCAGAAAAATAAAAAAGGTTAAGCTTAAACTGGACATGTCAAAATGAATGATGGGGTGATCAAAACTGGAGACGAATTCATGAGAGAATTTGTAAAATGTATTTGTTTTATCGTTTCCTTAGCTCTCATTACCATTGTCAGCGAATCCCGTGGCTGTGATGATTGGCACTGCAACCATGACCAGCCCACTGCCGCTCCACACATACTTCATGAGGAACTGCTCAATCATAATGTACCAGAGACGCTTTGATAGGATCAGGTTCATCTGGTCTGCAAGAGCCCGGTAACACTTTTGCAGCTGACGCATTTCCACCTGCCAAGGACAAATGATTACAACTGAATGGCAGTGGTCATTTAATACATCTTTATAATTCATTCTGTTCTTCCAGTCTTTATTTTGTAATGTCAACACAAACCAGCCTGTTATTGGGAACTGATTTACCTGATTAATCTGATATAGGACCATACACATTCTATAACTTGGTTAAGGCATGTGGAAGATAAACAATAGTTTGGAGGGCAAAGAAAGTAAATTTTCATGACCTTGTATGTAAACAAAATGCTATGTAGATCAGTTCAAAGATTTGACTACATAAATAATATCAAACGCTAATTCCTTGACTCCAGCTATCTTTGTTAAAGACGATCTAACATTATCTGACCACAGTACAGTACTTTACTTTAGACTTCTTTGATTTTAACCTCTTGCATTTCTTTAAGTTTTATACTTACTAAATTTTACACTGACACATTTCAGAAAAAAGCACCAGTATCTCTTTTAAAAATTGGTTAATGCTTGTATTCAGTTGGAACAAAGCATATTACTTTGCCTGTAGCATGATTTTTTCTGTGGAATGGGACATATGAATGCAGGTGTTAAATATCAGTATTTTTCCTTCAGTTTGTTTCCAGGTTAAATGAACAGTGTGAAATGGATTTTTTGCACTAAATGCAAATAAACAAACCATCAGATGGTCCATAAATCTTTTCTATGATGAAACACAGACTGACTCGATGCTTTCTGTAACAGGACATGTCATCTCTTCCTGCGTACCTTGTGTCCCCTGTAGAAAGCTATTTCCTCAGCATTAGCAATGATCCTGGAGTGCACATAGCGCAGGTAACCTTTTCTGTGGGCCTCCTCGGCTACCAGCTTGCCAAACTTTGGCGAACAGGCTCGCAGGACTTTAGCTGTGGTGAAAACCACAAGCCCGGCCAACAGGGTCGGCCCAGTGGCGTTGGCCCCTCTGGACCTGGCGGTCTGAATCAGCGTGTAGGAGGTCAGCATCACGTCCAGTATAGGCTTGGTAAGGTTGGAATAGAGGTGGGCCACGGACTGAGAAAACATCATCACATCCTCAGTTAAAGACTGGTCCGGGTTGGCAAGCCTCCCGTCCATGTTGCTTACTTTATAGTAGGTCTGATCGGTAAAGTAGGTCCGGTAAGCATGGTTTACCAGGCGGGTGCGAAAGGCCAGGGCCAGTTTGCACTCCAGGTACCGGATGGCGCTGTTGACGAACGTGGCCGGGATGGCAATGAAGAGCCATTTCATCAGCTGGATGATGAAGCGCTTGGGTTTCTTCTCAACGATCGTTTTGACAATTTTACCGTCAAGGCTGGCGACATAAATAGACAAAAACGTCCGGGATATCAGCGCCACCGAGTGCAGGGAGAGCAAGCCGAGCTCTTTGGACACAAGCTTGGGGAAAAGGATCTTAACAAGTTCCAGGATCTGCTTGAAAAATTCCGCATTTACTCCCGGGGATGCCTTTCTGTGACTCGCAACACCATTGGGTGTTATCCGACAAGTGGAGCCATTCTCCGCCTTAGCAGCCTGACCTTTATTCCTGGGATCTTTGTTTCTGCATAGCTGCCTACAGATGACGGGGTACAGTGTTTTCACACCGTAAGCAGCAGCCGCAAGAAACACAGCCCGCTTGGCCGCAGCCGTGCGGTCCCATCTCACTTTAGACGCCGCATCGAGGATGTTGGACATTTTTTGAGCCTTAGTTTTCTCCGTTGATAATCCTTACAACATCCATCCCTCAAAGCAGGCAGCGATCGATTATATACTCGATATTTATGGCAAAGACTTAAGATGGTTTGATGTGAAGCGAGCTCGATATGTGTACCGCTACATCCTGCTCTTTTTGTAGCACATTCAATGAAGACGCACTGCATGAAGTACACTTCCGGTTTTGGATGTCAAAATAAAACTATTATTGCTACAACCATTGGCACTCCGCCGTGAAGCACGAATCTTTTCGGTCAGTTTCTGGTTTTATTTTAGAAAAAGTTGACCAGAAAACCCGATCCCATTTCTGGTAATCGCTAACTTCATGCCACTTATTTTTGGCCGGCTCAAGGCATTGTCAGTGCCTGTTGCACTGGTTGCTCCCCCCGATGAAATACGATTGGCTGCCCGACGGATGCCCAGGGACATTCTTGTTATTTCGGTATCGCAAACTGGGTTACTAGCTGTGGAGAAAAGCTTTTATAAGAATGCAACTAACTGCTTGCTGCTTTAGGACAGGTGCTCAAAGACATTTTCAACGTTTTGAGCATAGACTGTGGTTTTGAGGACATCAAGGGGCTCGTGACCGCATAATTATTGGTTCCTCGTGCACTTTGAAGAAAGCAGCGTCTTGCTTCTCAGCTCTACCGTTAGACGGCTAATTTTAAAAACATTAAGCTCTGGCCCCTTGGCGTACTGACCTTTTTTTCTCATGGTGAATTAAATTAAATAAGTTGGAAATGAACTGGGTTGGGGGCTCAAGGTACGTAAGAAATGGGTGATGATATAACTAATAGCTTACTTTAGCTTTACTCGAAAACGTTAACACTGTTGTGACCCATTGCAGGAAACGGTTGGTGATGAAAAATTATGCAAAAAAACAGAGGGTGAGACAGCCGTTTATGCTCTGTAACTTTAACGACGGTAGTCTTCTTAGCTTTTTATGAATATTGTGTTGCAAATGTTTCTCTTTTTTTTTCCAGGAGTTCTTTCAAAAGCAGAAAATGCAACAGAAACTGGACAGCATGGGTAGTATTGCCCAGTCAGCATCGCCTCGAGACAGCACCTCCGTTAGTATGGACCTAGTGACTTTGTTTATCGTCAACCAGATTGCTAGCAAAAAAGAAAATACAGGTGACAAGTGAAGTTTGAGCGTTACATCGAAATGAAATAAGAAAAATGCCAAAAATGATCTCTTAGTGTCTATGCTGATGAAACTCTCAATCCAACAGAAGTGGTATTTTTTCTGTTCTTCAGAACCTCCTAAAGTAACTGCCCTGGGCAGCTGGAGAGGAGGATCAAAGCGCAAGAGAAACGAACTTCCGGTTCTCCCTATGAGTCCCTGCTCTCCATCAAAGCTGGATCTCCTTGAGAGCCAACCTGAGTACAGGTATAGCTCAGTTTGGGTTTCTCAAAGAACAGCTACTGTCACAATTAGATAATTGATAATACATTAGTATCATACAACCCAAACATTACCCATTAACTCCTGAGTTGTAAAACAAAACAACTTTTTCACTGCAATCTTGTAACATTCATTTAAAATCTTTTATACATGTCCAGCCTTCAAGGGGAGAGAAAAGGAAAAGATGTCATTCCACAAGGATTAAAATGTCAACAGGTTTGTTACCTTAAAGTTAATTTTATGTATTTTTAGGTGGACATGGCTGTCTTCCTAAGCATATGTTTAATTTCTGTTTGACTAAGGGTGTAGTCACACATGTGGCTCCTTTGCTTTGTTCTGATTCAGGGGTAAAAATGATTCAATTGTTGTAGTTGTCTCTTGGTCTCTTGGTTTGTTTGTGTTCACATGGTAAATGTCTCTTGTTGTGGTCACCACAGTCATGCCATATGCCATCAAATTTTCCTCTCATTGGTCAGAAATTGGGGCGGAACTCAGCTGTGTGCAATACAGAAAGCAGAGAAGAGTTGAGAACGTGCGAAGGTTCTTCATGATAAATTAAGATAGTCTTCGAAGAGCATTTTTCTCGAAAATAGGTCTTTGGAATAGGGGTCGTCTTATATCCAGGATCGTCCTATGTTCCGATCAATACGGTAATCATTGTTATATCACCTTCTCTTCTTCTTTGCTGTTGCTGATTCTTCTACTCCTTCTATTGTTTTGACTGAACAGTTGGCAACCAACGGTATTACTGCTCTTCCACTACTACAGTGTGAATCACAGTTATGAGTCAGTTGTGTCAGTTGTGTTCTCACTGCAAAGGAACCACTACAGCTCGAAAGGACTACCCTATTTTGGTGATCTTGACCCTCTTGTTTTGTCCTGCATCCAAGTGTGATTGCTGTGTTCACCTATGACCAAATGAACTGGACTTTAGGCTTGTTTCAGAACAATTGCCCAAACGAGCCATGTGTGAATACACCCTTAGCTATGAGCTGTAAAGAATTGTATGGACTGTAACACTTATTGCTGTCTTATGAAATGTGGTGCTACTCTAATACTCAATCTTAACTTAATAGTTAAAGCCATTTTTCCAGCCCAGAAGTACAACAGACAGTATTCTCTGGTCAGAAAGATCAAACCTATCCCTCTTTCAACTTGAGACCCCCACAGCAGCCGAAGTCCTGTTTGGAAGTCCAGACCAAGAGTGAGAAAAACACCAGAAATTGAGGGATTCTCTTGAGGGATTTTCAATTATCTCTGTAACTTTTTTTTTTTTTTTTAATTTTTTGATCATTCAAAGCATTGTGTGTTCTACAGTCTTATAAAATCCAGAGACCATGCTGAACATGAGCTCACCTTCTCACTTACCCAACCAGAAGACACAGAGCCAATGCTAGACTTCACTCTGAACCACTTAGAGACCGAGCAACAGTTTGTAGAAGGTGTTTTTAGGGGGTTCAGCACTGATGAACATGAAGGTAAGGTTGAATAATGTTTAAAAACTTCAACAAAACTATAAAAAAAAACATTTTGAGGAATAACCCTATGTTTGGGTTCAGCTGTTCATTTTGCACAGGGAGAACCAAAGATATATCTCAGAGATGAATCACCAATCAAATTATCCACAGAGCAGTATGTGCAAATACATGATTACTGCATGTTATCACTTGTAATGTTTATAATTAAAATGCCTTTTATTAACAGGATGTTTTTTTTTTGTTACTGTTAGGACTGTCCCTGTCTCACAGTACATGGAAATGGAGGTAAGCTAACCACAAGAAGTACATTTGTACCTGTATGTAAAGTTAGCCAAGAGTGGAAAGGTTTATGAGAGGTCTCCTGAGTAAACCTTGAGTTAAAATAAAACTCGGGGCTCAGTGAGTCATTATGAGTAAATTTTTAAAGCTGAAAATTGTTTTTGGGGACTCATCAGTCAAGTCATGATGCTGTAGACAGATTTAATCTTCATTATTCACTGCCCTTCAACTTCTGACATGAGTTGTTGTGTTTCAAACATCTTAAGTTGAACTGTTTGCATTCTTGTGCAAACAAGTAAAATATGACAAGACAAAGGTATTTATATTTTATTCCAACAGCGTCTCTTTAACACAACTATGGCCCCATCTTGACAGGTCACCCAGTTTCCTTTGTGCAAAAGACTAAGTTCAGACTCAGGCAATGCAAAGTCTGGATAGACTTTTGTCCTTCTTGCTGTTGTACTGAAATTGCAAGAGTCAAAATTTTATCTTTGTCACAGAAACAGCAGTTGCTATTAATTGTTAGCTTTTGCAAATGTCTAAGTGTTGCTTTAGGAGAAACAATCTGTCAATCTACAGCTTCAGCAACATTAGAAATCAAAATGTTTTCTGACCAAACTGTTTAAAATGTAAATGTGCCACTATATTTGAATTTTACATCTAACATCAAGACCCCCTGCAATGTCTAACACTAGTGTGTGGTTTTGTGTCCATTTGTCTCTTCAAACCATAGGAAGAAAAATGCTGTCAGCTGTGTCTCAAGGCTACCTTATCGTGTTTCTGTCAAACCTGTTGTGATGATGACCAAAAGCACATCCAGCCAAGCCTCCTCCCTCAAATCCTAAACCCCCAAATGAACCACAGAAATATGCAGGATGTTGGACAGTCCATGACTTGCTCTGATAAAGCTATGGGTGGCATCAGCCACCAACTTGGAAGCAGCACAGTGCAGATTGGATCTCCAGTAGCTGTGGCTCAAGCTCAGGGCTCAGAGTGCTGCGGATGCAAAGAAACTTTCAGGGAAAGTCAAGATGTAGGATGTCAAACTGATGACGAAGCCACAGCAAAAACATGTGATGCCTCCACCCAGTGCAGCTTTGTTTTACATGTGGCAGCCAAAGCCACTGCCTTCCTGGTGCCGTCTTTTGATTTGTCAGTTTTGCATCCAGCCACAGGGAGGCAGAGTAATACTACTTTAGAGTCAAATACCTTTATCCAGCAACATGGGAAATAAGGAAAAGTAATCACTCTGGAAAAAGAAGAAATCCAAATCTGTTTGCTTTTCAGATAACGTTTATTAACACATCCTCTGCTACCAGCCGTAATGGAACGGTGATCCTGCAGAGACCCATGAAACCCTTTATAGATACCCTGAGCATGACAGTTGGCAGAGGTTTAATGTTATAGTAAAGTTTAAGTGTGCCACTTAATGTGGAAATGTATGAATGTGTAATATGAATGATTCAGTGAGTAAAGTTTATAGATTTCACTGACAAAGAAACCGTGGTTGGACTCCACTCTCTTGATATTGGTTTTGGTAAGGAGACAAATGAGAGGGGGAAGGAGGAAAACAGCTGGCTGATGACAGGTCCATCAAATGAAGTGAAAAGAGAGGTCACATCAGCCACAAGGCCCAACAGACTCAGAGTTTCTCAAGAAACAGCTGACATGTTGCTCCTGCTCAAAGAGAGGAAAGATGAGGGACAAGAGGGGAGGGACGAATTAAGCAAAGTGGATGTAAAAGAGAAAGATGTCCATGTTCATTATATAAGACGTGTGTTTGGCACCTGTCAGTTTAAGGGTTGGATAAAATTCAATAGGAGAGACAGTCAAATAAAGCTTTGAGGTGATGCTATGGTTCATGATTTTATTTCTTTCCCAATATACATTTTCAAGTGTCTCTTTTTTCTTTAGAATATAAACTCTAGCTAAACATTTACTGCCTGAACAGTAATGAAATATACTCTACATCACTTTTTTTAGTCGTTTTGTAGTTTCTGGTAAATTGTAGAAACACATCGTTGGTTCACACTGAAAAATGAAACCATTTTAACACAACTGCACATATTTACGATCCTTTATTCAGTAGGGGACAATAGTCACACAACTGGATGTCAAAGCTGAACAGCACATAATCTTCAAAGAGTGGGCAGCCTCATACAGCTGTGTGTATGAAAAATGGTCAACAGAACAGTCCATAAACTGTCAGTGTTTCTGAGATCCATCTGTGAGTACGTTTCGTGAATACTTCATCATTAATACCTTTACTACAAAAGCTTACTACAAAAAAAAAAAAAAAATTAAGGACAACTCTCCTTCAACCAAATGAAAGGCTAACAAAAATAATGAGCTAGTGTCTCCACCTTTGGTCAACTTTCTGATCTGTGATTTTAGGAAACAGAAGCATTTTTAGAAATGTATTCTGGAAACAATCTTTCTCTGATAGATACAAGACTGGTTCACCGAAATTAGAACTAAATTTTAAAGGTATTCTGAGCAAAGTGAGGTTCTCAACAAGTCGATTTTTATGGCATATTGATGGGAATGAAAACCAGTGACTGATATCAAGGTAAAAAAATGCAACCTCATAGTCTGCCACAGAAAAATAATCAGCATTTATTGATTTTACCCTTTTAAAAACTATCCAATAAACAGTAAAAGGAAAATCAAATATTTAAACCTTCTGCTTGAAACAAAATGACTGAGTTTCTTATGTGGAGGTTGTATGCCATTAAAGGACCATAGCATGTGGCATACATTTAATTTATAATCATTTCCATTAATATTCATATCTTTACATGACACCAGCCTGACGAAGCAAAAAAAAAAAATTTATATATATATATATATATATATTATCACAATACTTGATACGAGTATTTCATTCCATTCTGACAGGTCAGTCCCTGTGATATACAGTAAAATTTGTCCCACTAATCTATCTATGGCTGATAACCAATTTATCACTGATTATCAGCCTGGTAATGCCTTATTTATCTATTCTGTATTTTAAGACAAAGGCAGCACATAGATTGTGCACCAGACTAAGAAATTTAACCTTATACCTTATACAAATTTACAAAACAACATTGCATTTTAAAATGAAGCTTTCTCAACACAAGAGAAAAGATAAGATACGATAGAATAGAATTAAGATATGCTCATCTATTTGTACATAAGACTATGGAGGAAGACAAATGTAAATACATAAAATTATAGTAAAAAAATAAAATTTCGTCACAGGTGATGTTGCAGTTATGTACATGATTAATAAATAAAAGCTTTACAGGACTGTATTCCTCCAACACACATGAAAAAACATGACAAACCATGACATAATACATCCTAACACTTTAAAGATTTGGACTCAAAAACCTGCCACTAGGCAGCTTCACAAAACAGGCACTGCTGTAATGGTCAAAGTATACTGAAATGAATACAGTTACCAATCAGAAAGTGAAATGGTTGTCGTCAACCACCCTGCATGTAAGATGTCTCAGTGTTTAATATTCTGCAGTAACAGCTGTGAGTTGTATTTGGTTCATGACAAACATAAAGAGGCCCAAACATAAAGAGAGCAGTACTTTTCCCCAAAGCTTTCATAAACATGAAATAATTCATTTAAATCATAATAAACAATAAACCATAGAAACACAATTTATTCCTTTGAGTGCTACATGATAAGTGAGCCATCTTTTGTAGGCACCGGCTAATATTTCAAGTGCTGCAAACTTGAATCATATACTGTGCATCTCTGGTGTTTGTTTTCATAAATAAAACCACAAGAGTCACGTCATCAGATGACGAACTGACAACACTGCCACACCACAAGCATCAGGAACACTTAACTGAGATCTGTATTTGTATAAAGGCATAATGGTAACTTATAATCAACAACAGGTGCAACTGTTTCTGTCAACAATGAATGAAAAAACTGAGTTTTCAAGAGCATATTTATGAACCTTTAACAGGGCTCTTGTAAAGAAACCTGTTTCACCATAATGCTGCTAGATGGCTCGTAGTTGTAACACTATTGATAAATAGTTGCAGTGCTCATTATAATCAGCGGTCATGAGACAGGAAAGTGCCTTTTGAACATTTAGTTGTGTTCAACAGTCTTTTCTTGTCTTAGTGTCCACAAAACGACAGTTATGTGTCCAAAAGTTTTAGCCTGTCCCAGTGAAGGTATTTAGAGAACAGGTTGATCACTGGCACCAAAGAAGGAGACAGTTTTTCCTTAATTTAGAATAAAGGTTCAAAATAAAATAATGTTTTTCAGCCTGCTAACTGCCTCTGTGTGCTGTCACTGATTGAGGAATCCTGAATTATAGGTGAACTCAATCATTCCTACAGCAAGCATAAGGTCTTAAAAACTGTGATTTTCTACTTCTGAACATACCATGGGTCTCCCAGCTCACAAAGAGGAGAAGAAAAATAACAGAAAGAACTACTCTTGAGTTATTACCAAAGTGAATTAAACAGCCAAGTCTATCAACACAGAAACACCCTAGTCCACATCGGATGCATCGTTGTCTGATAGATGGTAGTTTGACCCTTTGACTCGGATGTATTCAACCTGTCTTCCCTCATCTGAATCTGATGCACCACAGGAACAAAGCTGGTTTTGGAACAGCGCTTCAATCTCTTCCAGGCGTCTGCCTTTTGTTTCTGGTAGACACCCAAATATGAAGAAGAAACCCAGCAAAGCCAAGCTGGAGTAGAGGAAAAAAGCTCCTGAGGAGAAGAAAAAGAAGAGCACAGTGTCACAGAGGAGAGCCACCCACAGACACAAGCAACACAGCGCTGCAGCTTTCAGAGCACGTCACTTCTTATTTACAACTTCTGTTCTCATTGATCGAGACAAGAAATGCTGGGAAGACAGCAGATCCTGGGGGGGGAGGGGCAGTGGATTTTGATGGCCAACAAACTTCACTGAACAGGGCCAACAAACTTCACTGAACAGGGCACCATCAAATGGAAATGTTTGAGCAAAGTGAAACATCGCTCTCCATCTGCTCATCACCATCAACATGGCATTTCAATCAGGGGAAGAAGGATAAACGAAAAAAATCTTCAAACAAAGCAGAATTCAGACAGAAACACACTGAAGTTTCCTGACCTCTGTTATCTCCTTTCTGTCCTCCTGAGAGCAGAATAACATTTAAAGCTACCGTCAAGAGTGCTTTACAAAATCTACTGTACTACATAGTGTACTGTAATGTACTACATAGTTACTCTCACATCATGTTTTCTTTAGGTTTGACTTTGTTTTTCTTGTTGCTGATAGACTAATAGACTGCATTCGTGGATTAATGACTCAATTTGATAATTAACCTGCCACCACCCAGGATGACTCCACAATTGTTGTATGTTGTATAGATTCCCAACTCCACAAAAGGTCAGTTCCTGCCTGTTGGAGGTAGACATTGTGGGGTTTGTTCAAAAAGATCAGGTTCGTTTGATGACAGGATTCTTCAGTGGTATTAATAATTTCTGACAGGGAAGTGTAGATTGACATGATTGGGTAAATGTTCCTACAAATAGTAAAAGTTTTACAGCATTTGGTTTTTACATATCATTGCTGCAGCCTTAAAACTGACCGTAGTATGTGAAAAACTGTGCCATGTGTAGAAAGGTGAGCGACACCACAATGTTGAAGGTCCAGTTGACTCCAGCAGCACATGCATTCCCTGTGCTGCGGGCCCACAAGGGGTAGATCTCTGAGTTGATTGTCCATGGCATTGGACCCATCCCTGAAAAAAACCCCAGGATCCCATGTAGGGAGAGGGAGACAAGTTCAAACAATAGCAGTAGGAATCATGCTGTTTGTGGCCCAGGTATGGACTGTTCAACACTTAGCATTTGCAGCCATGTTTGGGGCTCTAAGATCAGTGGTGGATCAGTGCTTTGAGTTAAATATTAATGTCAGCAATAATCTCATTTCAGGCCCCGTTTATACGACAACGCTTCACAGCATTTCACTCGAAAACGCAAAAACGTGGAGAAAAATCTGTGTTTATACGGAAAAGGCTGAAGGACTGAAAACGCTGTGGTATGCATACAAGGCCAGTAGATGGCAATATAACTGTAGGGTCTTTTGGTAGTCTGCTGCTGAAGAAGAGGCGGGCTGATCGTCTGGTCGATATATTCAATACGTCTTATCTGAGTGCAGAAGTGGAGCAACAGATGAACGTTTTGTTGAAAGGCAGTCAGCAGATTCAGCAGCACAAGAACAACCCAGTAAGTCCACCATTTAACTATTTTCGTGTCCAGTTCGCAAAAGTTCTCACAATGAAAGTCGAATGGGCACGGGCAAAACGGAGCGTGACGTCAGCGTTTTCACTGAAAACGCCGGGTTGCCGTTTATATGGCAACGGAGGCTGCAGCGTTTCAGAAAAATTCCACTCTGGAGGGTATTTTAAAAGAGTTGCATTTTAGGTCGGCTGAAACAGCGTTTCCATATAAACAAGAGGCCAAAACGTAACAAAACTTTTGCGTTTCACCCTGATACCATTGTCGTATAAACAGGGCCGCAGTCAGTCAACTCACATTTTTAATGGTTTATTGCAACAGCAAATATATTTTCATGTTTGGCGCCAGGGTCCAATTTCATCACTCCTTGCAGAAAAGTTTACATGACAACACTGAGGAGTGATAAGTAAAACATACAGAACATAACTCCCCTCAGAATCTGCAGGTGGATGCTGGGGTGGCGATGGGGGCAAACAACATACAGCAACACAAAAGCAGGGCAGCAGCGAAATTGACAGGCAGAGGGAGAGATGGGAAATTTTTCCCCAGTTTAAATAGACTGCAGAATTGAGAGGCAGGGAACATGGTTGGAAGAAGGATATGACAAGTGGAACATGTGATGTGTAGCAGCACAGCTTGAGATGTCTGCCTGAATTCGCTTGCAGGTGTTGCTCCATTAAATGGACCATTCACTGACTCCCTCTCTAACAGAAGGCCATCAGAGGTGTAGATAAATCTGTTAAACCTTGTATTTTGGAGAGGAAACAACATGAAGACAGCTCTATTTTATTTAAATACATTTTCACGTAACACTCACCTGGAGAGAAAGCAGCCAAATAGAGCACCAGCCCCAGTAAAACCAACCAAGAGTAGGAGAAGGGACAGTAATTGTAAGCCCAGTAGGTCTGATCTTTCATCAGGCTGGAGTTGGAGCATCTAGAAGAGGGACACACGTATGAAAGGTGTCATTTCAAATTAAGTGGCTGGATTTCACAAAATATTCTATCTACTGTCAAATCTTGCGCCTAAAAGGAGTTCTTCTGCTGGTACTTCTGCATCCTTAACACATCCACATACCCACAGCATCCTGTGACTCACCTGCCCCACGCTGCCTGCTCAGTGGTGGCCTTATTGACTGGAACACAGGAGGAGATGAGGAATGCTGAGCTGTTCTCATGGTAACAGAAACCACATCTTGGGTCCAGCATGCAGGGTTCACACCACCTGCAAGGTACATAACAGAGATAAACTGGACATGAACTGGACATAAACTGGGTTCAGTTTTTTGTTAAGACAACCACAGCACATCATGTCTCTCAGTCACATTCCCTTGCTTTTCATGTTTTGTTTGGTCTGACTTCACATACAAACTATAAATGAAATGAGTAGTGAGTAGTGTTCTCTATTTAGAGATAAGTCTCTAAATAATTCACAGGATCACTATAATAGAAAAAAACTCCTTAACACTCTTAATGGGCATTTCCTTGAGGATTGCCCTAGGAAATTATTGCATCGGCTGTTCCCCTGTTTTTGCCTCCAACAAAATTTTTTTAAAAAAGTTAAAATATGGAATAAAATAGAGGAACTGCCATGTTAAAATTTTAAGTGATTGATTAATCTGTAGTTAAGACCCCAAATACAAAAAGATCCCACATTTTCCAATTGGAAAGAAAAAACTTTAAGTGACCCATGTATGAGTCACAGGTGCGTTTAAAGGCACTACTATTTTTTTCCTTTTTCTTTTTTTTAATTGATTTAATTGGCAAGGACCTTTATATTGAAGGTACATCCTGCCAGGTGTACACAGGTAAAGCAGATCTGGATGATAATCAGAATCAGAATTTAGAATCATGTTTATTGCCAAGTAAGTTTTCACCCATACAAGGAATTTGTTCTTGTGTTCTTGGTGCAAAAATACAACATGTAATTAAAAATGAGAATAAGAATAAAATTAAAAATAAATATAAGGTGCATGCATCACTTAGTATAAATACTAAAGTAAAAATATAAAAATCTGATCAAAATAAAATAAAAAGATGTAAAAGAAAAAGGCTAAAAATATGATACAGTTGGATACGAAATAAGAGATGGGTATTCAGATATACACAGTATATACAGTTATTGGCAGTGAAGGTTATTTACATAAATAGTTATTGCAGAGATCCCCCCCCCCCCCAGTTATTGCAGTGATGTTATTTACATAATAACAGTCACATGAGGGGTTAATGTAACCTATAGAGCAGTTCTAAGGCTGTATTAAAGTGTTATTATTTAAGTGGCAGGTAGAGGGTGGAGGTAGGGCTGGGTAACCACCAGAGTCCAGTCGTGTCACGGCAGAGGGGAGGAAACTGTTTTTATGGCGAGGGGTTTTAGTCCTGATGGACCGCAGCCTCCTGCCTGAGGGTAGCGGCTCAAAGAGTTCGTGTCCAGGGTGAGAAGGGTCAACCAAGATCTTGCCTGTGTGCTTCAAGGTCCTGGAGGGATAACAGGTTGCAGCAGATCACCTTCTCTGCAGAGCAGATGATGCACTGCAGTCGGTTCTTGTCCTGGGTGGTGGCCGCAGGGTACCATAAGGTGATGGAGGAGGAGAGGATGGACTCTCTTATGGCCGTGTAGAAGGGGAGGTCCTCACATGTCCATTGTCTTCCAGTTGTCGTTGGTGGTTTTTTGTAGGCCCTCCCAGACAGAAGCTGTGTCATTCTCAGATAACTGTTGTTGGAGTCTCTCTGAGTACTGTCTTCTAGCAGCTCTCACAGCCTTACTAAACTCACGTTTAGCTGCCCCTAAGCTGTCTCTGTCCCCACTTTAAACAAATGAACTCGTAATAGAATGAATAGCATTCTCCTGGCGTCTTTGCTTGGTGGTTTTTGCTGGTACTTTGTTCTTCAAGGGTCAGCGATGAATGTTTAACCGCGGTAACCGCTTTGGACTAGCTATATGTTAGCTCTGTGTCTCTTGAGTCAGGTAGATCCAGCCTCCTTTAGTTTGCATTTCTTTGTTTGATGCTTTAAATCATAGGTGTCAAACTCTGGCCCGCGGGCCAAATTTGGCCCGCAGTGTAATTATATTTGGCCCGCGAGGCAATTTCAAATTAATATTAGAGCTGGCCCGCCGGTATTATACGGCGGCAGTGCTGTAACACCGCATTCACCGCTTAAACTACAAATCCCATAATGCTCTGCTGTTGTTTTGGCATGTCAATTAGGACAGAGGCAGACACCCCTCCTCCTCTGTGTCTATGGTAGCGGTCATGGATGTATTAGGAAGAAAGTGATCCGTCTTCTTGCGCACTCCTTCAGCTGAAAGCCCCAGTGCACCCCTATTATTATTATTATTACTGGTAGTATTATTAGTATTAGTATTATTAACAACTCGATTTTGCACGCCTGCACTTTAAAGTTATATAAGCCTTACTTGTTCATTATTCATTGTTAAATCAAAACTTGTTTGGTTCCATATTAAAAGGTTCATTTGTTCAACCTCGGCCCGCGGCTTTGTTCAATTTAAAATTTTGGCCCACTTTCGTATTTGAGTTTGACACCCCTGCTTTAAATGGTTTACACTTCCACTGAGTCTGTGAAATATTCATGATTAATATTGCTGGGTTTTTTACTGTTAAGCACTTAAACATTGGCATATTTTTTTTAGTTATATAACGCCACATTATCCTTCAAGGTTTGCATTTTTACCTTATCTTGTATTAACATGGTATCAAAGAAGGAAATAAAGAATTTCTTCGACACCTGTTGAGAGTTAAACCATGAGCTTAGCTAGGGATGCTACAGAACCACTTTACTTTTAATTAGTATTTTTAAGCCGGACATTTTGGTAGATTGTATCTTGGTCTATCAGCTGACATAAACTCCAGTACATTTTAATGTGAGAGCAGCGAGTAGGTTCACTCGGTATAGGGCATGCCTTCAATGTACCAAATTAATATGCATTAGCCAGTCAAAGGATCTGAAGGTATAGTAATTAAGGCCTCATATTAAGTGAAAATAATTTATAATAATGTGTTTAATGAGACAAAAAGTTGAGCAGGCAATAATTAAAATAAGATAACTTGATTAATTAGCTGATAAATGGGCATAATACATGGTTATAAAAGTGAATGATCACTGCATCTTTGGCTGAGATACATCCTGGACAGCCCATGTATGCACAGGGATCAGTTTATTTTCATGAAATCAAATAAAGTATGCTTCTTATACCGCATGAATGGGAGTTGAATCCATATGAACCATTCATACAAAGCCTTCAGGAGAAGCATTAAAAATAAATCCTACCATTGTTCATCCAATCTGCAGGACTTGAAAGGCCTGTGATGGCTGTGGTGGTCAGCAAGACAATGTGTGGGCTCATATGAAGTAAAACTCATGAAGCCAGCACATTGTGGTCAAAGCACTCGTCTCTTGAATTCACCCCTGTCTGTTTTTAATTTGTGTGGGTGCTGGACAGTCAGTCCACTAGCCACTGTGAAAGACCATCATTACACACAGGTTTCATCCTTTGTCTGAATCAGTAGGAATGAAGTGTACTTAAACTCATCTGATCTGTGCGCACATGAAAACACACTCAGAACTCTGTGTGTCATCTCATAAAAACTGAAGCAGAGTTAACCTGAAATGGGGGCATCATTAAGTTATAGAGACAACAAATATTTAAACAACTGTAGAGTTGCACCTATGATAACTGAAGCAACTGAACAGAATAAGATTTATTTTTCAAAAATGACTCTGGCCTTCACTCATACACAGATAAATAATCAATATACAATTTATGGTCAAGTTGTTTTTTTGCTGTTGAGACAAACTTGACAAATATTTCCTGGGACTCAAGTTTTGAAAAATACAGAGATACGAAAACATACAATAACTAAAACATAAATATCCTTTAATAAGGTTTATATCCCCTGAAACTCTGACACTGACAGCGAGTCCTGGAGCAATGTTCTGACATCATAAAATATTAAGTGACTAAAACCAGCTTTGAGGTGAAGAGTGGCAAAGGTCTCTTTTTTTCCCCAGTTTCAGAGGTAGCTGGAAAGCACTGAGGTTTCACAGTTTCTTCCAAGCAGTGGAGTTTTACATTTGCCAGCTCTTTATGGTTTGTGAAAACAACTTGGATGTATTTACTCACTGGTAACTGGAGCAGGTACTGTTGGCCAAAGATGGCTCCAACGGGTGGACGGTGACAGCTGGAGTGTGCTGAGCGGACATCAGAAACCCAACGCCCAAGAGACACAAGCTCAAACTTGTACCTGTCCAAAAATATTGTATCATGTAAAAACTGCCTCTAGGATATTAGAGTAACTTGATGAAGGACCTGTCAGCTGATACCTAAGATACTGCCTAATGTGAGCTTCCTGCGCCCCACTCTATCTACAAGCCACATGCCCAGCAGGGTAAACAGGAAGTTGGTGAGGGTGGTGAGCCCAGCCAGCCAGATTGCAAGCCTGTCATCCCGCACTCCTGACATCTGCAGAATGGTGGCACTGTAGTACCTTTGAGACACAGGGACAAAGGAAA
Source organism: Labroides dimidiatus (assembly GCA_030710495.1). Taxonomy (NCBI): domain Eukaryota; kingdom Metazoa; phylum Chordata; class Actinopteri; order Labriformes; family Labridae; genus Labroides; species Labroides dimidiatus. Next base: position 22,082,315 of record CM061162.1, read on the forward strand.
AAACCCCTGTTACATTTCATTTTGTTTTCATACAAATAAAGACACCAAGAGGACACATGTCAGCCTAACACTGTACGCAAAACACAACACAGTGACTGGAAAAACCCTTAACTTCAATAAGCTATCACTGAACTGAGAGGGCTCATGTTAAGACACAAGCAACCACTGAGACTCCACAGAAAGCAAAGCTTGAGCACCATAGGAGTCATAGTTGCTTTTTTTTTTTTGATAACATTTTATTAAAATTTTCAAACAATGTTATTAATTAATAATTAAACCAAAAAAGACAAGGTAGTACAGTACCCCATTTCCTTCTCATGCTCACTTTAAGGTTAATTAACCTGCCAGAATCCATTAAATAATCCAGCCTGAGCCTGGATAGGAGTGTCCAGTACCTGTATTCACTCCAGAGGGCTTCCAATTCAGTTAAGAGAATCCTTTTGACAATAAGTAAAGACACTTCACAGGGACCTAGTCTGGAGTGGTTGCCAAGTGATCAAGAATAACTGTTCATTGCCTTTCAGCACTGCACTAATCCTCTCATACATTTGCTTTTTGATGGAACAACAGAAGACGACTTTGGAGGAAGAGAAGAGCTATGTAAAAATAGAAGGAAGAGCAAAAAGAAACAGGGGGCAAAGAAGGATGAGCAGAACCTGTATAGAAGATATCAGGGCCACAGCCATAAATCCAAACCTAATTTGAGCTTCACACTGTAGTACCGCTCATCTGTTTTAAAAGGAAACAAATAAAGAATCCTAACATCAACAAGTTTACAGTATTACTCAAGAAAATTGCTTAAGTGGACCCTAAAGTATTCTTTGCCATCTGTTTTCTACAGAATTGTGAGGGGAGTTCCTGGAAGAGAGAAATTGCCTATTTTCACCAGAGCAGGAACAGCTTTTTCAGAAACACACTGAATGCAAACAACAGCCAATGAAAGCTGCAACAGTATACATTCAAGCAACACATAATTCAACATCAAAGCACAGTGGACTGAGTCTGTCAACTTTAAGCCTTTTCCCAAAGCAGAACCAACCTTTAATGAAGGAGCTGTACAAAGCTCAGTTTGAGCTGTGTACAGTGAAACAACATAGAATAGAAAAGAATTTTGTCATTGCAACATGTTAAATGCACAACGAAAAAAAGTGCCATACAGCTGGTGCAACATTAAAACTACAACAATAAAACAGCAATAAAACAAAAGCACAGCAATATTAAATATAAAAAAAATAAAGGACTGAAGTAAACAGAAGTCATTCACTCTGTCGCTGTTATTGCATGATCCCCTAACTGTGAAAAAGTGTTGTTTTAGTGATTGTTTTTTGCAACATTGAGGGTGATTATTGCTGTTGGATAGAAACTGTTTTTAATCTTTTTATTCTTGTTTTGATCGTCCTGTACCGTCTGCCTGATGGCAGCAGTTCAAACATGGAGTGGCCGGGGTGAAAAGTGTCCTTTACAATTTTCTCAGCTCTTTTGAGACAGTGAGCAGATGTACATTAGCCTTTTACTTCACACTATAGGACTCTTAGTTCTGTTCCACTTTACTGTGTTTCTTCTCTAAACTGTTTGTTCTCACATCTTTTTATCCACACTCTTTATAAAGGTCTGCCAGGTCTGGACTGACCACTCGAGATACTAAGACTGATGTTTGGTCAGGGGACATGACTTGTGAAGCTGATGTACGGTGCTGTGACCAGATGTACATCAGGCTAGACAGTGATTGTCAAGCTGTGTACTCTATTCATTGAGGTTCATCTTCAGTTCAGTACAGAGACTGAAGGGATTCTGGTTCCTCATTGTATTTGTGTTCATGTCCACAGTTTTGAATGTTTTTGGTTTTTGCATGCTGAGTTTAATTAGAGGTGTAATGATACATCAATCTGGATCAATGTATTGATCCCAAGCAAAAATCGAGTCGAATCGATTGGCAGTATAAACATTGATATTTATCCCCATTTTTACCCTCTGCTTTTGTGTGGGGACTTTCAAAATTGAAAGTCTTGAAAGAGAATTGAAAGAGTGGCTGTTTACATCAAACAAACCGTTTCTGTTTTAGGGTTAGGTAAACAGTACAGCACATAAACAGAACCATGTGAATCTAACATGGTATAAGACAAATGTTCCTTGCAATGTTAATACTTCAGAGGTTACCAGGGACCATTAATGATGAATACTGGAAAAAAATACTGTGCAGTATTTGTTCACAATGTTTTTCATGTCAATGCCCTAAACATTTAGAATCAGGGTCAGAATAGCCTTTATTTGCCAAGTATCTTCAAAAGAATACAAGGAATTTGACTTCAGTTTGAACTGTGCTCACTCTGTACAACATGTATGAATAGACACTAAATATCACTAATATAAAGAGATTAAGCTGGTAGAAAGACTAAGAATAAAGGAACCTATTTACAAAAAAATAGCAGATTAAGTTAAAATAGTACAATGTATGTACAAACCGGATTCTGTTGAAGTTGGGAAATTGTGTAAAATGTAAATAAAAACAAAATACAACGATTTGAAAATCCTTTTCAACCTATATTCAACTGAATACACTACAAAGACAACATATTTAATGCTCAAACTCATAAACTTTATCTTATTTTTCAAATAATAGTTAACTTAGAATTTCATGGCTGCAACACGTGCTGTAGAAGTTGGGAAAGGGCATGTTTTACCACTTTGTTACATCACCTTTCCTTTTAATAACACTCAATAAACGTTTTGGAAGAGAGGAGACTAATTCTCTTAGCTTCTCATGTGGAATTCTTTCCCAGTCTTGCCTGGTGAACCACTTCAGTTCTTCAACAGTCCGGGGTCTTCTCTGTCGTATTTTACGCTTCATAATGCGCCACACATTTTCAATGGGAGACAGGTCTGGACTGCAAGCGGGCCAGGGGAGAACCTGGACTCTTTTACTTCAAAGCCACGCTGTTGTAACACGTGCAGAATGTGGCTTGGCATTATCTTGCTGAAATAAGCAGCGGCGTCCATGAAAAAGACGTGGCTTGGATGGCAGCATATGTTGCTCCAAAATCTGTATGTACTTTTCAGCATTAATGGAGCCTTCACAGAAATGTAAGTCACCCATGCCATGGGAACTAATGCACCCCCAAACCATCACAGATGCTTGCTTTTGAACTTTGTGTTGATAACAGTCCGGATGGTCCGCTTCCTCTTTGGTCCGGAGGACAAGACGTCCAGTGTTTCCAAAACCAATTTGAAAAGTGGACTCAACAGACCACAAAACACTTTTCCATTGTGCATCAGTCCATTTTACATGAGCTCGGGCCCAGAGAACCCGGCGGCGTTTCTGGATGTTGTCCATAAAGGGCTTTTGCTTTGCATGGTAGAGTTTTAACCCGCACTTACTGATGTAGTGACAAACTGTATTTACTGACAGTGGTTTTCTGAAGTTTTCCTGAGCCCATTTGGTGATATCCTTTTCACACTCATGTCGGTTTTTAAGGCAGTGCCGTCTGAGGGATCGAAGGTCACGGTCATTCAGTCTTGGTTTCCGGCCGTGGCGCTTACGTGCAGTGATTTCACCAGATTCTCTGAACCTTTTGATGATATTATGGACCGTAGATGTTGAAATCCCTAAATTCCTTGCAATTTTGCTTTGAGAAATGTTGTTCTTAAACTGTTCAAGTATTTTCTCACGCAGTTGTGGACAAAGTGGTGAACCTCGCCCCATCCTTGCTTGTGAATGACTGAGCATGTTTGGGGAGGCTCCTTTTATACCCAATCATGGTACCCACCTGTTCCCAATTAGCCTGATCACATGTGGGATGTTCCAAATAGGTGTTTGATGAGCTTTTCTCAGCTTTCTCAGTATTTTTTGCCACCTTTCCCAACTTCTACTGGACGTGTTGCAGCCATGAAATTATAAGTTAATTATTATTTGGCAAAAAACAATGAAGTTTATCAGTTTGAGCATTAAATATATTGTCTTTGAAGTGTATTCAATTGAATATGGGTTGAGAAGGATTTTCAAATCGTTGTATTTTGTTTTTATTTACATTTTACACAATTTCCCAACCTTAACCGAATCCGGTTTGTATAAGTAAAAAAAACAAGATGTGCAATTTACATGAAAAGGAATGTGCAAAAGGTAACAGAGGCTGTAGTGCTAAATGAGGTAAATGAGTTTTAGTTTATGGCAGGTTAATTGTTCAACAGAGTGACTGCCTGTGGGAAGAAACTGTTCCTGTGCCTGGATGTCCTGATGCACAGAGCTCTGTAACATCGTCCAGAGGGAAGGAGTTTAAACAGTTTATGTCCAGGGTGAGTGGGGTCTGCAGAGGTGTTACCAGCTCGCTTAATGGTCCTGGACCAATATAATTCCTAGGTGGAGGGCAAGCTGGCTCCGATGGAAATATTTGCTATCTTGGAATCATTTTTCTTTGCTTTAATGTTTTGAAAAATATATAACAAATAGCAAAATGTAGGAAACAAAGAATAAAGGGACCAAAAAAAACAAGGTGACTGGGACCCACAAATGCATCCCAAAAAACTGTTTAGGAAACAGTGCTGTAGTCTATTGAATGCAGTATTACAGTACACAAGGAAAATAGATTTTGTACCTGTTTTCCATCCTAACGTCCTAATGATGGTCAACACCATGAAGCGGCTGAGGTTCAGTTTGACCCTCTGGCCAGCCTCCCTCATGCTCAACCCATGGTTGAGCACATGGTCTAATATAGTAGCACAAATCTCATTGGCGATTCGGATTCTCCTTCTTCTTTCTCTTGCTTCTCTTTGTTGTCCTCCTCCTCCACCTCCTCCTCCTCCTCCTTCTTTTCCTTGAACTACTTCTCCTTGTCCTCCTCTTCCACCTTCTCGTCCTCCTCCTCTGCCTACTCTCTGTCCTTCTTCTTCCTGTCCTCCACCTTCTCCTCCTCCTCCTCTCATTCTTACCCCTCTCCTTCTCTGACTGTTGTCTCCTATGTTCTCCATTGCTCATCAAACAAAACAGAGAGTCAAGCCTCCTTTTATGCTACAGTACTTGATTGCAAATTTATCGCCAGACCCAAAGTTTAGAGATTTGAATATTTGTGTGTTGTAGATTGATGCTTTGAGATTTTATGTGAGAAGTGTGTGCAAACCTGAAAATTGTGTGTTTGTGTGTTTTGACAACAACGTGATGTGAAATTGACATCAGAGTGTAAAGAGGGAAAGTCACAGTCTAATATGATAAGGAAATCAAAAGTAGTGACAAATTGAATCAAGCGATTGGGGACAAAAGTGAAAATTGTGCCTAACTTTTGCTTTTTGTGTTTTAGCATTCAAAAAAGAACTGTAAACACACACACACTAGAACACACACACACACACACACACACACACACACACACACACACACACTAGAACACGCACAAACACAGCCGTACTATCCCACACTTGTCCTATGCTCTCACTTCCAACAGTTGCTAAGCAACAGCACATATCCCCTGATTGTTTACAGAGCTTGTGATATAGTTCATCTCAACGGGGAGGTGAGACAAAGAAAGATGACACAATCTCCTCTGACGGTGAGATAAAAAGCTTCACAGGAAAGTGAGCAGTGATATAACATGGAGGTTTGCTTCTGAGTGTGAAATAGGCCACTGAAGAGATGAAAGAAATGTTTTGTGATTTAATGCTGTGCTGCTCAACCAAATACACGTCAGATCCATTATACTCTGTAAGGGAAGTCGGTGAGGCAGAGAAGGAGTGCCATGTGTCATCATCATCATCATCACCATCACCATCACCATCATCATTCTGATTAACCTTTGGGGGAAAAAAAATGAAACACACTGATGACTCTCCAGTTTTTTCAGTTGATGAAACAGTGTTTCATCTGGTTTTTATTGGATAAAACTGATTTCATGTGTTTCTGTACACTTTTGTTCCATACTCTTCAGACTGTCACTGCTCTGTTGATGTGTAAATCAGATAAACAAATAATCAGTAATTTAGTGAAAGCTGTTTCCTGTCTGGATGTTTGAGAGGATAAAGCTGAGCTAGGAAACATGTCTATCCATATCCACCTTTTTCCTGACTACCCATATTTCATCGCAATTACTGGTTTTGCTCTTCCGGTTGAAAGTTTTGTGTACATTGCCATGGAGACCACAAAGCTGATCTAATAACAGGCTTTTAAAAGTGGCAAAATGAACAAAAATTGGAGCTGGAATCATAGTGCGGATACTTTAAGAAGTTTACACTGAGCCCTGTCTGGCATTAACAATTTCACATGAGTTGTTTTGAGAAGAAATTTTAAGCGTTATTAACTATATTTTGGGCATTAATCAATAATAATTGTGATCTTTGCAGGCTTGTGTTAATGTGTGTATTTACAGAAGGTTGAAAGCTCCTGGAAGGCTACAGATCATCCAGCATGAAGGAAGAATCGACACCATTAATATGAAGGGTTCATTTTAACACGTTACTAAATGATTAACCTTGTTTATCCATGTATATAGTATTACTTTTTTAGTTTGCAGTAATAAGGGGAGAAAGTCTGTGTTAGTGTTTTGTGAGAGTTGATTGAAGACAAAGAATGCAGGACTGCAGAAGTTTGTAAAACTGTCTGTCCTTAAATCAAAGGGGGCAGGAAGAGCCTGGTACCAGATAGCATTCTCTGAGAAGGAAGGATAAACATGTAAGTAGGGCTGCTCGATTTTGCCTAAAAATAAAATCCTGATTATCTTCTTTCAAACCCGATTTTAAGATTACGATTACGATTTTTTTGAAAATAAAAAAAAGATGAAAAAAGTACTTAGAATGTCTTTTATTCAACCTTATTTTCTCTATGTTTGGATTTAACAAATCCCAAATCCAAAGGTTACAATCACATAAGTTGTTGAATAGTGCAACACTGTCAATTATAAAATCCAAAGTGAACAAACAATCTCAAATATGCACCCTTAGTACCAGACAGTGAATTTAACTCTTACAAATAGACACAAGAATCCCTTGGGATTAAAAGCACCTTATCTTAACACACTTCAGGTCCCTGTTCTTACTTAAAACAAAAAATAAAGTGCACACCATCACTTTTTGTAAAAGAAAAATACCCTACATCTTGAAAAAATCGCATTGGAAACGAATCAAACATGAGGAGAGGAAGTCAGTCATCAGTCAGCCAGTCTATAGACCAATCAGTCTATCAGCAAGTCAGTCTGCCAGCCAGTCAGTCAGTCAGTCAGTCAGTTGAGGTAGGAAGGCAGGCTCAGGTGATGTGCTACTGTGGTGGCGAAATTCATGTTCCAGGAAACAGATGTTAGCTCAATTTATCCCCAAATGATATTTGTAGGAGTTTAAGAGGTTACGTGCTTGGAGACAGGATACTCAGGTCAGTCTGACCCAAAAACAAGTTGAGAGATAGTGTGGGAGCGTCTAACAGTTCACTTTCCCAGAAAACCGTACGGAGGTTTTGGCAAGTTGGGCGCCAATGTGTCCAGGCTAGATAAGAGCATTTACAGGAAATCTCCCTCCATGGGAGGTTTCTCATGTTTGGCCATGGTTCAGCAAAGCTGAAACCAGAGAAACAATGACATCACCGAGGGTCTATAAAAGGTTAGGTGAAAGTTAGATCTTGGTCTGTCTGGCGGTTCGTCTGTCTGTTACCCGAGAGATGCTCAGAGCTGTTGTGAACCTGAATAAACCCGAGAGGCTGGAGCTTGGTCGTGTTCTCCTGGTCATCATTGTCTCAGTGTTTGCATCTGGGAAATCCACTATATACTTGGCATCACAAACCCAGGTTTGGGCAAGAGCCAGGGCCGTTGGTCTCTCCACACAGGTGAAATCCATGCCAGCATAAAAGGCAGGAGAAGTTTAATTCTCAACTTTTTCTCTCTCAAAAGAACCTGTCGACACAGAGCAAGCTTCAGTCTCTGTTTCATATGCACATGAAGGCTGCTTGAAAAATGTGTGTCAAGTGGAAATCTAAATTGTGAGACGGACCTATTATCAATTGGTGTTTGAAGCAACCAAAGCTTGGCCAAGCATCTGGTGTGAGTGTGTGATAGTAGTGCTAGGTCTTTGGTGGTATGAGAAACCACATAGACTAGCTGGTAACAAGTGGTAGGAACCACTGAGTTTGTGTGTGTGTGGGAAGCTGGCAGCCTGGCCCGGGCCATTTTGAAACACGATGAGGTTTGACTGAAAATTGAGATACTGCTCAGATGGAGCGAGTGAGGTCTGAAAGGTGTTGACCTGGCAGGACCTGACTCATGTTAAGTACCGTATTCAGAGGCCGACCTTTAGGGCTCGAAAGGCGATTACCTAACTGATTACGGACTTCTCTAATATAATTTATACGTAGTGGCGGCAGGTGATAAAAATTTTAAGGGGGGCGCAGATTTGGAGTGAGTGAAAATTAAAAAAAAAAAATATTTAAGACAAATCAAGTTCACAATAAAACCTTTATTATTGTTGCTCAAAACCATTCAGAAGCACTATTTAAACAGAAATTTTGCCCTTCCTTCCTTCTGTGCTGCAAATTTTTCAATGACCCTCTGATTAAAGTCTGTTATTGTCATGTCTGTAAAGTTTCTGTTGTTTTGCACATTTTGATTCATGTTTTGTTTCCCGTTTTATTTTGAAATCACTAACCCTTGTCTCTGTCTTTTAGATTCGTTCCTGTCTGCCCTGCCCTGTCTGTCACACCTGATTCCTGATTGTCTTCCCCAGCTGTGTGTCATCACCCCTCATTACCTCTTGTATTTAACCTCATGTGTCTCACTGTCTCGTTGCCAGTTCGTTGTACCTCACAGTCTTCGCCCCAGCCTTTATTCTATAGTCTTGTCTTGCCGTTGTGAATCTTGCTCTCGTTTATTGGACCTTGATCTTTGCCTCGTGTTTTTCTGGATACCTCTGCCTTGGTTTGGATTGTTTACCGTGTACGGAACTCTGCCTTTCTGACTGCCTGATCCCGTGTACCAAACCCTGCCTGGCTGACTACCTGCTCTGTGTTTTGAAACCTGGACTGGTTAATAAACCCTTTTTGCTTTTACAGATCTTGAGTCTGAGCTTGCATTTGTGTCGTCTTCTGGTTCTGGGTTCATGACAGTTATATCCGTCACCAGTCTCTTTTCCATCGACAGCATGGCAAGTGCATTAAGCCTGTCCTGGTTCATGGTGTTTCTGAGAACGTTTTAATTCTTTTCAAGGTGGAGAAGCACCTTTCAGCCTCTGCTGTGGTCATGGGTGTGGTGATGAGTATCTTGAGCAGTGTGACAGTCTCAGAAAATACCTCTCCAAGGTTATTTTCCATAAACAAATGGAAAAGGTCTAGAGCACCACAGCAGGCCTTGAACTCATCCTTGCTGTAGATGAGGCTGAGCTCTGTCTTCAGCTTGCTTCCACTCAGCATTGGATAGGCCTTCAAGGTGCTGCTGAGGGCATCTTCAGGAAATCTTGTGTGGTACTGTGTAAACCTGTCACCCTGCAGCAAATAGGCACTGACAAGATGGTTGGTGAAGGAGAATCGTTCCCTGGTGTGTCCCAATATGGTGTCAGCTCTACAGAGAGAGGCACACAAGTACAGTATTAAACACATTTTAATATCACAAGTTAACTTCAGTATTTACTGAAAAAAAAAAAGAAGAAATCAAACAGCCATAGCTTAACCTGCCCCCACAAAATAAAGCTGTGATTTATGTCACCATTCTAAGAACAGACAAATCAGCTTACTTTTCTGATCTTCAGGAAGAATGGCAGCAAGATGCTCTTTCAGTGATGTGGAGATGGTCTCAGCTGTAGCTGACTGCGTGGGGGATGAACTCAAAAAATCTTTCCTGCAGGTTGTTTTTTGGGTCAATGTAGCGCAGTACAAGCACAAGTTGTGATTGAGTGGCAATATCCATGGTTTCATCAGCCTGGATTGATAAAAAAAATCGCTGTTCTGTACTTCTTTAATGATGTGCTCCTTAACAACTACAGTCCAACAACTCGTTTTGCGTTCTCCAGGTGCTCTTTCAACACCCCATCCAGAGAGGCAACAAAAATCCACCAAGCCACGAAAAATACCGGGATTGTCGGACGTCTCCCTCTCATCAAGGGCTAATAAAGCTATCTCAAAGGCTCCACAAAATTTAACACAGTCTCTGAAATTTAACAGGTCTTGTACTCCCGCCGTTGTCCACAACTTATCGGTGCCAACAGTTTCAAAGAGTAAACATGGGAAGCAGTAAAGCGCATTACTTACGGAGCAGCCCGTCAACCAGCTCCGCTTGTAGCAAGAGCGCAAGAAGCCCCGGGTGTACGCTCGGCCGCGATCGCTAGCTTGCTGCTGTATTTTTATGTCGGGTTGGTCAGGTCCAAGCTCCTTTACCCTCTTTTTTTCTTCCAGTGAACACCTTGAGAACGGGTTATTCTGTAATGAAATAACCGAGTTTTTCGCGGATCCATGTGAAGCTGCCATTTCCAAAACTGGTGGTAAAGAAAAAATAGGAGGATGCGCGTGAAGAAATCTGCTGTGATGACGTGTTGATATGATTGACAGCGCTCGTTGTCCAGTCACATGAGGAAAATAAACACCAGAATAATGCTTATTCGCTGCGGGGTGCACTTGTCTGTGCCCCGCAGAAAAAGTTGAGGCGGCCAATCAAAAAGATGCCTCAGGTCACAGGAAAAGCGAACGTAAAAGAAAACCCATAGACACCCATTTGGCCGGTGCCCTGTTGAACGTAACCTCTATATTCACAATGTATAGTACTATAGAACGTACGTAATATATTTAAACCTCTCTTTATTGAATGGGGACAGGTCTTGCTGACAGACTTTAACTGTGTAGTAAAAATAGAAGTTTTATTAGTTTTTTTTTTTTTTTTTAAATAATTTATTGACAAACTATGTTGCGTTTTAGTAGACTTTCTCTGATGAATTGAGGAGGGGGCGGCGCCCCAGCGCCCCCTATTGACAAACCACCACTGTTTATACGTGAAAGGAATTTACTAACTACAGGAACAGTGAGATGTGATTGACTGGACTGCAATTCCATGAAAGTTGCAATCACACTGACTGAAAAAGTCCTAGGAAATTAATTTCAGTCGTTAGGAGGGGCTCTTATTGAACATAACAAACCTAGACTTACACAGCTAGCTATACGGGGGGGCACAGAACAACACAATATATTTGATATATTGTTTAACCATATAAAACAATTGGAGACTGAAGATATTAAAATGTATAAGGAAGAAGTTGCCAGATCTACAGCTTCTCTCCCAATTGTCACCAAATAAAACATGTCTGATCAACGTGTTGAGTACATAAGCACCGGCCAACTGAGTAAGATATCTCCAGACAAAAGAATAAATGAGGTCACAAAACAGTAAAAGTAACAGTACAGGACCAAAAGACTGACTTTGGACCACTGACAGACAAAACAGCGTGGATGAGCGCTCTCTCTTTTCCTTTCTCTCCCTTTTTCCTGCTCCTCACAGTGCTGGGTGAAAGGTGAAGCAGCTGCTGAGTGTGTGTGTATGCGTATGCTTGTGCGGAAGTGTTTGATAGCGAGAGGATTGTTAAGAATTGATATTAACCCGTGCAAGTCAAAAGTGAACTGTGTAATATATGCATTAATTGTTACATGCTTAATTACGCCTAAAGCTATAAACAAGCTGCATGAGCGGTGTCCCATATAATGCCGTGCTGATGTGTGTTCCACCACATATGAATTTGTGTGCTGTGCTGAGGTGTATTTAAACATGCAGAAGTTTGTGTGCTGTGCTGGTAAACTTTAGCCACCTAAGTTTGTGTGTAGTATCCAAAAGACTGGAATACGCGCTTAACGTTTGGAATTCATTCAGTCTTGCAGAGCGCTAAAGGTATTGTTTAGCAAAACAAAACTTGTCGTTGAAAAGTGCAAAATAGGATAGGAGCAACAAGTGACGCAGTTAAAATCCAATCTCTCTCGTGTGCAGCCCTCCCTTTCTCTGTTCACAGACTTTGAAGAGCTGTGAGACGTTTTCCTTTTTTCTAAGGGCTGAACATTAAAGCTACTATACCTGAAATAATAATGTACACTTTTTACGCTTTTAAGCATATAGATTATTCACTTTAATCGCATTTAATCAAAATATAACCAAAATATCGAAAAATATAACTCCCGTAGCTTTTCTTAGCTGCAAACATTCGGAGCTGATGAAAGACATCCAGAAATTTTCCGAGAAATGGGAAAAGCAATGTAAGGGGTTGGATCCAGCATGGCCAAAAGAAGGCACGTTTGATGTGGGAGTGTGTGGGGATATGGACTGTCGCATAAAGGATCACAAGCCAAAGATTAAAACTAAAAGCAACTTGAAACAAAAGGAGTTGGAGCTCAAAGTCATCAACTTGTTCAAAGAAGAAGGCCAGTGTCACAGAAGGATGATCAGAGAGGGTCTTGCGGAACTGCAGAGAAACAAACAGAATAATGAAAAGAAAATGAAATTTCAGATGAACGAGTCAACAAATGAAGAGGAAAAGAGCTGTAACAAGAATGCAACGAGCACCAGCGAACTGTACCCAGTGATCACATGGTCATTTAACATTAGTGGAGGTTGCGATATTGTAAATGAGGCCTCAAGAGGTTTTGGTTCACAAAGGCAGGGTCCCAACATACATGTCGCAGGGGAGTCTTCCCAGCAAACTTTCAGGCCAAGTACGTCGGTCCCACAACCAATGTCGACCCAACCTCTAGCACCACCGCCAACACAGACCCAGGATGTTCAGGAACAGTCTCAAGCTGAAACTACACAAATTGTAAACTCAGAAGCTAACCCAAGGCCAGCGCAGTTGTCTCCAAAAGGTGAACAGTCACAGGAGCTAATTCCAAAACACTGTAGCACTGCACGAAAGGCTAAGCCACAAGATAGACATCAAGTCTTAGACTGCTATGCACAGTATGATGGCAGACAGGAAGGATCGTCCTCATGGTGGTTTGAACTAGATGGGACAGGACTGGATCTTGCACGAGAAATAAGTAGGACAAGAATTAAAGACTTAGAAGGGGACATAGATGAACATTATCAGGACATGGTTGAGAAATCAGGGAAGAAACAGACATCAACACAAGCTGCTGGGGTACACCCCGGGACTAAAATGCAGAGACAATATGATTTAAGATACAGACCTAATATACATCCTCCAGACAGATACATAGACCCTGGACAATATCCAATTTTAATAAAGGGCACTCGGGGGCACTACATACCATGGCAAACACTCGATCTTGCAGGGCTGGTTTTGCGGCTGCCCGATGTTCATGAGGGAGCTAGCAAATGGATTAGGGCATTCGAGGAAGAGACTGTGGGGAAGTTTTTAGCCTTGGGAGACATCAAATCCGTATGGGCACAAACATTCGGAGCTCCCACGATGAACAACATTCTGAGACACAGTGGCAATGGTTGGATGGTTGATCCGCGAGCGGATGGAACAGAGTTCAACGCTTATCGCACAACACTCTGGCAAGCATTGCGCACAGAGTATCCGACCTGAAAAGACCCCAAAGTATTGAAAGGGGAACCCCTCCAGGAGAATGAGAACCCAACTGCCTACATTAACAAACTGTTAAAAAGGTGGAAGCAGGAAACGGAGGAAGAGGTAGATAAAAGCCCTACACTGGTGATTCTGTTCAGAAATGCTGTTGTGGAGGCGTTGCCCACCCCATGCCGCAGCAAGCTGGAGGATGTGGTGGGAGTGATTTCTATGGCTCACAGACAATTTTGCGACCACGTACCACATGTTGTCGAAAGGTATCGCAAAGATGAACAAAACAACAAAGAGCAAGATAAAAACGTGCAGAGAAAGCTGGCAAAATTGCAACTTGGTGAGTTACAGAGCAAAAGCAAAGCAAAGACTCAAGCAACTGTGTCCGATGCTGCAAAGCAGGCAGCGCAGATCACTCCAAAAACAAACGAGACTGCCCCTTCTGCAACCCCGCCACAGACGACACCAGTGGTCAACATATATCCACAGCAACAGTACTCACAACCTCCCAGGAACCCTCAATATTACGGCCCACCAAGACAACCAATGTAGCGCAATTGGGGCCAAAGAGGAAGGGGAGGAAGACAACCTGCACCAGCACAATGCTGGAACTGCGGCGAGCCCAATCACAAAGCAATGCATTGCCCGAGTTCACAGGCTGGCCCTAATTGGGCAGGGGTTGGGCGTGGAAAGCATCCCACGCAACAGAGAGGTGGAGGACCAACCAATCCATGGGCGGGTACAAACCATGGATATTAGGGGTGCCCAGAGAATCCCACAGGGGAGGGTCAGCTTCCTCTAATCACTGAGGGAGCTAATGCAGAACCAATGTTACAAGTAAAAATTGAAGATAGGAAAACTTCTATGTTGGTAGACACTGGAGCAACACACACTTGTGTGAGTCCTGAATGTGCCTCTCACCTCCCACTTTCCGGCAAATGTGTGAAAACTGTGGGATTCTCGGGAATAAAACAGTTAATTCCAATGACAGTTCCAGTGCGAATAAAAACAGAGGAAAATGAGATAAAAATTCCAATCCTGGTATCAGACCAAACGCCAATCAATCTATTTGGAAGAGATGCATTGTGTAAGCTAAAAATCAAAATTTGGTGTTCGCCACTAGGGGTGTACATCGACAGTGCTGGGTTGATGTCTCATATGTACATACATGCAGAGGGTGCCAAAGTATACTGGTTAGGTGATATCATCGGGCCAGTAACAAAGACATTTTTGAAGTGGGAGAAGTACATTCGCGTGCAGATCCCAAAGGCCACAGAGCCATTTTCTGACTATCACTGTACAATGTACTATGATGCGTCAGGCAGTAAAACTTTTGAAGAGAAGTGGGATGGAGCCACCAAGGATGTAGAAGTAAATATGAACTCACAATATATCATAGTGGGTCAACAGGGCGCCGCTTTAAATGTGCAAGACAACCCTTTCATCTCTGAGTGGTATAATGTTCCCGAGTCGATGCCACATATTACGCTGTTGGTAAATGAAAACTTTAGATCAAAAGATTTGGGACCAATGATGCACGCGGCAGGCAGTGCAAAACGGAACAAAACTGATAACCCCTCAATCTTTGTGTCACAGAGGGGGGACATGTTGAAACAGATTGCTAGTCGCACCGATGCCTCTGTTAACCATTTTGATCTCAGAAGTACACAGTGCAGATCACTGTGGAAGGGGGGAAGTGTTGAAAAAGATAAAACAACAAGGATATTGGTCACCATACAGTACAGACCAAAAGTTTGGACACACCTTCTCATTCAATGAGTTTCCTTTCTTTTCATGACTATTGACATTGTAGATTCACACTGAAGGCATCAAAACTATGAATTAACACATGTGGAATTATATACTTAACAAAAAAGTGTAAAAAAACTGAAAGTACGCCTTATACTCTAGTTTCTTCAAAGTAGCCACCTTTTGCTCTGATCACTGCTTTGCACACACTCTGCATTCTCTTGATGAGCTTCAAGAGGTAGTCACCTGAAATGGTTTTCACTTCACAGGTGCGCCCTGTCAGGTTTAATAAGTGGGATTTCTTGCCTTATAAATGGGGTTGGGACCATCAGTTGTGTTGTGCAGAAGTCAGGTGGATACACAGCTGATAGTCCTACTGAATAGACTGTTAGAATCTGTATTATGGCAAGAAAAAAGCAGCTAAGTAAAGAAAAACGAGTGGCCATCATTACTTTAAGAAATGAAGGTCAGTCAGTCCGAAAAATTGGGAAAACTTTGAAAGTGTCCCCAAGTGCAGTCGCAAAAACCATCAAGCGCTACAAAGAAATTGGCTCACATGAGGACCGCCCCAGGAAAGGAAGACCAAGAGTCACCTCTGCTGCGGAGGATAAGTTCATCCGAGTCACCAGCCTAAGAAATCGCAGGTTAACAGCAGCTCAGATTAGAGACCAGGTCAATGCCACACAGAGTTCTAGCAGCAGACACATCTCTAGAACAACTGTTAAGAGGAGACTGTGTGAATCAGGCCTTCATGGTAGAATAGCTGCTAGGAAACCACTGCTAAGGACAGGTAACAAGCAGAAGAGACTTGTGTGGGCTAAAGAACACAAGGAATGGACATTAGACCAGTGGAAATCTGTGCTTTGGTCTGATGAGTCCAAATTTGAGATCTTTGGTTCCAACCACCGTGTCTCTGTGCGACGCAGAAAAGGTGAACGGATGGACTCTACATGCCTGGTTCCCACCGTGAAGGATGGAGGAGGAGGTGTGATGGTGTGGGGGTGCTTTGCTGGTGACACTGTTGGGGATTTATTCAAAATTGAAGGCATACTGAACCAGCATGGCTACCACAGCATCTTGCAGCGGCATGCTATTCCATCCGGTTTGCGTTTAGTTGGACCATCATTTATTTTTCAACAGGACAATGACCCCAAACACACCTCCAGGCTGTGTAAGGGCTATTTGACCAAGAAGGAGAGTGATGGGGTGCTGCGCCAGATGACCTGGCCTCCACAGTCACCGGACCTGAACCCAATCGAGATGGTTTGGGGTGAGCTGGACTGCAGAGTGAAGGCAAAAGAGCCAACAAGTGCTAAACATCTCTGGGAACTCCTTCAAGACTGTTGGAAGACCATTTCAGGTGACTACCTCTTGAAGCTCATCAAGAGAATGCCAAGAGTGTGCAAGGCAGTAATCAAAGCAAAAGGTGGCTACTTTGAAGAAACTAGAATATAAGACATATTTTCAATTGTTTCACACTTTTTTGTTAAGTATATAATTCCACGTGTTAATTCATAGTTTTGATGCCTTCAGTGTGAATCTACAATTTTCATTGTCATGAAAATAAAGAAAACTCTTTGAATGAGAAGGTGTGTCCAAACTTTTGGTCTGTACTGTACATGCAAGCCATGGTCGACGAAGTGTTAAGCCAGTGCGAAATCTGTGCTCAAAACAACGTGCGAAAACCAATAAAAACACCGGTAGGGCACATTCCAGTCCCAGAAGGACCATTCAAACATCTAGCCATAGACTATGTTGACATGATAAAACCAGTGCAAGGAAAGCGCTACATGTTAGTCATCATAGATCGTTTCTCATGTTGGGTAGAAGCAGTTCCATCAAAAACCCTGGGTTCTGAGACGGTGGTCAAATTTCTGACAAGAGAAGTCATTCCAAGGTTTGGTATCCCATCAGAAATAAGCTCAGATAATGGTTCAGCATTTGTACATAAGGTCGCCAAGGGTGTCCTTCAGCAGCTACGCATCAAACAGAGGTTATCTGCAGTATATCATCCCCAAAGTAATGGGATGGTTGAGCGAATAAACGGCACTTTGAAGGCAAAAACCAGTAAGATCTGTGCCAGCACAAAACTTAACTGGGTTGATGCTTTGCCGCTTGCACTAATGAGTTATCGCATGCAAACTCATAGAAGCACGCACCTCACGCCACACGAGATGCTAACAGGCCGGCCAATGCCAGCCCCACAGTTACGAGGTCCTTATAAGGGGCCTCCTCTTGAGCAGTTACAAGTTGAGCTTAAAGATTATATGAATCAACTAACTGCAATACATAAGACTATCTACCTACAGGAAAAGGAGAGAGCCGATTCCTGACCAGGCAGCTGGGGGACGAGTGGTTCCAGGTGATCAGGTGTACATCAAGGTCTTCTGGAGAAAGTGGAATGAGCCACGACGAGAAGGGCCGTACACAGTGGTGCGAGCTACTCCAACAGCAGTCCAAGTTGAAGGCAGTGGAACGTGGTATCACCTGTCTCACTGCACAGCAGTTCCAGGAAAAACTAAGGGCGGTATTGAGTTACAAAACAAAGATGAGCAGAGTGACACTGTGGTGTGTGCTGAGGGTAATGAACCTTCTGGTGTGGATGTCCATAGGAGCAGGGGAAGTGGAGACCCAAAGGGGAAAGCTGAACGCCCCGGAGACCAGAGCCACAACAGAGACTTACCCGCACAGAGGAGACAGAGCTTATGAATCAGATGAACGGTGTGTGCGGGCTTTGGACAAGCAAATAGCTATGGTGGCTGGTCTCCAGCAGGTGCAGATGTTGAACATTATGACTCCTTCCCAAATGGCACAACTCTGCCTAGATGAAAAAGAAGCAGAGAATGGGAGATATCCGGTCTTGTACCCCAATCCTGACTACTTAAATGACTCTGACAGGGACGAGCAGAGTCCGGTCTAAGGTAAACGGTAAAAACTGAGTGTCGTCTAATCACGAGGAGGACATCCCAAGGGACAATGGAGACGTCTGCACATATGGTCTGAGATACACTCATCAAATAGACTACACCACGTTCTGGTTACACTACACACCACCTTAATCATGAAATCACAGTTGAGATATAAGTTCCATGTCATGAGTGTTTATGTTACATCATGTTATCAGGTCTAACAAGGTATAATATGTAGTAATCTGGTACAGTCAACTCACTAACATTTAAGTAATCAGATATATGGATTTAAAAATATAGATACAGCTATATCAGTTCTGCTAAGTTTCACTGATGAATTGATTAATTACAGGTAAACTGACGTAACTGAATCAAAGATGTGTGAATCATTTGAACTTGCATTTATGTTTAACTTTGTTGTTCGGTAGAATGTGTTGTTAGGTAAAGTTCACGATGAAGGTCACTAACAGGTTGGGGCCGTAAGGGAATTTTTCCTGTTGAAACCAGCCGACAGGTTTTCGCCCTTACAAAATGTGAACTCGCTAAAATGACTGATCATCTCTGTATCATGATTGTGATGAAGTAAATGTTTTAATCGCATTTTGTGGATTAGTCAGATCAATATTACCATACATCTAATGTCTATGTGTATGCTAACATATAGTGGTAATTCATTTGTATTTAGTACAGGAACATCATATTCCATTTGTGTATTATTGTATTATCAACCAGCATAGGGAAGAGTATGGACTGTCGTCGATGTCATTGAGGGGTAACATCGTAGAGCTAATTGGGCCCAATTGAATGAAAACAGATTGATGATTTTAATAGGAAACAACGGTAAGGGTGTTATCCCTGTCGGTGTTAACAGGGGGGATATGTGGTGGTCTTGGTCCGTCTGGCGGTTCGTCTGTCTGTCTGTTACTCGAGAGATGATCAGAGCTGTAGTGAACCTGAATAAACCCGAGAGGCTGGAGCTTGGTCGTGTTCTCCTGGTCATCATTGTCTCAGTGTTTGCATCTGGGAAATCCACTATACTACATTCGCAATTTCCCTCTGGTCTTACTTGAACAAAAAGCATTGAATAGTGCTTCTTAATAATAACTTAATAATAACAATAACCAACAACAAGATGACAATAACTTCATCTAAACAAACACAAATATGCATCCCTAAGGCCAGTGAACTTAACACAGAAAATTCCCTTGAGATTAAGAGGACCTTATCTTTACAACAGACTTCAGGCCTTTCTGCTCTTCTTAAAACAAAAATGAATGAATAAAGTGCAAACTGTTCACCTTTTGCAAAATAAATACACTACAGTTAAATCAGTCTGTAAATCAAACATTCAGAAAGTCGATCTGCAGTGCCAGTCATCCAGCCATCCATCCAGCCTGTCATCCAGGCTCATGCTGATGTGCTACAATCACATTTTAAAGTTTCTTGGGGGGAACACAAGCCTGTCGACGGAATCTGGGTTGAGCGATGCCCGGTGGCATGTAACTACGTTCCTGCCCACACTAAAGAGCCTCTCGGATGGGGCATTTGTAGCAGGGATTGAGAGGTATTTCTTAGCTAGCTTGCTGAGGCTTGGGAAGGTTTCTGCATGTCCCTTCCACCACTGAAGTGGGTCTGCATCCTTGCTTACCTCAGGGATCAACAGGTAGGTTGCCAGCTCCGTTCTGATTCTGTGATCCTGTGATAAGGACAGAGTTACCTTTTTCTGGAAGAAACTGGACAAGAGCCTCGTCTTCTTTGGCACAGGATCAGGAAGAGCTATAGATGGGTCTGCTGCAGCTCTCTCTTCTTCTTCCTGGCGTACCTGCACAGCTCGGCCAGGCTCAGTGGGCATCAGGGACAGCAGCTCTGTGATGGCTCTCCCCTTAATGTGCTCCACCTTGTCAGGGTTGATGTAAGCTGTGCGGAACCTGGGGTCCATGAGTGAGGCCATGTCCAGGAGTTCGTCATTGACAGGGTCACTGTACTTTTCTGTCATGTAATTTAAAATGTTCCCTTTGATTTTTTTTGTGAGGTTTGTGTCGTCATCTTCTGGTTTGAGCAGACTACTTTTGAACATGTTGAGTATGGGTTTTATGACAGAGACAGTAACATAACTTTCCCCAGACAGTGTGTCAGTGAAATCTTGCAGTGGTTTTATGGCTTTGTTCACTGACTCCAAAATGTCGATGGTTTACATGGAGGGGACAAGGTGCCTGGTTTTTTTCTCGGACCCCAAGACTCGTGTTATGGCGCTCTCTTGTTCCAGGACACGTTAAACCATGGCTTGGCGGGATCCCCACCTGGTTAGAGACAAACAAAAAACAACAAAGCATGTTTTTAATTGATCTAGTAGCAGCAATCTGATTGCTATCAATCACAGTAAAACATAGATGGACAGACAGACACACACACAGTCAGACAGACAGACACAGACCTGGTTGGAGTTTCGGTGATGAGCTGATGTCTGGGCAGGTTGAGTTCAGTCTGCAGTGAATCCAGCTCTCTTCTTCTTTTCCAGCTGTAAGAAAAGCTGCTGACAATCTTTTTACAGCTTGCAATGGCGTGGTCGATCCTTTGCTCATGCTTCACACCGTTCTCTGTTTGAGAAATATAGAGGAAAGAAATACAGAGAGGAATTGCTTTACCTTCAAAACTAAAGGACACAAACTGACTACCACAAACAAATAAATGGGCTAATGTACATATGTCCTAAGCTTTCACAGGCAGACCTATACATTTTGCCAAACTATGTACTTGGATTAAAACAAAAAACGACATGGCATGCTTTTAATTATTTTAGTAGCAGCAATGTGATTGCTATCAATCACAGTAAAATGAAAAGATGAACACACACACTGTCACACAGACAGACACAGACAGACAGACAGACAGACACAGAGCAGAGTACATGATATAAGTTACCGATGGCGTTGTGCAGCTTGTGTCCAAAGTACTGTAGGTTGGGCCACTCATTGAGTCTCAGAGCCTTCAGCATGTTGGTGCCACTGTCAGTTGTAATACAAACGAGGCGGTCTTCTCTGAGATTCTAGGAGTCAAATCCTTCTCTCAGTCCCTGGGCACTTTCTTCACCTGTGTGGTCGTTTGGGAAGAATGACGTCTGCAGGCATACACTTTCTAGCTTCCATTCCTCTGTGACAAAATGCACTGTCAAGCTCAAGTAGGGCTGCATTGTGCGGCTGGACCAGAGGTCTGTCGTGGCGGAGAAAAACGGCACGTCTTTTAGCTGCTGTGTCACTTTCTCACGAGTGGTGTTATACATACGAGGCAGGACACGTCGCTGAAATATTTTCTGCTCGGTAGTTTGTAGCGGGAGTCCAGCACGTTTAGCAGATACTGAAACCCCTCCTTTCCGACAGTATATATCGGCACCATATAGGGATGCACCGAAATGAAAATTTGTGGCCGAAGCGGAAGCAAATATGAACGCTTGGCCGAATACCGAAAAGGGCTGTCACTTTTTCAAAAAATCATATTCGAACGAATATTAAATTACCCGTCATTCTTCGAATATATTCCAATACACCCCCCCCCCCCCCCCCCCCCCCGCGTGCGCGCTCTCCTTAACAGTCTCCTTAACAACAAGAGAAAGCTTCGACAGCTTTGAATAAGAAGGTAAAACATATAACTGATACTCAAGCCGAACAGCCCAGCTCTTCATTTCTTCATTATTTGCCAGAAACACAAATCTATCAACTTGATTGGGATCAAGTGTGACTCTCTTTTTGTTTCCAATATTACCTGCACGGTACAATTCACGCACGAGCACGCGCACATGATCGCCGTGACCGCTCCTCTCGACAGTTATTTAAACAATAACGGGGTGTTAGAGGGCTGTGTGGGACCAAAACAACTTAACATGAGCCAAAAAGTCTCTAAAGTTATAATCCTGTTCTCTGTCTCACTCTACTGACTCTGATGAGACCGCGCTGCATGTAAAACGTTTTTGATAGACGCTTTATGGTGACGTAGGCGAGCCGTGCGTGCGCCTGAAGTCTGCTTTATGTTGGAGTAGTGTCTGCAGACAGACCAGCGGAGGAGCAGCGCTTGTTTGAACGTGAAGCAGCGGGTTGTTGTCCGCAGACTCTGACATTTTTTAAATATTCCAGTAGCCTTTGCTGTTTGATTGCGTCATTGTGTCACATGCTACTATTCAGCCTTGCTTTTAACTCACTTCACCGAAGGCTGAATGTGGCTTTTTTTGCAATATTCGGCCGAACATATTCGGTTACTGAATATTCGGTGCATCCCTAGCACCATGTCTGCTGCGATATGATACGCCACTGCATTTGTAATTGCTATCCACCTCGGGTCTTTCTTGTCATACGGAACACCATGTGCAAACGAGGCAGCAAGAGATAGCTGCCTGCTACTTCTAGGTGGTGGTGGTGGAGTAGATCTCTCTTGTGTAGCTGTGTGTGAGACTGGGATAGAATCCCCAGCAATCGGCCGCTATATTCAATAAGAATATTGTAGAAGCTTGCCGTTTGGGTCTCCATACAGGGCACTGCGTCCATACATCCTGAATTATTTATGTTTACACTTTACACTTTATTTTAAAGTGTAAAGCGTAAGCCTGTCTGTTGTGGCGGCATTTGGTGAAGTTTGGAAGCAGTTTTGAGTGTCTATTTGGGAGGAATTTTGCAAAAACACAAAGAATCAGCTCAGAAAAAAATGGACAACTTCAAGATAGATCTCCATTTAGACAGTGAATTGCCTCAGGATGATGACACAGTAGAGTTTCACACATGTAGTGAAAAGTGTTTTAGTTTGATGCAAAATTAGGAGTAGTAAGACAAAATGCAGAATAGGAATTAAAAAAGCACAAGAGGTTGTGCAGAAGAAGTCTAAAACAGCATGGATAAACAGAAAGGCTGCTTTAACTCATCATTTATTTGAAAGTAAACTTATATCGCATGAGAACTAAAACAAGAATTATTTGCATATTGGTTAGGCATATGAAATAATTGGACACTGGAGACACTGAAAATCTATAAGGAAGGGGTTGTTGGATCCGCAACTTCTTCCAAATTGTCACTGTATAAAACACGTCTGATCAACGTGTTGTTACACAAGCACTGCCCAAACTAATCTCCAGAAAAATCCAACAAAAGCAAAATCTCTCTCTCTCTCTCTCTCTCTCTCTCTCTCTCTCTCTCTCTCTCTCTCTCTCTCTCTCTCTCTCTCTCTCTCTCTCTCTCTTCTATCCCTCTTTGTGTGTGTATGTTGAAGCAGTGTGTGAAAGCAGAGATAAAATAAGTCAAACAGTGAAGACAGGCTGGAGTAAAATGCAACAAGTTGTGCTGCAGGTCAAATTTGAAGAGTCGAGGTGTGGATACTAACTAGAGACAGGAAGGAAGAGAGTCACAACACATTGATTAGTGGTGTGGTTTGAGAGAGGGGGAAGCCTGGTACACACAGATACAAAAAACTATGTTTAGAAACTGCAGATTGGTCTCACTTGCCCCCCCACCCCCTTCATGTGCAGCCATCCCTTTCTCTACTCACACACTGTGGAAATCTGTGAAACATTTTCTTTTTTCTAAGGGCTGAACATTAAAGCTACCATACCTAAAATAATAACATGCATGTTTTATGCTTTTAAACATCTAGATTAAATACTTTAGTAGCATTTAGTTAAAATATCATTAAAATGTTGGAAAATGTTAAAGACAATCAAAAGGTTTAAAGAAAAGGAAAAAGCAATCTAAAGGATTAGATCCTACATGGCGAAAAGGTAACTGGATAGATATGGAGGAATATGAGGATGTTGAATTTTACATAAAATACAGCAAACTGAAAATTAAATTTAAAAATAGTCAAAAAACAAAGTTACAACTTAAAATCATTGTTCTATTTGAAAAAGAAGGCCAGTGACACAAGAAAGATATCAAGAAGGGCAATATACAAATTAATTCAGTTAAAATGTAATGCAGTTAAAGCCAAACTTGCAAAATAAGGTCATGTGATGCAGCCAGACACACTTGGGCCAGTCACACCTCAACCAATCATGATACAAGGCCAATATGACCCCTAGGGCCCCTCCCCAGGAGCAGGCAGAACAGGCATCTCCACAGCAGCAACAGTTCCTGTATGGACAGGGCCGTAAATTTGGCATTCAAAGATGTGGTTGGTCCTTTGGTAGGCAAAGAGGGTGGGGTGGATATGGTCCTCCCCAACCAAGCCAGGGGGGTTTCATCTGTGGTCAGTCAGACCAGTGGAACTGTGAGTGTCTAAACTACTACAAGCAACTCCGGAGACTGATTTATGGACTTTCACAGCCTCAGCTGCAGGAAAAACAGCTACAACTGCAACAGCAGCAACTGCAAGGCCCAGTGCATCATGCTCCAAACCCACAGGAAGCGCTGCAGATCCTGATGGCAACAAAATGTGTTGTGGAAAAAACTGTTTATCTGTCTCCTCACAAGTGGTGCTGGCTCCTGACATCCAACCTGATCCACCAAGCACACATGCCAACGTTTACTGAAGTGAACTATGCCCAGAGACTCTGGAAAAAGGGGGAATTCTCTTTGTACACTCTGTGGAAACCATGGATCTCCTCCATTCAGCCTTTTTGTACCTCCTAAGGACCCGTACCATATGACTCTTAATTATATTTTTACCACTGATCTCTTGTAGGGTGATGTGTTTAAGACTCAAGTAGAAAAAACCCATTGGTGTGTGATTTGGCCTTGTCTGTTAGTAGGTGCTGAAGGTGTTGTTGCTGCTGGGATTTTGACTCCAGACCGGCTGCTGTGGTTTGAGTTGAGCAATTATTGTTATCCTTATGTGTCACTTGATCTATACCCAGGGCTTCAGGCCAAAGGACTTGGTCCTATGACAAAACCATTGATGTCAATAGATAATAGGCAACCCCAGATGATGAGTCATGCCTTAATGCTACTTTACTTATACTTTCAAAACATGAGTGAATGTGTATTCAAAGTCTGTGAACAGAAATTTAGTGCTGTCATAAACAACTTAATCTTTCTCAGGATCATTGTCCCTTTTTTCCTCCCATCTAACCAGCATTTTGAATCATCAACATTATAAAATTCTAAACTAAATGCTATGGTTCTTTGGTTTTATAGGTCATATCAGACATTACATACCATCTTATGTTGATAATGTGTATTTTGCACTTCTGGTGTCGGCTTCACTTTGACACCTCAGACAGAGCAGTAGCTCATTTAAAGCATCTCTTGAGCTCTGCAGTATTTTTATCCATTTCACCTTGATGTTTCTGAAAAAGGGGTTGTTGTTAATGCTGCTCTTTTTCAGAAAAAAACGGGGAGATAGAAATATATTAATGTATGACAATTTAAATTTGGATTCAATCAGAGTTGGATTTGATTGAAAAATGCCAACCTCCATGCTGCAGTTGCTAAAGTCATTGTGAAAGTAGCACACATAGTCAAGGGTTATCCACTCTCAGCGCTTAACCACTCATAGTCTCACATCTTTTGCACCATTTTAAGAATTCACTGTATTTAACCTCAGACAAACAAAAGCAGAGAAGTTTCCCTCAGCAAACAAAGCAGAACTAAGATCAGTGACAGAGGTGATTGAAGCAGCACAGAGACGGGTTGTAAATAGTTATACTAACTCAGGGGATGTGCATGGAGTTACTCACTATGAGCTAACATTTTGGTTTAAAGCAAGGGTTGTAACTGGTAAGGGCCAGTACCTCTCAATAGCTCTTAAAGCCGTAAAAGACAACTAACAGCAGTACTGTTTTTTCTCCCTTTGAATGTTATACAGAAAGATGAGTTGAAGGACTGGCAAATGTAAGCCTAAAGGGGAACGCCCCTAGACTTCACACAGCTGCATCATAATTCCTATCACGGCACCCAAACTGCACTGGTAGTTTGTCTTTCCAAGCAGGTCCAGGAAGTTTGAGAGCCATAAAAAAATTCCACCTCAGGGAAGGGTGTGAGACCCTCTGGGTGAGGTTAAAGGTCATCAAGCAAAGTCCATTTGACTCAGTGAGCTCATTATGAGGCACCCAGAAGGACTCTGGAGAAGATCAGAGTGCCCTCAAGGGAGGGGTGACTGAAAATGTAACAAAATAAACATTCTAATACATATTATTGTTCTCATACCATGTTAAATAATCATGTTGCTGTTTTTAAGTCTTTTAAGGTAAAGCTCCTCCTCAACATCAAATGTAATTGTTACAGGTGGAAAACCAAATGTTTTCGTCTAACTATAACTCTGACTTTGATCCTGAACAGGAGAACAAGGAGATTTTTTTTTAGGTTGACCTCGTGTGGATACGAGGTCAAAAGGGGGATTGTAAGAAATTTTAAGCGTTTTTAACTATATTTTGAGCATTAATCAATAATAATTGTGATCATTGCAGGCTTGTGTTAATGTGTGTATTTACAGAAGGTTGAAAGTTCCTGGAAGGCTACAGATCATCCAGCATGAAGGAAGAATCGACACCATTAATGTGAAGGGTTCATTTTAACACGTTACTAAATGATTAACCTTGTTTATTCATGTATATAATACAGCTTCTTAAGTTTGCAGTAATAAGGAGAGAAAGTCTGTGTTAGTGTTTGTGAGAGTTGATTGGAGACAAAGAATGCAGGAATGCAGAAGGTTGTAAAACTGTCTGTCCTTAAATCAGGGGGGCAGGAAGAGCCTGGTACCTCTGAGAAGTTCTCTGAGAAGGAAGGAGAAACATGTGAGATGTCAGAGTTTGCACTAAAACTTCCTTTTAGGTACACCCTGACAGACGCTGAGTGATGGGAACATGCAGAGCCAGCCTACACTAAAGAGGACACCGTCTCATATCAGGAAACTAATGTTTATTAAAGGCGGAGCTACGAGTATATTATGGGGTTCAGGATGAAAGAGGGGGTTCTTCTTTTTTGGAAGGCCCCGGAATTGTATCAGGGCTGTGAGGGAGAGGTAAAGAAGAACCCAGAATTCTGTCGCACATTTTTGATCTATTGTAATCATTAAATTTGGTATAGACTGAGAACTTGACCCCCTCCTTCTATTTCTTCAAGCAACATCATGTGTTCTGATTCTGAGTCAGATTCTTTATTTTAGACAAATTGATATTTTTTAGGATGGTGGAAAGATAGCCATTTCCAACACTTGCCGGCGGCAGCAACCAGAAGTCAGTAACCGCATACGGAAGTCAACACCCAAAGGCTTCTGAAAAAAAAGGTGGATATGATGTGTCTGAGACAGCAGCATGGCAACATCTCTTCACTGCAGCGAGCAGAAATCTAACCAGACGTATTTAAACTGTAAATGGACTTGGACATTATAGCTCCCTCTAGTCTTTCTGACCACTCAAAGATTCTTTTTTGTGTCTTTGCTCTGGTGATCCAGATCACAGTCCTATCCTTGAGGGGTTTATCAAATGAAGTGGAGCAAACATATGAACAACTCAAGAGAAGAGAGTGGATTTCAGGAGAGTCTTGCCCTCATCTCTCCAGCTGCAGTCGAGAAGTACAAAGACCAGGACGCAAGCTCCAGCCACAAGCCAGCCTTGGAGACCATGCAGATTTTTGATTGGAAAAAGCCAAGCTGCAATGACATTTTTAAACTGTTTTTTTTTTTTTTTTTTTTTTTTTTTTGTAGAGTCAGTCCTGACTTTACCCCGGGAACAAATACATTCTGCAAAGTAAAGTGTTGTGAGTTCAGGGTGTGATTTGCCAAAAAACCAGGGATGCACAATTTGAAAAATTTAAACCAATACCAATAATACCGATAACCGATAAATAACTTTTTCTCATGGTCCATACCGATATCGATACCTGATAAGTTCATAATTTCATACTTAAAATAACCCTTATATAATCTGCAGTTTTTGCATCTAGAAAAATTAAAAAAAATGTTAGAGTGACAAAATACTAACATTTTAGTAACTTGGCCTGACTATTAAAGCAAACAGCAGTCCTGTCTCTTCAACGTTTCATTTATTTTTTGTATTGTTGTTGTTACTGTTCATAAACAATGACAACACTTTTGAAAACACTTTGGATGTGTCATGTCACACTGCTGAAACAGAACAGCAGCAAAAGACATTTTACATATTAATTCAGTGACTCAGATGTCAAACCACACAGTTAAAACAAAAAGTGCATCCCTCAAGAAAAGACTTTAACAGAAATATGGCTGGATTATGTGCATCATATTCAAGTTTTTTTTAAGCATAACAAAGGAATACATCTATTTAGTCTTAAGTGCATGAGGATGAGTTAGGTAGAGTTTAATTGAAAGATTTTCATCCTCAACAAAAGGGTTTTACAGATATACTACTGCTTTAATTGCATAGGGCAACTTGGAGATGTCTCTGAAATTTTGAAGTTTGAAATAAAAAATAAATAAAACTTGAATTATTTCCATTTTCCACTTATCAACATTTCTTACTCTCCTCCAAACTACACATCTTTTCACTTGTCACTTTGTCTAATGTCTACATTGTCTATTTGTAATGTGAGGGTATCAGTGGGAAATTTATTCATAATAAAAGAAGCATCTTTGCTTTCTCACACCCAATTCTGTTTCTTTTTTCATCAATGACATTTGCAGCAGCAGAAAAACAAACCTTCACTGTCTATGCTGGTGCAGGGGGTGGAGAGGTATTTCCTTGCGTGTGAAGCAAGATCTGGAAACTGGGGTTTGTTGCTTCTCCAGCAATGGCGACTGGTCATTAGGGCCTTTGCAGGTCTCAACACGACAGCAGCCGAATGCGGACAGTCCCCAGTGTTGTAATGAAGTCTCAAGTAGAGAATCTAGATCAGTGCATTCTCAACCAGATCCTGACCCTCTCAAAGCATCACACAAAGTCACAAAGTTGAAACAACAGTGCCAGTCCAGGAGCTGAGACAATGAAGAGCCGAACCATGGCTCGCTGCTCTGGTGCTCCAAAGGGCAGGCAACAGCTTCTTACCCCAGGAAACAAAGTACCACATGCCAGAAGAGCCTCCTGCAAAACAACCCATCCACCCAGAGCAACAGCCAGCCCCAGCCACACTACAACAGGTAAACACACACATAATACACACCGATGGCACACACACAGTTAATAAGGAATAAGGCAAGGTGCAGTGCCTGAGTGGAAGATGACAAAGTGCGCCAATAGCACAATATCTTTCAGGGGACGCATATTTCAAGCCACACACAATGTAGCGATCCACCTCGGGAAGAGGATGGGAGCAGGAGGAGAGGTCAAGCAATCATCCACACCAGAAGAGGTGAGAAGAACTCAAGAGATCCTGAAACAGAAGATAAGGGAGGCCAAGGAAGCTGCAGTGTAAGCTACAGCAAAACAAGCTAAGGGAGGTTTAGGGTGGCATGAAAACCATCACAGGCTTCAAGATGACCAGCAGCAGAGGTATAGATGGCAGTGTGGATGGACAAGGACTGCTGTTCTTCAACAGAATTGACATACCCACTACTCTCCTTCCCGCTGTCTCTTTCTGGAGCCACAAGCCACTCCACTGCCCCATCCTCCTCCTCTAAGCCCACAATCGTCTAAAGGGGGTCCCTTTCACACACCCCTCTGACGGCCCCTTGTCCTCAGGTGACGGTCCTTCTCACCCCACTGCCTCAAGCTCCCAGTCTTAGGCCCTGTTTATACAACAACGCCTCCCTGCGTTTCACTCGAAATGCCAAAAACACAGAGACAAAAATCTGTGTTCACACAGAAATGCTGAGTGACGGAAAACGCTGTAGTATGCATACCAGGCAGTGGTGGCGATATAACTGTAGAGTCCTATGGCAGTCTGCCACTGAAGAAGAGGAGGGCTCATCATCTGATGCAGGGGTCACCAACGCAGTTCCCGCGGGCACCTGGGCGCCTGCAAGGACCATTTAAGGTGCCCGTGAGGCATGTTCTAAAAGTAGCACTGGTCACAGTGGAGCTCCTACTGGATTTATTATTTTTTTTGTTGCTTTACTTTTTGGATCAAAAACGACAATACTGTAGATTAAAAATGACTTCCTTTGTGTGTGCTGCGTGATTATGACAGTAACAATAAACTAACAAAACAACAAGAACTCAAATGTCATAAAAATGTTTCCCTTTGACACAAAGCACACTGATGGACACACGTTCTTTGGTCCGTATCAACAGAGTAAAGGTTTAACATAAACAAACATGTTCATTCAGTATCCTGTTCTCTATCAGGCACCTTTAAGGTGTTTGTTAAAGATCTTTTACTGAAACATTTATGCAGTAGGAACCCTTTTTGGTTCACCTGCACATTATTATCAGTGTGATTGACACGCGTGCATAAAACCTGCTGCTCTTCAAAAATAGCACTCTGATCATTTTAGACTTATTTAGTAGTGAAGAAATAAATATCAGTTTTCCTCTGAACACCCCACACTACTGCAGAAAACCCCCCTTTTTGGATCAGGATATTGACCACGGGGAGGGAGGCAGGTCACCGATGGGTGATCCACATTGATATTAATCAGCGCTCTGCGTGGACATAAATACTTGAGTTGTTTGACTTTTACCTGGGGGGAAAGTTGAGTCCTGTCTTTCACTGTAACTCTGTTTATTCCACCAACTGAACCCTCTGTTTAGAATAAATCCATCTGTTGATGAGCAGAGCAACAACGTACGAGCGGACAAGCAGGGGCAGGTCCAGACTTTTTAGACTGGGGTGCCCCAACCAGGACACTGACTTATACAGCAAGGGGGCATGATTTATATGAGCCAATGTTACGCCCGTGAAGAGGGGGGAAAATAATTCAGAGAGAGACGAACTTGTCGTTTTCCTCCTCAGGAGCGTTTAATAGAAAAGAAAATGAATGAATCGAACATGGTGACCTTTCCGCAGCTCAGGCAGAGATCAAAACAATCGATCACAGAAAACAATTGACTTAGACTATACCAAAGCCGTCGATCACAGAAAACAGTTGAATTAGGTTATACAGCAGATTGCAGGTCAACATAGCTAAGTCTCACTTTCAAAGATATATAGAATTTAGAAAAACACGTTGTAAACATTGTTTGCATCTTACTGCTCTGTCTGTTACACAACAGGTTTTAAAACACTATAAGTAATTTTAGAAATTCTTGCAAACCTTCTGAATTACTTTCATTTTTATGATCTATAAAACTATTTATTTAGCATTACAACAAAAAAAATAGTTATTGAACACATCCGACTCGTGTAGAACTTAGCAATATCTTTTGGACTCATAAATTACTTCAGCTTGTCACACCAACACTCCAATAAATAGTATCTATTTTGCATATTTGTATGTATTAAAATTACAGGATTACAAACTACAGCTTTAACAAATGATTATAATAATGTTGATTTTGTTTGGCCAGTTTGCTAAATCTTGCAGCACAAGTTGGAACAGATAAATGAATCTTTTATTTTAAACATATGTGTTTCCTACCATCATTGTTGTGTAAATCAGTGTTAATAATTGTGGGGACTAATTAACATATGAGGAGTTTCTTTACATATTATTATTATTATTTACAATAAAAAAGATCTGTGCAATTTTGTGATACAGGAAGTTTGTATCAAATTGGTAGCCCTTCATGCCACTCAGTTCCCTTTAAGTAGCCCTCAGTCTCAAAATGGTTGGTGACCCCTGATCTGGTGTATATATTAAATGCATCTGATCTGAGTGCAGAAGTGGAGCAACAGATGCACATTTTTTTGAAAGGCAGTCAGCAGATTAAGCAGCATAGGCACAACCTGGTAAGTCTGCCATGTGACCTCAGCGTTTTCAATGAAAACGCCTGCTTGCTGTTTATATGGAGACAGAAGCTGCAGCGTTTCAGAAAAATTCCGCTCTGGAGGGTGTTTTTAAAAAATTGCATTTTAGGTCAGCTTAAATGGTGTTTTCATATAAATGAGAGGCCGAAACGCAACAACACTTTTGTGTTTTGTCCTATTACCGTTGTCGTGCCCCTCGAAGCTATCTCTTAGCTAACGACTCAGCCCCCCTCTCTCCTGACACGTCCATGATGTCATTCACCGCTGACCAGGTTAGAATACAGCTGATGAGACTTTGTGCAAGTAAAACTGCAGGCCCTGAAGGCGTCAGCCCCAAAGTGCTTAAAGCCTGTGCCCCCCAGCTCTGTGAAGTACTCCATCACATGTTCTGCATGAGCCTGAGTCTCTAAAAGGTCCCTGTGCTGTGGAAGACTTCCTGCATCATTCCTGCACCGAAGACGTTCTGATTTCAAGGACCACTGACCGGTGATGATGATGTCCCACATCATGAAGACTCTGGAGAGACTCATGCTGGACCTGCTCCAGCCGACTGTCACGCCTCTTCAAGATCCCCTCCAGTTCTCCTACCAGCCCCGCATAGGAGTTGAGGATGCCATCACCTTCCTGCTAAATCGTATCTACGACCACCTGGACAAGCCGGGCTGTGACTGTGAGGGTCTTTTTTCCAGTGCTTTTGACACCATATGACTGGCTCTACTGGGCGAGAAGATGGCAGCAATAGTAAATGGTCAATGGACCAGTACTTATATAGCGCTTTTCTAGTCTGTCTGACCACTCAAAGCGCTTTACACTGCTGGTGTCATTCACCCATCCACACCACACTCACACACTGATGGCAGAACAATCTACCTATTGAAAGCCATCAGTTTTTATCTAACCCAGTCATTCATTCACACACCACTGAACAACAGTGGGAGCAATTTGGGGCTCAGTGTCTTGCTCAAGGACACTTCGACATGAGACTGCAGGAGCTGGGAATCGAAGGTCTCTCTCGATTGAGAGGCCACAACTCTACCACTGAGCCACAGTCGCCCAATGCAGGTTGACGCTCCTCTCATCTCATGGATCAGAATCAGAATCAGAATCAGAAATACTTTATTGATCCCCAAGGGGAAATTGCTTTTTGGTTTACAGCTGCTCCCATTCAGAAGTGTTAAATTATAGGAAAGTACAATAAGTTTCATACAAAACTGAATTATGCAAAAAATAATATAATTATGTACATTCTACTAAAACTATACGGTATAAATAATGACATAAGTTAAGGTTATTGCTCAAGTACTAATCTAAGTTATGGGTATTGCACAGAGGACATTAATTATTGCACATTTTTTTCCTGAATCAAAATGAGTCCAGAGTAAACCATGAGACACTCAGAGTGATTCAGGAGTTATACAGTCTGATGGCCACAGGCAGGAATGATTTCCTTTGGCACTCAGTGGTGCATTTAGGTGGTATCAGTCTCTCACTGAAAGTACTCCTGTGGCTGACCAGCACGTCATGGAGTGGGTGGGACACATTGTCCAAGATGACCTGCAACTTGGGCAACATCCTCCTCTCTGACACCTCTGTCAGAGAATCCAGCTTCACTACCATAATGTAGTGTGGCTAATGTGGCTCTGTGGATCAGTCTGTTAAGTCTGTTGGTATCAGCTGCTTAGCCTGCTGCACCAGCACACCACAGCATACAGGATAGCACTGGTCACCACAGACTCGTAAAACATCCTGAGCATAGTCCGGCAGATGTTGAAAGACCTTAGCCACCTCACGAAATAGAGGCGGCTCTGGCCCTTCCTGTAGAGGGTGTCAGTGTTCTTTGCCCAGTCCAGTTTATTGTCAATGTAAACACCCAGATACTTATATACCTCTACAATCTTCACACTGAGCCCCTGGATGGAAACAGGGGTCGCCGGCACCTTGGTCCTCCTCAGGTCCACAATCAGTTCTTTGGTCTTTGCAACACTGAGCTACATATGGTTCAGCCACACCAAGTAACAAAGTTGTCCACAGCAGTCCTGTACTCGACATCATCACCCTCTCTGATACATCCATCCCGTGCAGAGTCATCCGAGAACTTCTGGAGATGACAGGTCTCAGTGCAGTAGATGAAGTCCGTGGTATAGAGGGTGAAGAGGAAGGGAGAGAGGACGGTCCCCTGTGGGGCCCCAGTGTTGCTGACCACTTTGTCAGACACACAGTGCTGCAGATGCAAAAACTGTGGTCTTCCAGTAAAATAGTCCACAATCCACTGGAGAAGTCAGAGAACATGACTCTCACAGTGCTCGCCGCCTGGTCCAGGTGGATGTACATGCGGTTGAGCAGGAGGATGATGATGTCCTCTACTCCAATTTGGGGCTGGTAGACAAACTGAAGGGGGGCCATGTGTGGTTTGACTCTGGGCCGAAGATGCTCCAAGACAAGTCTCTCCAGGGTCTTTATGATGTGGGAGGTCAACGCCACAGGTCTGTAGTCCTTGGAGCCAGGTACGTGGCGTCTTTAGTACAGGAACGAGGCAGGACGTCTTCCATAGCACAGGAACCCTCTGCAGACTCAGGCCCTGTTTATACGACAACGCTTCACAGCGTTTCACTCGAAAATGCAAAAAAGGCAGAGAAAAAAATCAATGTTTATATGGAAACGCTAAAGGACTGAAAACGCTGTAGTATGCATACAAGGCCAGTAGATAGCGATATAACTGTAGAATCTTTTGGTAGTCTGCCGCCGAAGAAGAGGCGGGCTGATCGCCTGGTGGATATATTAAATACGTCTTATCTGAGTGCAGAAGTGGACCACGAATGAACATTTTGTTGAAAGGCAGTCAGCAGATTCAGCAGCACAAGCAGAACCCAGTTAGTCCACCATTTAACTGTTGTTGTTGTCAGGTTCGCAAAAGTTCCCACAACGAAAGTGGAATGCACACGCACAAAACGGAGCGTGATGTCAGCGTTTTCACCGATTACAATTACCTCCATTGCCGTTTATATGGCAATGGAGGCTGCCTGGGTGGCACAGGGTTTGAGCACCCTGGGGTTCACACCATCAGGATCCGCAGCCTTGCCTGAGTGGAGTCTCACCAGCTGTCTCCTCACATCATCAGCTGTGATTTTGATTGTAGAGGTGACTGGCAGGGGGGAGAGGTAGAATCTCTGGGTAGAAGGGTGCAGTGAGTCTGGAGTCGAGGGGATGAAGTGTGAAGCTGTCCCTCCAGGGAGGAAGAAGGGCTTTGTGGGTGGGTGGGGGGGACACAGAGTCAAATCTATTGAAAAACAGATTGAGTTCCAGAGACGGATCCAGTGTGAATTGGCTCGCGCCAAAAAACCACGGCGCTGACAGAATGCGGTGCTCACGGAGTATGTGTGAATCAGGGGTGAGCCGCTTCTATTTCATGAGGAGGCTGAGGTCCTTCAACATCTGCAGGACAATGCTGAGGATGTTTTATGAGTCTGTGGTGGCCAGCGCTATCCTGTTTGCTGTGGCTTGCTGGGGCAGCAGGCTGAGGGTGTCTGACGTTAATAGACTCAACAAACTCATCTGCAAGGGAAGTGACTCTATCAGAGTGGAGCTTGACTCTCTGACACCACCGTCAGAGAGTGGTGTCAGGGATACCACCGAAAGACACAGGAGATCATTCCTGCCTGTGGCCATCAGGCTTCATAACGTGTCCCATAAATCAGACACTGGATTACACTTTGATGTATCCGTCAATACACTTTGAAATATCTTTTACACTTAGCAATATCTGTTAATACACTTTGCAATACTTGTTTTGACATCTGTTCAATGTGCAATACCGGTTTAGTGCAATATTTGTTTAAAGTGCTATATTCGTTTAACACAACTCACTAAGTACAATATCAATTTAATATTATTTATTATGTGCAATATCTGTTTATTAATGTTTATTAAGTGCAATTATCTGTTTGATACTGCTCATTAAATGCAGTATCGTTCTATCACAGATTACAAGTGCAATACCTGTTTGACACTATTCTTGCCTTCCCCATAATAAATAGTTTCCTATATCTATCTTGATTATCTTGTTTATTACTTATTGCTTATTCCTGGTACTTACTGCTTATTTTCATTTTTTATTGCTTATCTTATTGTTTATCTTATCATTTATTTTATTATCCTTCTTTCTTCCAACTGCTGTACTATGTAAAGAGCAACGGTAATACCAAATTTTCCTCTGAGATAAATAAAGTATTTCTGATAAAGTATTTTCTGGTATATAGGTGTGGCCACACTCACAGGGGTGGCAAACCTGGCACAGTGTCACCAGTGGCCAGGAGAGAAACAGCCTCCGTTTACACAAGGTTTGGATCTTCTTGGTTGTGCACCATAAATCCAGGTTGACTTATGGTCCAGTGGGTTTGTTTGTTCTCAGCTCATTTGTGTTGGTCCATCAGACATGAATATTGCATTCTTACTTTAGACTTGTGAAGGTAATTACAGTAACACTCCACACTTCTCTTTCAGTTCTCATGGGTACCCCTCTCTCTCTGAATTATGTGTAAGATATGTAACAGGAAACCACTCTAATTCTTTGTAATGCCATAAATGACCCCTTGACATCTAGAAAAAGGAAAATAAAGCAGTAGTTAGAGTACTTGGGTTCTACTGGTATACAGTATTAAATAGGAGGGTGCCCCACCAGTTTTTTAAATACATTAAATGCCCCTGTTCTCCAGTATTCTAGGTGGCTTTCAGAGCTGAGAATCAGGGCTTCTGATAGGTACCTTTTTATCTAAAGCAGAACAAGAACAAAAACAAAATTATAAAATAAAATAGATATATTTAAAATTACTATGTTTTAGTCTATTTTATAAGATACATTCAGAATATTATTTAAACAATAAGGGTTTTCTTTTTGTTTTTTTTCTTTTTTTTTTGTGATATCGTAGTTTTCTTGAAGGATTTCTTCATACAAGTCTAGCAAGGAAACGTCGTCTGCCTCTGTCGTCTTCATTTCTGGCTCATTCATATTCTCTGCTGGTGCACCACGCACATTGGCCCACAATTTTTGTAGCTTCCCTTTTTGTTGCACGGTCAAAATAGCAATCTTTATATCTAGGGTCCAAGACTGTGGCTGTTTAACAGATGTTTTAAAGCTTCAGTGGATGGGATCACGTAAGCTGCTGTGCCTGTAGCTGAGCTTATGTCTTTTGTCAGCTGTTCACATGGGCTAAGTACAATCAAAATGTTGTCAATTAAAGTCTGTTGCTATGGGGTCAGAAAAACAGGTATCTCAAAATCTACTGCATATGCCGCAAGTGTATGTGCCATACAGGACACATACAGTGTGTGCCATACAGCCCAGGTTTAAGAGCCTACATTTCTCCATGGCCTTGGACATACTGCTCGCATTATCCCTGAGCACAACATGCACTTTGTATTTTGTTATACTCCACCGTTCAAGCATGGTTTCAAAAGCTTGGCGTATCACTGCAGCTGTATGTGACTCAGAGCACTCCTGTTCATGCAGCAAAGCTTTTTGCATCTTAATGTCTTCATTCAACCACTGAACAATTAAGCTAAGCGTACTGTCTGAACTAACATCTTAAGTCCATATGTTTATAGTGAAACTTGCATGTAGCGCGTTCCTGTCAATCAGATTATGAATGTGTGTGGAGACTAAAACATACAAGGCAGGGAGGGACACATCCAAGAAGAAGCAGCAGCTTGGGAGTGTGTAACGTGGCTCCAAGTGCACTACTAACTTGTGAGAACCAGAATCATGTACCACAGAAAGGGATTGGGGAGGACGGGGTCTTTTTTTCCCTCCCCCAGGGAACTTTAAATTAATACAACTGGGGCAGTATTTTAATTGGATTTCTGACAGCCGGTCCAGTCCACATGCAGCATAGACAGCCTCTATCCCCGATGCAACATCCAAATGTACTGCAGGCTCTGTGGATATGAGACCCTGTGTATGTGTGGGTAGCGCAGGTTTTTTTTTCTTTGCTCCAAAGGATAAAGTCAGTGCCTTTCATGTTTGAAAAAACACATCACTTGGATTTGCACACTTTAACGCTGACTGTGTTAATTCTTAGTCACAGTGCATTAGTAGAATACAAGATACTGTAATACAAGAAACTAAATTTCAGCAAAAAGATAAAGAATGACACCAACAAGTGTTAAGTGAACACTGGTTTAGAGTAACTTTCTTACTCCTGCAGTGTTACTGATGGAGGAAAAATGTACACTGGCTTTGTGTTGTTTAAACCCATTTTAGTGTTATTATTTTACACTGTAAGAGTTTACTGGGTGACAGTCATAGTGTTAAAATTTAACTCTTTGAAAAGTGTTAATTTAACACTTTTTCAGTGGTTCGCATATAAACACCAGAGAAGTGTTCAGTTTAACTGAGTGAGGGAGTTAAATTTGTGATTTCAAATTTGCAGTGAAAGCCTGATGATGTGTCTGACTGATGAGCTATCAGATCATGTGGAGGAGGTTACTTTTATTGATGTTTCTGAAGCACTCTCCACAGAATCAGTCAAGACATTTTCATTGCTACCTCACCTGCGCTGTATATCTCATATACTAAATCTGATCCCCAAAAATGACCTGGAGAAATGGCTGACAAGCAACAATGACTGTAAAATAGTTTACAGAGGTGCTCTTGCCAAGTGTACAGCCCTCTGCGCATAAACTAGTTGATCTTCTGCGGCCTCGGACCAGGTTGAGGATGTGATCAAAAGAAAGCTGATCATAACCACTGCTACACGTTGGACCTCGACTCATGACTCTCTGTGTCTCATCACAGAGATCCCAATCACAGATTTAAACACCATTTGCTCTAGACTGGGTGTTAAAGGCTTCACTGAGCGAGAGTATCAGTTAATGAAGGAATATTGTACAGTGTCAAAACCTCTTGCTGCTGCATTGGGTGTACCAGAAAGAGAAGATAATTACTTATATGACACCCTCCTCCCAAACCCTGGAGATTCTCATGTCAAGTTGCTTTCACTGGAGGATGGCCTTTCTCACATGATGGCTGGCATGTCTGGTGCTATTGTATAGGTGAACACATATTTAATAATAAAATGAATACCCCTAGAATAATAGTCTGCATTCTACAGAGTATATGTAGCATGTGTAGCTGTTATAAGACAATATTATTAAGACTTTAAAAACTTTTTCTATTTTGAACTGTATACTGTTTCTAATGTAGCGTAATGTTTCATATCACAGGCGATCAAAGATAGATTTTCATCCATCTTGAACAGTAAGGATGCTCTCAAGGCTGCTGCCACAATGCCCAAATTCAAGGTCTGCTGGCTATGAAAAGAGAAGAGATGCTGTTAAATCCCTGCTAATTTCTGAGTGTTGTGCCCGGATTCCTGATGAGCCACAGATGAGACCAGCAGTTGAGAGCCCTGCCACCTCCAGTCACACTGACTTTTTTTTAATTTGAAGAGTAGTTTTCCTACAAAGCAGAGATAGAAGTCATGGAGTACTTCAAATCACCAGGATCAGACTGAGAGGTTCCCTCCAAGTTCCCTCGGATTAAGGGTATTGCAAAGCAATACAACACTCAAATACCATCTAGCACACTGGTTGAAAGGCTTTTCAGCCTGGGCAGCATTGTTCTGACCCCAAGGAGGAACAGGCTGTCAGATAAAAAATTTGAAAGACTTTTACTCATGCTATGTAATTGCTACTTTGAAGAGAAGAGAAAAAATGGATAAAGTGCACTTTCTGTTTATGTATGGGATGAAATGAATTTCTGTTTAATTTAATTTTCTATTTGTATATAATGGGTTCAGGTGCATTTCAGTTTTTAATGGGGTAAAGTGCGATTTATTTCTCTTAAACTACTTTTTTTGCCATGATTTCAATAGAAACCTGGTTTTGTTCTCAGGAGTTTACCCACATTTGGAATTGTGGAGTCTCATGTTTCCCAAAGCCTGTTTTGAAACTTAATGTAGTGCTGCTGATTGGCCCACCTGAATGCCCCTACCATAGCCTGTTTTATCCTGTTGTTTGTGGGTTTTTAAGTGAGGCATATTTCTTTGTGTGGACAGGGTTACTGTTCTTTCAAGTGAATAGCTTAGTGTTATGAGCCATTTGTTTACATTTATACAATAATACACTTTGTGGAAAGGCTAAGAGATGCTCTTTATTGAAAATTGATAAAGTGATGAAAGAGCCATGATGTTTGTCCCTGTATCTACAGTCATGGCCAAAAGTTCTGAGAATGACACAACTATTAATTTTCACAAAGTCTGCTGTTTCAGTTTTTATAATAGCAATAGCAGAATATTAGGAGGAGTGATCAGCTCAACTGCATTTAATTGCAAAGTCCCTCTTTGCCTTGAAAATGAACTTCATCACCAAAAACACATTTCCACTGCGTTTCAGCCCTGCCACAAAAAGGACCAGCTAACATCATTTCAATGACACACAGGTGTCACACATTGATGAGGACAAGGCCGGAGATCGATCTGTTATGATTGAGTGACTGGACACTTTAAAAGGAAGATGGTGCATGACACCATTGTTCCTCATCTGTTAGCCTTCGTTATCTGCAAGGAAACACGTGCAGCCATCATTGCATTGCACAAAAAGGGCCTTACAGGAAAGTTTACAGAAGCAAGTAACATCGCACCTCAGTCAACCATCTATCAAATTATCATGAACTTCAAGGAGAGTGGTTCAATTGTTGCTAAACAGGCTCCAGGGCACCCAAGAAGGTCCAGCAAGTGCCTGGACCGTCTCCTGAAGGTGTTTCAGCTGTGGGACCGGGCCACCACCAGTGCAGAGCTTGCTCAGGAATGGCAGCAGGCAGGTGTGAGTGCATCTGCATGCACAGTGAGGTGAAGACTTTTGGAGGAAGGCCTGGTGTCAAGGAGGGCAGCAAAGAAGCCACTTCTCTCCAGTAAAAACATCAGGGACAGACTGATATTCTGCAGAATGTACAGGGACTGGACTCCTGAGGACTGGGGTGAAATCATTTTCTCTGATGAATCCCCTTTCTGATTGTTTGGAGCATCTGGAAGAAGGCTTGTTCGGAGAAGACGAGGTGAGCACTACCATCAGTCCTGTCTCATGCCAATAGTGAAGTATCCTGAGACCATTCATGTGTGGGGTCGCTTTTCGGTCAAGGGTGTGGGCTCTCTCACAGTCTTGCCTAAAAACACAGCCATGAGTAGAGAATGGTACCAGAACGTCCTCCGAGAGCAAATTCTCCCAACCATCCAAGGGCAGTTTGGTGATGAAGAATGCCTTTTCCAGCATGATGGAGCACCTTTACATAAAGCAAAAGTCATAACAAAATGGCTCAGGGAACAAAATATTAAGATTTTGGGCCCTTGGCCAGGAAACTCCCCAGACCTTAACCCCATTGAGAACTTGTGGTCAATCCTTAAGAGGCAGATGGACAATCAAAAATCCACAAATTCTGACAAACTCCAAGCATTGATTATGCAAGAATGGACTGCCATCATTTAGGATTTGGTCCAGAAGTTGATTGACAGCATGCCAGGGTGAATTGCACAGGTCTTGAAAAAAGAAGGGTCAACACTGCAAATATTGAGTATGTTGAGCTTGTTGCATGTATTCTGTGTAATTCTGAATAAAAGCATTTGATACTTATTATCGGGGCGACTGTGGCTCAGGGCTAGAGTTGTCGCCTCTCAATCGGAATGTCGAAGGTTCGATACCCAGCTCCTGCAGTCTCATGTCGAAGTGTCCTTGAGCAAGACACTGAACCCCAAATTGCTCCCACTGTTGTTCAGTGGTGTGTGAATGAGTGTGAATGTGTTAGATAAAAACTGATAGTCCCTATAATAGTACTTCCTCCCATCAGTGTGTGAATGTGGTGTGATTGGGTGAATGAGACCAGCAGTGTAAAGCGCTTTGAGTAGTCGGTAAGACTAGAAAAGCGCTATATAAGTACTGGTCCATTTACCATTTGGTCCATTTACTTATGAAATGCTTCTGATTGTGTTTCATTATACCAAAGAAACATCTGACAAAAACACCTAAAAACCCTGAAGTAGCAGACTTTGTGAAAATGTCATTCTAAAAACTTTTGGCCGTGACTGTACATGGTAAATTTGTGAATTTCATTAAATGGACCAGTACAAATGGTAAATGGACCAGTACTTATATAGCGCTTTTCTAGTCTGTCTGACCACTCAAAGCGCTTTACACTGCTGGTCTCATTCACCCAATCACACCACATTAACACACTGATGGGAGGAAGTACTATTATAGGGACCATCAGTTTATCTAACCCATTCACACACCACTGACCAACATTGGGAGCAATTTGGGGTTCAGTGCTCAAGGACACTTCGACATGTGACTGCAGGAGCTGGGAATTGAACCCTCGACCTTCCGATTGAGAGACAACCACTCTACCCCTGTGTCGGAAAGGAAAGTAAAGTAAAGAAACTAATAACTTACAACCAATTACTTTTTTGAGTAACTACCCCAACACTGATTGTAGCAATAAAAAGGACTTAATTTTTCCCCATATTGACCAATAATTTATTTATCCGATAATTATTCTGCATCCCTACAAAAAACGAGTGATCAAAAAGCCTAACTCTTTTTAAAGTTTACGGCAGGCTCTACTGTATTTTCAACAGTTGAACATTGATCTTTAATGCAAAATGAA
Source organism: Labroides dimidiatus (assembly GCA_030710495.1). Lineage (NCBI taxonomy): Eukaryota > Metazoa > Chordata > Actinopteri > Labriformes > Labridae > Labroides > Labroides dimidiatus. The sequence goes on from CM061162.1 coordinate 22,124,821, forward strand.
AAGCCTTTAATTTTCTGCAATGGCCACACCTGTAATGTAGGAGACCACTTCATTAAGTTACTGGACCATGGATGAGGGGTACGTGTCAAATTGACATGACAATTTTTGGGGTATTTTGCACATTCTGGTTTTTGAATTCCTGTTTTATATTGACATGTCTAACCCTTGTCTCTGTCTTCTAGATTTGTTCCTGTCTTCCCTGCCCCTGTCTGTCACACCTAATCCCTGATTGCCCTTCCAAGCTGTGTGTCATTACCCCTCATTACCTCTTGTATTTAACCTTGTGTATTTCACTTGCTGTGTCCCAATTCAGGGGCTGCATCCTCCGAAGGACCCGTCCTCCAAAGGCCAGTCCTTCGGAGGACGGGTAGGCCAGTCGTCCGGAGGACAGGTAGCCCATTTTATTACACTTCCGGGCACTCGGAGACGGCAGCCTGTTGCAGCAGCTCCTACCCTACTTTTGCGTTTTGGTGTATTTTTGTCCCTTTAATGTTTATTATCTTTATTTATTTTGGACTAAGCTGGCCCTAATCCCGCAATGTTTTAGTTGTGTTACTTCTGGTGAAGTTTCGCTTATCGTAGCGGAACTTTTCTTTGTTTACAATGCTCACCTACACACGTGAGGAACTCCTACAGCACCGTAATGGAGCCGGTTGCCCCTCTGCACGCATACCTGAGGACATCGGGAGGGCTACGCACAGAGGAAAGAAAGCCGGCTCCAAAGTCAGAGAGAGGAACGAGAGGGACAGGAGATTTAAACCTTTTCTCCCATCGATCATTATGGGGAACGTGAGGTCACTCGCCAACAAAACTGTGTGGTCGACCTGGCCGGCTTCACGCTGGTCAGAGCGGACTGGGGGACACAGACCGGTAAGAAGAGAGGAGGAGGACTTGCTGTCTATGTGAACTCTAAGTGGCGTTGTCCCGGACATGTGACTGTGAAGGAGATCATCTGCACCCCTGATGTGGAACTTTTAGTGGTGGGATTACGTCCGTATTACCGTATTGGCCCGAATATAAGACGGTGTTTTTTGCATTGAAATAAGACTGAAAAAGTGTGGGTCGTCTTACATTCGGGGTCTAGACATTATACCTATTCACAACATGGATGGCGCCAGATATCTTTAAAGCGAATGCTGAACTTAACTCCCCAGGCCAAAGCGAAGAATAAAGAATGGGTAAAGGTGGCGTTACTATATTATGAAATTAAATTCAGTGAGAAAAAAAATCTATTTAAGGAGGACATGGCGTAGCCTTGAGGGGGAGGAAGTTCTTTGAAAAACGCCGGGAAAAATGAGTATGAGGCGCCAGGCTGTTGTCTGCAGCGATATAGACAACAGGGAGGTTAAGTAAAATAAAGGTAAAATGTGGACACTAGTTGGTGTCCGTAAACCAACAAAAATCTTAACTACTGTGTCGATGAAAATAAGTTTGACGAGACGATTCCCTCTGATCGGCGGCATGGATCTTCCTCGTGCAGGAGCGCATTGACGGACACGCCAGGAGAAAACACAGATTTTTCCTTTGGGATTAAAACTCAGGGTGAAACCCTGGATTTTTGCGTTCTTTTTTGGGCTGGATTATTTTTTCGACCTTTAGGCATTGGATTATTACTTGTTTTTTTTCCTTTCTGGATCGGAGGATTATTGGACAAAGGATCGCCGCGGTCGGGTGGACAGAAATGAAGCAAAACGGCAACTGAGGTAAAAAATGACTGGTCGACGCGCAGAGAGGGAATATTAAACTGTTTTTCGTTTGAGAACAATTCTGAGTTGATTTTGGGTGCATAAATGGTCGAATTGGAGGTTTCTTTTTGTTCAATTAAATATATTTTGGTGTATGACGAGCGATGTGCGGTGTCCAGTTTTGAGGGTATGTTGTAGTTTTTCTAATGTCTTACAGGATATCCAAATGTGACTCGTGTTTTGGTTTTGATGATTATAAAAACCGGATTATGTGATTTAAGTAATATCTGAAAAGAACCTCCCTTAAAGCGTTTTAACATCGAAAATTATAGGTTGATTGTTACAAGATGATGGTGAGAAATGAGGCAGAGTCTTCAAACAATTGCAAAGCGGCTGTGAAATATGGTGTTTTCCATATAAAAATTAAATTTGGTGTTCAAAAAGTCTTTTTTCAAACTTGAGTCTTGAAAAAGAGGGGGTCGTCTTATAATCAGGGTCGTCTTATATTCGGGCCAATACGGTACTTACCGCGGGAGTTTTCACACACCATCACTGTGGCTGTTTACATCCTGCCGTCAGCTGCAGCACCCGGCGCCTATGACGTCATCCACGCTGTGATCGCGGGACTCCAAACCCGACACCCCAGTGCCCTCATACTGATCAGTGGGGACTTCAATCATGTCTCTCTCTCGCCTGTCCTGACAACCTCCATCAAGAATGTAAAGGTTTGGTCTAAGGACACAGAGGAGGCGCTGCAGGAGTGCTTCTATGTATAAACTTGCAGAATTGTTTCTCCTACTTGCAGATTTTTTTTGAACTCAAAAAGAAAAAATTACATCTTGAACATTTTTTTTTTGTACTTGAAAGATTTTATTTTTGCACCTCAAAGATATTTCATTTAACTGAAAATACATTTTTCTGAAGCAAGATGTATTTGTTGGAGAGACATTTTTTTTTCATTAATAAAACTAAATACATTAGTTGTGAATTATGTTTGCTTTTGCAAATTACACTAAGTTTGTTTGTGAATCACTGGCCACAAATAAAACAGTTCTTGTGTTTGTTAGGTTTTGGCCCTATTTTAACTCCATAGTTCTCGACTCAGTTGCTCCACTTAAAGCGGACTCTTAAGGTCCCGTTTATACAACAATGGTATCAGGGTTAAACGCAAAAGTTTTGTTGCGTTTCGGCCTCTCATTTATACGGAAACGCCATTTCAGCCAACCTAAAATGCAACTTTTTTAAAATGCCCTCCAGAGTGGAATTTTTCTGAAAGGCTGCAGCCTTTGTTGCCGTATAAATGGCAAGCCGGCTTTTTCAATGAAAACGCTGACGTCATGCTCCATTTTGCGCATACATTCCACTTTTGTTGTGGGAACTTTTCCGAACCGGACAACAACAACGGTGAAATGGCGGACTTACCGGGTTGTGCTTGTGCTGCTGAATCTGCTGACTGCCTTTCAACAAAACGTTCATCTGTAGCTCCACTTCTGCACTCAGATAAGATGCATTTAATATATACACCAGATGACCGCCTCTTCTTTGGTGGCAGACTACCAAAAGATTCTACAGTTATATCGCCATCTACTGACTGTGTATACATACTACAGTGTTTTCAGTCCCTCAGTGTTTCCATATAAACACAGATTTTTTTCTCTGCGCTTTTTGCGTTTTCGGATGAAACGCTGTGACAGAGTTCAGCTCCGTGGTATGATGCTATAACTCGTGAGCTCAACAAAAATCAAGGAAATTAGAAAGATTTTGGCGCTCAGTTAAAACAACAGAGTCCTGTTCTTGCAGGAAAAATAGCTTAAATGAATATAGAAAGGCCTTGCGACCTGCGCACGCTGCTTATTATTCGTCACTTATAGAAGAAAATAAAAATAATCCATGATTGCTTTTCAGCACTGGCTGACAAACAGTCATAGCTCTACTGAGCCACGCATTCCTCCAGCGCTTAGCAGTGAGGACTCCATGAGCTTCTTTAATGAAAAGATATAAAAGGATTAGAGATAAAATTATTAACCTTGTGCTTTCAACTGGGGTAGAATCTCCAGCTGTAGGCGAAATCATGGAAAGGGTTCTTAGACTGAATATACTCTTCGACCGCTTTGTATCTGTTGACTTGCAAGAGCTGGTCTTAACAGTTGTTTAGGCTAAACCATCAGCTTGCCTCTTGAACCCTATTCCAGCTTGGCTGTTGAAGGAAGTCCTTCCCTCGGTCGGCCCCCCTCTACTAAAGATTATTAATGCGTCCTTACTGACAGGCTATGTGCCACAACTTTTCAAAGTTGCAGTAATTAAGCCCCTCCTTAAAAAGCCAACTCTTGATTCAGGCTACTTAGTTAACTACAGACCAATACCTAGTCTCTCTTTTATTTCTAAAATCTTAGAGAAGGTTGTCTCCAGTCAGCTCTGTGAGTTTCTTCATAGTAACAGTCTCCTTGAGGACTTTCAGTCTGGGTTTAGGGCCAACCATAGTACTGAGACTGCACTGCTGAAAGTAACCAGTGATCTACTTTTGGCTTCAGATAGTGGTCTCCTCTCTGTGCTCATGTTACTTGATCTTAGTGCTGCTTTTGACACTATTGATCATCACATCCTCTTGCAGAGATTAGAGAATCGTCTTGGCATCACAGGAACTGCTTTAGCGTGCTTTAGATCGTATCTGTCGAGTCGTTCTCAGTTTGTTTATGTGAACAATAAATCCTCCTTGCATACCAGGGTGTGTTCTGGTGTTCCTCAGGGTTCAGTACTTGGTCCAATTCTTTTCAACTTATATATGCTTCCTCTTGGGAGTATAATTAGGAAACACTCCATAAACTTTCACTTTTATGCAGATGAAACTCAGCTGTACTTATTTGTTGAAGCCAGAGGAAACTAGCTGGTTATCTAAACTTAAAGCTTTCCTCAAAGATGTAAGGATCTGGATGAGCAGAAATTTTCTATTTCTGAACTCAGAGAAGACTGAAGTCATTGTTATTGGACCTAAACACCTCAGAGAGGCTTTTTCTAACAAGATAACCCCCTTAGATGGCATCAGCCTGGCACCTGGCTCCACTGTTAGGAACCTCAGAGTTCTTTTGGATCAGGACCTGTCCTTTAACTCTCACATCCAACAAGTCTCAAGGATGGTGTTCTTTCATCTTCATAATATTAGAAAAATCAGACACATCTTGTCTCAGAGTGATGCAGAGAAGCTTGTTCACGCTTTTGTTTCCTCCAGGTTAGATTACTGTAACTCTCTTCTATCTGGTTGTCCTAACAAGTCTATTAGGACTCTTCAGCTAGTTCAGAATGCTGCAGCCCGGGTTCTGACTGGGACCAGGAGGAGGGAGCATATCTCCCCAGTGTAAGTGTCCTAACTTAAAGAGCTCGTCGTGCCATATTATCCATCTAGATCACTGCGTTCCCAGCATGCAGACCTGCTCATCCTACCTAGGGTCTCTAAAAGTAGTCTGGGAGGTCAAGCCTTTAGTAATCAGGCATCTCTTCTCTGGAATCACTTGCTGGTTGAGGTTCGGGGGCAGACACCCTCTATACTTTCAGGAGTAAACTTAAAACTTTCCTTTATGATAAAGCTTATAGTTAGAGCTGGATCAGGTCTGAACCAGCTCTTAGTTATGCTGCTATAGGTTTAGACTGTATGTGTGTGTGTGTGTGTGGGGGGGGGGGGGGGGGGGGTACTGACACACAAGACTTCTGTTTTCCCCTCTCCTCTATATGTCAGTCTTACTTCTAATCTTAATGTCCCATTTGAGCTATTAACCATAAATCTCTCTGGGAGTCTCTGAGTTTTTCTGTTAGGTTCCTTCAGATTGTTGCTGTGGACGGCCTGCTGCCATGGACCTGCCAGACTCCAGTTGCTACAGCTTTTTAAAGTTTCTCCATGATTATCACTACAACACAGAACTATGGACTCTGTGTTTGTGTCCCTCTGTGTCTCTCTCTCTCTTTCTCCCTCTTTTTCCTTCTCTCTGAATGAATTGGCACTATATAAATAAAAACTGATTGATTGATTGATTGATTGATTACGGCAACATGGCTGAGGATTTAAGGCCAACGGGAAACTCAGTCAGACTGTAACATAAAACCTACTGGGTTAAGATTTCACATCATGTCAAAATAATTCAGCTAATCAGACAAAGTTAACCGATTGCTCTGATGTCTGACTTCATGTGGCCTTTTCAGCTCTCTTGTTGGCACCTCAGCTGCAGAGTTTTTTTTCCACATGTATGTTCATGTACAGGGATGATGGTGAACTCTCAGACTGCTGACAGTTCAGTTCAACTCTGTCACAACCTGCCTGATAACTGGTTTTTGATCAGTGATGAGGATGTCTTCCCCCAAGAAGGTCAGGATGTAAAAACCAGAGGAGGGGCCCCAACAAGTCTTACCCTGTACTGGGAAAGATCAGCGGTACAACCCTGACTGAGCTTTCTTACAGCTTTACATGTGGAGGATTTTAAAGAAGGCTGAGATGGTCCTTGCAGGCTGTCCCCTATCAGGGACTTTAAATAAATCCTGTCTCGCTGTTTCCATGAGTGTCTTCATTTCATGATACTCTGATGTTTTTATCGTTTAGTGTATGCTTCCTTTTTGTCTGTGTTCTGCTTGCGGTAAACCCATTCACTTCTTGGGGATAACAAAGATAACCTTTTACACTGCTTGTCCCACTTACTCACTCATTCACACCACATTCATACACTGATGGCAGAGGCTGCTATAGGACATCAGTTTCAACTAATCTTACTTCATACATGTTCACACACTGCTGACAAACAGCCAGGGCACTTTGGGGTTCAGTGTCTTCCCAAGGACACTTCAGCAACTGCAGGAGCTGGGATTGGAACTCTTCCAACCTTCCAAATGAGATACGATGGACTCCACGATTGGTGGAGTTGGTAAAGTTGGATTTGAGTTGGAGTTTTAAACTCATCCCCTTGGACCCCTAAAGCCAAGTTCTACATGAAAACCTCCACCTTTTTAAAAATATTTAAATTCAATTTCATTTGGTGGACATTAAACAGAAATAAATTAGCTGCAGTTTTAGATGTGCTATTATCAGTCTGAGCATGTTACAGACAAATGACACTTCCATTGCAGAATATGTGAAAGATCTTCTCATACATCAACCCTGCTGCAAAATGCGTCCACACAGAGGAAAAACCATCAGAGACTGAATATTTTTCTGCATTTCAAATGAAACAAAGTCAACAGACACAAATAAATCTTTGAATTTAGCAAAGTAAAGAAGAGTAAATATTACCTTCCCTTGGCCCATCATGACCCACAGATTGACAATTACAGAACTCTGAATAAGCTGATTGTTGTTTGATCTCTGAGGTTGAAAGAAGTCCTCAGCTTTAAAAAAAAGTTGGAGTAAAAATGTGTTTGATGGGCTCACTTACATGACCGTATTGATTCCTGAAAGCTGCTGGAACATCTGAAGGCCACAGCCAACCAAGAGGGCTCGCCGAGTTGGGGGATAGGTCAGCATTCGCCAGATCACAGGGCTATCTGAAGAAAGAAGCAAATGAACAGCAGGAATTTACTTTCAGCATGACCTACCTGAGAAAAAAAAATCTACGCAACACGACATGAGTGAGAGCCCTGATGCTGCAGAGCACGAGGTCCCTATGTTTCATTTCTCCTGTCAGAAATATAACAGCATACGACTTTAAATATAGGCCAAGCAAAAAAAGACAGGACGTGTAAATCCATGAGTTCTGGAGGTCATGGTTGGTGGATGGTGGATTTAATTGCCCTCATACAGAGCCAAAGAAAGTGTTTCTCTCTTTCAGTCTGTGTGTGGGCACACAACAAGCTACCTGTTTGATAGGAAACACCACAAACCTGGAGCTTCTTTGATTTTTTTCTTCTGCTGCTGACAGCAGAGGTAACAGACACAAAGAGCAACCTCTTTAATTAAACTAAACATGGAGGCACTGGCAGATGAAGAAAAACAACACATCTTTGGCTCAAATGAGTCCACCATCTAGATTTTTGCTTTGGATATGACCTCTGACCTCCTAATCCTTCCTAAAACTGTACAAATCTAAGCAAAGGATTAAATATTAGATGGTGATTTTAGATTGTGCAGTCCCAATTTGCTAAGTAATAGAATGTTGCCTCCAACATACACACACAGCATTTAGAGGATAGATAAGGAGAGATCACACACACACACACACACACACACACACACACACACACACACACACACACACACACACACACACACACATACACACGTGCACAAAGTCACACTAGAAGTGTGTTACAATAAAAAAAGACAAGTCTGCACATGCAACATGAAGCACAAGTGGGCTAGTTGTTTGGGAGCAGCTGTGTGTGGGAGGACTTCAGACCAGTGAACATCTCATCTCCCCATTTGAAAAAGAAGATGAGCCTTGTAAAGGAACTCCTGTGGTCTCTTCTTAGAGAGTTATAAAACCCCCAAAGAGACTTTTAACTTTCACCTGTTTGGACATGTTTTCACATGAGTAACCACAGACGGTCCTTCATAAAAGATGAGTCCCACTGCTAAACATTTCTAAGCAGTCAAATAAACAACTTCCTGTTTAGTTTAGTTAATGAAAGCCATCCAGTGAAAGGCTGTGATATTACTTCCAAATACATATCACATTCACCAAATAAAATGCAAGTTTCTACTTTCATCCAAAAACACATTTAAATATGTATGAATAAACAGAAAACGAGATAAAGAAATAAAAAACTGACATTTAATTTGGGGTCCAACAGGGTCTCCTTCACCTCTGGAGCCAGCCAAAAGTGAAATCTTATTTTTTTTTTTTGCTACTAAGTTTTGTCAGATCATTTTCAGGATCCTCACTGTCATTCATACTAAGTACTATAATTATACCATGATCAAAAAATATCAACAGAAACCTGTCCAATTTACAACACACCATAAGGTTAATAACTTTAAACAGCTGTAAAATAAAAGTAAAATTTTGCTGTTAGGAAATAATGAATAAACTAGAGCCCCTCTGATTAATCAGACTGATTATAATGTAGTACTGATTATCATTGAACAATATCTGACTGATGTATTAACTTTTTTTTAGCTGCATGGAGAGTCTGTTGCTCTGTCTCCAGTGATTTGAAAATCAGTTTTTTATTTATTTATTTATTTTTAATCTCCAGTGGGTTGGGATCCAGAGAATTTATAAATTGTGTAGATTATCTTTGTGAGATAAACCATGCCCAGCATTATCTAATATTATACAGTTTAAAGTGCTGTAAGTTTCATCTTCACGAAATCAGTGTGTTTAAAGTCCTTATGTTGACAGTGTTACTAATGACGAAAATATTCATCTGTATTAATTATGTTTTGTGCATTAAGTAATAATAATTGTGCTCATTGCAGTCCTGTCCAGTCCTTCATGTGTGTATTTACAGAAGGTTGAAAGCTCCTGGAACGCTACAGATCATCCAGCATGAAGGAAAAATCGACACAATTGAGATGAAGGATTCTGCTTAATGCTTTACTAAATGATTAACCTTGTTTATCCATGTAATTATCAAATAACTATATAATATAACTTTCAAACTACAGACTTTCTTCCCTTATTGCTGCAAAGTAAAAAAAAATATATATATATAATATAACTTTTTAACTTTTCAGCAATAATGGAAGAAAGTCTGTGTTTAATGTCTTGTTTTTGAGAGTGTGTAAGTTGATGTGAGGGAAAGGAATGCAGCTAATGCAGCCTAAAACTCTTTCAACTTTGAGCTCCTCAAACTTCATCATACTTCCACTTACAGACTCCATTCTTGCTTCAAAATGTTCACTTATCTTTCCACTTTTCACTCATCTTTCAGATTTTTAACTATCTTTCACTGTTTTTGAGATTTCACTCCTTAAGCAACACAAACTTTTTAGATTTTTCACTAAAAACTCGGCTGTCAGAGTGTGTGACACTTCCCAAACAACATGCCCGTGAATCTACAAACTTCACTCCACACACATAAAAACACATCAAAACGTAGGTAATTTCGTTCTGCTTCTCTCAAAGTGGCTTCTGACGTCAAAGGCTGAAGCACCAAGTCAGAAAAGTACCAACTGTCAGGCAAACCTCACCTCCTTCTCGCATTTACTTCCATTGTTAACTCTTGATGGATTTTCTCAGCAAAGGTTCACACATTTTCAACTCGGATTTTCTGTGCTTTCTACTGGCCCTAGAGAAATAAAATGCACATTGACAGATTCCTCAGAGTCTTGTGATTGTCACAGTGTGCTCGTTTTTCTCATATCTATGACGGTTTTGGCACAGCCTGCGCTTCAGACTGTGTTTCAGCAGAAATCCCAAAGCCTTCAGCTGCTGGAGCAGCATTCTAACTGCAGTTACTCTGTTATGATTTGAGCTGTGGTCGCCATGGTAACAGCTGAGCTCAGCTGGGAGTCAATTAACATGCAAACAATCCAACACACACAGGAGACACATGCTCACATTCGGGGTGGCTGGGGTGGCTGGGGTGGCTCAGTTGGTAGAGTTGTCGCCCCCACAATCAGTAGGTTGTGGGTTCTATTCCAGCACCTGCAGTCACATGCCGAAGTGTGTGTTGAGCAAGACACTGAACCCCAAGTTGCTCCCACTGTTGTTCAGTGGTGTATGAATGTTGTGTGAATGGTAGCTACAGCCGATGGTCTGAGTAGCTTAAATCGGCCATCTGTGTGAATGTGGTGTGATTGGTTGAATGAGGCTAGTAGTGTGAAGCACTTTGAGTAGTCAGTAAGACTAGAAAAACGTACTGGTCCATTTACCATTTACATTGTTTGGGCATGTAAAGGCTGCAGCACCATTTTCCAAGTCCTCCATCTATCTTCTAACACCTTTATGGATCTAACTTCTTCTTCTTTACATCCTTGCTTCTTTTTCACTTCTTCTTCACTACTTCTTTTTCTTCATCACCCCTTCTCCCTCACTCCTTTATTCATCACTGCTTCTTCACTCTTTTTCCCCCACTATTTCTTTCTCACTTCCTCTTCACTCTTTCTTTTTCAATCCTTCTACCTCACTTCCTGGTCTTCTTCACTCTTTCTTCTTCACTCTTTCTTCTTCACTTTTTTTCCACGTTTCCACGGTATGCTTTTCAGCAATTTTATTTCACAATTTTCCACATTTTCAGCTTTTTTTTCCACTATTTCAAGTCTTCAGCTTCAGCATTTCAACGCATTTGCTGCAAGGAAATGCAACTTCTCTAGTTAGGAGTCAGATTCTTTATTTAAGACAAATTGATATTTTTTTAGGAAAGTGTCAAGTGACCATTTTCCATTTTTTCACAATTAAAGTTCATTATTTTCATTTAGTAGAGTTCTGCTTATTTGGTAAAAATGGTAAATGGACCGGTGCTTATATAGCGCCTTTCTAGTCTGTGCGATCGCCAGTGTTGCCAGACATGTGATAATTATCGTATTTGTACGATAATTTAGCCCTCTGTACGATCAATAATTCCAAAAAAGGCTAAATGTACGATAATTTGACAATTTCATGTGGTTGTTACAGATCTACCCCAGTCTGACGGATTTATCTGTAAACCCTAAATGCATCTTATATCATGTGACGTTTCCAGCCAGTCATAGTTTATTTGTCATTCGTCTCAGGACGATTGACAGCCAATCACAGTCGTAGGAGCTCCGTCAGGAGGAAGTCAGTCAGTCTGCTTCTTCTTTTCTTGCAGAAATTTGCCAAAGACGGGTGTGAAGTGACTGAATTGACGCATAACGGAAGACGGACGATCAGGGTTTGAAAACAAGTTTAACAGCAATGTTCAATGCTGTTTGGTTTTGTTTTCACCATTATTCTATGGGCATTGGAGATTGGTGAACTGAAAAGAGTGAACTAGTTTCACTTGATTTGCTTATTTTATTATTTATAAATTTAATATTTATCTGTCTTGTTTATTTTTTGGACTTTTGCACTGTTATCTCTTTTATAAAAAATGTTACATGCACAAGTTACAAATGGCAGCAGGCACTTCTTTAAGTATGAGTATATGCAGTTATTATTATTGAAGACAAAGAGAGAGTCGCAGAGTCCTCTCAGGGTCAGGAAGAATTTTTTTATTTATTTCATTTATTCATTTAATTATTATTTATTTTTGGAAGACTTTTGCATCACCTTAGGGGATATGTAAATATTGCAAGGAGTAAACACAAAATTCTTCCTAAAGAACCTTTCATCGTGACCCTTAAGAGGCTCCAGAGATTAATGTTATGAAGTTCTCTTGAAAAGATGTTCATTTGAAGACCACTCTTTTGAGAAAAAAGTTAATGTTGCTGTCTAAAATAAAATTCACTAAGTGAAGTCAGATGCTCCTTTCTCTCTCTCTCAGTTATCATGAATACTGTTTCAAAATAATAGCCTTGAGGTCTCATGACGACCTGTCATTTTTTTGAAAGGGCCGCATGAATGTAACACAGCTGAGTCTGAGCCTAGAGCTGTTGATCAAACGCTGCTGATGTGGGGCAGGTCGATGAATGCCCACAAAAGTGCCTGTAGGACACGAAACAGAGGGATCAATTGTGATTTTCGCGCAACAATAAGACAGTCGTTTTGATCATTATCAGTTCTGTTAAATATTTTGTCGGGTGTACGATAATTTCCCCCAAAATACAATAATTTTGAGGCTCTGGTACGATAATTTTATATTTCCCATCTGGTAACACTGCGGATCACTCAAAGCACTTTACACTGCTTATCTCTTTCACCCATCCACACCACATTCACACTGATGGACTTTCTATATATATATATATATATATATATGGCCATCAGTTCTATCTAATACATTCCCACGCAATCACACACCACTGACCAACAGTGGGAGCAGTTTTGGAGTTCGGTGTCTTGCTCAAGGACACTTCGACATGTACGACTGCAGGAGCTGGAATCGAACACTCAACCTTCTGATTGAGAGGTGATGACTCTACCACTGAGTCACAGCCACCCCGATTATTTGTCTTCAATCAGATTTTAGTTATTATGAGAATCTGTCTTCATGTACAGCAGGGGTCCCCAAACTTTTTCCTGTGAGGGCCACATAACTTTTCCCTTCTCTGATGGGGGGCCGGGGTCAGTTTGTAAAAAAAAGGGTGACGATCGCAGGGATGCCTAAAGGTAAACATTTATTGTTTTCCAGAAAGCCAAACATAAATATTAATAACCCTCTGGGATCTGCACAGAAAAAAAGTCAGGAAATAACACTATTAATGAAATAAATAACTGACAGGGGCACAGACTGCAGAAGGATGAAATAGAATGTCACGTTCTATGTAGGGCTGGGTATCAAACAAAATTTTTTGATATCTGTAGCGATACCGATACCTTCACTTTGATACCAGTTCCTGAACAATACTTTTTTCGATTGCAATTTTTATTTCAGTTCTAACAAAAAGAAACCTTCATTACATGTTATGGTACAAATCTTGAGTTTTATTTTCCATCTACATCTAATGTGCAAAAGAACAGGTGCAAACAAGTGACAGGTCAGTTTATACTAAGTACACTGTAAGTGTGTTAATAACTATTAATGAACTTTCTTCTGTCGATTCTTGTTTTTTTTTTTTTTTATGATAAAATAAAACCCCTCCTCCTTTATCTGGGCCTTTGACCGGCAAAGGTGACCGAAAAGAAACAAACATTAGCGTGATATATTTGCATGCAGTCGTCTGCTCTGGCTGCAGCTTGGAGGGGAGGGGCTCAGCGCCCGCTGCTTGTTGAGAAGCAGCGGCCGAAGATCAAAACATGCTTTCACTCCGTCCCCAAACGACAGTAAAGTCCCTGGATTTGTCATTTTTATAGAAAAAAAGTCGCTAAAGGGGTCTGAAAGTCACTAAATATAGCGACAGAGACGCTAATTTGGCAACACCTTCCTGCATACCACAACCACGTGTAACGTAACAGCGAATCACCGGCGGCATTATTAACCCTTTGTAACCCCTTTTTTTTTGTTTTGTTTTTTTTTAAAGAAAATATTCAGTGAATTTCTGGTGTAGGGGCACGTTCTTTAAAGTAAGATAGCTGACCTAAACATTATTACCATATTGATCCAAATATAAGATGAGTTTTTTTTCATTGAAAAAACAATGTGAAAAAATGAGGTCATCTTATAATCGTGGTCTAACCACTGACACATGATGATAGTTTTGTAGAGTTGCCACACAACTGAACAGCAGAGGACGCCAGTGTTTTGTAAAGTCAGTGACCTCACTGTGGCTATGGTGATAAGCCAATCACAGCAGAGACGCAGTGAGAGGAGATGAAAAATAGAGAGGCGCTCTGATCATCCAGTGCAAAGTGGATCAAAAGTTGGGCAAGTTAACAGACAACTGAGGTGAATTTATGATGCTAATATTAACTCTAGTACTGCCAGCAGGCAGCAGCAGCATTGATACGGGTCTTCACCCTGATACAGTCAGTTAGGACTTGCAGTTCTAGGGTTAAGATAATGATGTTTAATGCAGCAGAGACATAAAACAACCATCAGGTAGCCAAAACACATTGAGTTACAGAGTGTAATGTCTGACAATAGAGCATCCATAAAGACCATCTAAAAGATCCTAACTGTGAAAGAAAAACTGATCGTGGTCCACAAAGCAGCCATTTCCAAGTGACTGACAGGAGGGTGGGTAAGTTTGTTTTTGAGAAACGTACCAAATTGCATCATTACCAGATCTCTTATCAGGATTACATTTGAAATACAAGATCTCTGTGATTGTATTTACAGCCAAAAACGAAAGCAGTCATTTCAAGTCAGCAGTTATTTCAATGATTTTCACAGAATCTCGATAAAAAAATGGTTTCTTGGTTATCAGAGTCTTTTTCTGAAGATTGATCTTCAAAAGAGGGGGGGTCGTTTTATACTCGGGGTCGTCCTATATTCAAGTCAGTACAGTAAAATCATGGATCAGTTGTTGTGTTCATGCAGGATCTTCCTGTTGATTCATGTGGTTTTGTTGTCTTGATTTGCTATATGCCATAAAACCCCAGATAAAATGGCAGCTGGCTTGTTGAGGGACAACATAAGCCTGCTGTGAGTATCCAGAGAGAAGAGTGTATTGATTTTGGAGCCTGTTAGCTGGAGATAATGGTGCACTAATGCCAATCATATCTGTGATTGAAGCCTTGTGCCTTGACTTGTGTGAACATTTGTGCGGTCCTGTTTTTCTGCTAATTATTTGCAAATGTAAGGGGATAAAAAAAAAAAAAACCCTCTTCAGTCTCTAATGTCTCCTGCTGGTTCCCTGCTCATGGCTGATAGCAATGTGCTTTGTTTAGAGGATAGAAAAAAGGTCTTGATAGGTGGGTTAGCGTTAGGTGTTGGTGCTATGTTACAACATGACACAATGTCTGATACTTACAGCCTGTTCATACAGTGAATGAGAAAGCTAAATACCTACCAGGCCTATTAAAGTTTATTCTTTTCTTTTTGGGTAACAGGCTAACTCCACCTGCTCTTTTTGTTTTTAATCTCCTCTCATCCATGCAGTCATTGATCATTACTCATCCATCATTGCGGTCTCTTCAGTGGCAGCTCTAGAACATTTATCATGGGGGGGCAAAGGGGTGCCAGAAGGTCTAGACAGGGTGGCATGGGACGACGTCAGTGCAGTATTCTAATATATATGGTAATGGAGTCAACAAAAGGTCCACAAAAAACTTTTACACATTTTAATGATTAATCATTATGCCCTCTGATAAACAGAAAAGTAAGCATATAAAATACAGACAGTATTTTGGCTACATTCATTTAAAATACCTCAAAATAAAATACAGTATAGTGGTTAAATAGTAGTTTCAGCCATATCCTCAAGAGAGCTTTCAACAACACTTGTTGTGCTTTGCAGCAAAACGTCTCACAAATAAGTTTAAGTCTAGTGCTTTGGCACGCCTTTTCTCGATACTGAGAACAGCCAGATTTTGCAGATGATCATCTGCCATGGTGGAGCAACAAGACATGAAAAACTCAGGGTTAAACTCCTTTCATAATATTTCACAGTAAGAGCACAAGTGTTCTAACATATAAAACTAGAAAAGATAAATCACGTGCGCCAAAGCACTAATGTTTTGATTGCTTGTTTTCACTGCACTTATTGACCCAGTTGACAGTAGTGATGCATTCTGTTTTAAATGTATAGTAATATAAGATATGATAAACTTCTACTGATCCACAGCACAGTGGAGACAACAGAGTTAAAAAAGGCGTTTGACTGCCTGATCACTGACACTGATCTCCAGGATGGCAGGCCATGATCTGCTCACTGTACTCACCTGATGTTTACCTGCCCATCATTTCTACATCACTGTAAGCTCCTCAAACCGCCTCCTCCAGAACTGATGTGCCGCAAATTTAGATAGTTTCCAGACAATAAATACTAATCAACAGATGGAATATGAATGCTTCATAAAATGCTCTCGTGTTTACTGATCAGCTTACCAAAAGTGAATAATGCTCCAACAATTCAGACATAGAAAGAGAGTTTTAGCAAACGATTAATTGACGTATTGGACAATCCCCTTTGGCGGTTGGTTACAGATGGATTAGGAATTTAACTTAATTTGAACATCAAAATAGGTACAAAAATATCAGCTGTGGAAACTGAATTCACAGATAGCCAGCTCAATCTCTCCACTCTGCCGCCCGTGTCCAGGACGTTCGTCACATAGACTCGCTGCATACGCAGGGGCATAGCTACATTTTTGATGGGCCAAAGTCCAAAGATGATCTTTATACTTAAAAATATAATAATAAAAATTCATCCCTTACTTCAATGCTTCGGGGGCTTTTGAGCGCAGTAGTGATTTGTTTTTAGTATGTTCTTGGGAACATACACAACATAAAACTGGAGGGGGGGGGGCGACGACTCTTCAGTGGGGGGGGCAGCTGCCTCCCCTTGCCCCCCTGTAGATCCGCCCCTTGGTCTCTTCTTAAAGATGTAAAAAACACTCTTTGTTTTTCACATCTTATCAGCATTCAATGCTACACATACTGGAAGCATCACAGATCATTACATGGTGTGTTTACGAAATCAGGAGAGAAGCCAAGGATGTGGTTTTAATAAAAACTGAATCCGTTTTGTTTGTTTTTTCTGCTCTGCATGTTTTCCTCATGATATTCACTGAAGAAATTTCCAGTTAACTCTTTTCTTGAGTACCTGCTTTCAGAAAACACCCCACCATGCCAATTAGTGGGCCCATGTAGCTCTGATACTTTAGTCAGACGTGTCTCTTATCCCATGTTTTGAACAAGTGCCACCATCAGCTTAGTGAAGCATGCAGCAGAACTTGTCAGAGGGAGAAAGGAACAAAAAGTCAGATGTTTTTTCACTTTCCTGGAACATTGGCAGGAATCTCTTTGCAGGGCTCATAATTACTGATTCATATATTGATTCATAACTCTCCTATAGATCAGTGAATAGTATTTCTCTATGTGGTTCAATATAAGGCCATCAGTACCAAAGGGGTCAGAACCCCTCTCTCTATTCATCCAATCACTGCATCCTCAGCATGTAAGTGTCTAGAAGTGGTCTTCACTTCACCCCCCGCCCCCTCACATTTCCTGAACATCCTCATCAAAGGAAGACCAGGGTGCCTTTCACAGCAATCTGTCAGGATCGAAGGTTAGAGTGAGGAAATATCTCTGTAACACAGTTATGGAAGCACAGCAGAGCCTTGTCCACTGCAAGACAACTAATGTTCAAGCATTTAAATGTTGCAGCCATCAGGTGACTAACCTAAATGTCTCCCTAACAATGAAGTAACTATTTGTTTTTCTACAACCCTAATTCCAATGAGGATGTGACATTGTGTAAAATCCTGTTTAACCTTTATTCAATTGAATACATCGCAAAGACAAGATATTTATTGTTCAAACTCATAAACCGTGTTATTTTTTTGCAAATATTAACTCATTTTTAATTCTATGGCTGCAACACATTCCTTGAAACAGGGGTCTCCAACCTTTTCCCCTCCCCTCCTTTTAGAAAAGCAAAACACCTGAGAGCTACTCATGTTTCACAATATTTATTTATAAATATAATTATAGGAAACAAAATTATTGTTGTATTGCCTGAGCATTTACCTAAACATTAACACATCTTTAGAGTTCAGAAACTTGCATTTTACATAAAAAGATAACATTTTATGCTTAGTTTGCATGTTTGTTGAAGTAAATACCTAATTTCAATTAGTCTGAACAAAAAATATGCCTTTATGGACAATCTTAATGTAGCAGCATAAGGAATATAGTATTTCCTTATGTGTTGGCTCACTTAATTTAGCGCCACCGCTGGCCAATTGTTGTGCAGAGGGAGAGGATTTAAGCAGCAATCCTCCCCCTATTTCTTCCTTTGCACTCCCGTCTGTGTACTTCCGGGTCGAGTGTCTGGCTGCAACAGGTAGGTCTGCGTTGCTTCACTTGGTTGATTGTTGGCCATTAAGAAGATTCTTATAGCTTGTTTTTGCTGCAGAGTGACTGGTCTGCCGCTGGTGCGTGCCGCGTGCGTCTCCTGTTTTGTTATTGTGGTGAGTGTTCTCTCTCTCTCTCTCTTCATTGTGGTGCATGCTCGTAGCTGGCTAATGCTAATGTGGTCACAGGTGAGATGCCCGTAGCTGCCTGGGTCTCTCTTTTCCTCCCTCCTCTTGTGTGCGCGTGTGTCTGCTACTGCTAAGAGGTAGGTAGAACGGTAAACATAGGTCGTAACCGCACATTTGTCAGCTTCATCAATAACGCTCATATTTCTGGTAGGTGTATTCTGCAAGTGTTGGCTTGTTCTATCGCCTCATGTGACGTCATCGCCAGCTCACTGAGAACGCTGCTGCTTTGTCTCCTCTTCATATCGACTGCTTGTTGCCCGTTTCCCTGCTGCGGTGCCTTGGCTTGCTTCTAGCCTGCTCCGCTTCATTCTAGAGTGTAATTTGTGGGTACCTGTGCTCGTGTATTGCCTCTGCTTGCCTGCTGTGTGCAGCCTATAACTGGCTGGCCTGCTAGCGGTTTAACCTTCTCCTGAGGGGACAGAACGGCTAACACAGCGCCTAATCTTAAGTTTCCATATTGGTTTTACAGTGTTATTAAATCTGTTTATTGTGTTAGTTAAATTTGAATAGGTTTACTCTTTTTTTGTTTGAAATTATTTTTGACTTGGTTATACTTTCTGCTTCTTAGTTCTCTTATTTGATTTGGGGTATTCTGTGGGATTTCTTTGGGCAATTTTTGTTTCTTTATAGGTTATTTTGTGCAATTTGTGTAGTTAATTTGCATGGTTTAATTGTTTATTTTTTTCTTCAATTATTTAGTATATTTTGGTTACATTTGTTCAATTCCTTTATTGTTGACTTTATTAATTGTTTTTATCCCTTTTCAGTTGCTGAGGGCCGGTGGTGGTGCTGGTGTCCTGGGTGGCGGTCCCCCTCCCCCTTTTTGTGTGCTGTGCTCCGTTGGGATTTGGTTATTTCACAACCCTGTATGTGTGTCACGAGTGCCTGGGTGTTTTTTTGATTTGTTTTGGCGGATCCCTCCTCCCTACACTAGCCACTTTTTCCATCCTGTAAGCCTCAGCACCTGATTAGGTTTTTCCCCTTCCCCTTCCTGCGTGTGTGTGGTTTTAAAAAAATATCTTAAGTCTTGTTTATAAATAAAGTTTGAATTGTTTGGTGAACCACGACTCAGCCTCGTTAGTAGAACGAACCTGTGTGAACCTTAAATGGAAAAGGAGTAATTCTCTGGGTGGAATTCCCAGAGTGGCGTTGTCTGGCAACTTTAAAACATTTTAAACTGGTCTTATCAATTCTCCTCCACTCGCTTTAGCTGCCACAAACTTGGCGTTGTCGGCAGGATCTACTCTTGTATTGGCTGAGACGTGTGTTCCTTTTGTTTTTTTTGTTTTTTTTTATTGTCTTGTGCATTGATTTTGTTGTGTTCTTGTTTTGTATGCAGATTGGAGAGCTTGGAGACAAAGCAGCAGTGGTTCTCAGTGGATCCTTTTGACAGTTCTGGTGAGACTTCCTTCCTGCAGGTTTGGCTTTTGTGCTGCTGTTGCACCATTGTAACCCCCTGTAGAATAGTGATTTGGCTGTAGTTATGGAGGAAGAGATACAGGAACTGAGAAATTTAATTGCACAATTAAAAGCTGACAACGAGCGGTTGCTACAGGAACAGGCTGGACATAGTGCCCTTCCATCTACCTCTTCTGTGCCACCTACTGCCCCCTCCACTTCTAGTGTCTCTGTATCAGAGAGACTAATTTTTGTACCTAGAGATAGGAAGTGTCCCGTCTTTAAGGGAAGGGTAGGTATAGGTTTGAGTGAGTGGATAGAGGAGGTGCAGGCGTGTATGAGAGCTAGGCATCTATCCCGGGCTGACCAGGCATTTTTCCTGTTTGATCACCTAGAAGGAGAGGCCAGAGATGAGATCAAGTATCGCTCTAGCGCAGAGAGAGAGGATCCTGATAGCATACTTGCCATTTTACGGGAGCTGTACGGGTGCTTAGATTCTTACGTCGCTCTGCAGGAGGCTTTCTTCTCGAGGAGGCAGGAAGAGGGCGAAACTCTTCAGGAGTTCTCTCTTGCTTTAATGGGTCTTATGGAGAGGGTGAAGCAGCGTGCTCCTGCTGGTATGTTAAATTCTGAAGTCCTTCTGAGAGACCAGTTTGTTGAGCAGGTGTTGGACAGTTCCCTGCGGCGTGAGTTAAAGCAGTTGGTGCGTAGACAGCCTAATTCCACTTTGCTTGATGTGAGGGCAGAGGCGATTCAGTGGGAGCGCGAAGGGTTACCTGGTGGTGCAAGAGGCCGTAGTCACTCGGTCCCCTTAACGTTTGGTGTCCAGTATAGTGTTCAGGGTGGTCCTCAGGCATCTGTCCCCTCACCCTCCATGGCTGAGATGAGTGAAATGAAAGAAATGCTGAAGCGTCAGCAAGAGCAGCTCAGTCAGCTCACTGAAAGCATTGCTCGGCTACAGAACCCTCAACAGTACAACCGTCCACCTCGTACTGGTCCCATAATTTGTTTGCGTTGTAATCAGCCTGGTCATATTGCACGACACTGTGATGGAGTGCGTATTTCTTCCCGCTCACAGGTCCCTCCGCGACCCCCCTCTACCCCTGGTAGGCAGTCCCGCACCAATCCGGTGTCGGAAAACTAGGGCCCACCGAACTGCAGAGCCACAGTTTGGGTGGGGCCGCTACTGGCTCACAAAAGGTTTCAGGTAGCTTAGAGGCTTCTAAGCTGATTTCATCTTGCCCCCATTTAGATGTGGACATGGGTGGAGTAAAAGTCCCCTGTCTAGTGGACAGTGGGTCCATGGTGACCACAGTTTCTGAGGGCTTTTTCCGCCAGCATTTTGAGCCTTGGGGTCAGGAGCACCTTCGGTCGTGTCATTGGTTGGAGCTCAAGGCTGCTAATGGTTTGGCTATCCCCTATATTGGCTACCTAGAGCTTGAAGTGGAGCTTTGTGGCAAGTTGATGCCCCACTGTGGAGTGTTGGTGGTAAGGGACCCCCTGGATGGCACGCCTGC
Source organism: Labroides dimidiatus (assembly GCA_030710495.1). Classification (NCBI taxonomy): domain Eukaryota; kingdom Metazoa; phylum Chordata; class Actinopteri; order Labriformes; family Labridae; genus Labroides; species Labroides dimidiatus. Next base: position 22,146,046 of record CM061162.1, read on the forward strand.
TCAGGTACCTGGTGTTTTAGGGATGAATGTGATGCGTAAGTGTTACCAGGAGCTCTTTGTGCAACATGGTGCAGCTTTGTTTTCTCACCCTTGTGTTTTGGAGGCTCCCAGGTCTGTTATGCAGGCACTGCAGCAGTGTCGTGTTGACAGCACTCGGGCCCCTTGTGAGAGTCCAGGACGGGTGAAGGTCAGGGGTAAGAGGGCCTGGCGGATTCCTGGTGGAGCCATGAAAGTCGTGGCTGCCACGTGTTCAGAGCAGTACTCTGGTTCCACTGTCCTTTTTGAGCCTTCTGATTCTGGTTGTCCTGCTGGGTTGCTTGCGTCCCCTGCCCTGGTCAGAGTAGTCAGAGGTACAGCCTACATACCTGTTGTTAATGTAGGTTCCACCGACGTGTTGTTGCATCCCCGCACAGCGGTTGGTATGCTGGATTTTGTGAATGTGGTCAGCCTCCCTGCAGGGGTCACTGAGGTGCCATCAGGTGTGGCCACCCTGTCCTCCCAGACGGTTTCCCCCAGTGTGCAACAGCAGCTGGAAGAAATGGACCTGTCCTCCTTGTCTGCTGAGCAGCAGGGCCAGGTGAGGTCCCTGCTTAAGCAGTACACCCCTGTCTTTTCAGCCCATGAGGGAGACCTAGGTTGCACCAAACTTATTTCCCATGACATTCCTCTGGTTGATGATGTCCCTGTTAAGCAACGCTATAGGCGGATTCCACCCTCTGAGTATGAGGTTGTGAAGGAGCACATCAACCAGCTGCTGTCATCACAGGTCATTCGGGAAAGTAGTAGCCCCTATGCGTCCCCCATCGTGCTGGTGAGGAAGAGAGATGGCTCTATACGCATGTGTGTTGATTACAGACAGCTCAACAGTAAAACCCGAAAAGATGCCTTCCCTCTACCACGCATAGAGGAGTCCCTGGATGCTCTGTCTGGTGCTTGCTGGTTCTCGACCCTGGACCTGGCCAGTGGTTACAACCAAGTTCCAGTCACCGAGGCAGATCGGGCCAAGACTGCATTTTGTACACCCTTTGGCTTGTTCGAGTGGAACAGAATGCCCTTTGGGCTCTGTAATGCTCCCAGTACCTTTCAGAGGTTGATGCAGCGTATCTTTGGTGATCAGCAATGTCAGTCATTATTGTTGTATCTAGATGATATTGTCGTGTTCTCCTCTACTGTGGAACAACATCTGGAAAGGCTGAAGTTGGTCCTGGGCCGATTGCAGCAGGAGGGTCTTAAAGCTAAGCTCAGTAAGTGCTCTTTCTATCAGAGGAAAGTGAGTTACCTGGGCCATGTGATTTCTGGTGACGGCGTCTCCACTGACCCGAGCAAAATTGAAGTGGTAGCCAGTTGGCCGATTCCCACAACTGTCTCGGAGTTGCGCTCTTTCCTTGGTTTCGCCAGTTATTACAGGAGGTTTGTGGAGGGCTTTGCCAAGCTGGCAGCCCCTCTGCACAAGGTTGTAGCTGAGTGTGGCAACGCTAGGGCTGGTAGGAGGTCTGATCGTGGAGTTATCAGTTGTTGGACTGATGAGTGTCGACAGAGCTTTGAAGCATTGAAATCTAGGCTCACTTCTGCACCTGTGTTAGCATATGCAGATTTCTCCCTCCCATTTATTCTGGAAGTGGATGCAAGCCATGGCGGCTTCGGAGCGGTGCTCTCACAGGAACAGTCCGGTAAGGTGAGACCGATAGCCTACGCTAGTCGAGGTCTGAAGCCCACAGAGCGGAACATGGCCAATTACAGTTCCATGAAGCTGGAATTCTTGGCCCTTAAGTGGGCCATGACAGAAAAATTTAGGGAGTACTTGTTGGGTAACAAGTGTGTTGTTTACACAGATAATAACCCCTTGAGCCACCTGGCTTCCGCTAAACTGGCTGCCACCGAGCAGAGGTGGGCAGCTCAGCTAGCCTCTTTTGACTTTGAGCTTAAGTATCGATCTGGCAGGAGTAACAGGAATGCAGACGCACTCTCTCGTCAGCATCCACCTGGTCCTCCGGACCTGGAGACGATGCTTCCAGGTACCACTATGCCTCAGCCCTTGCAACAAGCCCTGAGGTTGAGGAAGGTGGAAGCAATTCAAGCTGCTGTTGCTGTCATGCCACTTGAGCCATTTGAGCTTCGTTCCCTTCAACAGGCTGATCCTGTCATTCAGGAGCTGCTGGAGTTCTGGGGAAGAAAGCAGTATCCCACTCGTGAGGAGCGGGCACCGCTGTCCCAGTCTGCACTGGCTCTGCTTCGTCAGTGGGACAGACTGGTTGAAAATGATGGGGTTCTGTATCGTCGGGTGTTTTGCCCGGATGGTGCGGAAGCCGTTTTTCAGCTGTTGTTGCCCAGTGTGCTATGTAACGAGGTTCTGACCAAAGTCCACCAGGAGCATGGGCATCAGGGAGTGGAGCGAACATTGGCGCTCCTACGGTCCCAATGCTACTGGCCCGGCATGTCTGCTGATGTGACTCGGTGGTGTCAGACATGTGAAAGGTGTCAGGTTGCTAAAATAACATATACAAACATTCACACAGGACATGAACCCACTCAGTGGGATGCCTGGCACTGCATGGAGGAGACAAGAGAGGTGTACTGTGGAGTGTAGCCACTTAAGTTCACCCTGATACAGTCAGATAAGTGTTCATCAGTCAGTCTTGTCCTGAACTTTGACTTAATGACATTCATGTCAGAAAAGGCTGACTCACACAGGTAAGTAGACCCAAACTGTCACGAACTCAGAACCAGGAAAGGACACAAATGCAAGAACAGACTAAAGTTCCGTAAAATCACAAGAGGGTTTATTAACCAGTCCAAGGATCAAAACACAGATCAGGTAGTCAGCCAGACGGGGTTCGGTACACGGAAGCAGGTAGTCAGAATAGCAGGGTTCGGTACACAGAAAGCAATCCAAAAACCAGGCAGAGGTATCCAAAACACTAGGCAAAAATCAGGGTCCAAAAAACGAGAGCAAGAATCAACACGGCAAGACAAGACTATGAAAAAGGCTGGGACGAAGACTGTAAGGTACGACGAACTGGCAACGAGACAGTGAGACACATGAGGTTAAATAAAAGAGGTAATGAGGGGTGATGACACACAGCTGGGGAAGACAATCAGGAATCAGGTGTGACAGACAGGGCAGGGCAGACAGGAACACATCTAGGAGACAGAGACAAGGGTTAGTGATTTCAAAATAAAACATGAATCAAAATGTGCAAAACCAACAGAAACTTTACAGACATGACACAAACAAAGCAGAAATTTTTTGAGCTACCTGGTTAAGATTCTTATAGTTGTCTGGCTCAACAAGGCTCCAGAAATGAGAGGACTGCTGTTGAGACTTAAGCTGCACATTATTTTGAATGTTAATAATCTCAATTTCAGTGTCCACTGGATCAACACAGAAAAGTTTAGCCATCTGACCTGATAGCTCACTTATGTCCACATCAGTGGCGGCTGCTGGTCAGTCAAGGAGGGGAAGCTCATTTTTTTTCTGGCCTACATCATAAATTTGTGTATTTATTTAAACGTAAATTCTACCCTCCGTTCCTTTTCAAGGAAAAGAGAGTGAATCTTTAAACACAACGCTCGTCGTTTCTAAGAAAGGTAAACTCGCTGGGGATCGATGAATCGGTGATCAGTCCAGAACAACTGAATGCAGAACTTATAACGTCTCCGGTAGTTTTACTTCAAGATCGCTGATTGGCTCATTTCACTGTCAATCAAAAAGGGATTCAGCCTCAGAGAGATCATCCAATCATCATGCAGAAGCTGAGCGTCCAGGCCAGCCCACTGCCTTATAGACCCCCAGAGACGCTGAGCGTCCGATGGGCGGGACAAAGCCCAGCGTTTATCCAATGACCGTCCAGTTTCCACAGTGGAACAACCCACTCTACCCTACACTGTTGAAGTCTGAAGACGCTCAGCGTCCGACTGTGTTAAAGCGCTGAGACGCTGCGGGGATGAATGAGAAGGAAGTCGCACCAGTTACCTGTGATAAGTAGCTGATTCAGAACAAAAGATGAAGGTATTCTAGTGCATATTTAGGCAATGAAATGTACACACAGCAGGACAAATCAACACTTTTTTTGGGGACATTTTAGGGGAAGCTGAGCTTCTCTTGCAGTCTTAGAGCAATCGCCACTGGTCCACATCCATGAATGGATTTGCCATAAATGTCACACAAGGCTCAACTTTGTCAAAATCAGCAAACCTGTCAGAAAACTCCTGTCTAAGCCTTGCCAGTAGGTCACTGTATTTGGAAACATTTAAAACACTGGTTGCACCTGTATGAGTCTCACACATCTTTGACACAGAGGGGAAGTGCTGCAATTTTTGGTTTCTCACTTGCTGACTGTACAATGAGAGCTTTGCACTGAATGCCCTGACAGCACTGTCCATGTCAGAAACACGTTTATCCTTGCCTTGCAATTGTGTGTTCAGCTGATTGATTTTCTCAGTCACATCAGTCAGAAGTGCAAGATCAAGAAGCCACTCTACATCAGTTAAAAGAGCTGTGTCCTCTCCTCTACTTTCCATAAAGGTCTTAATTTCATCAAGCAAGGAAAGAAAGCGCTGCAGTATCTTACCACAACTTAGCCACCTGACGTCCGTGTGAAGGAGGAGATTCGTCCCAGCAGCGCAGTTTGATTGACGGCTAATAGGCAAATTGGCAGTTTTGTATTGGTGAAAGGGGCGGGAGTCGCGGGATATCAATGCTTTTTGATTGGATATATGTATGCGATAGTTGAGGTGTATTTTTTAAGGTGGAGTCAAAATTAACTGTTAAAATTAGTGAAGATTCAGAAATATTTCCGCAAGCTACCTTAAACTAGGCTGCGAGGGACCAGTAACTCGCGAGCTACCGGTTGGAGAAGCCTGCCTTAAAAGCTGGTTACAGAGTCAAAAAAAGACTGGGAAAGTTGAGGAATGCTCCAAAAACACCTGTTGGGAACAGAAAAAGGTGACTGTCATGATCGGTATAAAAGGAGCATGGAGCAAGGTTCACCACTTTGTGAACAAGTGTGTGAGCAAATAGTTTAAGAACAATGTTGAATGATTGCAAAGAATTGATGGATTTGATCACCTACAGTCCATCAAAAGATTCAGAGAATCTGGAGAAATCTCTGCACGTAAGCAACAAGGCTGAAAACCAACAATGAATGCCCGTGACCTTTGACCCATCAGGCAGCACTGCATTAAAAAACCAACATAATTATGTAAAGGATATAACAACATGGGCTCAGGAAGACTTCAGAAAACCATTGTCAGTTAACACAGTTCATCACTATATCTACAAGTGCAAGCTCAAAATCTACTATGCAAAGCCAAAGACATATGTCAACAACCCTCAGAAACGCCCCCAGCTTCTCGGGACCCGAGCTCATCTGAGAGGAGGAGCATCATGGTGAGGAGCTCATGCCTCAGAAAGGCTCAACATCCATTATCTGGACTTGCTTTGGATTCAGGGCAAGTGACGTTAAACAAGAAGTAGTCATATGTAAAGAGTGCGGCAGAGATGTGCCTGCTCCGCAAGGTAACAATTAATTTGTTCAACCATCTTACAAAAAATCACAAACTCAAATACGAGGACTGGATGAAGTCCAGAACTATGGCACGCTTTGGAGAGGTGTGCTTCAGCACAGTACACTTAATTTATGAGCATGCGGACATGATCACTATGATCGCTCCTCTCGACAGTAACTTTGGGCAAAAACGTGGGTATTAAAGGACTGTGTGACCAAAAACACGAACCAAAAATTCACTATAGTTGTAATCCTGTTCTCTGTGTCCAACTGTGCTCACTCTGATGAGACCACGCTCCATGTAAACAGACGCCTCATGGTAACAGGTGGGCCATGCGTGTACCAAAAGTCTGGTTCATGTTGGAGCAGTGTGTGACCATTTAGAATTGTTATCATTGAGTTGCAATTTGATTTCACTCTGTAATAGCATATTTCTTTAGTTAGCCCTTGGTAAATTTTCAACTCTTGGGTAAATTTTATTCTATATTATTTGTCATTTATTCTTATTTAAAGTTCCATTTTGCACTGAAAACTGTTTGCATATTGTTTGTCTAAAAATAGTGCAATAAAAATAAAGATGCTTTCCCTATGAATAGTTGTGATTAATAATCGTGATTACAATTGGTCAAAATAATGGTGATTATCATTTTGGCCATAATTGCGCAGCCCTACCTCTGGGCCAAAAAGGAAAAGAACAATCCGAACTGGTATATGCTCAAAGTTGAAAAGCCAGCATCTGTGGATGCGTCTCGAAGTCTCGAAATGTCCATCCTTCCTTCCTCCACTTGCATTGTTCACTTGCATCCTAGTCCCTCCCACCAGAGATGCATGGGAGAGATGCAAGGAAATGAAGAGAGGAGTCGAGGAGATTCATTTTAAGAGAATTGAGACGTCCTCTCCTCGGGAGCGCCACATGAAGCAACATGTCTTGGTGATGACGGCATCAGCTGATAGACGGCAACAGCTGATAGACGGCAGCAGCTGTTTGTGTGTCTTCATATGTGCATTGTAATAACTCCAATAAAATAAAAACAGTATTAGAGCTTTTTCTGTGTTTTTAACCTGTCTAACAAACACTTTCACATGAAGAAAACCTGACCTCTGTTTATTCTGTGTCCTCTTCAGAAGCATAATGATCACTTTACCGCTAAAATGCGTCATTATTAGATTATTGATCAATTATTCAGCCTAGAGCATATCTGATCGTGAACCCTGAAAATTATTAATATAACCTAGTTTATGTTGTCCAAGGAACACTGGATATTCGTTATTTATAAGATCTGAGGGAAAACAGAAATCCTGTTACTCTTTACAAACCTCACGTGTTTTTTTTTCTCAGACTTAAATTCTATTCATAAAAAAAAGAGAATCAACAAGAAAATGAAGGAGAGAAATAACTGATCACCAATATTTATTTCAATCTTTTTTATTGCACTATATGAATTATTTTTCTGTTCGATGATGAATCTGACCTGAACAGTTTTATAAACTCGGCAGTGATCCTCTGTTATATTGATTTTATGACGGCTGTCTTCAGTATTTTGTGCTTTAAACTCACATCAATCTTTTTTTTATTTTTTGAGAATTCTTTTTATTGAAATTTTTCAGAAACAGAACATCAAACAACAGCCAGGTTGTGTAAAACAGTTTACCTAATCAGTCCATAATATCGCATACAGTATTCATGTAGGAGCACTTAAAACAAAAGACAAAAAATAGGATGTAAATTAATAATATTGTACATGAAAAAAAAAAAAAAAAAAAAAAAATTAAATGGTGGTACTTTTAATTTGAAAGAAATTCAAAATTCTTTCCCATTTTGACATAAACAGGTGGTGCTTTCCATTAATACAATACCTCAACCGCTCCAGTGTGATAACATCTGAGACCAGAGATTTCCACAACTGAGCAGAGGGAGGATCAGTACCAACCCATTTGACCATAATAGCTTTTCTAGCCAGCATTAAGAAAAAATGAATAATTTCTTTGTGTGCTTTCAGACAGTCTGGAATCAGTCTTAATAAACAAACTAGGGGACTGGGGGGATAAGGGCTGCTCTATTATCATACTGATCTCTGCACATATTGCCTGCCAAAATAATTCATTTTTTTTTTACATTCCCAGAGACAGTGAATCCTAGTTCTCAAGATACTTTTACATTTCGGACAGTTTGGAGAGACTCCTGGCATATACTTGCTGTAAATAAGTGGAGATATATAAACATTATGCAATATATTATATTGCATCTCCTTGTATCTATTACAAATTGATATTTTGGAAGGCAACATCAGGATCTCTTCCCAGGATTCCTCATCCACCGCAGTCTTAAGTAGTGTTGACCAAGATATTCTCAATATCTGAAAGTCACCTGGGGGACTAAGTGTACCCATTCTCATTTGTACATAATGCCTGACTTGCAGATATTTAAAAAAGTCTTTGGGGGATATTTTATATTGAGTTCTTAAGAATTCAAATGTTTTAAAATTCCCATTATCCCACAGGTCATAGACTCTTTTAATACCCGTTTCTTGCCATGTCTTGAAATTGGATACAGCGCCCTCTGTTGTTAAGTCTGGGTTATCTACCAAGGTTGTAAAGGAGCTTAAAGAAATGGTTTTTTTTTTTTAAAGATTTTCCTAAGGCTACTCCATGTCTTTTTTATGTTAATAATAAGCACATTATCCTTGACTATTGCTGGCACTTCTCTCACTCGCTTATCTAATAAATTTACCGGGGAAAAGGGTTTACAAAGTGTCACCTCAATCTCAAGCCATGGTAGTTCATTATAATCTGTTTGTTTATCTGCCCAGAGGGAGATAATTCTGGCATGTATTGGCAAGATATAGTTTTCAATTTTTGGTAAACCCCATCCACCATTTTCTTTTGGAAGCTGCAAAATATCAAGCTTAATTTTGGGTTTTCTGCCAGCCCAAATAAAGTCTGACATAGCCTTATTAATGTCTCTAATATCATTTGGTTTCAATACAACAAAAAGCATAGATACAGGATATGTTATTTTAGGAAGAATGGTGATTTTAATAAGGTTTGTTCTACCGAGAAAGGATATGGGAAGATTCTTCCAGCTGGTCATCCTTTCTTTAATGTGTTTAATTAGAGGATTAATATTTTCAGTGTACAACTGATTAATTTTAGGAGTGATTTTAATCCCCAAGTATCTAAACCCTGCAGGCGCCCATCGAAATGGTTTTACAAAGCCAGGTTCAACTTGACCACGAAACCCCAAGGACATTATCTCAGATTTTCCTAAATTAACTTTATATCCAGATAACTGGCCAAATTCTTCAATGCATTTAGTTAATGCAGGCATTGAATTAGATGGATCTGTTAAAGTCAAAAGGATGTCATCTGCATAAAGTAATATTTTGTATTGATTTATTCCTATAAGAGTACCCTTGATGTTTTGACTTTGCCGAATAGCTATTGCCAACGGCTCAATAGCCAGGGCAAACAAAAGAGGTGACAGTGGGCTTCCTTGGGCTGTGCCTCTTGTTAGCTTAAATTGTGCTGAGATCAAACCATTTGTTAGTACAGAGGCAGTGGGGGCTTTATATAAAATTTTTATCCAGTCTAGAAAGTAGGACCGAAAACCAAACCTCTTCAGAACTTCATACATATATTCAAGTTCAATTCAGTCGAATGCCTTTTCGGCATCCATTGTAACGATGGCACTAGGGATTTGAGAATAATTCAGGTAGTGGATAATATTAAATAGCCGTCTTGTATTATTGGAAGACATTCAACCTTTTATAAACCCAGTCTGGTCTGGATCCACAATATGGGCCATAGCCTGCTCCAATCTAAAAGCCAGTATCTTGGATAATATTTTCATGTCTACCCCAAGTAGACTCATCGGCCTGTAGGAGGAGCATAATTCTGGATTTTTGTCCTTCTTTAAAATAAGTGTTATGTGAGAGATGTACATAGATTCTGGGAGTTTTGACTGTTCAAATGACTTATTAAAAACTCTTAATAGCAATTTATTGATCTTGCCTTTCAATAATTTGAAGAACTCCACTGGAAAACCATCTGCTCCAGGAGCTTTGTTTGACTGGAGAGATGATATAGCTCTATCAATTTCTAACAAAGTTATTGGACCTTCCATTTACGAGCTTGGTCCTCTGATAGTTGTGGCATGGTTAATCTGTTTAAAAAATGCCCTTCCTTAAGCTTATCTGCATCAATTTCTGAGCAGTATAGTTTTTCATAAAAGCTTTTAAGCTTACCAACTGCCTCTTTGGATTTTTGCAGTTCAGACACAGCTTCATTCAAGACCTAACAATTTATCAAGTTATTTTTCTCCTGGCAGGCTGCATGTGTAACATAGTTAAACAGGTTGATTGTTAAATCCACGCTAAATGGTTCAATAGCGACACCTGCTGTTTTAGATAAGTATGTACAGCTCAGCCTCAGGGTAACTGGTGACGCATTCTGGGTGGTTCCTCACTGCTGTAGAGGAACTGCTGCAGGTAACGTGCCTAAAATCTTTCTGTGAAAATGATCAATTAATTTCACGTTAGCACACACACAACTGAAAATGATGAGATCTGGATTCTTTTTGAGTATCTTAACTTTCATTTCGCCATGTTTTTAATGAGTTTACCCTCCCGTTTTGTATGATTTTAAGCTATGTAAAAGATCGCTAGCTAGCGGTTAATATTAGCAACATCCCTCCTTAAGGTTGGAGAGTGTGTGCGAATGCACTGACTGTGTCGCCATTTTACCCTGCGTCTGTCTTTGTACACACAGGTATGTAACTCTGGGCCGAGTGTTAAAATTGTGGTTCAAGTCACACGTTAATTTCATTTATTTTGCACCATGACTAATTCCTGATGTAATTTCAAGTTAAAGATGTTATAAATTCATATTATTGTTAAAAACTGTTAAAATGAGTTTTAAAAATCCACTATACAATCAATATATATTTTGTGTCAAAGAAATGTTGTATTTTTATCTTGTATTATAGTTCGTCACTGCTGTAGAGGAACTGTTGCAGGTTGGAGAGTGTGTGCGAATGCACTGACTGTGTCGCCATTTTACCCTGCGTCTGTCTTTGTACACACAGAGGAACTGCTGCAGACCAACATGCATTAAAACAACCTTGAGGCTTGCATAAACGGCTCCGCGCATGATTTCTAGGGAGGACGGCCTGCAATAACACACTGGGTCACATTGGTGCCGTGACTTGTCGATGATTACGCCGGACCGGGGTGGTCGCCTTCTCTTCGTTGCATTATGTCGGAGCCCTCTAAGTATCCATGAACTTTGAATATAAGTTATACTGAGGTAATTTGTGTGGTGATCAAAGCCGAGCTACATGTTGTGAAAAAAAGGAGAAGAAGAAGAAAAAATAAATAAATAAAAAGCAATTGTCATTTTTTTCTCAAGTAATATTTTGTAACTATGGATCTGGGCGGTTTTAACTCCACCAATATTACTCCTCTGTGTGTTGGAAGAGATAGAGGGTTTCATAGTACCCCTGTTTCATTCTCTTTGAGTGACTTAAAGCCAGGTTATGTTGCTTCTGATGGTGAACAGAGTTCTTTTCTGTGTAATGATGGAGTGACACCTCACACACAGCCTGTCATTGAGCCAGGCACACCATACTGCACAGACATCTCCTGATGAAGCCAGACTATCTGATCAAATGACTACTATTGTGAAGCAGATAGGACAACAACTAGCAGACAGCATCATGACGCACCTCAACACTTCCAGCCCCGCCGCTGCTGTGCACACAACCCATGATGAAGCAAGTGTATTAAAGGATCCTGTCAGTCATTCAGTGGACCTCTCCCAAGTTCAGCTGGTCACACAGAGGCAAGTAAAGGACCCACCCGTCTTCCGTGGGGAGAGCTCTGATACACTGACTGTTGATGAATGGGAGGATTCAATGAACACTTACATCAGGAAGAGTGGTGTGCCGCTAGAAGACCAAGCTGAAGAAATTCTCACCCATCTGAGAGGCAGAGCAAAGGATGTTGTAAAGTTTGGGATAAGAAACAGTTGTACTGATGTCCAGCGTAACCCACGGGCCATCTATGGACTTTTGCACAAACACTTCAGCTCCACCCGTTGCTCCTCTGTGCCCCTTGCAGACTTTTACTTGACTCTGCCTAAACATAATGAAGACGCATATGAATACTGGCTCAGACTGAACAGAGCTGCTGATGCTGCTGCAAGCTGTCTAAATGAACAAGGTAAATCATTTGACAATCCTGGTGTAGAAGTGATGCGTATGTTTATCAGTCATTGTCCAAGCAGAGACTTAGCCCTAACATTCAGGTCCAAGACAGTTGATAAATGGTCAGCTTGTGAGGTACAGGCAGTGCTGGATGAGTACCATTTGGAGAAGGAGCTTCCATCTGCTGCTGAGCGAGGCAGGGTCAGCATGAATAAAGTTGAGCTACACACTGATGCAACTTTAGCGGCGGACAAGAATGAACAGAAGAAAACTGTGAGTGAGGACCCATCTGCATTAGAAAGACTGATTGGTATGCTGGAAAAAGTGTTGCTTTAGGGCTCTGGTTTTGCTAATACTAACAAGAAACAGCATTCTAGCAACCAAGGATTCAGGGTTTCACTTCAGCTCCTTGTCTGGTGTGCAACGACTCTTCACATTCTGCTCTCACTCACTGCAAGGAAAGTAAGTTATGTTTCCTGTGTTACTCACCTGGCCATTCTAGACGAAACTGCTCAGAAAAGAGGGACTCCACTTCTCATCTGCAGGGAAACTGAGGAATCTACGTGCAGGGGAGGTCAGCGTAGATCCAGTGAGTCTGCCTCCCACCTCAGGAGTGACCAAGACTAACGCTGACGAGACTTTGTATGACACTTTAAGTACCGTTTCAACTGGAAAGACATGTGATTGTACAAGACTTACATAGAATCTCAGAGACAGCCTGTTTTACACAGACGTTGACACAGACAGCAGACATGTCCTGAAAGCATTAATAGACAGTGGATCTATGGCATGTACTATCAGTGTAGAGACTGAAGCCAGACTTTCTCAGTCACTCCCCAGTTTTGAGAAAAAGCCAGCTGAGGACTTTGTTATTGTTGGCTGTGGAGGAAACCTCGTCACACCTTCTGCCATGTGTGATCTCACTGTGACTGTTTTTGGCTTTAAAGTGATAATCCCTGTTTTGGTTGTGCCAGGCCAGACTGATGACATGATCCTGGGCAGCAATGCTATTAATACTAATACTTATACTTATCTCAGAGATGAAAATGAAGGTGAACAATGCAGCTGACATGAGTGGTGCCCCTGACGAACACCTGTCTCACTTGGTGTCTCTACTGTCCAAAACTGATACTCCTGAAGCCAAAACAACACCAGCCAGAATCGGTACAGCTAAACTTAAGAGATGTATCACCTTACAGCCTATGTCTGAACACTTGGTGTGGGCCAAGCTGCCTGATATTGATGCTACTGTGATTGGGAGTACTGTTATCATTGAACCCACCACTTCTAAAGCCAGACCTGCTCAGATCTTGGTGGGGAGAGTCATTGCCACATTGAGAGAGGAGGGCTGGATCCCTGTCAAAATAGTGAATCCCACAGTAAAGCCACTCACCATTAAAAGAAATGCAAAAATTGCTGATGTCTCCCTATGTCTCTCTGTGCAGGACTTACCAGAACCAGTTTCCATCCAGTCTAACATGCAGTCCACTCAAGCCTCTTCTCATGCTCCAAGGTCAGATCAGGAGATGAGAGATGTCTTCTCCGACATGGGCTTACAAGATCTAGACATCTCATCTTGTGAAGTTTCCCCTGAGTGGAGAGATAAACTGCTGAGTGTCATTGAACAGTATGAATCCATCTTCTCAAAGCACAAAATGGACTGTGGTGATGCTAAAGACTTTGTCCATAGGATCCGCCTTGTAGACGACAAGCCATTCAGACTTCCATACATGCGAGTCCCACCATGCCACTATGAAAAACTATGAACAGCTTTAGATGAAATGGAAGAACTTGGGATAATCCGCAAGTCTCAGAGCGAGTATTCATCTCCTCTTGTCATCGTCGTCAAGCCAACAGGCAACCTTTGCATCTGCAATGATTTCAGATGGTTGAATGCAAGAACAGTTAAAGACGCCCACCCACTACCTCATAAGACAGACGCTCTCGTTGCCCTTGGAGGTAACGTGTTCTTTTCAACTATGGACCTTACATCAGGCTTTTACAATGTCACGCTGCATGAAGATCACAAAAAGTATACTGCGTTCTCTTCCCCATTTGGTCTCCATGAGTACAACAGAATGCCACAGGGCCTCACCAACAGCCCAGCAACATTCATGCGAATGATGATGTCCATCTTTGGCGATAAGAACTTTACAAAACTGTTGTGCTACTTGGATGATCTTATGGTCTTTGCTCCCTCTGAACAACTTGCTCTTGAGCGCCTCCAGATGGTCTTCTCATGCCTCGCTGCTAACAACTTGAAGCTCTCACCGAAGAAATGTCACTTTCTTCGCAGATCGGTGAAGTTTTTGGGTCACATAATATGTGAGAGCGGTGTCAAGACTGACACTAGTAAAGTGCAGGCTATCAGTGATGTTCAAGAGGCTGATGGAGCCTGATGGGAAAACGCCAAGTGCCAAGAAAATAAGATCCTTCCTTGCAATGGTTTTATACTACCATCACTTCATTGAAAGTTGCTCTGCAAAGGCCAAGCCACTGTTCAATCTTGTAGCCGAACCCGCTAAGCCACGAAAGAAAGGAAGAGGGAACAAACCAAAGTTCAAGACAGGACATGTGAAACTGTCTCCCGAAGACTGGAATGACAAGTGCAAAGTTGCATTCAAAAGTTTGAAACATGAGCTTCAAAATAGTGTCACATTAGCACACCCAGACCTTGATGCTCCATTCATCCTGGCTGTCGACGCCTCTTTCGACGGAATTGGTGCTGTTCTTTCGCAGTTGCCCCCAAATGAAAGGATTGCCAGACCAGTGGCGTTTGCCAGTTAAACTCTGTCTCGTTCCCAACTGAACTACCCAGCGCACCGCTTGGAGTTTCTTGCACTCAAGTGAGCAATTTGTGACAAATTTAGCCACTGGCTGAAAGGATGCTGCTTTACTGTCTGGACTGACAATAACCCCCTGACGTATATCTTAACCAAGCAGAGGTTGGATGCCTGTGAGCAGAGATGGGTTTCGAAGCTAGCAGCATACAGTTTTGACCTGAAGTATGTTCCTGGCACAAAAAATGTGGTTGCCGATGCACTTAGCAGAGAGCCATTTGTCCAGTCCTGCATGAGTAACTGGCTGGTGACTGACCCATATACTACACTGCTAAAACAAGTGAGTGATGTGGTTGACAGATCTGTGCAAGATGCATTCAAATGCACGGTTGACTGCCAAGTGGTTGTTGACCAATCAGAAGAGGTGGTTGCAACATCCCCATTATCCCATCACAGTTCCCTTTCTTCAAGTGATGTCCATGCTGTGCTGGATGCGTACAACTCTGCCAGCACAAATCCAGTGACAGGATTGGCTCCAGCTGTCCCCAAACTGCCTGGCATTGACCAACCTGCCTCTCTGTCAAAAAGTGAACTGGTCAACCTGCAAGAAAATGATAGTGTCTTAAACAGAACACTCTTCTACGTCCAGCGTCGCAGGAGACCCTCTAGACGGGAACGTGCTAATGAACCTGGTGGTGTGATCAAATTACTGAGACACTGGCCTAAGCTGACTATAAAAGACGGTTTACTGTACAAGACTAAGAAAGACAGACAAATGAATACAACACTGAACCAGTTTATTGTTCCAGACTCCTTAAAGGCCCAGGTCCTTAATGGCCTTCATGACGCAGCTGGTCACCAAGGACAAGCTCGTACTCTGTCTCTTGCGAGACAAAGGTTCTTCTGGATTGAAATGGAGCGTGATGTCATCAACCATGTGAAGAACTGCTTTCGATGTGTGGTTGGGAAAACTCCTGAACCAAAAGACCGCGCTCCGTTCGAAAGTATTTGCACCACTGAACCAATGGAACTGGTCTGTATACACTTTTGGACAGCGGAACACACAGACAAAAGGAGTGTGGATGTTTTGGTTGTCACGGACCACTTCTCCAAATTAGCCGATGCGTTCCCATGTAAAAATCAGTCAGCAAGACAAGTTGCACGCCGTCTCTGGAATGACTTCTTCTGCATTTATGGATTCCCCAAATGTATTCATTCTGATCAAGGTGCCAACTTCGAAAGTCAACTCTTCAAGGAGCTCCTGGACATGGCTGGCATTCAGAAATCACATACCACGCCATCCCATCCCATGGGGAACGGCCTTGCGGAAAGATACAACAGAACCCTTAGGAACATGATAAGAGCTCTCCCTCCTCATTCCAAAGCACAGTGGCCACAGATGCTTCAGATGCTGACATTCTCCTACAACTGCACTGAACATGAAACAATGGGGTTTGCCCCTTTCTTTGTTATGTTTGGCCGCATCCCACGGTTACCTGTGGATGTAATGTTCCAGCACGTCCTCAGTAACAACATTGCTGTCGACCATAAGGAGTTTGTCTCTCGCTTGAGGCGTGACCTGTCAGAAGCCTCTCGCATTGCTCGTCAGAATAGTCTGTCAGAACAGGCTCGCCAGGCGAAAAACTACAACCGAAAGGTCAGAGGGTCCCACCTCACTGTTGGTGACAGAGTCCTGCTTGCAAACCATGGTGAGAGAGGAAAAAGAAAAGTTGCTGACAAGTGGGAGTCAACTGTCTAGAAGTGGTGTCTGTGAAACCTGAAATGAATGTGTACTGTATCAAAGACCCTGTGACATTGAGAGAAAAAGCTGTCCGCAGAAACATCTTGCTCCCTGTGAGTTTTCTTCCTGCAGAAGGTAATGTCAGTTTGGAGTCTGAATGCCCTTCAGTTGATGACAATGAACAAAGTGATCCACAGGCCCCTGATGATATACAGGACATTAAGACAAGGACACTGAACTGGCTCCTGAATTTGGACAACACAAGTACTGTGAGCTCGGAGGAACCATCAGATTGTGGTTCAGATGTAGCGGTGTGCAATCCCCCCACTGAAGCTGATATTCCTGCTGTCCACCTGTCTGAGCCTGGGGTCGTAAATGCTCCAGATTCCCCCATCCAAGGCCCTGAGTCGCCTCCAAGTTCCCCCCATGTAATACCACCCAGTTGTCTGTTGTCTCAGGATACCTTTCCCATAGCTGAAGACTATTGCCAAGTCTCTCCCCCAGACCATGCTACTGATACACAGTTATGTACACTTACACATGACTATGCCATCAGCACACAGCCCCTTCCACTTAGCTCTAGGTCAGGTAGACCCAGTGCTTAATTTGTGCCGGAGCTAGCTGGAGCGCGTTCCGGGACCTCTTGGATCGGATCCAGGACCTATTTGATCTGCTCCGGCACCTCTTTGATCTGCTCCGTCACCTTTCCTGTCAATACATAAACTGTGTTTTTAGCTGTGTTTTCTCTGCGCTTTAATCCTCTCTGAAGTGATGCATGTTGGCTTATTTCTTATGCATTTTACTCAGAAATTAGGTAAAACGGGGGGGGGAAAGTGATTCATGCCGTCACGCGTCACAACGCAATGCGCATTGCGAAGGTATTGTTTCCGCACCGGCACCGCGCGCAAACGACACTTAACAGCCAGGTGACTGACAACGCTGTTACACTTGGCCTGCTAAAATGTCAAAGCGACAATCAAATCATCTTTAAACCAGTCGGTCAGCCAGACCCCAAACTGGCCAAAGTTGTTCCGGAGGCAGAGCCCGGCTCCGCATATACGGGTGGTGACAGCATAATAGCCGCTGAAGATGTGGTCTGTGCAGTCAGGAGCACAGATAAGGATGAGGGAGCAGTGACGTCAGGTCACGAGAAACTGTAGTCACCACTGGTGACTACAGTTTACAAGAGAAGACAATCGGTTAACAAGCATAAAGTTATTTGTGGGCAAAGCACACAACAACGTGGCAAATAGACAGGAAATTTAATCAGACTGTGTCTGCTGCTTGTCAAGTTTGGTTGGATACATTATTACTGTGCAGAGTGCACAACACACCATTCTAGTGATGTTTGGTCATTTATGTTTTCATTTTCATCTTTCCAAATACAGACCTTTTTTCTAATTCTTTCTTGATTTTTGATTCTCAGGCTTTTGTTAAATTTATTGTATTTATTTTTTTCTGGCGTGGTGCTTACATGACAGTGACACACAAAAAATCCCATTAGCAATAAAATGTGTTTATTTGCAATATGTCAGTTATTTAAATTGCTCATTCCAAATTGATTCCAAGTGTTCTGATGGGCCACATGGTGTGCCAAATGTTGCTGCAAATGTTATACTAGGTAAGTGCGGAAATTAAGGTAAAAAAGAAGATAAAAACGCGTTAAAACCCGAGAAAAAGGTTTCTTTCTGCGCACAATTTTGAAGGGGGACCCGGCACCTGATTGGGGACAAATTAAGCACTGGGTAGACCTATCAGACCACCAGCTCGTCTTATATGTGAGATGAATGAACAGATAGTAGATGACTCAGTGTCTACAAGTTCCAAAGATTCATTGTTCTCTTTTGTGCGTGCCATGTTCTTTGAGTGACCAGATGGTTTGCTAATGTGTGAATGCATTTTGTATTCTCTCAGATTAAGTTGGGACATTGTTGTTTTACATGAGGTGTAAACGGCACCTTTTTGAATATCTGTTAGTTTGGGGATTGGCCACCTTCTTCCTAACTTGATACCTACGGAATGGTTGCTAACTGATTTCGACTTTGTTCCCATGTAACAATACAGGATATGCATTGTTTTTCCTTACTTGCTGCACCCCATTTAGCAGGATTTAAGAGGGGTGTATGTAACATAGTTAAACAGGTTGATTGTTAAATCCACGCTAAATGGTTCAATAGCGACACCTGCTGTTTTAGATAAGTATGTACAGCTCAGCCTCAGGGTAACTGGTGACGCATTCTGGGTGGTTCCTCACTGCTGTAGAGGAACTGCTGCAGGTAACGTGCCTAAAATCTTTCTGTGAAAATGATCAATTAATTTCACGTTAGCACACACACAACTGAAAATGATGAGATCTGGATTCTTTTTGAGTATCTTAACTTTCATTTCGCCATGTTTTTAATGAGTTTACCCTCCCGTTTTGTATGATTTTAAGCTATGTAAAAGATCGCTAGCTAGCGGTTAATATTAGCAACATCCCTCCTTAAGGTTGGAGAGTGTGTGCGAATGCACTGACTGTGTCGCCATTTTACCCTGCGTCTGTCTTTGTACACACAGGTATGTAACTCTGGGCCGAGTGTTAAAATTGTGGTTCAAGTCACACGTTAATTTCATTTATTTTGCACCATGACTAATTCCTGATGTAATTTCAAGTTAAAGATGTTATAAATTCATATTATTGTTAAAAACTGTTAAAATGAGTTTTAAAAATCCACTATACAATCAATATATATTTTGTGTCAAAGAAATGTTGTATTTTTATCTTGTATTATAGTTCGTCACTGCTGTAGAGGAACTGTTGCAGGTTGGAGAGTGTGTGCGAATGCACTGACTGTGTCGCCATTTTACCCTGCGTCTGTCTTTGTACACACAGAGGAACTGCTGCAGACCAACATGCATTAAAACAACCTTGAGGCTTGCATAAACGGCTCCGCACATGATTTCTAGAGAGGACGGCCTGCAATAACACACTGGATGTAAATTATTAATTAAATTACAATTTGACTTTACACCCATTGAGTGTGTGGTGCATTATGAAGCACAAAATACGACAACCGAGTCCTCGGACCGTTGATCAACTGAAGTGGAACGTCAACCAAGAATGGTAAAGAATTCCACCCCCAAAGCTTCAACAATTAGTGTCCTCAGTTCACAAATGGTTATTGTATGTTGTTAAAAGGAAAGGTGATGGAACACAGTGGGAAACATGATCCTGCTCCAGCTATTTAGGAACGTGTTGCTGGCATCAAATTCAAAATGAGTAAATATTTGCAAAAAAAAAAATAAAGTTTATCGGTTTAAACAAATATCTTGTCTTTGTAGCATATTCAGCTGAATATATAATAACCAGGATTTACAAATCATTGTGTTCTGTTTCTATTTACGTTTTACAATGTCTCAACTTCTTTGGAATTGGAGTCATATATGCCTTTGTATATGCTATGCAACAATATTGTCAACTAATATGCAATAGATCAACAATCCATCTATTTGTAACAAAGCCTATATTTCAAAAAACATGCTGTATTATGCTTCAATTGGAAGCTTTACTTACATGTTTACATTTGATTAAATCATGGTGTTTTGGCAGAACTGTCACTGGGAAAATATTGACTCACTCAACACATTCATCGGCAGCTTAAAAAGTAATCTTTGGGACAAATTAAACATGACTTAGAATTTTTTTCTCAAATTATCAATCATAACAGGTCCAGGTATCAATCCACACATTCACCCAGAAAAGAGACAATACATTTTTAATGATGTATTGTCTCTATTTTTGGTCTCGGTATTACCCAAACTACATTTCATCATATTAATGCAGAGATAGGAACCTCTTCATGACCCCTCACCACAAGATGTCTACTTTTTCTTACCTGCAGACTTCAGTCCAATAGACACTGACTTGTGACAGCAGATGGATCCAAAATAAATTCATACAGCCTGACATTTGTAAATGCAGTTTACCTCAAGACCGAGAGGCAGCATCTGGTAAAAGAATGAAGCCTGCAGAAGTACTAAAATTTGCTGTTCATCAAGAATCCACTCAAACTCACAATGGGGGCACCACTGCAGACAGGAATATTCCCCTCTTTCGAGTCTTCACATTACACGCTCGAATGCACACAGGACACACAGCAAACAACTACATAATGCAGCTCTCATACACTATGTATTTGTTTATCTTGTGGGTTGGAGTGGATGCTTCATCTCTATATAAAATGGGGAAATATGTTGGGATCAGTTAAACAGCTTGAACTCTCTTCGGCAGTGTACTATACTCCCACTCATGCTTTCCAATTGGTCATAGTTCTCATACATGCACATATACATATCTAAAACTAATGCTAAAAACCACTACAGTCATGCAATGAAAACTATTTTCATAGAGGTTATAATATTCAGTTTTTGACCAGTCCAGTGCAGTCAAACTGTACTGCAAAGACATTGATCTCTTACATAGACAAACCACTCAATGAAAATCAGAAAAATAACATGTCAGTATAGTGTAAAAAAAATGTAAATTTAGCATGAGTCAAAACTGTATCAAAAGATCATCATGCATCTGTCAGAACTGTTCTAAAAAGACAAAATTCATGAACATTCAGTTAATCGCAGAACTGCTGTGATATTCTTTATTAGTTTCAAGTAGTAAACTATCACACAGTGGCGGTTTGTCAATAGGGGGCGCTGGGGCGCCGCCCCCTCCTCAATTCATCAGAGAAAGTCTACTAAAACGCAACATAGTTTGTCAATAAATTATTATTAAAAAAAAAAAAAAAACTAATAAAACTTCTATTTTTACTACACAGTTAAAGTCTGACAGCAAGACCTGTCCCCGTTCAATAAAGAGAGGTTTAAAATATATTACGTACGTTCTATAGTACTATACGTTGTGAATATAGAGGTTACGTTCAACGGGGCGCCGGCCAAATGGGTGTCTATGGGTTTTCTCTTACGTTCGCTTTTCCCGTGACCTGAGGCGTCTTTTTAATTGGCCGCCTCAACTTTTACTGCGGGGCGCAGAGAAGT
Organism: Labroides dimidiatus; assembly: GCA_030710495.1. Classification (NCBI taxonomy): domain Eukaryota; kingdom Metazoa; phylum Chordata; class Actinopteri; order Labriformes; family Labridae; genus Labroides; species Labroides dimidiatus. Next base: position 22,167,307 of record CM061162.1, read on the forward strand.
GCGCCCTGCAGCGAATAAGCATTATTCTGGTGTTTATTTCCTCATGTGACTGGACAACGAGCGCTGTCAATCATATCGACACGTCATCGCAGCAGATTTCTTCACGCGCATCCTCCTCCTATTTTTTCTTTACCACCAGTTTTGGAAATGGCAGCTTCACATGGATCCGCGGAAAACTCGGTTATTTCACTACAGAATAACCCGTTCTCAAGGTGTTCACTGGAAGAAAAAAAAAAGAGGGTAAAGGAGCTTGGACCTGACCAACCCGACATAAAAATACAGCAGCAAGCTAGCTATCGCGGCTGAGCGTTCACCCGGGGCTTCTCGCGCTCTTGCTACAAGCGGAGCTGGTTGACGGGCTGCTCCGTAAGTAATGCGCTTTACTGCTTCCTATGTTTACTCTTTGAAACTGTTGGCACCGATAAGTTGTAGACAACGGCGGGAGTACAAGACCTGTTAAATTTCAGAGACTGTGTTAAATTTTGTGGAGCCTTTGAGATAGCTTTACTAGGCAATGATGAGAGGGAGACGTCCGACAATCCCGGTATTTTTCGTGGCTTGGTGGATTTTTGTTGCCTCTCTGGATGGGGTGTTGAAAGAGCACCTGGAGAACGCCACGGTGTTTAAGGGGACCTCAAAAACTGTGCAAAACGAGTTGTTGGACTGTATGCTCTCTGTTGTTAAGGAGCAAATCATTAAAGAAGTACAGAACAGCGATTTTTTATCAATCCAGGCTGATGAAACCATGGATATTGCCACTCAATCACAACTTGTGCTTGAACTGCGCTACATTGACCCAAAAAACAACCTGCAGGAAAGATTTTTTGAGTTCATCCCCTATGCAGTCAGCTACAGCTGAGACCATCTCCACATCACTGAAAGAGCATCTTGCTGCCATTCTTCCTGAAGATCAGAAAAGTAAGCTGATTTGTCTGTTCTTAGAATGGTGACATAAATTACAGCTTTATTTTGTGGGGGCTGGTTAAGCTATGGCTGTTTGATTTCTTTTTTTTTTTTCAATAAATACTGATGTTAACTTGTGATATTAAAATGTGTTTAACACTGTACTTGTGTGCCTCTCTCTGTATATCTGTGACACCATATTGGGACACACCAGGGAACGATTCTCCTTCACCAACCATCTTGTCAGTGCCACTTTGCTGCAGGGTGACAGTTTTACACTGTACCACACAAGATTTCCTGAAGATGCCCTCAGCAGCACCTTGAAGGCCTATCCAATGCTGAGTGGAAGCAAGCTGAAGACAGAGCTCAGCCTCATCTACAGCAAGGATGAGTTCAAGGCCTGCTGTGGTGCTCTAGACCTTTTCCATTTGTTTATGGAAAATAACCTTGGAGAGGTATTTTCTGAGACTGTCACACTGCTCAAGATACTCATCACCACACCCATGACCACAGCAGAGGCTGAAAGGTGCTTCTCCACCTTGAAAAGAATTAAAACGTTCCTCAGAAACACCATGAACCAGGACAGGTTTAATGCACTTGCCATGCTGTCGATGGAAAAGAGACTGGTGACGGATATAACAGACTTTAATCAGAGGGTCATTGAAAAATTTGCAGCACAGAAGGAAAGAAGGGCAAAATTTCTGTTTAAATAGTGCTTCTGAATGGTATTGAGCAACAATAATAAAGGTTTTATTGCGAATTTGATTTGTCTTAAGTATTTTGTTTTTTATTTTCACTCACTCCAAATCTGCGCCCCCCCCTAAAATTTTTTATCACCAGCCGCCACTGCTATCACATACACACTAACACATGACACAGACATATCAGAGTAACTTACAACAAAACTGTTGACTCTGTCAATGCTGTGACAGAGTCTGCAGGGTCATAGTAAGTACAGCCCTTTTGAAGCTGCTGCTGAAGAGCTGCCCTCCAATGGATCGTCATCCTGCTCCAGCTCTTCCTCCAGGTCCAGATAAGACCTCTTTACTGTTGTTGATGAGAAATAGAAAGAGCTGCAGTGGATACACCAAAATCCTTGCAGGACACAGTAGCCTGGACGCCTGTAATCAAATATAAGTTTTCCTAAAGTCTACCAATTTGACAAATAAAGACAGCAATTAATTACATTATAAGTGAAATGTATTATCAATCAATCAATCAATCAATCTTTATTTGTATAGCGCCAATTCATAACAAGTGTTATCTCAAGACACTTTACAATAGAGCACAAAGCTCCTCATTTTAAGGATATACATATATGCATAGATACATATATACATATAAAGATACACATATACATATATATACAAATATATACATCCAACACCCAACATGAATCCAAATAGCCAATCATGAATCCCTCCATCATGGCGGCAAGAAAAAACCTTCTGTTAAGCAGCAGGAAATCTCGAATGTGGACCCCAGTCTCATGATGAACAGCAAATCCACACGATGCTGTGTTGGGTGTGTGGGCGAAGGAAGGGAGGTAGGAGGAGACAAGTGGACTAAAGTAGGAACTAGAGTTAGTGACAGATCCATGAACCATAGACCTGTCGTCTGATTTATAAGAATTATAAATATTATAACAGGTAAATGATTACATACTTTATCAAAAGTAAATGTACTGAAGGTGGCTACAAACCTGCACTTCTGATGTGAGGCTGAAGAGTAATCAAGGATAGCTGTGTGCTTAGAGAACGGGTCTCCAGTGGGTCAGTCTGGCATGCAGCATCTCTTGATGCAGGAAACTGTATGGATGCACTTGATGTGCTAGGCCTGTTTGGAGGAAACAGGGGTTACACCAACATTTTCTCAAATATGTAGTTACAGCGCTACAAGCATTGCAAAAACTACTACAAAATTAGTACTATTTCTACAAAAGAATTTCCCAGCTTGGGACAAATAAAGTACCTATCTTATCTTATCTTATCTTAAAATTATGACAACAAATGCACACAATTATAAAAAGTAATGGGTTACACAGACTTCCAGTGTAATTGTATTGTAACATAGCCAAAGTTTAGAAATCCAATAAATTTTGCATGTGCAAAATGTGTATTCTATCCCTTTTCACATATTCCCCGTAACTGTGCTTATCTATACGTGAGACATTAAGACAGCAATGTATCATATACTGAGTGGGGGAACAGAGCAGTGGTGGCGAAAAACCACTCAACCTGAGAAAATAAAACGTTATTTATGACAAGCCCAAACACCTACCCTTATCTCTGCAAAGCTTTTTTGACTGAATGCAGCTTTATCAGCTTGATTTTGCAGACACAAACAACTCTTAGGTTAGCCTCAACTGTTGTGGCTACCATCAGGTTACTGAATCTAACATTAGCAGCTTGGTACTAATGAAAGTTACACAGTCATACCAAGCAGAAGAACTACATACAACCAGGGCCATTAGTTTCTTGGAAAAGTACCACGGGGGATATCTATCAAGCACTAACATGAGGTAGTAACACACACTTTAGTAGCGACTGCGACAACAACATCTGAAAGTACATTAGCTACCCTGTGATACGACATTAGTGACACAGAAAACACTTTGAAAAGTGGTCACATGCATCTAAACTACAAATAGCACTGTTTATAAAGCTAGCTTCAAATGACATATATGTTCACACAGCTTCTCTTCAACGTCCCCTGGTATTATTTACTGTTGCGTATTAACCTAACTATAAGGAAACCAACTGCTACAAACAGTAACTTTTGTTAGCTGCCATGCTAAAACCACAATCAACAGGCTATCATGCTAGATAGGCTTATACAGTAAAGCAACATAAAATGGCAAAACTTACAGCTCCCACGTTTGTAGTTGGGTCACGGACAGTTGGTATCGATCAGTGCTTTATCTTCAGAGTCTTAGCAAATCCTGCTTTGTACTGGCCCTCGTTGAGAGGGTCCGAAAGCAGTGTGCAGTGAAATGGTGAGCACTCATACAACATTTTAGGAACTGATGTGGGTACATTTCCATTGAAAATAAAATTAATCCACTGGGTCTTCAAAACCTCGGATTAAGGAGTTATAAACAGACTTTTGTGCTAGTTTGTGCAGCCAACAACAGAGCAACTACCATACCTTCGACATGATTGTTTTGCTGGAGCTGCATTTGCAAGTGGAAACAATGGCGCAAGTGAAGAAGTTTCTGAGGGCAGGGCAAACATCTGCCAGGGGTGCACCACCACCAACCTGGAGGAGGTGTTATTTCCCTTGTAGACGTCATGCAGGGAAAAGCTCCATTTGGCCTGTAATGAGCACAGTTTTCTGAAAGGTGGAGCAAGCAAGAGAGGGAGAGGATAAACTTTTTTTATTTCGGGGGGGGGGGGGGGTTTGTAGAGGCTAGGGGACGCATATTAGTAACCACTTTAATGGGAATTTTGCATTATATGGGACCTTTAAGATTATACTGTTGACTTCTAAAGCACGCTCTGGTCTTGCCCCGAAGTACATTTCTGATCTCCTCAGTCCATATGTGCCCAGTTGTGACTTGTGGTCCTCAGCAAAGGCTCTGCTTGCCGTCCCAAAATCAAGGATGAGGACCAAAGGTGACCGGGCCTTCTCTGTCAAAGCTTCCTGAGGAGATCAGAATGGCAGACTCGTCCTCTTTTAAATGTCTTTCAAAAACACATTTATATATCGATGTTCTTTAAATGGAGAATTTAGCCGAGGGTGTTTTAATGGTCTAAATGCTGCATTTTATTTATTTTTTAACTTTTTTCTTTGACAGTATCATGGACAGGATCTTAAATCTGTTATCTTGTGTTGTTTTAATCTTTTATTTATTGCGTTAATATTTTATTTGTTGTCATTTCTTCTGATGTTTTTCTCTCCTTTATCTGGTGGTGGTTTTTAGCCTTTTATATATTGTTTTATTCTTCCGGTCCTCCTCACATTTCTCTTTTACTTCTCTTCTACATCTATTTCTTTTTACTGTTTGTTTTTATCATGTAAGGCACTTTTTTTTGAAAAGTGCTAGTAAGTTTGTTATTATTATAACATTCTACACCCATTAATAGTTTGTTATTTAAAACAGCAGGGCAGCAGATGGATTAGGGGCTGTTTTCATTCATTTTATATTTTGTTTTTGCTTTGCTAAAACAAAACGAGGCTATACAGAAAACAATTACTAAATTTAAGAGAAATATAATTCCCTTATCTCCCTCTTGGCTTTCATCACAAGCAGCTTGCATTGTCTTCTGCTGATGCAGCCTCCAGGATAATTTCCCAGTTGGGAATTTGGTTTCATTTTCCTGCACTCCACGCTACAGCCCCAGTCGTTAAAGGGATGATGGCCAGAGTGGTCGTTTTCATTAGTCTTATATCAAAAGGTTTGTACAAATAAACATAATTGTCAGGTAGCCAATTTGTTTTGTTGACTCACAATACAAGAGGTTAAACAAGAAGTGGGAACAGAAAATCACTGGAGCAGAAAGCATATTTACTGAAATGTTGATTAGCAGAAAAGACAAAGCCGCCCGTGAGCAAGTCAAAGATCCAATTACGTCTCATATGAGTGCAGAGCTGAGCACAGTTTGGGGAGGCAAGAGTGATGCGGGGTTTGAAACCAGCCTTTAGAAATAAAATCAATGTTCCATACAGTGCTCTATGAAATTTCTCAAAGAACAACAGTGTAAAGGCTGATAGACTGACCAACAATATTGCTTTTCCATCCAAATTGATGCCCTAAAATCTCAATTTTCCACATCACTTTCTCTTTCTAGCTGTCGTTGACTTCCCTTTGCACCTTACCTCTCCTGTCCCTCCCCCTCCATCCCTCTCTCTCTCCTCAGTCCATTTCAGACTGAAAAGATGGCAGACAGGGCTCACTGGAGGGCTGACATCACATTATCACATCTTTGAGCAGGATTCAAAAGATGTTCCAGGCACTCAGTAACACATTTTCCACCAAATATCACTACAACAATGTAATTCTTCACTCTGTGTTACAGTTATGGATGATGGGGTTAAATATCAATACTCTGGTTTAGGGATGGGCGAGTACCGATACCAGGTATCGTATCGGGCCAATACCGGCCTTATTTCAAGGTATCAGGTACTCATGAAGGCTGCAGATGCCAGCCACTGATACAAAAGGAAAAAAAGTCCACTTGTCCACCTTGCCAGTAGTTGGAACTACACTGTTTCAAATCATTATGTGAGTCAGGTGTTTAGACAATATTATGATAGCCAATGGCAGAGAAAGCGGTTGGACTTAAAACTTCTTCAGTGTGTGGGCATTTTACAACAGGTGAAGCTGGAAAGCGTGTTAAAAGAAAACTGTACTTCATCTTCATGCTGCAGCACGGGAGCGCCACAGAGGGATGAAACAACGCCTAAGGGGGGGGGGGGGGGGGGGGGGTTTGACTATACACTGACTCTGGCCATTGCAGTTTTAAATTCCTCATTCTTCTGTGTTGATGCGACCTGTTTAACATTGAGGAGAAGGTGCACATCAGGCTTGGTGCATGGGCTTTGGAGTCAGAAAAGGGCCATGTCTCAAGAGGAACGATGGAGGACACACTCAAGTTATCAAAGGTAATTACAACAACGCTGCATGGCAGATAGACACGTAGCTGCAAGCACAATTAGGTACATACTGCCACCCTGTGGTCAGAAAAAGGTATTGTCTAACAGTGTAAATGGTAACTTAAGTGCTCTTAACTGAAAACCTATTTTCAGCCCTTAAACTGAATATAAACAACATAAATTACTGTATCACTAAATTAAAGACACAATCCCCCCCCATGAACTCTGTTCATGAAATCTCTAAAGGATACAGTAGTTGAACTGGTCTCCTTAAGACTGATTTATCTGATGTACGCATAGCGCAAGATCTCACAAGTACATCTCGACCCAGGAACAGTTCTGTGATCACACCCAATCTCCAAGTCAGCGCGGCATCTTATCGTCTCCAATGAGCAACACCTCCCCGGTCTTCAGAGATGCAGAATTTGAAGTCTTTCTGGTGTGAGCAGATTTTAATTCCAACAGGTACTCCTTTTTCCAGCGAGTCCAGTAGTTGTCGAGCAGGCGCTGGCGTTACTTCCACCTCCGGTTTAGTTCCTCACAGCTGGAGCTGACAGGCTGGCTGGTAGCCTGGAAAGTCTTTGGCGACAAAGAGGAAAGCCGTTTTCCAATCAGGAAGTGAGCTGGTGTGAGAGGCTCTGGTTCTTCATGCTCGCTGTAAACAAAGGTGAGTGGTCTTGAGTTGATTGTCACTTCCACTTCTGCTAGCAAAGATGTTAACTCTTCAAAGCTCAGAGAAGCCTTCCCCATCACTCGTTTCAAGCAGTTCTTAACTGATCGTACAAGTCTCTCCCAAAATCCTCCCCACCAGGCCGCTCGTTCTACGATGTACTTCCATGTGATGCCTTATTCTGAGAAGTACTTGAGAAGCTCAGGCTCCTTGATGGCCTTCCATAGTGCTTTGAGGTCTTGATCAGCTCATTTGAAAGTTCTGCAATGTCTGAATAGATAACTCTGCAGAGGCCCCGTCTTGATATAAAACTTTCAAATGCCAGGAGAAATTTCTCAGTTGACATGTCAGACACGAACTCTAGGTGAAATGCATGAGTTACAGCACAGGTGAACAATGCAATGTAGGCTTTGTCTACTGAACTGTTGTTCTTGGCATAAAGAGGACCTGCAAAGTCAACTCCCACTGCTTCAAAAGGAGGTGATTCTGTTATCCGGTCTCTTGGAAGGGGTGCTGTTGTCTGCTGCACAGCCTTTACTCTGAATCTTTTGCAGGTATTACAAGCATTGAGGATTCTTTTTACCATTTGTCGGGCGCGAGGAATCCAATATTTTTCTCTGAGTTGCACCAATGTGTCTCTCATACCTGAGTACATCACTTGTTTGTGCGTCTATATGATCAGCATGTCTGAGAGTCTGTGGTTTGTTGGCAAAATCCATGGATGCTTCTCACTGAAGCTTAAGTTAGAATGCTGCAGCCTTCCTCCAACACGGAGCAGACTCTTTGCATCAAGGAATGACCTTAAATTTGTAATCTTTGAGTCCCTTTGAATGTCTTTACCTGCTTTGAGTGCAAGCATTTCCCTTTGGAACGCTTGACCTTGTATCTTCCGAACCCAATATCTCTCTGCCTCCTCCAGCTCATTAGCAGTCAGCTCTCCTTGTCTTTTCTCGCTAGTGCTTGCGTTGTGGAGAAATCGTTTGACCCAGGCAGTGATTCTGAATACTTACTCTTAAGATTGCTGTAGTTTTCCAGGGTTAGTAACAGTTTTGGATCCGTTGCTTCAGTGTTATTTAGCTGTACTGTCATATGGCTTGCTCTCATTTCAGCTTTCATTGATTCTTCAGGAAGCTTGTCAGTGAGTGGCTCTGGCTGCACTTCTGAGCTTAAAAGGCGTGGTCCTGACCACCAGAGCTCCTCTTCTTTTAGGCTTGATACTGTCTGACCTCTAGTGGTGAGATCAGCTTGGTTGAACTTGCCACTGCAATGTGACCAAGCTTCTGGCACGGTAAGTGACTGTATTTCCATAACTCTGTTAGCAACAAATTGCTTCCATTTCTGTGGTGTGCTTGGAATTCATTGGATGACTATCATGGAATCCTACCACATTCTGATCTGGATTGGCTGCATGTCCATTGCCTTACACAAGTTGTTTGCTAGCCTTGCTGCAACCAGGGCCCCCATTAACTCGAGTCTAGGCAGTGTGAGCTTCTTAATGGGTGCTACTCTTGCCTTGGACATTACCAACCTTGTTACAGTATCACCCTCTGTTGTCTGACCTTGGAGATATGCTACTGCACCATAAGCTCTCTCACTTGCGTCGCTGAATACATGAAGAACTTGTTCCTTTAACTCAATGTCAGTTCCATACCATCTGGGAATGATGATCTGAGGCAGCTGCAGCAGCTCCATGCACCAGCTCTGCCACTTTTTGGAGAGATCATCTGGCAGCTCTTCGTACCATCTGATGCCCCTCTGCCACATATAAAAATAATCATAGTCAAATATCTTAGCTGATGAGCGCAGAACACTCCTTTTCGTGTTCTCCTTTGACCTGAAGATGGCCAACAGAGGTCTGTGGTCAAAAACGAAATCGTCAGAGTCAGGTCTCCATACCAGACCAAGCACCTTTAACACACAGCCGTGTGCCTCCGGTTCCTGAGTAAGGTCTTTCTTGTGTAGACATATAGCTTTCAGATCAGGAGAGTTTGTGGTCCACTTACACAGATTCACGCTGGCAGCAGATAAAATCTCTCATGCAGCTTTAGTTAAAGCATAAGCTTCTTCAATGCTGTCTGAGCTGGCAATAAAATCATCAATGTACAGAGACTCTTTCAACAGGTTCACTGCTTGTGAAAAACTTACTTGGTATTTTTCCAGGTGGTTCCTGATTGTGGCTGCCAGCAGGAAAGGACCTGATGACACTCCAAAAACCACACGAGTCATTCTCAGTGTGCGTGGTTTGGTGTCCTCAGTATCAGGAGGTCCAGTCAGCCACATAAACCTCAACGCATCTCTGTCTTTCTCTGCAATAGAAATTTGCAGAAAGGCCTTGGTGATGTCTGCCATGAATGCGATTGGACGCTGCCTGAATCTTACTAAAATGTTCAAAAGAGGTCTTGGTTGAGATTGGGTCCTGTAAGCAGACAGTCATTAAGAGATGAACAGCCATCCTCATTAGAAGAAGCATCGAAAACATCTCACAGCTTGGTTGTTGCTTTGTCCTCTCTTATAACAGCATGATGAGGCAAGTAGTACTCTGCCTTACTGCTCTCATCTCTTTCTGTTTGCCTTGTCTCTGAGATTTCTTCACATATCCCTTGTTGGAGATAATCTTCAATTACATCATTGTATCTCTTGAACAGTATTACGTCAGCCTTTAATTTTCTTTTCAGTCCTTCAAATCTTTTCTGAGCAATTTTCAAGTTGTTATGGAGTTCTGGTGCATCCTGTTGCCATGGTAACTCCACCACGTAACGCCCATCTTTGTACTTTACTGACCTGTCAAAGTTCTGTTGTGCTTCAATGTCACTTTTGTTCTCTTGACTTGTGATGCTGGAGATGCCAAGTGACTTAATTTCCCAGAATGCACGCAGCTGATCAGAAACTTGTTCAATTTCCTCGATGCAGTCTTTCATGTATGAAACTTTATTCATGCTAGACATGGACACTGGTCCTTGAACTGTCCAGCCAAACAGTGTTTCTACAGCAACAAGAGAATCTGAGTCTTTCTACCCTTCCAGACACTTTTTTCCAGTAGAAGTCTGCACCTATCAGAATTGACAGCTCGAGGTCTTCATCACTGCTGCCTGTGACATCAGCTGAAGACAGCCCTTTTCTCTCCAACTGCTGCTGGATCTGTTCTCCAGGGACTTGCATGATGGCGGAGCTCACTTGTGGTGTTTCAATAGCTTTGATTTCAAGGCTCTGCATTTTGTTGCTCATATTTTGTAACGTTAGCTTCACAACACGGCTTTCAGTTGTTACTGGACCGTCACTACCAAAGACGTGCATCTTAAGAGTTTCTCTTTTTAGTGTTGGTAATCCTAGTTCTTTTACCTGTTTCTCCAGAACAAAGCTCCGCTGGCTTCCTCCATCCATCAGACAGCGCACCTTCCTCTTCCCCTTTGTTCCCTCTGCCCATGCTGTAGCAGTTTGTAAGAGAACCGTTTGCTGCTTTGTTGAGTCTTTCTTTATGGGTGGAGGCGCAACTGATGTGATGAGGGTGTCAGTAGTTTCAGGACCACTGCTTGATGGTTCAGTTTGTTCATCTTAGTCACACATAGAGGGGTGGTGTCTCCGACCACATGTGCTGCATGAAATCCCCTTCATTCTGCAGAATTTTGCAATATGCCTTTGCCCAAAGCATACATAACATCTTCCAATTTTCTTTACTTTCTCCTTTCTTGCACTGAGTGTGCTCTTTGCACACATTTCTGATTTGTGACTTGTGGTATCGGAGAGTAAACGGGCTTGTGAAGCATCTGAACTGCTGGTGTGGAGTGTGGCAGCTGATGGTAAGTTTGACTTTCTGTATTTATCACTCCCTGAATTGGATTTATATCTGGGCTGATGAGAAGGCTGGGGGTCTTTACTAAGGCTTACTGCTTTGGTTAAGTGCATGGCATGTTCTCTGCTTTCAACCTCTTTTTGTAAGAAGGCGATAAGATTTAGAACCTTCAGCTCGTGTCCTGCAGTTTCTTCACGTGTGTATGCAAGAGCTAGGTCATCTGGGATCAACTGCAGTAATATAGGGCATAACAGTCCTCCACATGTGTCTGATACTACTCCTAGCGACTCCAAGCCTCTGATCCGAACCTCATACTCATCATATAGCTGTCTTAAAGCAACAATGTCTGTAGACCTTTTAACAGGGGTTAAGCTGAGTAGTTTGGACATGTGTGCGTTTACAACAAGGTCTCTTCTTCCAAACCTTTGCTTTAACATCTGGATAGCGGCACCATAGTTACTCTCAGTAATCTTCAGCCTGCTGAGGGCTCTTGCAGCAGGACCCACAAGGTATGACTTGAGATATGTAAACTTTTCCGTTTTATTCAGCTCTCTGTTCTCATGAATTGTTGTCTCAAACTGATCCCAAAATCCCTGCCATTTTGTTATTTCGCCGTCGTATTTCTTAATGTACAGCTTGGGTAACTTCACTGAGGTTCTGTTCATCAGCCCGATCAAGTTCGTACTCGATTGTACACATTGCACATTTACAGTGTACTCAGTATAAACTGACCTGTCACTTGTTTGCACCCGTTATTTTGCACTGGCAATTTTTTTTTTATGTAGGAGAACTGCTAAGAGTAGAAAATTAGATGCAGATGGAAAATAAAACTCAAGATTTGTACCATGACATGGAATAAAAGGTTTTTTTTTGTTAGAACTGATATAAAAATTGCTATCGAAAAAAAGTATTGTTCAGGATCCGGTATCAAAGTGAAGGTATAGGTATCGCTACAGTGTTGAATCTCAGCCTTTTTCATGGAGTTTCTCGTGTCTTGACAGCAGGCCAGGTGAGGCCCTGGATCTGACAGGCTAAACTTACTGAACTACTAAACTGTTTTTGTTTAAACTATGTCACTCAGCAAGAGTAAATCACACGAGGAGTCCAATCATCAGAAGAGGCTGGTCAGCTGAATCCGAGATACTTTATTCAAAGCAGGCAAATCTGAACAGAGTAAATGAGTTGAGAGCTTCTGCAGATCACCCCAAGCAACTGAAAACATGACCAACAAGTAGCATTCTTATAACCCAGAGGATAGTTATTTTCTCCTCACTCCTGTCTCCGGATTGGTTAGCTCTGTCGGAAGACAAGTATTCTTTAGGTTAGCTCCCTATATGGTGGGAAGATACTTCCTTTTTTGATGCAGGGGTTAAGAATAGAGACTGATTGCTGTGGTCATACTGAAGATTCTGCTGTGAATCAAATTGAGCATTAATCAAAGGTATCATCAGGAGTTTGCTTATAAACTTTAGTACTGAATCTGGTTGCAACAGATTTTTTCTTCCATTGACTTTTGTTCCAATGTTGGTTACTGCATTTATGAGTTATAAGACAAGGCTCTTTCAGCTCGGTCCAGCTGGTCATCGAAGATCAGATGTCTGCGAGCCTCAGCATCGTGGCCACGCCAGCCTTAACGGCGTCTCGATAGGGCAAAGGTCAGAAAATGTATGACTTTGTTCTGGGCTCTGGGAGACAACTGGAGTCTATAGTGAGCGTGTTGCATTTTTGAGAACTCAGCAAGCTGCACTCATCTTTCTCTGTGAAAAAATCTTCTACAACAGATATCAAGATTTTTTAATTAATACCCATCCCTACATAGAATGTGACATTCTATTCCACCTGTAGATTCCTTACTGTGAAGCTAACAGTGTGACGCTCCATACCTTAAGCTTCCACCTCCTTATCCATAATGAAAAAAGTCCACAGGAGAGTTCCGTACATTTGACCATTTACTTGAAGCAAAAAAGAATTACAAAAATACAAATTCCACTTTTGATGATTGCAAGAAAAGATACGAAAAATAAGAAAGTAAACAAAAGGTACACAAGAGAGGTCAAAAAACTGTATCGCTCCACTCTGCAAGGTTCTGCTCGTTAGGCCAAAAAACACAAATACTTCCTATTGCCTTTCAAAATAAAAGTACAAAACAGGATATTGAAATAAAAATTGGTTATAAAACACCTCTCTCTCTAATAATAGATGCACTCCTTTATGGTTATACACACACTACTAACATATATTCCCTGTTTAGGCTCCTACACCACCCTTCTGCAGTCTGTGCCCATATCAGTGCAATTTTATTTAAGAAATAGTGTTATTATTTATTGCCTGACTTTTTTTTCTGTGAAGATCACAGAAAGGGTTATTAATATTTGGTTATGTGTGGCTTTCTGGAAAACAATAAATATTTATGTTTAGGCATCCCTGCAATCATCACACATTTCCGTCACAAACAAAAAGTTAAATTTATAATTTACTAAATTCACATAATACCTCTAGCTTGGTTGGTCTGAGGGATAAATGGGAGGATGACCTGGGAGAAACTTGAACAGATGCAACTTGGAAAAAGGTTATCTAGAGAATCTATTCCTCCACCATATGTCTTAGACATACTGTAATTCATTTTAAAGTTGTGCATTGCCTGCACTGGTCAAAAGAGAAACTGGCTAAGGTTAATATTGGTCTTGACCCATCATGTGATCGATGTTTGCAGGCTCCTGCTACATTATTACATATGTTTTGGACTTGCCCTAAACTTAATAATTTTTGGTATTCCATCTTTGAGACCTTTTCTAAAATATGTGGCACAACAATTGAGCCACCTTCATTAGTTTGGCTGTTTGGCATTACCCCAGAGCAATGCTTCTTGTAGTGGGTATCATGCTAACATGTTGCCTTTTGTCTTCCCTCTTGGCCAGGAGGCTTATTTCATCTAAATGGAAGGACTCTGAACCCCCAAGTACACTGACCAAAACTTCCAATACAACACAAGTTATTTTGAAATATTTGGTGTACATAAAATGGGATATTGGTTTTGAGTCATGATCCATCAACTACAACTTAAAAGCTCAGAAAATTGTTTTGATTTAATCGTGTGGGCAGCTCGTTCCGATGGATTGCACATTGTTTAGAATTTTGCCTATCCCATCAGGTTGAGTAGAACTCTTTGACCAATCCTTCTATAATTTGGTCAATAAATAGCCGTAGCAATGGGCAACTTTAATATTCCTGTGCATTGTCTTGGGTCAACGTGTGACCATGCCGCACCTTGGTCAAAATCTGCGAGAGCGAGCCGTTGGTATGCTTACTGGTGGAATGTCGCAAAGACAGGTTGCAAGGAACCTTGGCGTCCATGTGTCGACTATATCACGTCTCTGGAGCTGACATAATTACACAGGAAGCACCAGAGATCGACCACGTGCCCCCAGACCACGTGTCACCACCCCTCAGCAGGATCGCTATATTCGCCTCCAGCACCTGCGCAATCACTTCCTGCCAGCTACAGTCACTGCTGCTCAGACCAGAGGTCATCACCAGAACTGGATTAGTGACCAAACTGTACACAACCGCCTGCATGAAGCCGACTTGCACAGCCAACGTCCCCGGCATGGTGTGGTGTTGACTCCTGCATGTCGCTGCATTGGTCTGCGATGGTCAAGGGCACATTTGGGCTGGAATGCTCTCAGGTGGAACAAGGTGCTCTTCTCCGATGAGTTGAGGTTCAAGTTGAGTGTGGCTGACGGAAGACTGCGTGTTTGGCGTAGGCGACAGGAACGTTATGCTGATGCTTCCATCCTGCAGCGTGACCGCTGGGGTGGACCCAGTGTAATGGTTTGGGCTGGAATAAGCAGTAGACACAAGACAGACCTCATTTTCATCGATGGAAACCTCAGTGCGGCCCGTTACCGTGACCAAATCCTGACCCCTGTCGTAGTTCCACTCGTCCATCGCTATAACATAACGCTGCAACAGGATAATGCAAGACCACATGTCACCAGAGTCTATCAGGACTACCTGAGGCAGAATAATGTTCAGTGCCTGTGTATTCCCCAGATTTAAACCCTATTGAACATCTATGGGATATTCTGGATCGCAGGGTGAGAAGGCGTGATCCAGAACCGGCCACAGTTGCGTCAAGCACTCCAGGAGGAATGGGTCCGCATCACACAGGCTGAAATTCGGCAGTTGATTGACTCCATGCATCGCAGAATCCAGGCTGTGTGTGACGCCAGAGGAGGCCATGCAAGATACTGACTTTGCTGATCCTTCAACTGATGCAATGAATTTGAAACCAGGGAAAATCTGTTCCTCATTCCTGACTCTGAAACTGTGTTTTTGATTTGAATCTTAATATTTGTTATGTATTGTTAAATTTGGCATAAGAAAATGACATGTGTTGCAATAAACCCAAGTGTTGCATTGGAAGTTTTGATCAGTGTATATGGCTAATGAATATAAGGGAGGCCATATATCTTGTCCACCTAGAAAAGACAAGATATAGCATCGATATTCAACATCAGAAGCAACACTTTTCAAACAGGATTTTGTAGTTTAAACTTCTGTATGTGATTATTCAATGATTTAGTCTTCCAAAATCTGTTTATTTTGCTCAAAAGATGTTTTTTTTTTTGAAAACGTGTCAATCTCCGCAGAGCAGATCGTACCAAACAGGAAAACAGACACGAAAACGATCAGAGTTTCCGGTCTTTTCAAAATAAAGCACCATGTTCAGCCTGTCGATCGTAAAATTATCCTTGTATATCAAAACTACACTGGCACAGGGCCAGCAGTCATCAGCGGGTCAGACCCAGAGGAAATCTGACACCATGGATGAGGAAAAGTTTATATTGGAGGCGGAAAACCAGATAATTACATACGATATGACACATCCTTTATATAAGGACACCAACAGAAACTGAAAGGGAAGGACTGAATTAATGAAGCTCTGGGAGGGCAGGTGAGTTTAACATACTAAATATCATGAAAGTAGTTGTCATGGGTGTGATTCCTGCGGGAACATGTGGTTCTCCTGTGATCTTGTGTATCCAGCTGCTATGAGTACACTGAGCTGCGCTCCGCTCCTGAGACGGATGCAGTGTGAATTGGCTCGCGCTGACGGACCGCGGCGACTGTTTTTTAAAAGTAAATTTTCCATCCACTGAGCTAAGCAAGGCGCTGTCATCAGTGTTATCCATCACTCAGTGCATCGCTATAATCCGTCTGCCAGAAACTCGTGCACTGAGAACCGTTCTGTGTGATATAGACTATAAAATAAAATACGATAAAATGCGTTTTAAACGCCGTTAATTTCCCCCCATGTTAATTATCAAATTAACGCGAAAAAAGTCCCACCACTAATATATATGTATATATATATATATATATATATATATATATATATATATATATATATATATATATATATATATATATGTGTGTGTGTGTGTGTGTGTGTGTGTGTGTGTATATATATATATATATATATATATATATATATATATATACCCTTTCCAAAAAATTAGAATATCATGGAAATTATATTTATTTCCATAAATCCATTCAAAAAGTTAAAATTTCATAAATTATAGATTCAGGGCCCACAATGGGTACCTTTCACATTTGAACTGGTATGGTACCGATACCCGGCACCTGGGAATCGATACTGATACTCAAGGGTACTAATTTTTTGTACTTTTGTGTGTGTTTATGTATTAATAAATTTTAGTTTGTTTAATAAAAAGATCTAAAAAAAATATTAAATTTAACATTTTTCTCAATAAATGATCTTTAACAGATAAATCAGAGCAACGTTTAACTCAGGCTGCACAATACAGCCTAAAACTAATATCTTGATATTTTTAAACAATATTGCAATACAAGGGCTCCACGGTAGCGCAGCTGTTAGTGCTGTTGTTTCACGGCAAGAAGGTCGCTGGTCCGAATCCCGATTCGGGCACGGTGTGCCTTTTGTGTGGAGTTTGCATATTCTCCCCGTGCATGCGTGGGTTCTCTCCGGGTACTCCAGCTTCCTCCCACAGTCCAAAAACATGCTCACTAGGTCTATTGGTGATTCTAAATTGCCCGTAGGTGTGAGTGTGAGCATGAATGGTTGTCTGTCTGTATGCCTGTCTGTATGTGTCAGCCCTGTGATTGACTGGCAAACAGTCCAGGGTGTACCCGGCCTCTCCCCTAAGTCAGCTGGGATAGGCTCCAGCCACCGCGACCCTGCAAAAGGATAAGCGGTACAAAATGGATGGATGGATGGATGGATTGCGATACACTATGTATATCTCAGTATTCTGATTTCTCCTCTAAATCACTATATAAATGTTAAATTCAACCCTTTGATACATAAAATGACACCAGTATAATAATTCAAGCAGTGCCTTAAGTAGTTTTTTTTTAAATGTGCTTAAAGGGGGAAATCACAGTCAGGTTAAGTTTAGTGGACCTTGTATTTCAAACCAAACTTAATGTAGTTACATATTTTTCAGTTCGAGGAAAATAACTCATTCAGATTTATTCAACTGGCTGAATGTATTGTATGACTTTCTTGATAGTTTTGTAAATTTTCAATTATGATAACCAATTACACTTTAAAAATAACATGAACTTAAGTTGGAGATGACTTAATCTTACTTTCACTTCTATTAATCAGCTCCTTGGATGTTGTTGGTCATGCTGAAAGGACTCTGCCTGTGGCTTCTGTCTCTCAGTCTGGAGTCTGGAGTCTCCTCTTCCTACTGTTTACTTTGCACCTAGAAGTTCTCTTTTTGCTGGCAAGTCAAGCACTATGATGGCATGGGCATCAAACCAGGTTTTGGTGCTTCTGGCGGTATGGGCAGGGGCTAGATCCTGCTGGAAGATGAAATCTGCATCTCCATACAGATCCTCAGCAGAAGTAATCATGAAGTCCGGTAAAACATTCTGGCAGACTGTTGCAGTGACCTTGAATTTAAGAAAGCAGTTTACCAACACCTCTACAGAACATTTCACCCCAAATCAGGACTGTGGATATTTCACACTGGACCTCAAGCAGCTTGGGTTCTGCTCCTCACCAGTCCTCCTCCAAACCCTTGGACCTTGATTCCCAAATGAAATGCACACTTTACTTTCATCGGAAAATACGACCTTGGACCATTGGCCAACAGTGCAGTCCTTCTTCTCCTTGGCCCAGTTGAGATGCTTCCTATGTTGGCTCAGGCTTAGAAGTGGCTTGACCTGTTCTCTGTTTGATAATCCACTGAAGCCCATGGTCATCTCTTTTGCTGGTGCATCTTCTCCTGCCACATTTTGCCCTTCCACAAGACTTTCCATTGATATGCTTGGACACAGTACTCTGTGAACAGCCAGCCTCCTATGAACGTTTGTGGCTTACCCATCCAATGCAGGGTATCAATGATGGTCTTCTGGCAATTGTCAAGTCTGCTGTCTTCCCCATATTGAACCAAACTTAGACAATTTGAACCAAACTGAAGCAATTTAATGACACTTTGGGGAAACCTGTGCAGGTGCTTTGAGTTTAGTAGATGAATAGTGTGTGACACTCTGTTTAAAACATTAATGCCCAGCAAAATTTGGGATGATTTCCCCACAGTATTCTAATTTTTTGAATTCCTGTTATAATAGGTTTTACACACTGGTAGCCCAAATTATGCAAAAATAAATAAATACTTGTAATTGTTTGAATTGTGGGCCCTGAATCTATAACATATAAGCAAATATATATATATATATATATATATATATATATATATATATATATATATATATATATATATATATATATATATAAAATGTTTGTTGAAGACCTAGTATTTAGGGAAGGGGGAATAGGACAAGGGTGTTTTTTTGTATCCCTAACTGTCCTAGATTTTTGTTGTTAAGTGTTTTCTTTATGTGATCATATATGGAAAAAATAAATAAGACTTTGATAAAAAAAAAAACAGCAAAACTTAACAACGGCCAAAATGACCAGTTTTGGATGTTTTGACAACAAGCATACAATAGTAGCATACAGTAACACAGCACTCTTGCAGTATAACTGGAAGTTTACATGCATCCTGGGATTTACTCGGAAATATGTCATGGTTGCTTGTTCATACAGCCTACTAGACGCGCATACTCCTCCCTTGAACTCGTGTGTCACCAGTGCCAGAGGGTCTCTGAACAGCGGTCCTGCCAAGAGGAATTTAAAGCGCCTGCAAAAAAGCACTCTGCTTCTCACCATGCTTCTCCCGAATTGGAGCTTGGGGCTCCCTCTAAAAGAAAGTAGACAGTTTCTGACACCTCTTCTGACGAGTCCATCATGTCTTCCATTCTTGAGGTAAATTCTGCCCTTTCCGTCATGAGCATGTAACTGAACACCCTGGAGAATAATGCTTTCTCTTCCCCCTGCCACGTCAACAGCCTGGGCCCTTCATCCGCGTCTCTAGTAACACTGGCTCCACCTGTCCCCGTCCACCTTGCCAACGTCACACTGCAAAGGTCCCTGGGAACTGCAGTGCCACCCCACTATGGGTTCTCGGTTTCTGCCCCCTGCTGCTGCCACTCCTGTCTCTCCCAGGAGCCAAATTCTGCCAGTTAATCTATTTCTGCCTTTAATAGCTGACATAAATGGTTAAGTCATTAGTCTGCCATGGCTTCTGTTGTTTAGTGGAATCAGTGGCGATTGCTCTTAGACTGCAAGGGAAGCTCAGCTTCCCCTAAAATGTCCCCCAAAAAAGTGGTGATATGTCCTGCTGTGTGTACATTTCATTGCCTAAATATGCGCTAGAATACCTTCATCTTTTGTTCTGAATCAGCTACTTATCACAGGTAACTGGTGCGACTTCCTTCTCATTCATCCAGGGCTGTAGTCAAGTCCACCTTTGTCGAGTCCAAGACAAGTCCAAGTCCATGCTAGTCGAGTCAGAGTCAAGTCTGAGTCAAAATAGGTCTAAGTCCAAGTCAAGTCCAAGTCCACAAGGCCCGAGTCCAAGTCCAAGTCTAAATGAGATTGAGAGTAAACACAGACATGTTATACCGACTATATATCTAGATAGATATATAGTTGGTACAACATGTCTGTTCAGATGTTCATACACTTTTGAGACCACTTACTTGTTTGTAAATTTTGTGACGCTAAAGATGTTATTTCTACTATAGCACTATGATTTATAATCATCAATAAGCATGTGCAGTGTAAAAACACTGTAGGATCAATTAGAGAGCAATTTCACTTAATAATGTACTCAATAATCTCCAGATACAAGACAACATGTTACCCCGACTCAGACTGGGCTGTTGTATTTGTGATGATGAAAAAGTGCAGTGTAGCCATACTATACAATCAACTGAGGTAATACCATTTACTTTAAATATAGCCTTTTCACTTTAAATTAAATGAAACTGAAGTGCCACTTCACATTTCCCCAAACGTTTTATTACAGAATAACATTCTGTGTCCATTAAAAAAATTACAGCTTTCAAATCAGAAGTGCAGTATTGACCTACTTTAATACCACCACAATCCGACTGAGTCGATAGATAACCATGGAAAATCATATGAATCGAATCGTTGGTAAAATGAATTTTTTCAACCCTAAATTTTACACAAAATGATACAACAGTGTGGTGCTGAAACATGACTTTGATGTAAATTCACCTGAACAAACTTATCAATAAGGCTAGATATACTATACTATACACTTGAACACGCAACCTTTGCCGCTGGAATGAATCAGTGGTTGGTTGTGAACTCGATTGTTGCTGGCCTGCCTGATACTCCTGAAGCCTGGAGAGAGAAATGCAGTATAATCTATTAGTACTGGAATTTAATAATTGGCAAAGAATTAACTTAATGTATGCTCTGTGTGTCACTTGGTCATTAAAATTCCAATTCACAACATAGAGAAAACAGTAACAGTAGACATATATAATATATCAATCACAATATAGTAATTTAGCACATAGTAACACAAGTTGCACCACTCTAATAAAGTTCTTAATGATGTCATGATACAAGATGCTGATGGTACAATTATAGTCTTAGAGGTAATATCACATTTTAAATTACATCCTAATTTTAAAGTATCTTTGATACAACATTTCGGTCCTGCTAATGAATTGTTATTCAAAGCATAGTTTGGGAAACAGTGTAGTTTAGAATACTGTAGCTGCATTTTAAAACAAATAAAATACATTACACAAGTTTTCTAAACGTATGTAAAATATCTGGTGCACTTTGAGAGTAGGCTATCAATCACGTATCACATCAAAAGCTGGAGTGACAATTTCAAGATTTTTTAATAATCAATATGAGCATTTTTAACAATGATTTGCTCCATAAGTGAAACACCGAGAGGACTGAGAGGAGGCTTGGCGCCCAGCAGAGGATTGAGAGGAGTCTTCGTCTCATTTGTCGCATTTAGCTGCAGTTAACTCTCAGTTTATCAATGAAGCTGCCACAGTCAGTCCACCAGGCATCGCCTCTGCATTGTAATGATCTCAGTCATCATTGTTGCAGGCTGTGTGTAGCTCAGGTCTGGAGGTATTCATTGTAAACGTGCTGTTTATTAACATGTCTGACTGTTAACTGCTAATTTGGCAAGATGTTTGCTCAAGCATACTCAAATGCTATTAAAATTGTCTACAAAACAGCTTTCACAAAACGAAACCTAACCAAAATATTCCTGCGCCAGATTTTCATCCCACATTTGGTTTGTTGAAATCAGGTCACGGTAAACCAGGGTAGGTAGCTAGTCCACACATAAGCTAATGTAAGCGTTAGCAACATGGCTATTTTAAAAAGAACAGACTGATCCCCGTTAGTTTTCCAAAAGTAGAGAATACGGCCATTGTCGCAATAATTAACTTTAATTACAACCCTGTTGGTTTTCTTAACATAGTAAAAAAAACTGAAATGCAAAGACATGAAGCATGCTTGCAGTTTGAGAGGGGGGAAGCACTGGCTGTCGGTGACTTACCTTGCAGGGTGGTGCCTCTGTAGATGTCTCACAAAGTTGGATGTAGTTCCACAAGTTTCAGTAACACCTTTGGAGCAAAAATTGCACGTAGCCTCATGCTTCCTCTTCGCGAGCTGTCTGTGATTGGATAATGCAAACTGTATGATGCCACTGTCAGCCGACATTATTCTGTTGGGCTCCTTGGTAACCATGGTTACCTGGCGCCCAATGTCAATGCCCAGTTTTGATGGATTTTGATTTCAACCAATAATCTGAATAGTTTCACTTGAAGTTTGTTTTGAAGGAGGGCATTCATTTCAGGGAGGGAAAAAAATAAACAGGACTCGGTCGAGACTATTATAACATTTAGCGAGTCCCATAGCCAAGTCCAAGACAAGTCCGAGTCCAAATACCAAGGAGTCCAAGACAAGTCCGAGACAACAGAAAAACGTCTTGAGTCCGGACTCGAGTCCGAGTCCGGACTTGAGTACTACAGCACTACATTCATCCCCGCAGCGTCTCAGCGCTTTAACACAGTCGGACGCTGAGCATCTTCAGACTTGAACAGTGTAGGGTAGAGTGGTATGTTCCACTGTGGAAACTGGATGGTCATAGGATAAACGCTGGGTTTTGTCCCGCCCATCGGACGCTCAGCGTCTCTGGGGGTCTATGAGGCAGTGGGCTGGCCTGGACGCTCAGCTTCTGCATGATGATTGGATGATCTTTCTGAGGCTGAATCCCTTTTTGATTGACAGTGAAATGAGCCAATCAGCGATCTTGAAGTAAAACTCATACCGGAGACTTTCTAACTTCTACATTCAGTTGTTCTGGACTGAGCCGGAGGCTTTATCGATCCCCAGCGAGTTTACCTTTCTTAAAAACTATGAGCGTTGTGTTTAAAGAGTCACTCTCTTAGAGAGGAGCGTCTCCTGTTTAAAGCGGCTCAAGTCTTACACCCGCAACGCAATGGGCCAAGGCCGTTTAAGCAGTCTAGCTCTGCTGGCCATTGAGAGAACACTGGTAAAATCCCTGGAAAAGATACCTAGTTGGTACGACAGGGTCACAGATCATTTCCTTGAAAAGGAACGGAGGGTAGAATTTACGTTTAAATAAATAAACAAATTTATGATGTAGGCCAGAAAAAAATTGAGCTTCCCCTCCTTGACTGACAAGCAGCCGCCACTGAGTGGAATGCAGGTTTGCACTTTTCTGGAACTCTCGCTCCTGCTGGCGTATTATTTATTATTATATTACTTATTTTATTCATTATTATTCTTAAATAAAAATAAATAATTGTAGGGGAGGGATGAGCATGTTCATATTCTTAATTGCATAATCATTTTATATAGACATTAAATTTTGCTCTTATTTAGACAGGCCTATACATAAATTTAGTGAAAATTCTGTTGTATGGTTCTGAATCTGCCAACAAAAGATTGGTAGATTGTGGGGGTTTCTCTGGGTTTCTCACAAATAGTGATCCAAGACTGTCAAAAACACTCACTCTGACAGAATTTAATGTAACCGTTGGTGTTTTTAGGGGCACCATTTGCAAAGCATACTCTCAATCCAGAAAGGAACTGTATACCTACTTGGTAATAGTATATCTGACCTTGCTCTCACCATTGGTGGCGCTCTCATCTAGGAGTACCACAATTTTTTTTTTTTTTGCAAAAGCCGCCATATATATCCAGAAGTTTAATCAGAGGCTGGATCGGTCTGTATTTGACCTTGCCTGACCTTATTAGCAGACATTTTACAGGTCATAAAACCCTAGCCTGTTTCATCTGTGGTTCCTTCTACCACATGACTTCCCTCTGTCCAAGAACTGTATTGAAAGAACTGTCTGCCCAAAAATCTCAGCCTTTATCTTCAGGGTTCAAGTCTCCTATTTGTATTAATCCATCCATCCATCTTCTACCGCTTATCCGGGTCCAGGTCGCGGGGGCAGCAATGTCATCAGCGAAGACCAGAGGCCCCTATCCCTGGCCACTTCCACCAGCTCTTCTGGGAGGATACCAAGGCGTTCCCAGGCCAGCCAAGAAATATAATCTCTCCATCGTGTCCTGGGTCTACCCCGGGGTCTCCTCCCAGCTGGACATGCCCCAGGGAGGCGTCCAGGAGGCATCCTCACCAGGTGCCCGAAGCACCTCATCTGACTCCTCTTGATGCGAAGGAGCAGCGGCTCTACTCCGAGCTGGATGTCCGTGCTCCGAACCCTATCTCTAAGGCTGAGCCCGGACACCCTGCGGAGGAAGCTCATTTCAGCCACTTGTATTTGTGATCATGTCCTTTCGGTCATGACCATAGGTGAGGGTTGGAATGTAGAGTGACCTGGTAAATTGAGAGCCTTGCCTTCTGGCTCAGCTCTCTCTTCACCACAACGGACCGGTACAGCGTCCACATCATTGCCAACGCCGCCCCGATCTGTCTGTCAAACTCTTGCTCCATTTTCCCCTCACTCGTGAACAGGACCCCGAGATACTTAAACTCCTCCACTTGGGGCAGAGACTCTCTCCCGACCCGGAGTGAGCAGTCCACCCTCTTCCGGCTGAGAACCATAGCCTCAGACTTAGAGGTGCTGATCTTCATCCCGGCTGCTTCACACTCGGCTGCAAACTGCCCCAGTGCAAGCTGGAGGTCAGTGTTCAATGAGGCCAATAGGACCACATCATCTGCAAAAAGCAGAGATGGGATCCTAAGGCCCCCGAACCTGACATCCTCCGCCACTTGGCTGCGCCTAGAAATCCTGTCCATAAAAGTAATGAACAGGATCGGTGACAAAGGGCAGCCCTGGCGAAGCCCAACCCTCACAGGGAATGAGCTTGACTTACTGCTGGCAATACAAACCAAACTCTCACTCCAGAAATACAGAGATCGAACAGCCCGTAGCAAAGGGCCATCGACTCCATATTCCTGGAGCACCCCCCACAGGATACCTCGGGGGACACGGTCAAAAGCCTTCTCCAGATCCACAAAGCACATGTGGACTGGTTGGGCACACTCCCATGCCCCTTCTAGCACCCTCGCAAGGGTATAGAGCTGGTCCAGTGTTCCACGACCAGGACGAAACCCGCATTGTTCCTCCCGAATCTGAGGTTCGACTAACTGACGGACTCTCCTCTCCAGCACCCTGGAATAGACCTTACCAGGGAGGCTGAAACGTGTGATCCCCCTGTAGTTGGAGCACACCCTCTGGTCCCCCTTCTTAAAAAGGGGGACCAACCCCCAGTCTGCCAATCCAGAGGTACTGTCCCCGATGTCCATGCAATCTCATGCACCCCCGGGGCCTTGCCGCTGTGGAGTTGTTTGACTGCCTCAGCAACCTCAGCCCCAGTGATGGGTGGGCCCCGCTCCATGTCCTCTGGCTCTGCTTCCTCCACGCAATGCATGTTGGTGAAATTAAGGAGATCCTCGAAGTATTCCTTCCACCGCCCAACTACACTCTCAGTTGAGGTCAGCAGCTCTCCATCCTCACTGTAATCAGTGCGGACAAAGGGCCGCTTTCCCCTTCTGAGTCGTCGGACGGTTTGCCAGAATTTCTTCGAGGCCGACTGGTAGTCTAGTTCCGTGGCCTCACTGAACTCCTCCCATGCCCGAGTTTTTGCCTCAGTGACCGCCAGAGCCGCAGAACGTTTGGCCTGCCGGTACCTGTCAGCCGCTCCCAAAGTCCCACAGGCCAACCATGCCCTGTAGGACTCCTTCTTCAGCTTGACGGCACCCTTCACCTCTGGTGTCCACCAGCAGGTTTGGGGATTACTGCCACGACAAGCACCAGCCACCTTGCGCCCACAACTCTGGGCAGCCACTTCAGCAATGGCACCGCTGAACATGGTGCATTCAGATTCCATGTCCCCGGCCACCCACAGAACACGGTCAAAGCTCTTCCGGAGACGGAACTTGAAGACCATCTCATGTCATCTGTTTGGGCTGAGCCTGACCGGGCCCCATGGGTGGAGGCCCGGCCACCAGGCGCTCACCTGCGGGCCCCAACTCCAGGCCTGGCTCCATGGTGGGGCTCTGATGACCCTCCGGCCAGGGTGAACTGGTTCTCGTTGTTGCTCATCATTAGGGATCTGTGACCACGCTTTGTCTGGCCTCTCACCTAGGACCAGTTTGCCTTGGGAGACCCTACCAGGGGCAATTGCCCCTGACAACATAGCTCCAATGCGGCACTCAAACCCCTCCACCACGATAAGGTGGTGGCCATGGAGGGGTATTTGTATTAATTTCAATGAAAATGTTTGAACATTTCCTAACTGTAAATTTATGAATGTGTGCAATTGGTTCACAGACAGCCACCCTTGCTCTGTGTCCCAGGAGGCTCCGTCTGTAAAATCAGGGAAATGAATATAAAGCATCCTTCAGCTCCAGTGAATGTGTCACCTCTTTCCAAAGCTTTGTCTAATCAGCCTAACAGATGTTTTGGTAATTATCTTATCACTGATTTAGTGCAAGGACTTCTGGCAGGCCTGTGTTGGCTCCCTAAAATAACTCATTTGTAAAAATCTTCAGTCAGCACTTAAACAGCCAGAAATAGTGATAGGTTCCTGTCAAAAGAAGTTTTATAGGGCTACATTGTGGGTCCATTTTCAATCTCCCTTCTCCATTTTCAGAGTGAGACCTATAGGCGTTGCCACCAAAATTTTCTCTCTCAAAAAAAAAGTCTTATTATAGATCTCTCAGCTCCTCACAACTCCTCAATCCCAAGTATAAACAACTTAATTCCCTGAAATCCATTCTCTCTGTACTACTGGGGGTGGAGGGGGCTTGGCCGGAGGGCACAGGACGCTGGTTTTAACTGGCTTGACCTGGCTTGACCTGGCTGACATGAAATTTGGGGTGGACCAGCATTGACCTTCGCAACTTGAGCTGGACCGCTGCAGGATTCACCACCTTGGAGACAGGACCCAGACCGACGAACCTGGGAGGAAGCTTCCTGGACTCCACCCGAAGAAGCAGGTTCAGGGTGGAAAGCCAGACCCTCTGACCCGTGGCATACTTGGGGGCTACCATCCTGTTCTTATCCGCAGCAGCCTTGTAAACAGACAAAGACTTGAGGAGGGCCTGGCGAGCCCACTCCCAGGTTCTCCTGCAGCGGTGGACCAAGGCCAATGCAGACGGAATGGAGGAATCAGAGTCTGTGGTGGGAAAAACAGTAGGTTGGTGTCCATGAACAATGTGAAAAGGGGAGAAACCAGAGGATGACGATGGTAAAGAGTTAGGCAGTCCGCGCGACTGTGGCTCAGTGGTAGAGTTGTCATCTCTTACTCAGAAGGTCGAGGGTTCAATTCCCAGCTCCTGCAGTCACATGTCGAAGTGTCCTTGAGCAAGACACTGAACCCCAAATTGCTCCCACTGTTGTTCAGTGGTGTGTGAATGGGTATGAATGAGTTACATAAAAATACTGATGGTTTCTAGCTTCCTCCTCCCATCAGTGTGTGAATGTGGTGTGGATGGGTGAATGAGGCTAGCAGTGTAAAGCGCTTTGAGTGGTCAGAAAGACTAGAAAAGCGCTATATAAGTACTGGTCCATTTAAGTACTGGTCCATGTGAGAGTCCAAACCAATTTGTCAAACCAGGTCTCCGGGTTTTGAGAAGCCATGATGCGAAGTCCCTTCTCAAGATCGCATTATCCATTGGACTGAGGATGAAATCCAGATGACAGGCTGACCGTTGCTCCCAGAAGCCTGCAGAACTCCTTCCAGAACTGTGAGATAAATTGCCTTGGTCCGAAACAATGTCCTGTGGAAAACCATGAATCCTGAAAATGTCGTTTAACATTACCTCGGCCAACTCTTTGGCCGAAGGAAGCCTGAGCAAATAAATGAAATGACACATTTTAGAAAATCTGTCCACTACAGACAGAACCACAGTGTTATCGTGAAAGGGAGGCAGTCCAATAACAAAGTCCAATGCAATATGTGACCAGGGTACCCTGGGAACCAAGTGGGGTCTCAACAACCCCTGAGCCTGATTAGTACTCTTATGGGCCACACAAACAGAACATGCATTTACAAACTCAGAGACATCCTCCTTCATCTTGGGCCACCAGAAACGCTGCTGGACAACAAACAGTGTTTTAACTGAACCGGGATGGCAAGATACTTTATTAGAGTGGGCCCACTCAATCACCTGACCCCTGAGCGACTGCACCACAAACAACCTATTAGACACTCAGCAGGAATGGAAAACACTCTCAGCGGCCACTTTGACCTTACCCTCAATGTCCCAGGTAAGTGCAGAAACGAAACAAGTTTTGGGAAGAATGGTGTTGGGTTCAGCCACCAAACGTGTAGGATCAAACTTCT
The DNA here is from genome assembly GCA_030710495.1 of Labroides dimidiatus. Taxonomy (NCBI): domain Eukaryota; kingdom Metazoa; phylum Chordata; class Actinopteri; order Labriformes; family Labridae; genus Labroides; species Labroides dimidiatus. Next base: position 22,195,522 of record CM061162.1, read on the forward strand.
GAGACAGTGAATCAGGCTTCCCATTCTTGGAACCAGGATGGTAAGAGAGGACAAAATCAAAGTGGCTGAAAGAATAGCCCACCTAGCCTGCCGTGCATTTAACCTTTTAGCAGACTTCAAATAATTAAGATTTTTGTGGTCTGTCCAAACCTGAAATGGGAGCTGGGCCCCCTCCAACCAGTGACACCACTCCTCCAGAGCCACCTTGACTGCAAGCAGTTTGCGGTCACCTATATCATAATTGCCTTCAGCTAAAGACAGTTTCTTGGACAAAAAGGCACATGGATGTAGTTTACCATCTTTCGAACTCACTTGAGATAACACCGCCCCAACACCCAAGTCAGAGGCATCCACCTCGACCACGAACTGCTGGCAGGGGTCCGGGTGGGTGAGCACTGGAGCGGACACAAAACTTTCTTTTAAGCTCCAGAATGCAGCATCACATAAATGAAAACAGATATTGAGCATATACCTTAAAACATAGTTAACAAGATTTTGGAACATGGCAGGAACCTTAGTTAAACCAAAAGGCATGACCAGATACTCATACCTGACCTGTAGGAGTATTGAACGCTGTCTTTCACTCATACCGCTCTCTGCTCCTGACTAAATGATAAGCATTGCGTAAATCCAGTTTAGAAAAAACTATGGCTCCCTCCAACAGCTCAAAAGCGGTGGAAATGAGTGGAAGCGGGTATTGATTCAGTGATGTTATTTAAACCCCTATAGTCAGAGACTTGTCATTTGAGAAGATTAACTACCCCTAAGGGACTGCCGTCTACCGCCTTTACCTCAAGAGGCCGCCAGAGATGGAACATTCTCAGCTGCAGTCTCCTAGCAAGAGAGGGGTGGATAAGATTAGCGTCTGACCCTGAGTCAACGAACATGGGCACAGCAAGAGAGGTATTCTCAGAACAAAAAACGGCCATCATAATCCTAGGTTGAGCTGGGATATCAATGACAATGTTCTGACTAACCCTCAGACCCACCTTGTTCTTAGTCTTAGTGTCCTTAACGGGACACTCCACAACAACATGACCCAATTGTCCGCAGTAAAAACACCTGCCATCCCTCAGGCGACGAACACGTTCCTCTCCTGAGAGGTGGGTGCGTCCAAGCTGCATGGGTTCCTCAGCGCTGACTCCTGAAGAAGCAGAATAACCCACTCAGAGGGTTCCAGGGTAGGCGCAGGAGGATCCTTCCTTCTGAACTGACTCGAAGACCCCCGAACGAAGACCCGACTCCTCTCCTGCTCCCGTTCTGCCATATTCCACTCGCTCTGGGCAGCAAGAGTCCGGAAGTCAATAGCGTAATTAGCCACCTTCCTCTTAACTTGCTTGATCTTGAGCGGCAAACGAGATGCCTCACAACCCGGCGAGGTGTGCTGAAAGACCTGCTCAAAAGCCTGGAGAAAACCCGACAGGGAAGAACACGCCGGAGATCTCTGATTCCAGTCTCTGCCGTAGCCCACACCTCTGCACGCCCTGACAGGTGGGAAATAATGAAGGCTATCTTGGCCCTGTTAGAAGGAAACGCAGAAGCTTGGAGCTCAAAATGGATCTTGCACTGTATGATGAGGGGCTTGACGTCACTTGATTCTCCTGTGAAGCGCTCTGGTCGAGACAACAGACTTGAGACAACAGCCTGCGACGGCGTCTCCCACACCGCCCCAAGTGGTGGGGAGGAGGTACCAGCCGGAGCCGTAGCTCCGCAGTCCAGCTTCTCAAGAAGCATAGAAACCCGGGAGCCAAGCGAGGTCATCATAGAGTCCTGGCAATCAGCCAGTTCTGTCAGGCCTTAGCACAGAGCTGCCAACTGCTCCTCTTGCTGAGCAAGACGCTGCCCCTGTGCTCTAAGAGCTTGGCTGTGTCTATTCTGGCCAGTTCATCCTGTCATGAACCATGAACCAGATGAGGACACAAATGCACATCTCACAGGATCCAAAGACAACGGGTTTTAATAAAGCGTTCAAAGTTCGTTACACAAAGGAGGTACTCGGCCAGGAAGGGTTCAGTACACAGTTCAAGGTTGTCAGACAGGCAGAGGTCATACACGGAGAGACAATCCAGAGACAGGCAGAGGTATCCAAAAACGTGAGACAAGAAAGGCTAAACAAGATACTAAACAAGGTTTGTGATCTGCAAGACTAGCCTATGAAAACAAGGCTGGGACGAGGACTATGAAGTGCAACGAACTGGCGACGAGACAGTGAGAGACATGAGGTTAAATACAAGAGGTAATGAGGGGTGATGAGACGCAGCTGGGGAGAACAATCAGGAATCAGGTGTGACAGACGGAGGCAGGACAGACAGGAACACATCTAGAAAACAGAGACAAGAGTTAGACACTTCAAAATAAAACAGGAAACCAAAACCTGAACTGAAATGTGTAAAAAATGACGAGAATTTTACAGACATGACACTTTGAGCTTCCATTCTAATAGCTATAGGGTGCCCTTAGTCACGTGAGCTGAGCTCAGCCTCTGATTGGAAAAACCTGTAATCCTGATATCTAACAAACCGTAGAGTTAGAAAAAATTCACTGTGCAGTGTGTGCTGATAATGAAATTAGTGTTTCAGACCAAAGCCATTTTTGAACCAGCCTCTAAATATGCTTTTGAATGCGGTGAAAGTCTGTTTTTTTGGCTTAATGTGTATGTGACTTTCAGTCTTTCTCCTGTTGCCCCTTATCTTAAACTGACACATCTTGCCATTATTATTGTAACACCTTTTGTCCTTTCCTTTTCATGATGATATATCTACATCAATGTCCCCTTACCCAACAAACGTCTGGCCTGTTCACTATCGATGGTTATAAACATACGACAAGATGTTGGTTCTCCTCAAAGCTGCGTGCTCTCTGCCTGAGTGGTAGCCTGCCACCCAGACACCACTCCCCTCACTCCCTTAGAATCAATGCAGCTTCAACTGCAGCTCTCCATCTGCCTACCTTGACACTCAAATCCCTGGGTTGCTAGTGGTCTTCTGCATGTCAACACTACGTCAGGCTACACAAAAAAAGATACCCTGCCTGCTCAAACGCTCATGAGTTCTTCCATCTAATTCGTAAGAAATAACTGCATCTACTTTGCTGCCTAATTCTATCATCGCATAGGTGGTTTGCTGTGTTTAGTACTTATACAATTCAGGGTGCTTATAGGTCAGTGCACAGTAATACTCTAAATAGTATATTCCCTAACAGCTGAGGTGCACATGGGGAATGGTCACACGGCCATTGTGCCAACACCCACACACAGTCGATTCCACCTCAGCTCTTAAACCTTCATGTTTTGGGGGGTTATGTTCTGTATCTTTTACTGATCACTCCTCAATGTCACCATGTAAACATATCTGCAAGGAGTGATGAGGCCGGAGCCTGACGCCAAACAATGTATTTGACAATGCGAATGTATTTGCTGCTACGATACATAATTCAAACGTGAGTTGTCGGTAAGAAAAACATCTAATTTTCATCATGAAAGAAATAAAAATACATTTGTTTTTCTGGAAACATGATATGTGTATTTGACTTGTAGAGACTTAAAACAAACCAAAGGCCACCTGCGGTGCATGGATGGTCAATCTGCCTGACAGATACTCGGTGATTGCATTGCTTGTGCCACTGAAACTGTCTGAACTGAAATTTTCTCATTTGTGTTGCATCTATAGGAGTGGGGAACTGGGACTTACCTTCCATTAACTGAGACCAGGTACATATTAGACAACTGTTAAAACCGAACCAATTGTAAAGATGTTGGAAACCACACACACAAAGACAATTCAGACTGAACATGACACACCTTAGGTTACACATACTGGAACAGTTTTTCCTTAGATTTCTCCAAACCAAGAACTACGTATCCCCATACAAAAAACAAACAAACAAAAAAAAAGAACAACCTTATGGACAACCTAGCTAAAAAGCCCAGACACAACAGCCCAAATAGCAAATTTATATATTATAAAATCACATCATACATACTGCACCATACCGCACCATAATGCACCAGATGGGTCTTGGCCATAGACTGTATAATTAATGGACGTCATGGGAAAGCCAAACCTGACATCAACCCCCTCCACTTCATCCAAGGTGAAGAGATTGCGTAACGGGGACTCATCCAGGTGTATCCAGGTGTCCATAGAAAATAAGTGAACTTCTAGACGCCTGGTTGAGCCTGCTGGAGGTCCTCCACAAAGAATTCCAGGCGCTGTGCGAGTCACTGGAGTTCAGCCAACACCCTCAGAGAGTCTGTGAAATCTCTCTCAGAGGGAATGACCCGACTCTCTGAGGAGAACAAGAAGATCAAAGAAACAGTCCTTGATCTCAAGGCGCATAGCATGCGAGACAGTCTGGTGTTCGCAGGCATTCCTGAACAGGCTGAAGAGGATCCAGAAGCAATGGTCACAGCCTTTATCAAAAATCAACTGAAGCTCTCCAAGGAAATCATGAGTAACATCTCGTTTCACCGAGTCCATCATCTGGGAGGTAAGAGGCCAGATTCAAGCAGACATAGACCAATTGTCGCTAAGTTTGTTAACTTTAAGCAGAAAGAGCAGGCAAAGAGCCAGGGCAGGGAGTTGAGAGAGATGGATTTCAGCGTCAACGACCAGTTTTCCCAAAGAGATCCTGGAGCGACGCAAGGTCCTGTTCCCAGTCAGGCGGCAGTTCATTGAAGCAGGCTCCCGAGCTGTCAATGCTGTTGACAAACTGTTTGTTAACAACCAGCTGTATCATGATCCAGGTGTCACATCTTGGCTCTACTAACCTCAGGAAAATAACACCACTCATCAACACAACACACAAGATTTACACACTTATGTGTTGCACGCAAATTAATTAAGCAGCAACAGATAACAGAACGCTCACTGCTAGTCTCCATCTGTGTGATTTTAATGACTTCTGTCCTATTTGAATGTTTGTGTTGTTGTTTTTTTAAATTTTTTTGTTGCTCTTTTTTTCCCCTGTTTTTTCTTGTCCTCTCTCCTTCTTTCATCTCTCCACAATTAACTGTAACTTTAACCTTTTATGCTACACCATTAACAGGGTCTCAGACACATATAACCATAAACATGTCACTCAGAGCACTCCTGCATTGCAAAAAACATGTAGCCACACATCAACCCTCACTATGCACAGAAACACACTCACAGCATGTGGATGTACAGAACATAAACACATGTGGAAACGTGACATGGGTGATTTCAGTGGTACATATACACACATGGGTGTAACATGCATACTCAAAAAAGACGCATGCATATGAGCATACACTTATATACCTGCTTGTGCACACATACACACATCTTTCTTAGTCAACTCACTCCGCTAGTCTGTCACCACTAAGGTTTCTTTCATGGAATATACACAGAGCTGGTTCCAGGGAGAAGAGGTTGAAAGTATTTAGTAGATCTACAGGCAGACATTATTTTGCTACAAGAGACTCATTTATCAGAGACAGCAGTGGGTTTACTCCCCACTGTACAGTTTCTTCATGTGTATTTAGCCTGTCTCAATTCCAATTCTTTTTACACAAATCAGACTTTAGGCAAGAACATAGCTCAGTTTTAAGAATTTGAAGAGCTTGTATTTTGAAATGCTACATCAGAATTTTTTGATATTGACTGGGTGATACCCTGAGGTGGTGTACTATCAGCCTGTGGTGGAATCATTGATTGAATATTTATTTAAGCCTTTTTATCCTAATCTTAAATCAGGCAAGACTACAGCTCAGTTTCTGGAATTTAAAGGGCTTTTATTTTGAAATGCTACATCAGTCTTGGTTAAAATTAATTTTGTCACATCCTGAGGTGATGTACTATCATCCTGAAGTCGAATCATTGATTGATTATTGGTTTTAGCCTTTTTACACAAATCAGACTTCAGGCAATAATACACCTCAGTTTTAAGAATTTGAAGAGCTTTTATTTTGAAATGCTACACCTGAAACAGCGGATATTAAATGAATCACATCCTGGGGTGGTGTACTATCAGCCTGAAGTGGAATCATTGATTGATTATTTATTTAAGCCTTTTTATCCTAATCTTAAATTAGGAAAGACTATAGCTCAGTATCTGGAATTTAAAGGGCTTTTATTTTGAAATTCTACATCAAAATCAGCTGATATTTAATGAATGACATCCTGGCGTGGTATACTATCAGCTTGAAGTGGAATAATTGATTGACTATTGGTTTAAGCCTTTTTACACAAATCAGACTTCAGGCAAGAATACACCTCAGTTTCAAGAATTTCAAAGGCTTTTATTTTGAAATGTTACATCAGAATCAGCTGATATTGAATGTGTGACATCCTGGGATTGTTCACTATCAGCCTGAACTGCAATCATTGATTGAGTATTGATTTTAGCCTTTTTACACAAATCAGACTCAGGCAAGAATATAGCCAATTTAAGAATTTGAAGCGCTTTTATTTAGAAATGCTACACCAGAATTGGTTGAAATTAACTGGGTCACATCCTGAAGTGGTGTACTATCATCTTGAAGTGGAATAATTGATTGATTATTGGTTTTAGCCTTTTTATGCTAATCTGAAATCAGACAAGAATATAGCTCAGTTTCTGGAATTTAAAGGGCTTTTATTTTGAAATGCTAGATCAGAATTGGCTGATACTGACTGAGTCACATCTTGAGGTGGTTCACTATCAGCCTGAAGTGCAACTATTGATTAATTATTGGTTTTAGCCTTTTTACACAAATCAGACTTCAGGCAAGAATATAGCTTAGTTTTAAGAATTTGAAGGGCTTTAATTTTGAAATGCTACATCAGAATCTTTTGATATTGACTGGATGATACCCTGAGGTGGTGTACTATCAGCCTGAAGTGAAATCTTTGATTGATTATTGGTGTTAGCCTTTTCATGCTAGTCGGAAATCAGGCAAGAATATAGCTCAGATTCTGGAATTTAAAGGGCTTTTATTTTGAAATGCTACATCAGATATAGCTGATATTGACTGGGTGACATCCTGAGGTGGTGTACTATCAGCATGAGTCTGAATCATTGATTGGTTATTTGTTTTAGCCTCTATTCTAATCCGAACTTCATGAGAAACCTTATCAGTTCCAAGATTTGAAAAGGGTATCATTTTGTTACAAAAAGCTTTAAGTTGAATTGAATTCATTTACATTAGTCTTTAAATTTTAATCAGGATTTAGAGCAGATTATTTCTGTATTATATCTGTCGGGTTAAAAATTTGCCCACATGGCCGAGTTGAAAATGAGTGATCCTTTTCTGAAAAACCCCAGAGATTCAAAATGGAGTTTTTAGTGAAAAATCTCAAAACTTTGTGTTGCTTTACCTTCGTTTTCTCAAAAACTGTTGAAGATAGCAGAATGCCCCTCGAAACTTAAGCTGTGGACAGATCTGTCAACGTTTTGAAGCAAGAATGACGTCTCTAGGTCAAAGTATGGCGAGGCAGGAGCAGTGGGAAAAAGTGTGTTTTTTTGGTGTTCTCGGGGAGCCTCCCTATTCATTGTCTATGGGACTTTTTCGTCTGTTTTTCGCTTTTTTTTTTTTTGGCCAAAACTTGCAGAAATTCTTAGAAAAGTCATAGCACACCATTCTGGACTGAGCTGCACGTTTTGATATATAATTTGTTGGGGTTTTCTCAAAGCTCTGGGAGGAGAAGTGGTCCAAAATTTTGTCCTTATGAGTCATGCCGGGCCTGCGGGCTTCTACTCCTGGCCCCCTGGGGCCCTTACCCTGAGGTGCTAGTGGTCTACCTTTCGCTTCCCTTTGCCTCCTCTCCCGGCCTCCACCTCCTGAGTTGGCCCATAGCTGTCTCTGCGGTGGACTGTCTTGGTTCTATGCTCCATTGCGACTACTAGCTGCCCGGCACCCGGGGTCCTCTCTGTATACGTCTGGTCCCTGAAGGCAGTTGGGACACACCTGCACGATCACTCCTAGGCATGACCACTCAACACAAAACACAACTTAACCCAAATAATCTGCTCTCTCACCCTTGCATAGACACATACACATAGAGGTGTGTGTATGCGTCTATGTGTATACATCCATATTTGTATGTGTATATGTGTGTATTTATTTGTATGTATGTGTGTGTATATATATATATATATATATATATATATATATATATATATATATATATATATATATATATATATATATATATACACACACACATACATATACATATGTGTATGTGTATGTGTTTATATGTGTATATGTGTGCATATGTGCGTATGCATGTACATACATGTGAACATTTGTGGGTGTATGTGTATGTTAGTAAATGTTTGTATATGTATGTATATTCGTAATAATTATTGCTGTGCTCATTGTTGCTAATGATCTCTCCAGTTCATTTCTCTGCAGGTGCCCCAAGTGAATGTTGTGTCAAAGACCTCAGGTTAATGTTTCTTTTCAGGCTCAGCAGCTGGTTGTTTGGTTCTCCTCTCCGTTAGCATTTGCTCAGTTGTTGTGGTTGTTCTCTACTGCTGTTTTGTTGTTTTTCTCTCCCTTTCTGTCTTTTTACTTCTCTCTATGCATTTTTTTTTCTCTCCTCTCCTATCACTCTTGTCTGGTCCGACTGTACATTTTTTTTAACTTGGCAATACACATAAAAAAAAGAGAAATTGCAAAGTACCAATAAAAAGTATCATTTAAAACTCAAGGGGAGCCTTTTCCATAAATGGCTCCTTTTGGCAAAGCAAATCTGTTCTGCACAAATACCACAGCCAGACCACAATTCTGTTGTCATGATGCTGGACAGGACAAGTGGAAAAAGAAAGACAATTTTTGGCCGAACCCCCCCCCCCCCTGAAAAACAGACGAAACAGTCCCATAGACAATGAATGGGGAGGCTCACCGAGAACACCAAAAAACCACACTTTTTCACACGGCTCCTGCCTCGCCATACTTTCAGCTAGAGGTAGTAGTAGTAGGTATTTCCGTTGCACTTCTGTCAAAGCAGCCTTTGAACTCAAAAGACAGAGCTCTTAGTCAGGAAAGGGCCAAGTCCTGGAGAAAACCTGATTTTCCTCCCATAGAGGCCCATTCATTCTCTGATCCGAAATTCCTCCTTTGTAACCACTTTTTAAAACAAATTTTTAAATACTTTTTGCTGGCCCTACTAAATTTGACATTGGCAGATTCCTCAGACCCTTTGGATTCTCACGGTGCGCTCATTTCTTTGATAGCTATAACGGTTTGGCCACAGCGAGCGTTTATTTGGACCATTTCTCACCCCAAAATCCAGCCTGAGAGCAGCTGTCACAAAGAAGTGACCGTTAAACTCAGCAGCTGTCCTTTGAAGTCCCATCACCATGGAAACCATGCAGCTGCTCATGAATGATGACTCATAAGGACATTCTGGGGCATTTGGGGATAGCCTGGCTATATTACCAAAACAAGCACACACTCACACACACACACACACAGAGTCAGGATTCGTTTTGAATCAATTAACTCAATTTAAACCATGTATTTTTAATGAAAGCTTACACACAAAGGTTTTCTTATCCTTGAAAGGGCATGTAAAGCATTCAAACGTGTATGTGTGTGTGTGTGTGTATTGATGATGTTAAAGGTACCTCAGTTCACACAAAACCCCCTCACATTTAAGTGCACGTAATGCTCATGTCTGTGTGTGTGTTTGTGTGTGTTTGTGTGTGTGTTTGTGTGTCTATGTGTATGTTTGTGTGAGTGTCTGTGTGCGTTTGTGTGTGTGTCTGTGTGTGTATGTTTGGGTGAGTGTGTGTGTGTGTGTGTCTGTGTGTGTGTGTGTGTGTATGTTTGGGTGAGTGTGTGTGTGTGTGTACTTCTTTACTTCACATGACTTTATGCTATTTACACATAACTCATAGATTTTGCTGTTATTTACATTTTTTTCAACATTTTATTGTTTAAACAGTCTAAAGACTTCTTCAGTTCTTCTGTGCTCCTTCTTTTCATACAACTTTCTCATTTCTTAATTGTTCTCACTCCTCCTTCTTTACTTCCTTTACTTCTTTTTCTTCATCACCCCTTCCCCCTCACTCCTTTCCTCATCACTCTGGCTTCACTTTCTTCCTAACTGCTTCTTCACTCTTTTTTCCCCACTGTTTCTTTCTCACTTCTTTTACACTCCATCTTCCTCTTTACTTTTTTACTCACTCTTTCTTTTTCAATCCTTCTACCTCACTTCCTGGTCTTCTTCACTACTACTGCTTCACTCTTTCTTCTTCACTTTTTTTCACATTTCCATGGTACGCTTTTTCTTACACCTTTCAGCAATTTTATTTCACGTTTTTCCACATTTTCGGCTTTTTTTCATGATTTCAAGTCTTCAGGGTCATCATTTCAACGCATTTTCAACGCACTATTGTTCTTCCGTTCGTTTCTTTCGTCATCTTCTTCATCTTCCGGACAAAATTTTGGACCGCTTCTCCTCCCAGAGCTTTGAGAAAACCCCAACAAATTATATATAAAAACGTGCGGCTTGGTCCAGAATGGTGTTCTATGACTTTTCTAAGAATTTCGGCAATTTTTGGCCGAAAAAAACCCAGAAAAACAGACGAAAAAGTCCCATAGACAATGAATGGGGAGGCTCCCCGAGAACACCAAAAAAACAGACTTTTTCACACTGCTCCTGCCTCGCTATACTTTCAGCTAGAGACGTCATTCTTGCTTCAAAACGTTGACACATCTGTCCACAGCTTAAGTTTCGAGGGGCATTCTGCTGTCTTCAATAGTTTTCGAGAAAACAAAGGTAAAACTCAGCTCTCAGAGTGGCTGACATCATCAGTCAGGAGGATACCAAGCCCCAGGCACCCACAAGTCACAACACTCACAGAAACAGACATACCTGCCACTCGATCCACACCGCTCATTCACACCTACATACCAACACAACAACACAACAACAAAACAACCCAGTGACCCAACACAATGACACAACAACACTACAATACAACAACACTACAGTACAACGCGCTCTGACATCCTAACTCCCCCCTCTCCAAGACAGAGGGCCATGGACACTCCCGGGGCGCCACAGGGCCCTCACCGCATCACCTGGCCGGCCCCAGCCAACCCCGCTCCAGGGGGCGCCCGGGAAACAGGGGTGTTATAAGGCCCCCTGGCCCTACCTCTCCCGCTCAGTAGTGGGTGGATGGTTGTGTACCTAAAGTGGTTAAAATTGAGGGGCAGACAGCCGTGCAGCTCTGGAGGCGATGCTGTTCAGGTGGTTAGCCTGAAGAGCCCTGTCCGCCACATGCCACTTAGCCTGTCCCTCAAGGCCATATGTGTATGTTGTGTAGTGTGGTGATTGGTACCATGTGGTGATGACTAATTAAAATAACTTTTTAAATACTTTTTCTTGGCCCTACATATATAAACTTGACATTGACAGATTCCTCAGACCCTCTGGATTGTCACGGTGCACTCAGTTTTCTGATAGCTATAACGGTTTGGCCACAGCAAGCATTTGTTCGGACCCATGCCTCATCCCAAAAAAACGCAGAGAGCAGCTGTCACAAAGAGGTGTCCCTTGATCTCCACAGCTGCTCTCTGTGGAAACCACGCAGCTCTTCATGAAAGATGACTCATAAGGACAAAATTTGGGACCGCTTCTCCTCCCAGAGCTTTGAGAAAACCCCAAAAAATTATATATCAAAACGTGCGGCTCGGTCCAGAATGGTGTGCTATGAATTTTCTAAGAATTTCGGCAATTTTTGGCCAAAACCCCCCAGAAAAACAGACGAAAAAGTCCCATAGACAATGAATGGGAAGGCTCCCCGAGAACACCAAAAAACACACTTTTCCCCACTGCTCCTGCCTCGCCATACTTTGACCTAGAGACATCATTCTTGCTTCAAAACGTTGACAGATCTGTCCACAGCTTAAGTTTCGAGGGGCATTCTGCTATCTTCAACAGTTTTTGAGAAAACGAAGGTAAAGCAACACAAAGTTTTGAGATTTTTCACTAAAAACTCCATTTTGAATCTCTGGGGTTTTTCAGAAAAGGATCACTCATTTTCAACTCGGCCATGTGGGCAAATTTTTGACCCGACAGATATAATACAGAGATAATCTGCTCTAAATCCTGATTAAAATTCAAAGAATAATGTACATGAATTCAATTCAACTTAAAGCTTATTGTAACCCACAACAGTGTAACAAAATAATACCCCTTGCAAATCTTGGAACTGATAAGTTTTTCATGAAGTTTGGATTAGAATAGAGGCTAAAACAAATAACCAATCAATGATTCAGACTCGCTTATAGTACACCACCTCAGGATGCGACTCAGTAAATTTCAACCAATGCAGTTGTAGCATTTCAAAATAAAAGCCCTTCAAATTCTTAAAAATGAGCGATATTCTTGCTTGAAATCTGATTTGTGTAAAAAGGCTGAAATCAATAATCAATCAATGATTGCACTTCAGGCTGATAGTACACCACCTCAAGATGTGACTCAGTCAGTGTCAGCCAATTCTGATCTAGCATTTCAAGATAGAAGCCCTTTAAATTCCAGAAATTGAGCTATATTCTTGTCTGATTTCAGATTAGCATAAAAAGGCTAAAACCAATAATCAATCAATTATTCCACTTCAGGCTGATAGTACACCACTTCAGGATGTGACCCAGTTAATTTCAACCAATTTTGATGTCGCATTTCAAAATAAAAGCGCTTCAAATTCTAAAATTAGCTATATTCTTGCCTGAAGTCTGATTTGTGTAAAAAAGGTTAAAATCAATATTCAATCAATGATTGCACTTCAGGCTGATAGTGAACCATCCCAGGATGTCACTCATTCAATATCCGCTGTTTCTGGTGTAGCATTTCAAAATAAAAGCTCTTCAAATTCTTAAAACTGAGGTGTATTCTTGCCTGTAGTCTGATATGTGTAAAAAGGCTAAAACCAATAATCAATCAATGATTCCACTTCAGGCTGATAGTGAACCACCCCAGGACGTCATTAATTCAATATCAGCTGATTCTGATGTAGCATTTCAAAATAAAAACCCTTTTAATTTCTGAAACTGAGCTAAAGTCATGCCTGATTTCAGATAAGCATTAAAATGGCTAAAACCAATAATCAATTAATGATTCCACTTCAGGCTGATAGTATACTATCTCAGGATGCAACTCAGTTAATATCAACCAATTTTGATGAAGCATTTCAAAATAAAAGCTCTTTTAATTTCTGAAACAGCTATAGTCTTGCCTGATTTCAGAGTAGCATAAAAAGGCTAACACCAGTAATCAATCAATTGTTCCACTTCAGGCTGATAGAGGACTACATCAGGATGTCACTCAGTTAATTTTCTACCAATTCTGATGTAGCATTTCAAAATAAAAGCCCTTCAAATTCTTAAAAACGAGCTATATTCTTGCTTGAAATTTGATTTGTGTAAAAAGGCTAAAATCAATAATCAATCAATTATTGCACTTGGGGCTGATAGTACACCACCACAGGACGTGACTCAGTTAAAGGAAAGTGCCTATGTGTACATGTGTGCATTTATGATTGTGATTAAGGGCCTATAGACCCATTTACTGTTAGTAAACAAAGTGGGCTACGCGCGCATTCTGGCAACGGAAGTATAGCGAGTAGCAGTGGCTTGTCAACGTTTTGCGGGTGCATTATCGCTAAAAGATCGCGAAGAATACTTAAAAAAACTCACTTTAACAAATGGCAATAGGCTCCCTGATCCCTGTACACTTACCGAATGGGACTATGATGTTACCAAGTGGCCCAATATTCAGTGGCCTGATATTTACTTGTATTTAATTGAAAAACCGAGCGTGTATACGAGAGAGAAGCTGCGAGAATACAAATCTTTGGACACCTATGATTATGCGATTTGTGGACATGTACAGGAGGTGAAATACAAGGACATTGACGAAGAGTTCTGTGTTTTGATCAGAGATGGGGGGACTCGAGTCAATGACTTGACTCGAGTCCGACTCGAGTCGCCAGATTTGTGACTTGTGACTTACTTGATCCACATTAAGAAAAGACTTGACTTGACTTTGACTTGCCTTTCCTGACCTGCGACTTGACTTGACTTTTGTCATGTGACTTGCCAAGTCACATGAAAAACCTGTCCTGTTAAAACACGTCTTGTTTAAAAAAAATTAACAAATAAATTATTAGATCGATATTGCTTTATTGTGTGCGGGTGCTCCTGACCTGCTGCCTATCAGCAAACCTGGCAACCCCTCCTCCACACGACGCGACGTGCCTGAATGAGTTAAATGTGTGATCAGCAGAGAGATGGAGGGTACGCATCAGACCAACACCGTCCCAAAAATTATACATTTTGGGTTCAAAGATTACCAGACAACTACAAATAAAAGAGTAGCAACATGCAATATCTGCAATGTTAAAGTTACGGATACTGCAAGCACTACGTCGAATTTCATCAGACATTTCCGGACAGCTCATAAAGAAAGGTGAGTAACATGATGTAAGAGAAGTTTTTTTTTTTTTTTTTTTTGACACCGGGACCTTATTTTTAGGATCGAATATGCACGTACATTCATCCGGACAATTTTGGAGACGCCGTTTTTGAGAACTTTAAATAACTTACAATCGATCTGTAACATATCTATATTAGTGCACGGGGCGAAAAATGCAGAATGCTAAATAACACATGTTAAACAATCCCAAGTGGATACCGATCATTATGTTGGCAGACAGAGGGTTGATCTACATCACCAAGCTGACAAAACTCTCTGGTAAGACGCAATAAGCTGTTATTTTACATTAACATTTAGTTTTAGCTTGCTGCAGCCCTGATATTTAACACAAAAACTTCATGCCTTAAATGAGGCTATCATATTCAAAACTTTATTTTCAGATGTTATGGCAGTTTTAGTGTTTAAGCTCATTGATGCAAGCACGTATGGTCAAAAAAGAGCTAGTTGAGGCACGAAATTAGATTTCGCATAACATAAGGACAAGGGGAAGAAAAATTCCTGCTAACAAACAAAATTTTGTCTAGTTCCCTTTTTTGACCATGCAATGCATTTGCATCCCTGAGCTTAAACACCAAAACTGAATAGTGTGCCTCATAAGTATCTATGTATGCATGCAATGAGGCTATATTAAAACTTTACTTTCAGATGTTATGACTACTTGGTAGGCAGTAATGACAAGCTCTGTGAATACATGAGTTTACAATGTATCTTTTCTCCCCCCTCTGTCCCAAATGTTTAGATATGAAGAGTACCTTCGCTCAAAAGCAGCTCCTACGACGGACTCAAGACAGCCAGCGATCTCCCAGTTCATCAAAAGCAACATGCAACACTACACTTCTAGCCATCCCCAGCAGAACGCCATCACATGTTCAATACTTTCAGACCTGGTTATTGACTGCAACTTGCCACTGTCTATCATAGAACACCCAAGTTTCTGGCGCTTCATGTCTGTTGTTGACACTAGGTACAACCCTGTAACCCCTGATTCACACATACAGCGTCGGCGCAGCGGTCCGTCAGCGCCGCGCACTGCGCTGTATTTCGCTGCCATTCAAGTCAATCAGTGCATTCACACAGCCCGCGCTGCGGTCCGTTTTCGGCGCGTGTTACCAACGGCTGCTCGCGGCTGTTTCGCTGCGAGTCTATTCTTGCCGGAGTGCGCTGCAGAGACGCGTCAATCTCCGCAGAGCAGATCGTTCCAAACAGGAAATCAGACACAAAAAACGATCAGAGTTTCCGGTCTTTTCAAAATAAAGCACCATGTTCAGCCTGTCGATCGTAAAATTATCCTCATATATTAAAACTACGACACTGGCACAGGGCCAGTAGTCATCAGCAGGTCAGACCCAGAGGAAATCTGACGCCATGGACGAGGAAAAGTTTATATTGGAGGCGGAAAACCTTATAATTATATACGATACAACACATCCTCAACAGACACTAATGAAGCTCTGGGAGGGCAGGTGAGTTTAACATACTAAATATCATGAAAGCAGTGGTCATGGGTGTGATTCCTGCGGGAACATGTGGTTCTCCTGTGATCTTGTGATCTCTTGTATCCAGCTGCTGTGAGTACGCTGAGCTGCGTTCCGCTCCTGAGACGGATGCAGTGTGAATTGGCTCGCGCTGACTGATCGCGGCGCTGACGGACCGCAGCGCTGGCGCTGTATGTGTGAATCAGGGGTAAGCCGAAGAACTCTTACTTCAAAACTGGATGGTGTAGTGATGGAAAAGCAGACAAAACTAAAGAACAGTCTTGCAAATGCTGAAAATCTATCAGTCACAGTTGACATATGGTCAGATCGGAAAATGCGGGGCTTCCTAGGAGTTACTGCTCACTGGTTGGATAATGGAGAAGGTGGACTAGTCCTGAAATCTGCTTTGCTGGCTTGTAATAGGTTCAGCAGTTCCCACACTGGGGAACCACATTGCCACATTGTTTTTCACATCTCTTTCTCTGTCTCTCTTTCTGTCTCTCTCTCTTACACACACACTCACACTCACACACACACACACACACACACACCTTTGTTGAATTAAGCACATTTCAACTGTTCCTATGTTTTTTTCATATACAGTATGTGATCATTGAAACAAGTACCACAAAAGGAGCATTCCAGTATTTCAGTATTTAGCTACAGTGCTTCACTCATTGTTTCATGTGGTGTAGGTAATAAAGAGCTGTTTTAAATTCCTTCATTTTGAGCTGATTCCATTAACTTGTTAGCTTACATAAAAAAAGATATTGACTCTGAAAAACAGGTTTGGTGAATACAGACATTTGAAAAAACTATTGACTTGACTCGTGACTCGACTTGACTTGCTTGACTAAAGCTCTGCTTAATAATAATAATAATACATTTTATTTAGAAGCGCCTTTCAGGACACCCAAGGTCGCTGTACAGAAAGTTAAAAAAAATGCAGATATAGATAAAAGACAACAAACAGTACAATAAAAAAATAAAAGTAAAAATGGGGAAGGAGGTACATGGGAAACAGTTTAAAGGGAGTAAGAAAGTCTGAACAGATGAGTTTTGAGTTTGGATTTGAAGATGGGCAGGGTGGAGGAGTTACGGAGGTCCGGTGGGAGAGAGTTCCAGAGTTTGGGAGCAGAGCAGCTGAAAGCTCTGCTCCCCATGGTGCAAAGACGGGCAGTGGGCACGTTGAGATGGAGGGAAGAGGATGATCTGAGGGAACGGGATGGAATATTAATTTGCAGGAGATCGGAGAGGTAGGGAGGGGCGAGGTTGTGGATGGACTTGAAGGTGTACAGAAGGATTTTGTAGATGATTCTCTGGTTAACCGGAAGCCAGTGAAGTTGTTGAAGGACGGGGGTGATGTGGTGGGATGAGGGGGTTTTAGTAATGATCCGGGCAGCAGAGTTCTGGACTAGTTGAAGTTTATGAAGGGACTTTTGAGGGAGGCCGAAGAGGAGTGAGTTGCAGTAATCGAGGCGGGAAGTGACAAGGCTGTGGACGAGGATGGCGGTGGTGTGGGGGTTGAGGGAGGGGCGGAGCCGGTTGATGGAGCGCAGGTGGAAATATGCAGACCGGGTGATGTTATTAATGTGGGACTGAAAGGATAGTGTGCTGTCGAGGATGACACCCAGACTCTTAACCTGAGGGGAGGGGGAGACTAAGGAGTTGTCAATGGGGAGAGAGAAAGTATTAACTTTGGATAATGTGGATTTGGAGCCAATGAGTAGGAATTCGGTTTTATTGCTGTTTAATTTTAAAAAGTTTGAGGTGAACCATGACTTTATTTCAGAAAGACAGGAGGTGAGGGAGGGGGGTGGGATAGTGGAGTTTGGTTTGCAAGAGAGGTAGAGCTGGGTGTCATCCGCGAAGCAGTGAAAATTAATGTTAAATTTCCGGAAGATATGGCCGAGGGGGAGGAGGTATGTTATGAAGAGGAGGGGCCCCAGGACAGAGCCCTGGGGCACACCTGAGGTGACTGGGGAGGGGTCGGAGGAGAAAGACTTGAGCTGGACAAAATGAGTGCGGTCAGTAAGATAGGAATGGAACCAGTGAAGGGGAGTGTGGGTGATACCAATTGAGGAGAGTCTGCTGAGGAGGATGGGATGTGAGATGGTGTCGAAGGCTGCAGTGAGATCGAGAAGGATGAGGATTGAGATAAGACCGGTGTCAGCTGCAGTGAGGAGATCATTAGTGATTTTGAGAAGTGCAGTTTCAGTACTGTGGCGTGGGCGGAAACCGGACTGGAAGGGTTCATACAGACTGTTAAGGTTGAGATGTTCATGGAGTTGGGAGGAAACTATTTTTTCAAGAATTTTGGAGATGAACGGCAAGTTGGAGATAGGGCGAAGATTACTGAAGTCATTGGGATCTGAACCAGGTCTTTTCAGGATTGGGGTGATGGCAGCAGTTTTGAAAGCTGAAGGGACAATACCGGTGGACAGTGAAGAATGGATAATGGTAGAAATGAGGCGAAGGAGAGATGAGAGACAAGATTTAACCAGGGTTGTGGGGATAGGGTCCAGGAGGCAAGTGGAGGGCTTGGATTTGCGGATGAGGGTGGCTATTTCAGAGGCGCTGGGGAGTTGAAAGGAGGAAAAAGGCTGACTGCAGAGAAAGGGTTCGGGTGGGGAGAGAGGTGAAGGGATTGAACAGAGGTGCTGGTGAATGGAGCTGATTTTATCATTAAAGAATTGCATCAAGGAGTTACAGGTGTCAGTAGAGTAAAGGTGAGGGGGTAAGGAGTGGGGAGGCTGAAGGATCTTGTTGAGTAATGAAAAGAGTGATTTGGTATTTCCTTCATTTGATGAGATGAGACTGGAAAAGTAAGCAGTTTTACTGAGAGAGATGGAATCTTTGTAGTGAAGAATGTGGGTTTTGTACATATTTTTGTGTATAGTGAGTCCAGTTTTTTTGTACAGCCGTTCTAATTTGCGTCCTTGAGTTTTCATTGACCGGAGTTCAGGGGTGAACCAAGGTGCAGATGAAGAAAAGGAAACAGTCCGAGATTTCAGTGGGGCAAGAGAGTTGAGAATGCTGTTCAAACCATTATTGTAGAGTGCTGTAAGATAGTCAGGGCAGGAGAGTGAATCCGGGATTACGATACTGTCAATTTTGGAACAGAAAGTGTCAACATTAATGTCCTTTAAATTCCTGAATGAGATGAGACGTGGGGGTTTGATAGCAGAGAGGCTAAGTGCAGTGCTGAATGTGAGGAGGAAGTGGTCCGTTATTGGAAGTTCGTCAGAGGTGTAGTTGGAGGGGGTGAGGCCGGAGCAGCAGAGTAAATCCAGAGTATGTCCTTTGATATGTGTTAGAAAGTCAATGTACTGATGGAGTCCAAAGCTGTCAAGACATGATAAAAAGTCCCTGGTGAGGGGCAGATTTTTATTATCAATGTGAATGTTAAAATCACCCAGCAGTAGTAAGTTAGGTGACAGAGTGGAGAGATGTGTAAGAAGAGTGGAGAAGTCAGTTAAAAAGTCTTTGTGGGGCTTAGGGGGTCGGTAAATGGTGGCAACAACAGTGGGAGAGGATCCAGGCAGCAAGAACACAATGCATTAAAATGAACTGAAGGCAGAGACTGGCACAGGTAGGACTTTCCACTTCTCGCGGTGAATTACTGGAGACCTCCGCCGCGACCGTTGCCACGGGGATGACAAAGGTAAACAAATCCAGCCGGCGTGGATTCATTGAGCAGCGAAAAGTCATTGGGCTGTTGCCACGTTTCAGTTAAACAAATAAAATCGAGCTTACGGTCGGTGAGGAGATCCTGAAGGAGATTGCCCTTGCTTGTAAGAGAGCGGATGTTGAGCAGACCGAAGCGAACAGTGGTATTGTCATGCTTGACAGTAGCATTAGCATTAGCTGACCTGGCCAGGCCAGCTAACGCAAGGCTATCCGCGACCCTGCCGGAGTTTCTGCTTGGACTTGACTTACTTGATCCTCCTATAGAGATGACTTGGACTTACTTGAGACTTGAGGGCTAAGACTTGTGACTTACTTGAGAATTGCATGTATGTGACTTACGCCCATCTCTGGTTTTGATGTCTGAAATCCTGCCCAGCCAAAGGCAAGGGCAGAAGACTACCATGTATGAGGCGTGGGTGATCGTCAACAAGGTGGAGAACTATATACACACAGCAAACTGCACTTGTATGGCTGGGTAAGTATATTTTGCGCATCTTCTCAATTTTTTCCCTTAGCTTCTCATGCCCTGGTTTTAACATTAAGTCATATGTACCAGAGAGACTGTTTTTTTTTAAAATGTCTTCAGGACATTGCTCCTTCAGGACTTCTTCACTTCCTGGTGAGCGTATTCGTCACTTCGTGTTTTCACAGTGCAGCGCTATTGTAGAGTGTTGTTACTCTGTACAGCTAATGCTAATCATAACTGCTTAATATCTGTCATTTGAGCTTATAACACACTTGTTTTGTTTGATTTATGTTCAGTTGAATGTACCAAGGTTCACCACAATCACTCTAGCTTCTCTTAAGTGGTGTAATTTAGTCCTACTCTCATCTGCTCTAAGCATAGCTTAGCTTAGCATCTTAGTATGGCTTTTCCCTCCGCTCCTGCTCTGTCCTGTCCTATGTGCCAGATGTTCAGTCACTCCTCGTCCTCCTTTACTGATAGCGGAAACTGTCTGAAGTGTAGTTTATTCTTAGATTTGGAGGCGAGGGTATCTGATTTAGAGAAGCTGCTCTGCACCGGACCCAAACCTTCTTATGTAGCCAGAGCTAGCCAGCAGGACGTAGTTAGCGGTGCAGGCCGTGCTAGCGTTAGCTTAGCCTCTCCCCCGGCTTGCAATGGCTGGATCACTGTCCGTGGCAAGCATAACCGTAAGTTGAAGACCCATTCGGCACCCCACCATCCAGTTCGCGTTTCGAACAGGTTTTCTCCCCTCGGTGACGGCGTCGCGCCCACCAGGGAACATAGTCTGATAATTGGCGACTCCATAGTCAGAAACGTGAAGATAGCGAAGTCAGTGGGCATAATTAGGTGTACCCTGTATCCAGGGGCCAGAGCGGGCGACATAGAGTCAAATTTAAAGTTGCTGACAAAAATTAAACGTAAGTTTGCTGGAATAGTCCTCCATGTTGGCACGAATGACTCCCGACGTCGCCAGTCGGAAGTAACTAAATTAAACATTGAATCAGTGTGTGCTTTTGCTAAATTAATGTCGGATTCCGTAACTTTCTCTGGCCCCTTGCCCAATCTGACCAATGATGATATGTATAGCTGCATGTCATCATTCAACCGCTGGCTATCGAGGTGGTGTCCAGAAAACGATGTGGGCTTCATTGACAATTGGTCATCCTTCTGGGGAAAACCTGGCCTGATAGGAAAAGATGGCATCCATCCTACTTTGGCTGGTGCATCTCTCTTATCAAAAAACATGGCAGAGTCACTCTTATGACCTCTCAGAGATGAGACCATGGAGCAGAGCTGCAGTCCTCCAAGCTCCTCTGCACTTGCTTTAGGACAGTTTTCCACTCATTACTGTTATGACAGTTCTGTTCATCACTGTGATAACTGCTATGGCTGTTGTAATAGTGATGAATATTATTCTATAGAGACTGTGTCAGCCCCCCGACCCAAAGCTCACTTAGATATTAACACAAAAACAAATAACAGAGGAGTCAACCATAGAAATCTAATTAAAATCAAAACTTCAAATGTGGTGGCTTCAAAACATCAGATAATTAGATGTGGACTCTTAAACATTAGATCACTAAGATCCAAATCTTTACTGGTGAACGACCTTATATCAGGAAATCAGATTGATTTATTCTGTCTCACTGAAACATGGCTGTGCGAGGAGGAATATGTCAGTTTAAATGAGTCCACTCCTCCCAGTGAAGCTACTAGGGATGAGCCGGATATTCGTTTCAAACGAGTATTCGTTACGGATAATGCATTTTTGCCGAATACGAATACAACACGAGTTTTTTTTAGGATTATTCGTATCCGTACTAAAAGAATCCTCATTGGGTATCAACAACTACTGTCTTCACTCTTCATGCTCTGTGATCGGCCAGTCACACACAGCACACCCCCCTCCCTGCACCCACATGCTGCAGCAAGGAGGTGCCTGCTCTCCTCTTTCACACACACACACACACACACACACACACACACACACACACACACACACACACACATACAGGCAGCGAGTGACAGCGACTACTTCTCTTGCTTGCTTGAGTTGACTGTAGTTTACGTTGCTCTAATCTCTACTACTCACTCAGTTTTCTTCTGCTCGTCTCTATTGAGGTTTGTTTGGTATTTAAAGTTACTTCTTGAACTTATTTCGTGTCATACGCGATGCATGTGACAAGACGGGGCTGAAAACGGCTCGTGTTGCGCTGGTCAGTGCCTCTTGCTTCAATTCAGGACCATTTTTTTATGGTTTTCGTTGTCTCGCATTTCTTTAGTTCTTTTTTTATATTTAAAGTTACTTGATTAACTGTTTTGCAACGTACACGCAACGCATTTGAAGGCTTAAAGCTGTAAACTCCTGGTGTCGCGTTTTTTTTTTTTTTTTTAACTGGCTGCGTGATTTTAGTTTGGCTGGTGAGAAAGAAACAGAAACACTGTGCTCAGAATGAGCACAGTGTTTCTGTTTTTGAAAATAAAGTGAACAACAAGACATATTTTTGATTTTTTTTGCCACTGAATGTTTGCACAAATCACCTATTAAATTTACACAGATCATAAATAAAGAGACAGTCTTTCACACCACTACATACACATTTTACCAATTGTACATAATACATAGTTGATCACACAAAAGCCTTTAAAAAAAAAAAAAAGCCAGTTTCAGACTTAAAATAAAGTTCGGGTTTAAGCCCCGCCCATTTCCGGGCAAAACACGCCCACTTCCGGTTTAGGCCCCGCCCACACAAGTACGGATACGGATAATATGGATGGGCAAACAGATACAGATAATGGTGTACTCGCTCATCCCTAGAAGCTACCCATCATTTCAACCACACTCTTGATTTGGTTCTAGCATATGGCCTTGATATTAATGAACTAAAAGTTCATTAGTAACTTTTAGGTTCCTCTTGGAGGATTCTGTGTTCTGCAGCAAAATTGTGAGCAGTAGAAATCTGTCCAGTGGTGCCGTGACAAAATTTAAAGAGGCCATTCCTGCTGCCTTTAACTCGATAGAATTGCCAACACATAACTGTAACACTAGCTTTAGCCCCACTCAGCTGGATCAGCTTGTTGATGACTCAGCCAGTCTACTAAGATCCACTTTGGACTCAATTGCCCCACTGAGACAAAAAAGTATTAAATGTCAGAGGACAGCTCCTTGGTTTAACTCAAAAACTCGTACACTTAAGCAAACAATCCGTAAATTAGAGAGAATGTGGCGCTCCGATAAAAGGGAGGAGTCATGCATACTCTGGCGGGAAAGTCATAATCACTACATGACAGCCTTAAGGCATGCAAGAGCTGCCTACTACTCATCACTAATTGAAGAAAATAAAAACAACCCCAGATACCTTTTCAGCACTGTAGCCAGGCTGACACAGAGCCAGAGCTCGATTGAGCCTGTGATTCCTCTAGCACTGAGCTGTGAGGACTTTATGAGCTTTTTTAATGTTAAAATTTTGAAAATTAGAGACAAAATTAGCAACTCCCTGTCTTCCTCTAAACCTGCTGTACCACTAAATGTAGTAGTTGTCAGACCTGAGTTAGACTGTTTCTCCACAATTAGCCTTCAGGAGCTAAATTCTCTTGTCTCCTCCCCTAAATCATCAACCTGCCTTTTAGACCTAATCCCAACTAAACTGTTCAAGGAGGTCTTTCCCCTAGTCTGTCCATCCTTACTGGAGACTATAAATATATCTCTATCAACAGGCTATGTGCCACAGTCTTTTAAAACAGCAGTAATCAAAACTCTCCTTAAAAAACCTAACCTCGATTCAGGAACTTTAGTTAACTACAGGCCAATTTCAAACCTCCCATTTGCCTCAAAAAAGAAAATTGCCTTGAAGTAGTGGCTGACCAGTTATGCCACTTCCTTCAAGATAACAGCCTGCTTGAGGACTTTCAGTCAGGATTTAGAGCCCATCACAGCACAGAGACTGCTTTAGTTAAAGTAACCAACGATCTACTTTCAGCTTCAGATGAAGGATTTCTCTCTGTACTTGTTTTGTTAGATCTTAGTGCTGCTTCGACACCATTGATCATGGTGTTTTTATTCAGAAATTAGAGACATTACTTGGGATTATTGGCTTAAATCCTACTTATCCAATAGATATCAGTTTGTACACGTTAACAGCAAGTCCTCTGTGTACACTAAAGATTGTTATGGAGCTCCTCAAGGCTCAGTGTTAGGTCCAATTCTCTTCTCCATATATATGCTTACCCTTGGTAATATCATGAGGAAATACTCCGTTAATTTTCACTGCTACGCTGACGACATACAGCTTTATGTATCACTGAAGCCAGGTGAGACAAACCAATTATCTACACAAGATGCTTGTTTAAATGACATCCAAACCTGGATGGCCAGAAATTTTCTTCTTCTTAACTCAGACAAGACAGAGATCATTGTGCTGGGCCCTCGACACCTTAGAGAAGCTGTCTCTAATGACTTAATTGAAATAGATGGCATTAGCCTGGCACCAAGCACAACTGTTAGAAATCTGGGTGTCCTATTTGATCAGGATTTATCCTTTAACCTTCACATTAAGCAAATTTCAAACACAGCCTCTTTTCATCTTCGTAACATCGCTAAAATCAGGCCTTTCCTGTCCCAGGGCGATGCTGAAAAGCTAGTCCATGCTTTTGTTACCTCTAGACTGGACTATTGTAATTCCCTGCTTTCAGGCTGTCCCAGCAAGTCGCTTAAGATGCTTCAGCTGGTCCAAAATGCTGCAGCACGTGTACTGACTGGAACTAGGAGAAGAGACCACATTACTCCTATATTAGCTTCTCTGCATTGGCTTCCCATAAAATATAGAATAGAATTCAAGATTCTTCTCCTTACCTATCTATGTCTTGAGTTGACTCTGTCTATCTTAGACAGCTTGTAGTGCCATACAACCCCTCTTGAACATTACGCTCCCAAAATGCTGGCCTGCTTGTAGTACCGTCAATCTCCAAAAGTAGTATAGGAGGTAGAGCCTTCAGTTATCAGGCTCCCCTTCTCTGGAACCATTTACCAACCACAGTGCATCCCTCTCTACCTTTAAGGTTAGACTTAAAACATTCCTCTTTGATAAAGCTTTCAGTTAGGGACCATCTTATAATCCATAAATTAGTTAATAAATTATCAATCAATCAGTCTTTATTTATATAGCGCCAATTCATAACAAACGTTATCTCAAGACGCTTTCCAAGTGTTAACAGGTCTAGACCTGTAAATGGTAATAAAATCTTATTAACAGAAACCCAACATCAAGACAAGATAAGAAGTCTTATCTCATCTTAACCCACCATGAGTACAGCACTTTACAACATTTAGCAAGTTACAATGGCAAGGAAAAACTTCCCTTTAACGGGCAGAAACCTCGGACAGAACCTGACTCATGTTAGACAGACATCTGCCTCGACTGTGTTGGGATTAGAGAGAGAGAGAGAGGGGGGGGGGGGGGGGGGGGGGCAGAGAGACACAGACACAGGGAGACATAAACACAGAGTCCATGTGTAGGACTCATAGTTTAGATGCAATAGGCCTAGGCTGCCGGGGGGGGGGGGGGGGGGGGGGTGTGGCACATTGGACTCTATCTCTCTTTCTTAATCTCTCTCCGCATTTGCTTTTGCCCCTTTTGTCTGCTCCTGTACTCGTCTCTGGCTCTTGTCTTGTAGGTGGCCTGGGATCCTTGTGGGAGACTGCCTGCTGCTGTGGAGTCATGAAGACTCATTAACTGCACCTATAGACATGACGCATTACTTGGCCATTTAATTAGGAACATTCATTCCCACTATCATATAGCTTCTAATGTAGATATTAGCCTGATCTCCTTATCCATGATCAATACATCTACAGTATCTATTTTTAATCACCACATAGGCATAAGGTCCCTCTGAAAATGGGATGTCACATCTCAAGAGGCCTTTAACACACCTATACTTAACGGAGACAAATATGGTAGGGATGCACTTGTGGTCTGGGCATCCATGAGTTCATTAATACCATAAAATTTTATTTTCAGTCAGAACATCATTGATTATGCCACTGATTATTACTATTCAGACATGAGGTCCCTCCTGAAAACCAGATGTAGCATCTCAAGAGGCTAACCTCTGATAAATCAGATGACAGGTCTATGGTTCATGGATCGGTCACTAACTTTAGTTCTTACTTTAGTCCACTTGTCTCCTCTTACCTCCCTTCCTTGGCCCACACACCCAACACAGCATCGTGTGGATTTGCTGTTCATCATGTGGTCAAGACTGGGGTCCACATTCGAGATTTCCTGCTGCTTAACAGAAGGTTTTTTCTTGCCGCCATGATGGAGGGATTCATGATTGGCTATAAGGATTCATGTTGGGTGTTGGATGTATATGTTTGTTTTTTATATATTTGTTATTTCTGAACATACAAGTTTTCTTTAGAAGGCACAAAATATTTATATTTGCACACCAAAACAATTATTTAACAAAAAGCTAAAATGACCAGGGACATTATTATTAGCCCCCTTTAAGAAACGGCCATTTATATCACTGCACAATCACAATTTACATCACTGCACAAAAGTGTTTTGTGCAGTGATGTGCGTTAACTCCACAGGTGATGTGCTTGAAGGTGATCAGGAGAAATTAAGTTAAAACATGGTATAAAAGCCTCAGCATATGTCATGTAAGCTGTCACTTAAGAAAGCACCATGCCAAAAACAAAGGAAATGAGTTTGGACCTGAGAAAAAGAATAATCGATACACACAAAACAGGAGAAGGATATACAAAGATATCCAAGCGTTTCCAAGTGTCAAGAACTGGAGTGAGAGGTATAATCAAGAAATTCAAAGACAGTCACACAGTGCAGAACAAGCTTGGCAGAGGTATGAAGCGAAAGATTTCAAAGACACTGGAAAAAAACTAGTGAGAGGTGTGTCTAAAGACCCCAGAACAACTGCCAAGACACTGGTGGATGACTTGGCCACATCGGGAATCATAGTCTCTAAGAAGACCATCACTAGAGCTCTGCACAGGAATGGACTGCGAGGTTGCAGACCAAGAAAAACTCCACTTTTGAGGAAAAGACACCTTCAAGCCAGACTTAAGTATGCTCAGGACAACCTGGAGAAGATTATGCATACTGGAAGCATATCTTATGGTCTGATGAGACTCAACTAGAGCTCTTTGGCCATAGAGACACAGCATATTTGGAGAAAACAGGGAGAGGCATTTAACCCAAAGAACACCGTCCCCACAGTGAAACATGGTGGTGGGAGTTTTATGCTGTGGGGATGCTTCAGTGCATCTGGAACTGGAAATCTTGTCAAGGTGGAAGGAATCATGAATAAAGAAAAATATGTAGAGATCTTGAAAGAAAACCTTAAGCAGTCAGCAGTAAAACTGGGTCTGAGTCGTCGCTATATTTTCCAGCATGACAATGATCCAAAACAAACGTCTCTCTTGGTGAAGAACTATCTTCAGAAGACCAAGGTAAATGTAATCAAATGGCCTGCACAAAGCCCTGATTTAAATCCAATCGAAAATATGTGGGGTGACCTTAAGAAAAATGTCCATGCCAGAAGACCATCAAACCTGGAGGAACTTGAGAGATTAGCCAAAGAAGAATGGGCCAGGATTCCTCAGAAGAAGTGTCAGAGACTTGTTGAAAACTACAACAAACGACTGCAGGCAGTTATCCACAGTGCTTAATTTGTCCCCAATCAGGTGCCGGGTCCCCCTTCGAAATTGTGCGCCGAAAGAAACCTTTTTTCTCAGGTTTTAACGCGTTTTTATCTTCTTTTTCACCTTAATTTCTGCACTTACCTAGTATAACATTTGCAGCAACATTTGGCACACCATGTGGCCCATCAGAACACTTGGAATCAATTTGGAATGAGCAATTTAAATAACTGACATATTGCAAATAAAAACATTTTATTGCTAATGGGATTTTTTGTGTGTCACTGTCATGTGAGCACCACGCCAGAAAAAAAAAATACAATAAATTTAACAAAAGCCTGAGAATC